>CM041783.1:19506523-20189023 GCA_023374045.1 Limonium bicolor | reverse complement strand
CCTCATTTCCAACCCATTGTTTTCGGTAATTACAATATAGCCCCATAAGTTTCATAATTGTTATAATTTAATACTTAAACTATATACTATAATCCTTAATTAATTAAATCATTAAAAACTAACCCAAACATTCTTTTAATTTACGAACAGACCCCTAGGGTCTTATTATTCATATTTCAACTCTATAATTTTTGGTAATTACATAAACACCACAAATTATTGGTTTTATAAATTCCATTTTTTTTAACTTAATACTTCATTCAATTATTAAATAATTTTTTTTATTTTTTCTAACTTGGTCAAACATCATATGTGGTCAAGTTTGACCACCCAAATACCTCTTTGACCATTATTTACTATAATTACGAAAACACCCATTTTATTTCTCTAGTTTAACATTTCACACTTTAATTTCATAAAATTGTATTTTATATTTTCTAAAATTCTTAGGATTATTCCTCTAGGTTTTTTAATTAGTTTTTTTTTTTGCCCTCATATTTTTTTTTAATTTCATTTTGACCCCATAATTAATCTTTTATTTGTTTATATACTTATGGAGTTTATTTCAATTATATTGTAATATATTTTAATTGAAGTAACACCTAATTCACTAATATTCACCTAATTTATTTAGGGGTGATCATTTGGATAATTCGGTTAACCAAAATCCAAATTGAAAAAATAAATTGGATTTCGGTTATTTCGATTAAAAACCGAATTATCCAAATTAAGACCAAAACCAAATTAACCATTATCCAAATTATCCGAAATCCAATTTTTTTTTAAAGTGAAATCCAAAATCCAAACTGAAATCCAAATTTAGCTAGTTTTGATTTCGACTTACCAAATTGAGGGTTTGTGTTTGACTTTTGTCACTAAATACTAGAATAAGAAAATAGAATATTCTTTTGAAAAGAAAATTTGGATAATTCGGGTTAACCAAATTAGACAAAGTCAAAACCAAATCCAACCAAATTATAATTAGATTATTCGATTACCAAAATTTTCAATTCGGTTAGAAAATTCGGTTAAAAATCCAAAAATAAAATCGGTTAATTCAATTTTGGATAAATCCAAAATATCCAAACTGAATGCTCACCCCTAAATTTATTCCTATGTGTTTATGTTCACTAAAATTACATTTTCACACCAGAATTTTATATAATTAATTTTATGAATCACTCTAAAACTCAATAATGATTATTTAAGCTCTAAATAAGCATAATAAAAATACCTAAATACATGCTTAAACGAAGCATATCATTAAATATAAAAAGGACATTAAAAATGTTCCAAACACATATACTAACTCACGGTTTGTACAAATTTTATCCTAACACCATTAAATCTTTTTTTTTCTTTCATTAATCACTTATAAAATAAACTTAAATAGGCCATTTATCACTTAGCCTCACTAATTAATTATTTGACCATTAATTTTATCCACATTTTTAGGATTTAAATAGCATGTGTGCTCACGGTATTTGTACATGATTATCTTTTACTTCTTTAATCATTTGCTTTCATTATTATTTATAAACTTGACTTTAATAAGTCATTAGCACCTAAATTCAATAACAAGTACTTAACCATAATAATAACCCACATTTTAGGGTTTAATTAACACCCACATATTCCCATATATTCTCGGCACTAATTTAACTCTATAACATAATTAATTTAAATGCATTTAAAAGTGTGTTTTTACCTTGTTATAATCACAAGGAATTCCATAACAGCTTCATCTCCTCTCGGCTGTACACATATAAGTACATATGTTATATTTTTGTTCATAAAAATTTTCTTAAACACTAACATGGTTATTAGGACATGTTTTAGCAAGTTACCTCATCATAACTTGATGTTTTTCCTTTGGAAAATCAGCCTCAAGCTCACGTAGCTTAGGAGGGGGCACAACTACCATGCGATCAACATTTACACAAGGAACAAGAAGTTTAATTAGTGACTTAAACACATAGCTAGTTTTAAGGAGGCTTTAAACATGATTTTTGAGCATTAAAAAGGTGATTCTTTACCTTATATTTCGGAGGAGTTTAAGTGTTGTTTTCGGACTCCTAGAACCAAGGAAGAAGCGTCAGTTTTTGTGAGAAAAAATAGGTGAAAAACAAAGTCTTGGCAGCCATGAATGCACTTGACTTTTACCTTGTATCATAGCTCTTCCATGGTGTGGTCTTAGGGAAGTTTTAGATCCAGAAAGGGCTGTGAACTGCCACCATTCGTGGATATATAGAGGCAGAAAAAGGGTGTCAAAAGTCACATTTTAGGACTCATATAGTAGAGGAGAAGATGAGTGTTTTAAGGTTTGTTTTCTTACCTTCAAGTTTAAGATGGTTACCCCTTGCTCTTTGGTTGTTTTCTGGCGGTTTTTGGAGCCTCCATGCATGGGTTTTATACCTCAAAAATTGAAGGGAAAGCTGGCGGAAAGGTGTGGTTGTAGAA
This sequence comes from Limonium bicolor, assembly GCA_023374045.1. Lineage (NCBI taxonomy): Eukaryota > Viridiplantae > Streptophyta > Magnoliopsida > Caryophyllales > Plumbaginaceae > Limonium > Limonium bicolor. The sequence goes on along the minus strand of CM041783.1, from coordinate 20,186,563 downwards.
ACCGTAGAGAATAAGAAGAAGAAAAGTGGGGTTCTTACCTCTGTTTCCAGTCCTATATCCTACTGCTACAGCTCGGAAGTGGGGAAAGAAGTTGGATGAAGGTGTTGCTGTGTGCAAGAGGAATGAGACTGCATCGGTAAGGAGTAGGAAAGGATAAACAAAGAAGAGAATGGAAGAAGAGAGGCTTACCTATTCTTCCTACTGCAACCGCCTCCTTGCCTCATGCACGGTAGTGCTATGATGAAAAAAAATTGCTATCGCCAGTGATGTGAGAAAGGAGAGGTCTTTTTGGTCTGTTTTTTTTTTTGTTCCAGTCGAGAGATCTGTGTGGGCAGAAAGGTTTACTGGCTGGGTTTGAGGTTTTGTTTCCCTGTTACTTGAAACAGAGGAGATGAAGAAAGAGAAAGAAAGAAAGGGAAACTGGAGGTCTGTACCGAGAGCATGGCAGTTGGACAAAGTTCTGTTGTGTGTGTATTTGAAGAGGGGAAAGTCAAGAGCTATAGTTGTCCTTGGCTACTTTGCTTTAGTCCCTAGCTTTTATTGATTAGTTCTTTTCCCAGCATGCTTTTTTCTTGTTCAGTACTACCTCCGTCCCGTCATAAGTGTCTCTTTTGCTTTTTGGCACGCTTTTCACTTCAATATTAAATATATAAGATAAATAATTTTTAAAAAATAATTTTACAATATAGTTTTTCACATAAAGATTCTATTATAAAAAAAAATTTATAAAATATATTATCTTACATGTTAAATATTGAAGTCAAACGACAAGCTCAAATAGTAAGGGGACAAAGTGAATGGGACGGAGGAGTAGTATTTTTTCGAAGTGAGGGGGAGTGACTGGTACATGTAGCCGAGAACAAGAAAGGATGGAGTGGAGTTGTAGTTTATTAGGCTTGTACTTGCTTAACTCGCTTTGTGATGATTCTTGTTATTTCTCTTCTTTTCTTGTTTATAGCCGCGACTGCATATGGAGGTGTGAGCTCATCTCTCGATGAGTGTAGTAGAGTAGAATGGGTAAAGTGGAATAAGGTACAAGTAAACATTATTAAAAGTAGGCTAGTTGTACTTGTTTATCTCATTTATGTTAAATTTTGTTGCTTTTGTTCCTCCTCCCCATGCAGCAATCGAGTGATGTGGAGGGGCTGGGAAGTCTCCAACCGATGGGTAAGGAGGAAGGTAGGGAAAAGTTGGTGTTAGTTGTAGAAAGTAGTATTTTTTTTGTTCTAGATTGTACTTGCTTTTCACTTAATTCATCTTTTTCTCTCTTTTTTTTCTTTTTTTATTAATAACAACCGAAAGAAATGGATATTGGGAGCAATGTTAGCCGAGAGTGTAGGAAGAAGGTGGGGGAAAGTACAATTGATTTCATATTTTTATGCTTTAAATTGTACTTGTTTATCTTCCGAATATTTGTTTTTCTAATTCTGCTGCTGAGAGTGTAGCTAAAGGGGGGAGTTTCTTTGATTTTTGTACATTAATATTGTACATTAATGTGTATAATCGACTTGTTTATATATTAGGTGGTAACATGTTCTATTTCATGTTTTTAATGTGTATATATGTAAGTGTATATTGTATCTATGATTTGTTTTGGCTATATAAAATATTTATATAGTTTAATGAGTGATATTTGTGATATTTAATACATGTACTAGTATGTTACATGAGATATTAAATTTAGGAGTTGATTTCTCCTTAATAATATTCTCTCTTGGTTAGAGATTTTGTGTATAGGTTATTTTCATTTTTGGACTATATATTTATACAATGATATTTATAGCAATTATTGCTCATGATTTAAATTAATCCTTATTAATTTAGGTACTAAATAATTGGGGTATTTCAGTCTACCCCCTTAAGGGACTTCGTCCCGAAGTCATCGAAGTCGTCTAAATCGGATAGGTAATGTAGTTACCCACTGTAACCTCAATGATCACTACAAATTTAACCTATCAATTCTAAGGTCTCGACACTTCCCCGAAGTGTTATCAGTTCCATTCATCCACAATTCTTTCCAATCCAACTCATTATGTATATAATACAAGTCCCGAATGATATAAATACATAATTGTTCAAGTGCTTAAAAACACATCCACATAATCAGGATATCTCACAAGTGCTTAAGGCACATACACATAATCAAAGCGCATCACAAGTGCGTCACAACACATCACAAGTGCTCAAAGCACGTTCATACAACGACATATTACCAGTGCATAAAGCACGTACAAGCTACAAAAGCAACATAAACACAACAAAGACAACACAAGCATTTAAATATGCCAAGAGGCTCTACCCCCCTTAAAAGGGTTACGCCCCGTGACCCCAAAAGTATCTAACAGTCGCTATGAGAAAAGCACTGGATACTTGGCTCTCATGGAGTTCTCCAACTCCCATGTGGCCTTCTTGCCTCATGGTTCGACCAACGGACTTTGACAATGGTCTTGTTCCTGGTCTCCCTTGTTTCCGTATTGGAATTTCAGAGTGGAGTTTTCTCATATTTAAGAGATGGGTCGATCTCTAGTCGTTCGGCTCTAATAGAGAATATGCGAAGGGTGAGGCACGTATTCTTTTGGTCAAGGTGTAGAATATTTGTGCACTCTCCCAAACATGTTCTATTGGGCCCCCACGCTTCTCGCTCCATAATGAGGTGCAGACCCACGTACATAGAGCTTGGTTTTCCCCTTTTGTTCCTAAGGACATATTATAGATGATTGGTTAGCAGCAAGTTATTGCTGACCTCGTTCCAATATGACAGTGTCATTCACGGTCTTTTGTTTATTTGGAAACAGAGGTATCTTAATCGGTACGGTATCGTTGCTTGTACAAGCACACGATTAGGTCTAAATCGTAACTAGATGTTCTAGATTACTAGCGCGGAATATGTTTTGGACTGTTATTATCTTCACTCATTTGTTTGTAGTTCAGGTGAAGTGTGATACTGGCTATCGTTTGTCATTAGTGCTCTTTGCACTAGTCTCGATAGTTTTGGATGTATTCGCTTATAAATCGACGAAAGCAATTCTTGTCATCCCGTGTCTCCAGGCTGTTTTGTTCCGGAGTAATACATTACTTGTAATTCGTTTTATGTACTTCGTGTTGTTGTATATTGTTTTTTTTCGTGTATTAGTCTCACGCCAATATTTGTATGGTTCACCCCGCTTTTGCTAGAAATTCATTGTCATTTTCATATTGAGCCTTGCATCTTTCGGCATCCCTTATGGGTATGTTCTTGGTAGTTGAGGTATTTTCCTCTGGTATATTATATATCTCTTCCATTTTTCGTGTTGTTTACCAAGAATGTAATTGTATGTTTACGAGTTACTGGGTGGATTATACGTTTAACGCCTTATTTATTTTTGAGTGTGTCCTTGGACGGTCTAGGCTATTGTGTAGCCTACCTTCAATTTTTGTTTCTCACCATTTGAGTTCTACACGAGTTTCACTTGTCTGTGTTTGCCAATGTGTTCATCCTAAAGGCTGTTTATAGTGGTCGCTTCCGTGCGCACCATATTTTAGTCGATTCGACAGTTATAAGTTATTGTGATATTTGATTAATAGCTTGGGCATCTGCTAGCGTGCTAGCTTGCCTTTCTTTATTGTATATTGGTGTATTTATATTCAGCCCCTTTGTGGGTGTAAACGTATCGTTGCCCTTAATTCGGGCATGCAAGATTGTTACCTCATTCAGTATTGTTTGTGTTCTCTGTTGGAGAGAAATTCTCTTTATGCCCTCTTACGGGTGGTGAATTCCATTATTAGGTAGGTTCTTTTGGGTTCTAGATATTGTGTTGGTGTGAGAAGTTATTGAACCTTATGAGGGTTCTAATTATGTTTAATCACCCAATCAATGGGTTTTACATGCTTGTCATTAGGTTGACTATCAACTCTCTCCTCTCATTCGAGAGGTTTTCTTAATGTTATTGTGTTAACCGTTCTTTTTCGGCGTCATGACTTAGTTGTGTTATTTTCAAGGTTTGGTTCTGGTAATCTCGTTGGTTTAATTGGAACTCTTCTCGTTAATTTACTGAGGTAATTATTTGCACTAGTCTGGATTTGCATCTTTGACCTTGGTATGGAGCTGACTACTTCTTGCATTTCTTACAATACTTGTCTACATGTATGGGGTACCTTACTGATACATTGCTACTTACTTGACTAACTTATAAATAAGTCTGTCAAGTCCACAAGCTCCAATGGAGTGCGGTCGTCCCATATCTCGTTGTGTATACTCGTGGTGTTCGTCACACATTCATGAAATATTCTGTTGTCAATTTCCCTTTTTCTTGGTATTGGGGTGTATCCCGAGGGAATTCTTCGGTTCCCTGGGCCCCCTGTCTAATGGGTATGATTACACATCTTCAATCAACAGGTGTTTGCGATATTTCGCCCTAATAGTGAAGTTTGCCTCTGAATGGTACGAGGTGGTTTTTCTCCTTTGCCATTGGTTACGTTATTGACATGCGTTCATTGATGCTTTAAAGGAATTTACGATCTCTTATATTGATAAGTATTGTGGTCACATTACTTGGTAAGTCCTTTATTGGAGTTACTTATGTGTTGATTTCAAATTATTGTTATCTGGTTACCATGTGCGTTGTTTGGCGCTCGTTCATTGTTTTTTGCTCTTGTTCATTAGTTATTAGGTTATACACGTTATTTACGGTGTATATTATAGTTTTTTCTAACCTACCCTATCTCTATCTCTTGGTTGCGTTATTTGGTGTAATTCCTGACTTCGTGGCGAAGACTCATGTGCTCTTCTTTTTATGGAAGTCTTATTGTGTCCTCCTATGGTACATCCAGTACTTTTACTTAGACTTGTGCTCTATAGCGTTTAGCCTTGTCGTCTTATATTACCGTTTAGGTTGTTTGCCATTTTTTTTAACTCACATAGTTATTATCACTGACAGTCGTCATGTTGGTAGACGACATGTCCTAAACACGTACTTTTTTTGTCATTTATTGACTGGCGGAACGCCAATGGCAGTAGCCATTCCTTTTTACTTAAAACTTCATCCAATGATCAGTGTGATCAAATGGAGTAACAATGTATAATTATATCTTGATATATGTTCATTCCTTGTTGGTTATGGCACTCCTTGGTAAGGACAGTGCACTGAGTGTTAATTATTTAGTTGCTCAACACGATCCACGTCTATGGTTGCGATTTGGTTTAAGTAATAATGGTGTTGCAGTGTAATATGTTTAATCTTGGTCCTTTTAAGGACTAACATGTTCTTATCTTCTTCCAATGTTTATGATATGTTAGCGTATGTCATTATGGGCGTAGCATCGGTCCTAATTGTTACTTGATCATGTTCCACCACCATTCTTTATATACATACATTCAGGAGTGAACTGTTATTCACGAGTATTCATATTTAGTACCTTAGTCATTAGATTTGATGTGTTTTAGCTGTTTGCAGCTGGTATACTTCAGTTCCTTGTCTATTTCTATGTGATTAATTATGGTCACTTGTAGAGAGTTTTAGGAATCATCCGACCCTGATGTGATCAGTATCAGTGTTGAACTATCCTTCTACTCCAATTTGTGTTCAGCTTCCCTTGACCTGTACCGGATCAAGTTCCACCTCCCACGTCTATTTTAAACTATTAAATAATTTAATAAGTATGTTATGGTGTTTGGCTCATAAGCCGATGTTATTGATTCATTTTTGTTTAATGAGTGTAGCTTGGTATGGGCTGGTGTATGCCCTTAATTAGTTGTAATGGTCGGACTCTTCGGTCCTTCCGAGGTTTGGTCTTCACATTTTAAGGGTTTTGTGACCCTATGGCGACAAGTTGTAGTTATGAATTTTGTACATAAGTTGTACAAATGTTTGGTGGTTACTGGTAGCCATGGTGTTGTGCCCGTGGCCTACACGGTTTGTAAAATTCAGTTGTATTTGCTGTTTTAGTTACAGTTGTAGTTATAGTTACGGTTACAGCTGCAATTATGGTTGCAGTTAAAGTTATAGTTGCAGCACTTGTTGTAGCAAGTGCGCGAGGTAGATGGAATTGTTAGTATATTGTTTGTTATAGCGCTTGCTGTAGAAAGCGCGCTATGCAGGTTGAATCATCGGTGTTGTACTTATTAGTCTCATTAACGTTTTGTCCTTTGAGTATGATTTAGATGATTTGTTTTGAAAAGGATAGTATTGGAATTATTTCGGTTCGTTAAGGTATGGTAAGTTTCCTGAGGTAATTTTATTTCTAGGTTCTCTGATTAGGCTCTTTCTGAGTTTTGCTGTAAACTCCTTCATGGTAGGAGAAGGTTTCAGACCCATGTTCATACGGTCAATTCATTGAATTAAGGGTGTGTGGTTATCTAGATCGTGCTGCGTACTAGTACCAGCGCCTAAGGTTCCCACAAATTTTGGGGTATCTTGTTCCACGTGGCTACTTCGTGGTGCTTCAAGTCCAGCAGATGGAGTACTCTAGTATTCCTTGGTACGACATTCCTCTTCTTGAGCGTTGTGTTGTAGTAATTTTGGGAGTTTAGCTCGTAAGCTTATATGGTTATTGTGATTGTAGGTCAGTTTGTACTGAGCCTTCTAGGTTGCATCCGGTTGAAGTTATGCCCTTTTTGGGAGAGGCTTCCATGCAGTCCTTGGTTTCGCATGTTATGCATTTTGATAGTCATCTAAAACTAGTTTTTTTTTTTCGATCTTCTGGTGCACCTATGCGTGCTTTCCTCGGGTTAAATGGACAGGGTTTCGGTGTCAAATTACAAGCTGACCCGCTCATCCTATGGATTCTTATCCTTCTTCGAAATAAGGTTCAATGTATATTCTTCTCTGCGTATAAGTACACTTCTAGATAGTCCGTAACTATAGGGACCTCCGGTCCTTAATGATTCATTGTATCATAAGCGCTTCTGTCTATCTTGATGTCATAGTGACTACAGCAACCACATCGGTCTTCTGAATAGGAGGAATTCTTCTGTCTCCTCGGTACCATTCATTACATTGCCTATATGGGTGATACTCGAAGTGTGGGCAGCGGTGGGTGGGGTATCACTACAGTTTCCCGGGATGTTTTCCATCAAGATAGTGCGACGACTGCCGTCTGAACGCTATTAGAGGTTGCAGGACCTCCGTCACCCCCGACATGCCTCTTCTCGACGCCCATAATACGTTATGTCGTATCATTACTTGGTAGTTAACCGTATAGTAGTCAATAACATAAATATGCCATTAAGGCTAATATTGTTACGCATTTAGCGTTGCTAAGACACTGGTTCGTTTAAGACCAGTCGTTTCGTACCTCACAAACATTTCCCGTATTCCCATAATCCTAAGCTCACAGTCTTAGTCTTAATATCTCGTCATCAGAGCAGAGTACTGCTCTGATACCACTTTTGTAACACCCCTCTCAAATTAACACGTAGTAGTCACTCACGTTAACAGATAAATAAAGCGTCTTACAGCGGAAGAATAAATCACAACAGTAATACTCACTCGGGTGTCACTTGCCGTTACTCGCCCATGCGAGTAACGAAGCAGAATTAAATCCAACAACTAAAATACACATCATTACTAAACCGCTGTGACAACGAGATATCCCTATACATCATACTAAGTCCACATCCATAACGGTCGACAAGTGAGCCTCTACCCAAATTCCACCTGAATACAACCGTACTGTCATACATCCACGGACTGATCTCGTTATACAATAAATTCCTAATGCAATAATTAAAGTAACCCTAGCTACCCTGTTCCCGCACTTCGGCTCCATCGAAGATCAACAACCTGCACAATAAGTGTAGTCTCAGCGATAGACGCTGAGTATGCCGGGCCTGGACCCTATTGGTCACTTATCATTTTTAACCATCTTGATATTAGATTGATTACATGCTTTACCATTTTACAGATATAATAAGTATTGTATCAACATGCATGATTATATAACCATTCATCCAATCTAAACAGTCATTTATAAATATACACAGCACAGTCACACATCATACAATACGATAGCATTGGTAACTCATACGTCGTATGTTAACATCATCACGTAGTACAACATTCGGCCCCCCGGGCCCTCACATAACATTTGATTTGGTTAGCACTGTCGGGCGTCAATTAGGACAACCCGAATATACTCACTTGGACAGTAGTCCCACGTACACACAAGGTGCTCACTGCCCTAATCATCCAAAGACTCCGGACTATTTCACTTTGCCTTTGTAAAGGCGTCCATTTAGGTGACCAAGGGCCTGGTGCCAACGGTAGCACACTCCGCCTGACGATCTATCTAGGTTCGTTCAGGATTAACTAGCGTAAACCCGATACGGGATAACCCAAGAGATCTCTACGCGCAACCAGCAGCCAGTGACTGTCTGGATTAAGGTACATCATCACATTTATCCACACTCCACTGTAAACTTCATTAGTTAGGTAGTCAGTTATAGTTTTAATCATGGAGGCATTCACTTATTTTGTTGGCTGCCCTGTGGGTCTTACGCATGCCTAGAATGATTCTAGGTAGTATTTATGTTCGAGTTGAAGCTCTAGGGACCGACAATGTCGTGTCCCGTCCCTAAGGGTTTTACTTAGGTTATAACTACATACTTGTAATACTTAGCGTATTAGGTCAGGAAACGATAGTTCCAACCACACGTCTCGCATATGTAGTTTTATATAAGTAGATCTATAGTCGACGTAGTATTAGTCCCGTAGGACGTTCGTGCATAAATTAATAATGCAGTAACACAGATATCCATCACACACATAATCACATACATACATCCACACATTATTTATCAAACAAATCCGAGCCTGAGGAATTCCTCAGGACAACTCGGATCAAACCCTTTACATACCATACACACGTGTCAAGGTCGCGCAGTGTAGACCACTAAGCTTTCTCGAGCGCGCACGTCTAACAGGCGATCTAACAATACGAAGAACGCTATATGTCAATCCGCATGACAGTATGATTCGGTATTTCCGAATAACATCTGTAATCCCAGTACCACGCCCCCGTATTTTCAACTGTTACTAATTAACGTATAGTTATCTTAAAAAATTCCTTACTTGTAGTAAATATTAATATTCGATTCAGCAAAGACGTCGATTTCTATACGGACGTCGTAGTTAACGGTTTCAACTTAGGAATTACAGCTTCCCACCGTAGTATTCAAAAAGTGTTGCGTTTTTATATATCTCCATTCGTTCTCGTATATTCAATTCAACTGTTATATTGCGTGCATTCCATGCAACGTTACTTTACAAGGTATGTTAGATATATTCTTGATACACCTTACTTTACACAACTTCTTTTTCATGTACAAGTTGTGTTCATTTAAAACCTTGTGACATTTTTGTATATAATTATTCTTATAAGTTAACATTTATTATTTACTATTATATGGTTTGTAAACCATAGTATATATGCATGTCACCTGCGCCAATATACATATGTGTACATATACCTTGTTTCTCAATGTAATAAGGAACTTTACATTATGTACATGTTAATCCTTATGCAAGGTTTATTTAACCATTTCAAAAATCATATATTAACCATAGTGTTTATGTCATTGTTTACTATAGTTTATATCTTCATTTTTTTGGTTTATGAATATGTGCATGCGCCAACATGTATAGTTTTATACACTATACTTTTGACCACATATTATTATCTTGTGTTGCGTTTATATCATGATGCCATATAGTATTATATTTTATATGTCATTTAACTTTATAACATATAGTTGATAATTACATATATGTACCGAAAATAGTGTATACATATAATAGACTTATACTTCTTTTTTCCTTAATTTTCATTAATCACAATATCCCCACATGATTTAATACCATGTTAATCTCTTAACGATATACTTCTTATAATTTAGAAAAATGTCACATTATAATATTGTAACTTTATATTACAAACTGTTTACTAATTCCAAACCAACCATTATAGTTTTCGGGATCTTCATACTTTCCCCACTTAATTTTGATTAATTACTATTTCAACCCCAAATGTCATATTTTTTACATTTAACACCTTACTTAATTTATAACCTAAGGTTTTCGATATTGTAGTATACCCATATATACGTATTTGCTAATTTTTGAACAGCCCTTTATCTTTATTAAACCTCATTTCCAACCCATAGTTTTCGGTAATTACAATATAGCCCCATAAGTTTCATAATTGTTATAATTTAATACTTAAACTATATACTATAATCCTTAATTAATTAAATCATTAAAAACTAACCCAAACATTCTTTAATTTACAACAAACAGACCCCTAGGGTCTTATTATTCATATTTCAACTCTATAATTTTCGGTAATTACATAAACACCACAAATTAACGGTTTTATAAATTCCATTTTTTTAACTTAATACTTCATTCAATTATTAAATAAATTTTTTTATTTTTTCTAACTTGGTCAAACATCATATGTGGTCAAGTTTGACCACCCAAATACCTCTTTGACCATTATTTACTATAATTACGAAAATACCCATTTTATTTCTCTAGTTTAACATTTCACACTTTAATTTCATAAAATGGTATTTTATATTTTCTAAAATCCTTAGGATTATTCCTCTAGGTTTTTAATTAGTTTTTTTTTGCCCTCAATATTTTTTCTTAATTTCATTTTGACCCCATAATTAATCTTTTATTTGTTTATATACTTATGAAGTTTATTTCAATTATATTGTAATATTATTTTATTTAAGTAACACCTAATTCACTAATATTCACCTAATTTATTCCTAGGTGTTTATGTTCACTAAAATTACATTTTCACACCAGAATTTTATATAATTATTTGAATCACTCTAAAACTCAATAATGATTATTTAAGCTCTAAATAAGCATAATAAAAATACCTAAATACATGGCTTAAACGAAGCATATCATTAAATATAACAAGGACATTAAAAATGTTCCAAACACATATACTAACTCACGGTTTGTACAAATTTTATCCTAACACCATTAAATCATTTTTCTTTCATTAATCACTTATAAAATAAACTTAAATAGGCCATTATCACTTAGCCTCACTAATTAATTATTTGACCATTAATTTTATCCACATTTTTAGGATTTAAATAGCATGTGTGCTCACGGTATTTGTACATGATTATCTTTTACTTCTTTAAATCATTTGCTTTCATTATTAATTTATAAACTTGACTTTAATAAGTCATTAGCACCTAAATTCAATAACCAAGTACTTAACCATAATTTAACCCACATTTTAGGGTTTAATTAACACACATATTCCCATATATTCTCGGCACTAATTTAACTCTATAACATAATTAATTTAAATGCATTTAAAAGTGTTTTTACCTTGTTATAATCACAAGGAATTCCATAACAGCTTCATCTCCTCTCGGCTGGCTACACATATAAGTACCATATGTTATATTTTTGTTCATAAAAATTTCTTAAACACTAACATGGTTATTAGGAAATGTTTTAGCAAGTTACCTCATATAACTTGATGTTTTTCCTTTGGAAAATCAGCCAAGCTCAAGCTTAGGGGGCACAACTACCATGCGATCAACATTTACACAAGGAACAAGAAGTTTAATTAGTGACTTAAACACATAGCTAGTTTTAAGGAGGCTTTAAACATGATTTTTGAGCATTAAAAAGGTGATTCTTTACCTTGTATTTCGGAGGAGTTTAAGTGTTGTTTTCGGACTCATAGAACCAAGGAAGTAGCGTCAGTTTTTTGTAGAGAAAAATAGGTGAAAAACAAAGTCTTGGCAGCCATGAATGCACTTGACTTTTACTTGTATCATAGCTCTTCCATGGTGTGGTCTTAGGGAAGTTTTAGATCCAAGAAAGGGCTGTGAACTGTTGTAACACCCCATACTACGCGCCTAACAATAAATACAGTCGTTAATGCGGAATGACCAACTAAATAACAACTAACAATTTGGTGTTACAACGCCGTTAACCACCCACGTGGTTAACTAGGCAGATAAATACAAGTGTATCGGTCTATGATCAGACTCCCGAGCATAGTAACTAACATCCATATATAACATAACCGACATACCGAGTATTTAATTTACAATCATCTCCAACCATAATCATCCATAACTGTATACAAGGTATCAACATGTACGCCTCGGGAGCACAGGCGCATCCCGGCTCAACAACCTACTTAACCAAAAGTATATCTACCACTAGCCTAGGACCTAGAGCCACTAGCCTCTTCGATCCTCATCCTGCATCAAATAAAATATGGGGCCCCCGAGGGGGTCAGCACCTTTGCTGGTATGGCTAACGCGCAGCCCATCGACTAACGGGATACGCGCAACAATTGTCATAATAACATGGCATTCATTTTAGAACAACCAACATATATATACATATACCATAGCATAGCAAGGGAAATTGCATAGCATCACAACATCATACATAACACCATAACGTGGTCCTCACAGGAACCTTCCACCATAGTTAGTACATACCATGAGCATAGAGATTTTGCCAATCCCCACCCAAGCTCGTTAATCCTCATTACCATCCTGTTATTTGAACGGTTGACTTAAACCAAAGGTGTCGGATATAGATGATCCCAAGCACACCAAAACAACACAGTATGCCCCTATGGCCCGACGTGAGTCAGTAAACTAGCTTTGGATAAGCTAAGGGAAGGTTGAAACCAAATTGGAATACCACCTAAACATACACCTAGGGAGCCGAACTGGATATGATAACGACCCCCATCCATCACACGCGTGGCCGGAAAATACGGACTCCTCACTCCCCCCGATTAGCACTTGTTAGTAAACACACAACATTTGTCAAGTCACATACAAGCAACATTCAGGTCTTGTTAGACACACCAAGGGGAAAGGAGTCATAATACACAACATCATAATATATAACAGCTGTAAACTCTTTTCATGCCTTAATCTTATAAGGTTGTAAACACTCAGAAAACAAACACACCCAAGCCGGTGTAAACCGTTAGGCAACAGACTGCAAGAAAACCATACCTTGGTCCTTGCCTTGTTTCGTTCCCACCTTGAGAGAATCCTATACACATTAGTAAGGTCGGTTAATTAATTATTTAACTTCACACTTACTATATATTCAACATGCTTGTATGACATGTTTTAATGCCTATCTTACCCTAGGTTACCTTCATTAAACCCTAGGGTTAACTACATAAGTCACATTCTTTTCTGTTTTTTTTTTTTTACATGGTTGGTCCGACCGACCCACCGTCCGACCCACAACTGGGTCGGACCCTCCAGTGGTCTTCGGGTCTGAAAAACTTTACCTTGACCGACCCATGTCCGACCCACCATTCTGGGTCGGTCCATGTGCGAACATTTCCTTACATTTTACAGAGGCTCGACCGACCCATGTCCGACCCACCCTTCTGGGTCGGACCGTCACCGAACATCTTCCTAACATTTTACAGAGACTCGACCGACCCACAAACTGGGTCGGCCCCTGGGTCGGTCGCCTACTAAACTTACCTAAACTTGCCAATTCTTCACCAAACTTCTCCTAAGGCCTCTTAATGCTTCCTAGCAACATTTGGTAACCTTACATCCACATACAACATCCATGAAACTCATTTTCTAATTCCTTAAAACATTTACTTATTTCCTTGTAAAAATTCCTTAACACTTATGTTATTTTATACTAGGTTCCTAGATGGTGTTTCTCACCTATGGTAACTACTATCCCAAAATGCTTTCTCCTTACTTAACATCATCTCCCAAGCATCATCTCTCACACTAATTCCTTATCTCCTTCTTGAAACTCTTTTCCTAGTGTACACTCTCCTTATTTACCAAAGTTTGCCTAGGTATTTACCTAAGTCCCAAAGTGACTTTGGTACCTACTTAAATCTCAAGATCATGCCTAAGTCCTTATTACACTCTAGATGTTTCCTAGTTCACAAAATTCCTTAAGAACATCATAAACTTCTTATTCATCTCCTACACTTTCTAACTCACCAAACCTATGTAAACACTTAAAACTTCTTGCTTCTTACCTAAATTTTGACATGGGTTCCCTTAGAACATTACTAAGCCTAAACACTTTACCTTCTCCTTTAAACACACAAGATCATCTAAAATCATCAAGAACACTCACATACATAATTTCACCAAATTTACACCACATTACACATAGTGCACAATATAGTTTGCATGGCACTTAGGCCCTTAAAATGCATGGCTCTTAGGCCCTTAAAGTGCTTAAATCATAAACACTGAATTTCCACAATATATATGCCTTTAACCTGCAAATACACTCAACATACACATATGCCCTTTACTAGTCTCTTGAGAACACTTTACTAAGTCATTCCCCATTGGCTCTTTAGATAGTTTTAATAAGCATTATAAGCTCATTTCTCCTAAGGCATTAAAATAGCATTAGGTTAGTAGATTTACCTCTTTTGCAAGATAACTTCTTTCTTGTTTCCTTAGAAAACCAATAGAGTACTTGCTTCTTTGACAAGTTCTAACAATATACAAACTTTATAATGAGTATTCAAGCTATAAGCTTCATCTCATTGTAAACCCTAATTTGACATTGTTTCAAAAACATTAATGTAGTTGTTTTACCTTGTTCTTTGAAGAGAGTTTGGATATACAACAAGAGAGGACTCCACCTAGTCCATGAAGAGTTGAAATGAAGCTAGAACAAAGTCACACAATGAGCTATATCAATGTGTATTTTCGGACATGACAAAAACAAGAGGAAACTTGATTTTTGTTTGAGATTCCTTACCTAGAAGTAAAGGAGAGTAATAATATGTAGAAATCCAAGCTCAAGCTCCTTCAATGGTGGAACACCTTGGCACCGAAATGGAGCTCTAGAGTTTTGAGAGATAGGAATGAAGAGCTTGATGAGAGGAAGAGATTGGTGGTATTTGTTTTTGATTTGGACAAGTGAGCTAGATTTAGCAAGTGGTCAAAGTGGAGCTCTATGGTGATAGTGGTATTACCGGAGAGAACAAGGAAGAAGGGAAGAAGAGTGGTGTTTGCAAACCGTGGGAATGAAGGAAAGAAATGAGAATGAAGATAGAAGTTGCTTTTAGAAGATATTTATGTTATAAAGTAAAAAGTAGTTTTACTTAGTTTGCTTTAATTACTTATTACCTTAACTAGAGAGTGGTGAGTCACCACACTTATAAAAACCGGCCCCCTTTATTAGTATGAGGGTGTTTTAGTCTTTGTTTGTCAATTTAATTACTTAATACAACATATGTTACAAATTAGCTTATAAAAAGTACTATTCACCTATACAAGGCACATAGAAGTGAAATTTTTGATTTCCCACTAATATAGCCACCCAAATGTGATACTATATAGTACACATATATATTTAAGAGTAATGATGGACATTTAGCCATTCAAAACTCATTTACAAGACAATTTTTCAAAAACGTGCTTTAAGACTTCTTAAAGCACATTTTGTGTTTTAACTTGTTTTCAAGCTTGGTTTTCTTTGGTAATTGGTTTAATATGTTCATTAGTATATAAATGAGGTCTTGGTAAGCTCATTAGGCCTTACTCAAGTTTATCCCAAGCTTAGAGCACATTTTAGCTCTTATTGACTTTAAAGCACATTGTGTTTCCTTTTGTTTAAATTTGTTTACTAAGGTTCTAAGACTCTTTTTAGTCTTTACCCCTATTTAGGTGTTTAACAACATAACAAGGTTTGGGGTATTTCAATCTACCCCCTTAAAAGAACTTTGTCCCCAAAGTTCATACTTCCCACATATCTACTATTAGAACACGGGGAACATTTATAAAAACAATACTTCCAACCATCATTACCAACCTTACCATCATTCTTACACCACAACGGACTCGAGGTCCACCCATATAATACCATTCAGACACAAATACACAGACAATGTATACTTATACTTATCGTACACAACCATAACCGAAACGGCTCTACCCCCCTTAAAAGGGGTACGCCCCGTACCCTATACATATAAACACTAAGAAGCAAACAATGACGGGTGCTTCGCCTTCATCTTTTCTTCCAGCTCCCAAGTGGCCTCCTCAACGTCCTGGTTAGACCAGAGGACCTTCACCAGTCTCACGGACTTATGGCGAGTGTCTCGAGTCTTAGTGTCCAGAATCCGTACCGGAGTCTCCACTGATCGCATGGTCGGCTCTAAAGTTAGCCTTTCAGGCTGAAGCACATGAGACGGATGAGACATATACTTCTTCAACTGGGACACATGAAATACATCATGTACCTTGCCCAGCTCGGCGGGTAAATCAAGTCTATAAGCTACCGGGCCGATCCGCTCCGTCACAAACATAAGGACCTACATATTTCGGGCTCAACTTGCCCTTCTGACCAAAACGGAATACTCCCTTCATGGGGGATACTCTCAAAAATACCTGATCGCCCACGGCGAACTCCAGGTCACGTCGGCGCACATCTGCGTACGACTTCTGTCTATCCTGAGCTGCTTTCATATTAGCCCTGATCTGGCGAACTTCTGCCTGAACTTGCTCAAGATACTCTGGTCCTATAATGACCGTCTCACTCGACTCATCCCAGCATAATGGCGTGCGGCATGGTCTACCGTACAATGCCTGGAAGGGAGACATCTTGATCGATGCATGATAACTGTTGTTGTAGCTAAACTCGATCAGATGTAACTTATCAATCCAGCTGGTCTGAAAATCAAGTGCACATGCACGTAGCATATCCTCAAGTGTCTGTATAGTGCGCTCACTCTGACCATCGGTCTGTGGGTGAAACGCCGTGCTCAATTTCAGTTCAGTACCAAGTGCCTCTCGTGTAGACTTCCAATATCTGGATAGGAATCTGGTATCTCTGTCAGATACTATCGTCTTTGGTACACCATGATGTCTAACAATCTCTTTATCGAATAATTCTGCCAACTTTGCCACTTTCCAGGTGTCCTTCATCGGAATGAATCGAGACACCTTGGTCAGTCGGTCAACTACCACCCAAATCATATTTAGACCTCCCCTTGTAGGCGGAAGCCCTACCACGAAGTCCATAGATATGTCATGGAACTTCCACTCCGGCACTGGCATTGGCTGCACCATACCACCAGGCCGTCGGTGCTCAAACTTGACCTTCTGACAAGTGAGACACCTCAACACATAGTCATTTACATCCTTTTTCATTCCAGCCCACCAGAAGTATCTTTTCATACCTTTATACATCTTTGAAGCTCCGGGGTGAATCGAAGTAGTAGAACAATGGGATTCACTCAATATGCGCTCCTTCAGCTCAGCGCTACCCCTGGGTATACACAATCTGCCATTGAGCCTAATCAGGTCATCATCGTGGAGTCTGAAGTCGTACTTCTGCCCCTCGAATGTGCCATCAATAAGCTTCTGTCTAACCTCCAACATGTACTGATCCGTCATTTGAGCACTCCGCACCTCTTCAACCAAGCCAGTATGAGAGACTAGCGAATGGAGAGAGTGTGCTCGGCGACTCAATGCGTCAGCTACCACATTTGCCTTACCCTCCTTATACTGTAAATCGATATCATAATCATTCAAGAATTCAACCCACCTTCTCTGCCTCATGTTCAACTCTTTCTGAGTGAACAAGTATTTCAAGCTCTTGTGGTCAGAATAGATCGTCACACTTACTCCATACAGGTGATGTCGCCATATCTTCAGTGCGAAGACAATGGCCCCCAATTCTAAGTCGTGGGTAGGGTAGTTCTCCTCATGCTTCTTCAGCTGTCGGGAGGCGTAAGCCACGACCTTCCCGTGTTGCATCAACACACAACCCATACCCCTGCCTGATGCGTCGCAATAGACCTCAAAACCATCTGGACCGTCTGGTAATGTCAGAACCGGTGCAGATGTCAGAGCATCCTTGAGACTCGTGAAAGCTCTCTCGCAGTCGACTGTCCACTCGAATGGTGCATCCTTCTTCATCAAGGAAGTCATCGGCTTCGAGACACTGGAGAAGTCCCTCACAAATCTCCTATAGTAACCTGCCAGACCGAGGAAGCTCCTGATGTCGGTAACTGTCTTCGGCCTAGGCCAGGTGCGCACTGCATCTATCTTTGCCGGATCAACAGCGATCCCGGCCTCAGAATCACATGTCCAAGGAATGATACTTGGTTCAACCAAAATTCACACTTAGAAAATTTAGCATACAGCTGATCTTCTCAACGTTTGCAATACATCTCTCAGGTGGCTTTCGTGCTCACCTTTCGATTTAGAATACACAAGAATGTCATCGATGAAGACTACCACTGATTTGTCCAACTGATCTTGGAACAAACGGTTCATTAAGTCCATGAACTTTGCTGGTGCATTTGATAAGCCAAACGGCATAACGGTGAACTCATAGTGCCCATACCTAGTTCTGAAGGCTGTCTTTTCGATTCACTGTCACGGATGGCAATCTGGTGATATCCGGAACGTAGGTCTATCTTGGAGAATACTGATGCTCCCCTAAGCTGATCAAATAGATCGTCGATGCGTGGTAAGGGGTAACGGTTCTTCACCGTAACAGCATTCAGCTCCCGATAATCAATACATAGGCGGAGGCTACCGTCCTTCTTCTTCACGAAGAGGACCGGCGCTCCCCATGGTGACACACTAGGGCGGATAAAGCCCTTGTCGAGTAGGTCTCGCAGCTGCTCCTTGAGCTCTGTCATCTCAGCTGGAGCCATACGGTAAGGTGCTTTCGCAATGGGTCCGGTGCCCGGAATCAAGTCAATCTCAAACTCAACCTCTCGTGCTGGCGGCATGCCCGGCAGTTCCTTAGGAAATACATCAGGAAACTCCGACACTACCGGCACATCTGGGCTAAACTCAGGGTCTCTCTCTATGTCCTGGACATAGCAGAGGTATACATCATTTCCCCGTCGCAACTCACGGTACATGGCCATGGCGGTGATGATCTGTGTCGAAGGCTCCCTGGGCCTCTGGCGGTAAGATATAGTAACCCCAGATGGACTCCTAAGAAGCAGTCGATGCTCGGCACATAGGATTCTGCCCTTGTACCGCTCCAACCAGTTCATCCCGACAATCACATCAAAACCCAGTCCGTCGAACTCTATCAAGTCGATCGGAAACTCCTCATCCATGATTCGAACAATAGCATCTCGGTAGTAGCGGGTACATCTGATCTGCTCTTTCGACGGGAGAGTGACCACGAAGTCTGGCATCTCTTCACCGTCTAACCCCAGCCTCTTCGCAAATGATAGCGAAATAATGTGTGTGAGGCTCCAGAGTCGAACAAGATCGATGCATCCACGCCATTCACTGGAAAGGTACCGGTGAGGATTGTGCCGCTCTTGCCGGCTTCTGCCTTATTGCAGACACTCAGTATACCTCCCGTTCCGAGTGCACAGCCTAATTCATTGGCAAACTAATAAGTATTGGGTAACAACACGTTGATACACTCCAAAACAACATTCCTTTATTCATTAACACAGTCTTTACACCATAAATTGGTTACATTGTAGACATCGCTAGACATAGCTCCTTTGTCAAACCACTGGCTTAATACAATACATGATTACACAAGGCTCAAAACTGCCTGAAAGTCAAATTTAAACGTCCAGGTTTCATGTGTGTGGCATTGATCACTGCCGACGGTGCGGTATTCAGTTTGATCTTTCTGATGCCATGGTATAGCATCCTTGATTGCCCACCCATGATTAACACATCTCCCGATTTCAGAAGTAGCTTCTTTGCGAGATCAGCACGCTTCTGCTCGCCATATATAACACAGCGGTATCACCAATGGACCAAGACACCACGGGTACTCCTTACTTAGAGACTCGGGTGACTCGTCCTTGTCTTGGTGCATACCCAACCGTCCACCTTTCTGGTAGAAGTTTACAATGCATAATCTGCCTTTACACTTGGAATTGATTCCGTCTCAACTTGCTGAGCAATTCCCACGGCGTGGTTAACAACCGCGTGGAACTCCTCTGGTATGCTTGCTACTGTTGCTCCATCTTCAGCTCGAACTTCTTGATATGACTTGGTGTAAGGGTTCCAGTCCTTACCCATGCACATCATCTTCAATTGCATCCTTGCTCCGTTCGGGTATTCGGGTGTGTAGAACCCTCCTGGTTTTGCTCCAAGTTCGTCGCATCGTCTGATGATGTGGATTTGTGCTTCCGGTGTCAGGTATCCATTTAAGAGTATCATACCTGGCTGGATAACCTGACATTGCTCCAATGGAAAGTCGGTGATGTTGATGGCGGTTTCTTCAGGGTTTGGTGCGGGTGGGATTGGATAGCAGATATTGAAGGTTCCTAAGTTTCAAATTGCCTAATTTAGGTGTTTTCCACATTATGTTCTAACTCTTTACTTATATGTTTATACCCTTAGACTTGTTAACACTCATGCATGAAATGCGGTAAGCAATCACTTTTTACATTCAACAACTTAGGCGGTACCTGGTCTAGAAGAGGGCCCTGGCGCCTCAGACCGGTCCACCACATTCAGGGTGGCCTTGTTGGACCCCGACCCCTTCCCTTTCTGGGACTCTGTGTACCTCTGATCTGGGGTGGCTGGTTCGCCGTCTTCTGGCCATCGGTGGTCGCAGTGGCCTTACCCTTCCACTTTGGCTTGTAGTTCCTGCTGTTGGGGTTCGTCCAACACTCAAACTCACGGTGCCCCATCTTCTGGCAGTGGCGGCACCTCACATCATTCCCCTTGCAGTCTTTGCCGGGGTGGTCTCCATTGCACCACTTACAGTAAAGTGGCGCTCCGATCTAGAACCCGTGACGCCAGCTGCTATCACAATACATCATCAATACTTGTCTCACAACTTACTAACATATACTCTAACTTATCACACAGAGTTAGACAATTACCCTTAGGTGGGTAAGAACGTAGGGGCTTGGCCGCATACGCATAGGTGAGCTGCAGAGGCTCATCAGCAGTGGTGGTCTGGGCCTGGCCCTTGTCACCTTGTTGCTGTCCTTTCTGGGACTGGGAGTACTGCTTCTTCTTCTTCCCTCCCCACTGCCCTTGCGTGCCTTGGCCCTCGTTCTGAGCCTTGCGCTTAAGCGCATTCTCCTCGTCCCTCAGACGGACGGTGATCTCCACAATAGCAGCGGCATGATAGCACTCCTATATTTAGGGTGTCAGTTATGCCCCGCCAAATAACTCACATCACATTAACGCACTGTACACACTTATTCACATTACACTGTAATTCCTTTACCTGCAAGGTGGTATATCCAGTAGGCCCCATGCCGTAGCGTAGGCGATAGTTCAGTCCGTTGTAGAAACGGTTCACAAGGATCCGGTCTGAGTAACCCAGATCCGGTAGCAGGTGGATAAGTCCGATGAAGGCTGAGTAGTACTCATCTACCGTCATCTTATCCCCTTGCCTCAGGTTGTCCAACTCCAGGCGCTTGGCCTCTTGCACATGTATAGGGTAGTTTTGGCTCGCAGCAGAGCCGTGTACTCCCTCCACTGAAAAGTCGGGTCAGCAACCCTTCCCTCGCGCACAAGCTTCCACCAGTTTTGTGCCGAGCCCTTTAAGTAATAAGCAGCAAGTCGCACCTTGATCTGCTCAGGTGGTGCTAGGGTTTCGAAGGCGGTCTCCATCTCGGAGATGTACGCCTCGAGCTTACGGGGATCGGTCTCCCCACTGAATGATGGCGGCCTAAGATCAGCCAACGCCTTGACCCAATTGGTCTCACGTGGCGGTGGTGGTGGTGGCTGAACTCCGGGCTGTTGCCCTTGCTGAATAGCAGCAACTAGATCGGGTACCAACTGGGCTACGGCGGCTGCAACTGCCTCAGCCATAGTCTGGGCCGTAGTATCATCGCCCTGGTTACCCAAATCTCCAGTACCGCGCCCGCGGCCTCGACCTCGTGGTCTACCTGCCATCTGTATTTATATGAACATCTCATTAGCATTATGCCTGCACACTTATCGGTCCATCGTTTGTAACGCTTCCCGATAATAAGGTATCTCCACACTTAGTTAGTGGTTAACCTTTCCAAACATGTTCACTTAGGTATTTGTAGTTAGGTTTCCTAACTCGGTATATCCTAAGCTCGGTATTCTAGTCATCAGAGCGATACTTCGCTCTGATACCACTTTTTGTAACACCCCTACTACGCGCCTAACTAAATACAGTCGCAGCGGAAATGACCAACTAATCATCACTAACAAATTGGTGTTACAACGCCGTTAACCACCCACGTGGTTAACTAGGCAGAATAAATACAACGTATCGGTCTGATGATCAGACTCCCGAGCATAGTAACTAACATCCATATATAAACATAACCGACAATACCGAGTATTTAATTTACAATCATCTCCAAACCATAATCATCCATAACTGTATAACAAGGTATCAACATGTACGCCTCGGGAGCACAGGCGCATCCCGGGCTCAACAACCTACTTAACCAAAAGTATATCTACCGCCTAGGACCTAGAGCCACTCAGCCTCTTCGATCCTCATCCTGCAATCAAATAAAATATGGGCCCCCGAGGGGGTCAGCACCTTTGCTGGTATGGCTAACGCGCAGCCCATCGACTAACGGGATACGCGCAACCAATTGTCATAATAACATGGCATTCATTTTAGAACAACCAACATATATATACACATATACCATAGCATAGCAAGGGAAATTGCATAGCATCACATCATCAATACATATCACCACAAGAACGGTTCACATGAAGATCCTTCCACCACAGTTAGTACATACCATGAGCATAGAGATTGTTGCCAATCTCACCCAAGCTCGTTAATTACCTCATCACCATCCTGTTATTTGAACGGTTGACTTAAACCCAAGGTGTGTCGGATATAGTGATCCCAAGCACACCAAACAACACAGTATGCCCCTATGGCCCGACGTGAGTCAGTAAACTAGCTTTGGATAAGCTAAGGGAAGGTTGAAACCAAATTGGAATACCACCTAAACATACACCTAGGGAGCCGAACTGGATATGATAACGACCCCCATCCATCACACGCGTGGCCGGAACTTACCGGACTCCTCACTCCCCCCGATTAGCACTTGTTAGTAAACACACAACATTTGTCAAGTCACATACAAGCAACATTCAGGTCTTGTTAGACACACCAAGGGGAAAGGAGTCATAATAACACAACATCATAATATATAACAGCTGTAAACTCTTTTCATGCCTTAATCTTATAAGGTTGTAAACACTCAGAAAACAAACAACACCCAAGCCGGTGTAAACCGTTAGGCAACAGACTGCAAGAAAACCATACCTTGGTCCTTGCCTTGTTTCGTTCCCACCTTGAGAGAATCCTATACACATTAGTAAGGTCGGTTAATTAATTATTTAACTTCACACTTACTATATATTCAACATGCTTGTATGACATGTTTTAATGCCTATCTTACCCTAGGTTACCTTCATTAAATACCCTAGGGTTAACTACATAAGTCACATTCTTTCTGTTTTTTTTTTTTTTTTACATGTTTTGGTCCGACCGACCCACCGTCCGACCCACAACTGGGTCGGACCCTCCCAGTGGTCTTCGGGTCTGAAAAACTTTACCTTGACCGACCCATGTCCGACCCACCATTCTGGGTCGGTCCATGTGCGAACATTTTCCTTACATTTTACAGAGGCTCGACCGACCCATGTCCGACCCACCCTTCTGGGTCGGCCGTCACCGAACATCTTCCTAACATTTACAGAGACTCGACCGACCCACAAACTGGGTCGGCCCCTGGGTCGGTCGCCTACTAAACTTACCTAAACTTGCCAATTCTTCACCAAACTTCTCCTAAGGCCTCTTAATGCTTCCTAGCAACATTTGGTAACCTTACATCCACATACAACATCCATGAAACTCATTTTCTAATTCCTTAAAACATTTACTTATTTCCTTGTAAAATTCCTTAACACTTATGTTATTTTATACTAGGTTCCTAGATGGTGTTTCTCACCTATGGTAACTACTATCCCAAAATGCTTTCTCCTTAACTTAACATCATCTCCCAAGCATCATCTCTCACACTAATTCCTTATCTCCTTCTTGAAACTCTTTTCCTAGTGTACACTTCTCCTTATTTACCAAAGTTTGCCTAGGTATTTACCTAAGTCCCAAAGTGACTTTGGTACCTACTTAAATCTCAAGATCATGCCTAAGTCCTTATTACACTCTAGAATGTTTCCTAGTTCATCAAAATTCCTTAAGAACATCATAAACTTCTTATTCATCTCCTACACTTTCTAACTCACCAACCTATGTAAACACTTAAAACTTCTTGCTTCTTACCTAAATTTTGACATGGGTTCCCTTAGAACATTACTAAGCCTAAACACTTTACCTTCTCCTTTAAACACACAAGATCATCTAAAATCATCAAGAACACTCACATACATAATTTCACCAAATTTACACCACATTACAACATAGTGCACAATATAGTTTGCATGGCACTTAGGCCCTTAAAATGCATGGCTCTTAGGCCCTTAAAGTGCTTAAATCATAAACACTGAATTTCCACAATATATATGCCTTTAACCTGCAAATACACTCAACACACATATGCCCTTTACTAGTCTCTTGAGAACACTTTACTAAGTCATTCCCCATTGGCTCTTTAGATAGTTTTAATAAGCATTATAAGCTCATTTCTCCTAAGGCATTAAAATAGCATTAGGTTAGTAGATTTACCTCTTTTGCAAGATAACTTCTTTCTTGTTTCCTTTAGAAAACCAATAGAGTACTTGCTTCCTTGACAAGTTCTAAACAATATACAAACTTTATAATGAGTATTCAAGCTATAAGCTTCATCTCATTGTAAACCCTAATTGACATTGTTTCAAAAACATTAATGTAGTTTTTTACCTTGTTCTTTGAAGAGAGTTTGGAATACAACAAGAGAGGACTCCACCTAGTCCATGAAGAGTTGAAATGAAGCTAGAACAAAGTCACACAATGAGCTACATCAATGTGTATTTTCGGACATGACAAAAACAAGAGGGAAACTTGATTTTTGTTTGAGATTCCTTACCTAGAAGTAAAGGAGAGTAATAATATGTAGAAATCCAAGCTCAAGCTCCTTCAATGGTGGAACCCTTGGCACCGAAATGGAGCTCTAGGAGTTTTGAGAAGATAGGAATGAAGAGCTTGATGAGAGGAAGAGATTGGTGGTATTTGTTTTTGATTTGGACAAGTGAGCTAGATTTAGCAAGTGGTCAAAGGTGGAGCTCTAATGGTGATAGTGGTATTACCGTGAGAGAACAAGGAAGAAAGGAAGAAGAGTGGTGTTTGCAAACCGTGGAATGAAGGAAGAAAAGAATGAAGATAGAAGTTGCTTTTAGAAGATATTTATGTTATAAAGTAAAAAGTAGTTTTACTTAGTTTCTTTAATTACTTATTACCTTACTAGAGAGTGGTGAGTCACCACACTTATAAAACCGGCCCCCTTTATTAGTATGAGGGTGTTTTAGTCTTTGTTTGTCAATTTAATTACTTAATACAACATATGTTACAAATTAGCTTATAAAAAGTACTATTCACCTATACAAGGCACATAGAAGTGAAATTTTTGATTTCCCACTAATATAGCCACCCAAATGTGATACTATATAGTACACATATATATTTAAGAGTAATGATGGACATTTAGCCATTCAAAACTCATTTACAAGACAATTTTTCAAAAACGTGCTTTAAGACTTCTTAAAGCACATTTTGTGTTTTAACTTGTTTTCAAGCTTGGTTTTCTTTGGTAATTGGTTTAATATGTTCATTAGTATATAAATGAAGTCTTGGTAAGCTCATTAGGCCTTACTCAAGTTTATCCCAAGCTTAGAGCACATTTTAGCTCTTATTGACTTTAAAGCACATTTGTGTTTCCTTTTGTTTAAATTTGTTTACTAAGGTTTCTAAGACTCTTTTTAGTCTTGTTACACCCTATTTAGGTGCTTAACAACATAACTAGGTTTGGGGTATTTTAGTAGTCAAGGTATTTTTGTAGTCCTTATTCAAATTTTGTAATATGTTCATTAGTTTTGACATAGGAACAGTATTATAATTTATGTGTTAAATCGATTTTGAATATGTACGTATATGAATGTGCAGTGTCCACAGCAGCCGGGAGGTTCGGAATGTGGCTACTATGTCATTCGGTTATGAGTGACTTGATAGCGGGACCGAGACTCTTGCCAGAGAAGTCTCTAGACAAGGTAAGTAGCATTCTCGAAATATTTTGGTTTGTAGATAATTTTAACATTGATTCTTAAACTCAAAGTATTATTAGCAACTAATCATATTTCTTTTTGTGTTAATTTCAAGGCTTTGAAGACTTGGTAGATGGTTATGGTGAAGGACATATAATCGAGGTGCTCGAAGAATGGGCAGAATTCATGACTGTTAATGTAGGTTGCTTTTAGGGTTTGGTAGGATTAAGTAGGATATTTTGAAATTCTCAAGGAAAAATTGTAGTTTCTGTAAAGATTTTGTTGATATTTGATTAATTTGCTCAAATTTGTAAATGTAAGTGGATTATTGCCCGTAGATAAGTTGGTGGCTATTTAAATGGTGAAATGGTTGATCTAATGCCCCACTGTGGTGGTATTGTTAATTGCTATATCTTAACAGGTTTGATGATTTTGGGTGTGTGTGGTAGAATTGTAGGGTGGAATGGAAAAAACAAAAAAAAAATAACCTATCGCAGCGGTTCTTACTAAGAACCGCTGCGATAGGTTGTTTTTTTAAAAAAAAATAGGTCTATCGCAGCGGTTCTTATTAAGAACCGCTGCGATAGGTTGCTTTTTTAAAAAAAAATCAACCTATCGCAGCGGTTCTTAGTAAGAACCGCTGCGTTAGACTACCTACCGCAGCGGTTCTACAACCGTTGCGTTAGGTGTTTCACCTACCGCAGCGGCACCCATCGCAGCGGTTTTCAACCGCTGCCATAGGTACCAAACAACCGCTGCGGTAGGGTCTTTTTCTACTAGTGGTAGTTGCTGCACTTGCCCTGGGCAAGTGCGCGGGTAGGTTGTTTTTCGGTTAACGTATACCGGTTACGGTATCGTTTCCATCCAAATTTGGTGGTCTTATTAGATCATCATTTGATCTTTTGACCCTGGTGATCAATCTCTTCAGTCGTTTTTTAGTATACTTGACATGGTTATCGTCAATCCGGGTGTCTCACACCTTCACTGTGGTTAACGAGACTTGACTTATCCTTAGGAACCACGTTGTAGTCCTATAGGTGTATGTTCTATGAATACTTTCATAGTTGTCTGAACTATGTCGTGCGGTTATTACGGCCGCTTGGCGTGTAGGCTTGGTGTTAATCGAACCTCGACTAATTCCTTAGTCGGTTTGTATACCGTTATTGGTATTATCAAACATTACAGTCTGTAAACTCTCTTGTCTCGGGTTTGTTACTCTATCTTCCTCGCTTCATTGTGCGGTTGTGCTCCTCTTCTTCCTGGCTACTCATGGTTCTCGCGACTGTGAAGCACGTCGCCCCATGGTGCCATAACTTTCATTATCCTGTGATTAGGATCTTCGAATTGCGGTTGTTGTTGTTCCAACGGGAACCGTCTCCGGGATTTCCAGTTCTTGGAATCCACCGAATGACTGATTCCTTTTCTTATAGGGTTCATTTTTGCAACTACCAGATCGGGTTTTACCAGAGTATGAGAGGTCTTTCCATCTCTCTGGCATTCTTGTCCCAACTTTACAATGGGGGACGTGGAGGGCGGGTATGGTTATTGTAGGTATCCAGATCACACTGGAAGATCCTAACTAGCGTACCTCACACGCTAACACTCAACCCTTAGCCCTAAGTCACTAATTCCTAACTCGGTATTTTCCTAAACTCGGTATTTCACCCATCAGAGCGAAGTATCGCTCTGATACCACTTTTTGTAACACCCCTACCGCTAATCACGTCATTTACTTACCATTACTTACCTTCACAGCGGACATTACATACACAACGTCGGGTGTATAATGCCGTTAGTCACCCACGTGACTAACAAGACCAGTTACAATACTACATAATATCGGTCTGATGACTTGAATATACCAAGTACTCTACACAATACATTACTTTCCATTCCATACCCATATCATAATCCAAATACAAACTCCAATACAAAATTATACCGAGTCTACTACGATCCTCAAACTACCAATACATTTTGGACTTACAAATTCGTATTACAATACAAATACATTTCTCACTACTCAACTACCCGTGCTTATACAGCAACCCCGCCCTACGCTCTCGAACGGTAGTCAGCTTTGAAGTACCTGTAAATAAAAACGGTGCCCTAGGGGCTCAGCAAATTGCTGCATATGAAATTTGCATACCCCGCGTGCTAACCGGGGTACGCCGACTACTTTTGGTCGGATAGACATGGAGTTCGTTTTACATGCATGCATACAGACTAATACTACGACAATACAAGCATCAATACTTACGTACACATACAAGATTCAATACTTACTAGAGAAGATAGTTCATCAGTCAACCGTTCACGTTAGTTGTTCATTCATCCAGTTTAGTCGGATGCTCTCTTTCTCCCCGTTCGGGTTCATAGGGCTTACACAACTCATGTTCTTACTTACTTGTTGCTTTACTCATACTTCACTCATTTCCTTACTCATCACCTTACTCGTGCTTTACTCAATACTCACTACCTTACCAACACTTACTCCTTACTCAATGCTCATTACTTAACTCCTACATATTCAGTACTCCATACTCATCATCTTACTCGTACTTACGCATTACTCGGTACTCCTTACATACTCATACTTACTCCTTACTCAATACTCATTACTTTACTCATACATAAGCATTACTCAATACTCATTACTTTTGGCCTCCGGGCGGAGTCATACACAAGACTCGCCACCGGGCCTACAAATACAAAGGGGCTATACACTTAGCTCCTCCAATACTCAAATGTCCATTTTTACCGGAATACTCAAATTCCCAACACTTCTCTCTTGGAGTATCTTACAATCTCATGGATTAGCCTAGAAGTATCTCTCTCGATAACCTCTACTAGCTTAGGGAATTACCAACGTCTAGTATTCTCATATTTAAGGGTTTCCCCAACGTATCGAATACTCTCATGTTCGGGACATTACTTACCTTAGTCGGGTCCTCTCATTGTGGGTCGACTAATCTTCTAAGGGGTGTGGAGATCCCTCATCATTCGTTACTACTCTCAAGATTTATGTCTTGCACCATTATCAATTCCTCTAATAGAGGCTACTTACATATACTTCCACTATTTAATGATTTGTGGATTATTCATTTCGGTTCTCTTACCGTTATCGGGAGGTTACTATCCCGTACACTCTCTCACATTCTAGTGAGTTCATTGGTTTGCATTATTGTTTCTTGGTTCGTTAGTTTTAGTGTGTTTCTACATTTCTGTTAATTCACAACATGACTCTTACTACGAGTCACAAAGCAACAAGACTCATCTAGGAGTCGGTCTACATACTAAGTTAAACCACGCAATCATTCAAGAAGGGTTAGTTCATACAACATACAACAAGACATACAATGAAAGGCAATAAACCGTTTTCATGCTTTAATCTTGATTAGCCGGCATACAGCACACAAATCAACGTAACTCGGTTAGCATAGGGGGCATGAGAAAATCATACCTTTCACCGGGGTTAGCTTTACCGTGTGTTCCCTTGTTCCTTGGTTCACACTTGTTCCACTGATAATGTTTCAAACATTATTATTAATACTATGTTCATACGGTAGGAATAATTACTACTCCCGTACTTACCTCATTGTCCCGGTATACTTAGTTTTACTCATATCAATTTGTGTTCTTACTTCTCGCTCAATTCCTACACTTGTTTACACTTCTTAGGACCTTTAAATATCACCAAACAAGGCCTTAACAACTTCTAAAACCATTACCATTCAATCCCCCATGTTTAAAGCTCTTTAAAGCACTCACGGCTACATTTTGGGGGGGGGGGGTCCGGGACTTGGTCCGGACCCTAAGTCCCGGACCAACACTTAACTTGACTTTCGGCCTGATTTTACACCTGGTCCTGGACTTAAGTCCTGGACTTGGTCCTGGACTTAAGTCCCGGACCAACCTACTAGCTTACTCTCGGGGCATTTTTAAGGGCGGTCCGGGACCTTATACAAGGGCTAGGTCCGGGAGCCTGCTAAAACCTGCTACTAAGGTAATGTTTCAACCTCAAATCAACCCTTAACCCACCCCTAATCATCCCATAAACTTTCCACATGTTTCCTACATGTTTAAACATCCTAAAACACTCCTTAAACCACCTTATATCGTTGGTCCAATCCCTGCTCAATTCTTGCTTAAATTCTACATTTTCATCCTTGCATTTTTTACATTTTGCACTCTTGTGCATTTCTAGCTTCTTCTTGGTAGTTTATACTTTCTATCAACCTTACCAAAACACTTACTCACCACTACAATTCCATCCTAGGCAAATGCACTACCTATACCCAAGTCCAACCTCCATTTCCAAGATTATAAACACTAACTATTTTTCTTGAAATTCCAATGCTTTAAAACACGCATTTGCTACAGATTTTTCACTCACATATTCATCCTCCATTTACCATTTCAAGGTTATCAAACATCTCTACTCAACCCAATACACACCTTGGTTATCCCATTCACCAAGTCATCCAAAAATGCTTATTTTCTACTAAATTTTTGCCATAGTTTGCCTACAAATCTACTTTCGGCCTGATTTTACACCTGGTCCTGGACTTAAGTCCTGGACTTGGTCCTGGACTTAAGTCCCGGACCAACCTACTAGCTTACTCTCGGGGCATTTTTAAGGGCGGTCCGGGACCTTATACAAGGGCTAGGTCCCGGAGCCTGCTAAAACCTGCTACTAATGTAATGTTTCAACCTCAAATCAACCCTTAATCCACCCCTAATCATCCCATAAACTTTCCACATGTTTCCTACATGTTTAAACATCCTAAAACACTCCTTAAACCACCTTATATCGTTGGTCCAATCCTTGCTCAATTCTTGCTTAAATTCTACATTTTCATCCTTGCATTTTTTACACTTTGCACTCTTGTGCATTTCTAGCTTCTTCTTGGTAGTTTATACTTTCTATCAACCTTACCAAAACACTTACTCACCACTACAATTCCATCCTAGGCAAATGCACTACCTATACCCAAGTCCAACCTCCATTTCCAAGATTATAAACACTAACTCTTTTTCTTGAAATTCCAATGCTTTAAAACACGCATTTGCTACAGATTTTTCACTCACATATTCATCCTCCATTTACCATTTCAAGGTTATCAAACATCTCTACTCAACCCAATACACACCTTGGTTATCCCATTCACCAAGTCATCTAAAAATGCTTATTTTCTACTAAATTTTTGCCATAGTTTGCCTACAAATCTAACATATCCAAATTCATCCATTTTCACCAAAATCAATCCTAAACTAGCCACACCCATACAAGGGTCCTACCAGCACTCAAAGCAATATTAATTTTCCAAAGCTTCCACAAACAACAATACCAATATACATACTCAAATTACTTGGCTCTAAGTGTAACACCCCTACTAATTCGGCTCCTAATAATCCTATAAATGTCGCGCACAATAATATCTCGCAGCGGTAAAATAATAACTGTCGCCCTAATGGTGTCACTGTTATCACTCGCCCATACGGGTGATAACGAATTACCTGATAATCAACTTGCGAAACGTATTCCCGTAGTGACCACAAGAGATAGATAGCAGTACTCAAACAATTTAAAACGAATCTAACATCAACCAATTATTACAGACCGTGAGCATCTAATCCAAATACACCTCGGTTAAACAACCCGAGTCCAAAACAACCTTAGTATCACACCGTACCAAGTCTATCCAACAGTAAACTTAATAGTCGCGCCCCGCGTCGACCCACCAGCTAGTCTCCTGCAATAAAGATGGTTTGTGGTATGGAATCAGCCCCTGCTGAGTATGTTATCACATGCCCCGTCATGCCCCCAAAGACCCCTCAATTATTTGGTCGAGAGCATGAGGTTCGTTACATGCAATACCGTTTTAATATTAAAACTGTAAAACAATTAACAGTAATATCCATACAATAACACAACCATCAACACACATTAATATAACCACAAGTATAACCAGTGAACAACAAGCGAAACAACGAGCATAATAAACAAGTATTAATTCTCGTCCATGGTGTGGAAGCCAATATCGTTCGCCACTGTACAAGTCTCAATTGTATTAATTGTTCAGTTATAACTAGTGACAATGTCTCGTTAAAACGACATGTCTCTAATACCCATATATTATGGCGGGTCACCCACGGCAGTAGCCACTCCAACGGTAGAGTCTCCGACCAACGAGCCATTCTAGCTCACGGGAAATTTTCTTCATACTTGCGGACCCGTACGCGGACATCCTGGTATCGTTTTTGTGATCACAGCGCGCACCAAGAGCCACATCCTCTTGGCTTTACTTTCCATCTTTAATTAATTATACCATCGCATCGCATTACCAAATTTTTTTTCCTAACACAGCAGACTAAGGTCATTAGTCCAATCTGGAGTCTGTAAACTCGGGATCCAGTGTTAGATACGAGAGCGGCGTATAGAAAGGCCAATGCTCCGTATAAAAGTTTTGGATAATATGTATATCTTATTATCCTAGTGCTCAACGTTTTTCTGACGATCCTTATATTTCATATAAGATAGCACCATAGCCGCTAGTTCGTTTTATAATACATGTTCATATACGAACCCTACTGTTAACTCAACAACAGTAATAATAAGCAGCTACAAAATATACAATTCATGCATATTAATTATCACATTCAGACAACATTCTTATCACAGATCACACAGAAGTCTGAACTGAGGAAGCCCTCAGAGACACATAACAACATACCGTTCACCCTGATTGTATTACGGTGGAGTATGAATCAGCAAGATCCTATGCTTGGTGTCGTCTCTAACAGTCTAAACAATACATAATGCTATGATTAGCATCCATAAACAACAAAATTCTACGGTACCCCGTACCGTCACTAATAACTCCCGGTTAACCCCCCGTTATTAACTGTCAATGTTTGTCGGGTTTTCGGCTTAACTCGAGATTGGAAAAGTGTTACATTACATGCGTAGTCTTGTCTCGTATATTAATATACTTATTGTTGGATTGTTATCGCATGTAACTTAATGTATATTTGTATATCGTATAGTTGTTTCTTTATTGCATGTATGATTCTTTGTCATGCACTATACATCTCACCTTAGTATTTATTTTCTAAGGTTTGTCTCTTTTTTTTTAAGTTCAATGTGGTATAATACATATGTAAACAATACTTTGAATATATAAATTCTTATTATCCATGTATACTCTTCACATTAGAATTCCACATCTAATGTTTGTAATTCTTTTCCCTTTATCATATGTCGTTTTAATTATGAAAACACATGGTCATTAAACCATATTATATTTTCCACCATAACATATATTTATTTATGTATGTTTATGGAACTATTTCTTATATGGTAAGTCTTAATATATATTCATTCTTTTTAATGAATACCTCTTATACTATTATAACATTAAAAACCATATATAAATTCCATTTAAAATGTTAATATTTCCGAACAGCACCTATGTTCTTAAATATTTACAAAATCCACCATAATTAATATAATGTTACATTATAGTTACATAACATATTATGACATTTAAGTCATTAAAACAATTATAACCTATAGTTATATTTTGTTTATAAAATACCAAATAGCCCCTTATATTTTCGGTTCCATTATACACCACTAAACTTCTATAAATCACAATTCCATCCCAATTTATAATACATAGTTTTCTAATTTCATTAAAACTATATATTATACATATTTCTTTATAAAACCTTATATATAACTCCAAAAATTACCAAACTAACAAAAAGGTTACAAATATTATTCCTAACCTTATTCTTCCCTAAATCTCGGTTTCTACACATTTGTTACCCTATTTGTAACAATGTTATAAAATACCATATATTATACTTACATAATTCATAAAACTCCAAATTTAACCAAATAAACTTCTAAAAATTCCTAAACCTAAGGACTTTACTAAACTCCATTTAGCACCCCTAAGTCTCGGAAATACATTACTAGCCCCAAGTCTTATAAATCTTTTACAATTTAATAGTATCTTATTATAAGTAGTATTTTAATTTCTTAAATTTTCCAAACTTGGTCAAAGTCTCCTATATAGTCAACTTTGACTCCTAATACCAAATGGAGACCAAATTTTTCGGTAATACCAATAAATACTATTCTTTCTATTTTTACAATTTTGACACAAAACTTTATAAAATTTATAATTTTTATTAAATTCATTTAAAAACCCTAAATTGCTCTAAATTAAGCCCACGGCTTTCTAATTTCCTAGTAATTGATTGGCCCCAATTTAATTATAAGCATTTAACTAAATAAGCTTATAAACTTAAATTAAAATGGCCTAATGACATGGCCTTATTACAACCTTGAACTTGCAAAATAAATTACACAATAAATGTCTCAAAATATAGCATATACCGGCCTCACTTTGGTTTAATTATTTTTCCACATAATGTCATAATTTGACCATTATGTTAATTAAATCTCTTAAATGACTAGCTTAATTTATCTTAGTCATTTTTTTCCATTTTTAGGTCAATATGACCCATATTTATAATTTCACTCTCGGCCATATATATATATATATATATATATATATATATATATATCTATATATATATATGCTTAGAAATTATAAAAATCATAAGTTTAAGGTGTTTATACCTTGATTTCCTTGTATGCACTCGGTCTTGTAGGAAAATTCACCACTTCATTTAGACATGTTTAATACACCAAAACAAGATATGGTTATACTCCAAGCTTGAGCTTAACCATAAGGAATAATTAATGTAAGATTTAAGGCAAAAATCACCTTAAAAATGCAAGGGAAGTTCAAGTGAATTCGGCCTACCAACACACCAAGGTGTTAATCACCATATGACATAGGAAATAGCTAGACACAACAAGCTGCTATGTAATTATTTTACCTTGGAAAAATGCCTTAAAAGAGGGTATTTCCTTGGATCTCGGTCACCCTTGCTCCAAATGGCTAACCAACTGAATGAACATGTAAATATGAAGATTATGAGTGTATAAACTCATAAAAATCAAGGAAGAAAACCGGATGTAGAGTGGAGAGGCTTAAGGTATGTTTTTACCTTAAAATGCAAATTTGAGCAACCTTGGCCCTACTTGCTCAACCGAGTTTAGTTGTTCTAACCTTAGAACACTGAGAATGAGCCATAGGAATGATGAGCCACGAAATCTAAGTGTAGGTAGTGAAGAGATGAAGAAAAAGAGCTAAAAATGACCTTAAAACACTTACCTTAAGAGCTTAGGAGTTAGATCTGCCTTCCATGCTCAAGAACAAGGCTTGAGAGCTTCTAGGAAGGAGGGAGCTCGGCTGGAATGGATGGGATCGGACAAGGAGGAAGGAAATGATTGGAAAGGCTTGAAATAATTGAAAAGTAAGTTTACAAATTTGGTATTAGGTATCAATTTGTCTATAATGATTGAGCTGTCTCCTCTCCTCTTGCCAGCCGATTTCCATGGGTCAAATGGGTCATTATTGACCATTGACCATACTTGGTCAATTGACTCATGCGGGCCCCACTTTAGGGTTTTATTAATATTTTAATATTAAATTTGTAAAAATTCGTAAATTTCTGGAATTAAATTCCTAATATGAATAATGTGATATATTATCATATTTAAAGGTAATTATAACCTTTAAGCCCATTAAAAATCAATTTAGAAGGCAATCTCACAAAAACGTTTTAAGGTGTTTTAGTGCAC
This sequence comes from Limonium bicolor, assembly GCA_023374045.1. Lineage (NCBI taxonomy): Eukaryota > Viridiplantae > Streptophyta > Magnoliopsida > Caryophyllales > Plumbaginaceae > Limonium > Limonium bicolor. Next base: position 20,150,666 of record CM041783.1, on the reverse strand, counting down.
ATTTGTGTCACAGGGTGTTCTGAGCTTAGTTCTCTTGATAATAGTTTTTTGTTCCTTACTTCATTATAATACTTAGGAATCCACTTTGGATCCTATTTGAGGTCATACAATCTTTATGGTGTCTTAAAGCACATTTTTGGCTTTACCGATCTTAAGGCGTGTTTTGCCTTGTTGAGATCTTTTAGATTGTTCCCCAATAATATTTAGATGTTTATTAATCATCTTAGATCATTAATAGATCATTTAATTAATTTTAAAGGTTAGGGGTATTTCAGTCTACCCCCCTTAAAAAGGCTTCGTCCCGAAGTCCTTAATCCTCTACAGTTCACCTAAGGAATCAAGTTCCACTAAGTAACCAAACAGTCCATTGCTAGGGAGTAACTCCCACTAGGTTCAGACCTAGTCTATACATACAGCATATCAAATAACCAACTCATGGTATAAACTCATTCACATCACAGCACTAAACAAGGTGCACATCCAACTCATCAACCAAAAGTACTCAGCGGTACTATATATATTCAACCAGGTGCACTAAGGCACATACACAAAAATGTATCATACATACAATCATCCAAACAACATGTATGACGCAGCATACCAAAAAACACACACAAAACAAGACCTAATGCACAACATGTGCGCAAGCCAAGTGGTGTCTACCCCCCTTAAAAAGGGTTTGACCACGAACCCGTACAAGTATCACAGCTACTACTCGAAGAGTGCTGGGTACTTCGCTCTCATGGAGTCCTCTAACTCCCATGTAGCCTCCTCCACCTCATGGTTCGACCAGAGAACCTTGACCATGCTAACGGTCTTGTTCCTAGTCTGCCTCGTCTTCGTATCGAGAATGCGGAGTGGTACTTCCTCATATCGTAGAGCGGGGTCCAACTCTAAAGTCTCTGGCTGCAAAACGTGCGATGGATGGGGCACATACCTCTTCAACTGTGAAACGTGAAAGACGTCGTGCACCCTCCCGAGCTCTGCTGGTAAATCCAGTCTGTAGGCTAACGGGCCCACTCGCTCCCTAATCGCATAAGGTCCAACATACTTCGGGCTCAACTTGCCCTTCTGCCCAAACCGGAATATCCCTTCATGGGTGACACTCTAAGGAATACCATATCGTCGGTAGTGAACTCAATGTCCCTCCTTTGGTGTCTGCATGATTTCTGCCGGTCCTGAGCTGCCCTCATGTTCTTGCGAATCTGTAGGACATCCTCCTTAATCTGCTCTAGGTACTGGTCCTAGAAGCGTAGTCTCGCTGGCCTCATCCCAGCATAAAGGAGTCCTACACGGTCTACCATAAAGTGCCTGAAATGGTGGCATCTGTATCGAGGAGTGGTAGCTGTTGTTGTAGGCGAACTCTATCAAGTGTAGACGCTCTAACCAGCTCCCCTGAAAATCTAAGGCACATGCTCTCAGCATGTCCTCCAGTGTCTGGATGGTCCTCTCACTCTGACCGTCGGTCTGTGGATGGAACGCCGTACTAAGCTTCAACTTTGTACCCAAGGCTTCCTGAACCTGTCCCCAGAATCTGGACAAAAATCGAGGGTCCCTATCAGAAACAATAGTCTTTGGCACACCATGGTGCCGGATCACCTCCTTCTGGAACAAGTCCGCTAACTTCGGGACGTTCCAGGTATCCTTCATAGCAACAAACTTTGCCACCTTCGTCAGACGGTCCACAATGACCCAAATCGTGTTCAGTCCTCCCTTAGTCGGTGGGAGACCGACAACGAAATCCATCGAGATGTCCTCGAACTTCCAACAAGGAATAGGCATAGACTGCACTAAACCTCCGGGTCTCCTATGCTCAAACTTAACCTTCTGACAGGTCAAGCATCTAGCCACGTACTCAGCTACATCCTTCTTCATCCCGCTCCACCAGAAATGAACTTCAAATCCTTATACATCTTCGAAGAACCAGGGTGGACGGATAAGGACGAGCAATGAGCCTCCTGGAGTATCTTCTCCTTCAGATCAGGAGACGACTCCGGAATACATAATCGGCCATTCAGTCGTAACATGCCATCATTACACAGTTCGAAATCATATCTGTCTTTCAAAACAACCCTCTGACATTTTCTGTTTGATGCTCTCCAAATACTGATCACTCTCCTGAGCAGCTCGTATCTCATCAATCATACTGCTGCTCGCTACTAGTGTAAATAATGAATGAGCTCTGCGGCTCAGGGCGTCGGCAACTACATTTGCTTTGCCCTCTTTGTACCTCAGGTCTATGTCGTAGTCCTTCAAGAACTCGACCCATCTTCTCTGTCGCATGTTCAGCTCCTTCTGAGAGAAGAGATGCTGTAGACTCTTGTGATCAGAGTAGATAGTGACTGTCACACCATACAAATAATGTCGCCAGATCTTCAAAGCGAAGACTACTGCGCCTAACTCAAGGTCGTGTGGGGTAATTCACCTCATGCTTCTTCAGCTGTCGGGATGCGTAAGCAACTACCTTCCCGTGCTGCATAAGCACACAGCCTAGACCGGTTCCAGAGGCATCACAATATACCTCGAACCCATCGGTGCCCTCAGGGATAGTAAGAACGGGCGCCGATGTCAGGAGATCCTTCAGCGTCTGAAAGGACTGCTCACACTCTGCAGACCATAAGAACTGGGATTCCTTCTTCATTAGATTGTCATTGGTTTGGCTCCTTGGAGAAGTCCTTCACGAATCTTCGATAATACCCTGCCAAACCCAGAAAGCTACGGACGTCTGTGACTGTCTTCGGCCTTGGCCAACTCTTCACTGCCTCAATCTTAGCAGGATCTACAGATATGCCGCTAGCTGATATAATGTGTCCTAGAAATGACACGCTGTCCAACCAGAACTCACACTTAGAGAGTTTGGCATACAGCTGGTTCTCTCTCATAATATTCAACACCTGTCTCAAATGTAACTCATGATCTTCCTTGGTCTTTGAATAGATCAGAATATCGTCGATGAAGACTACAACTGAACTATCAAGATGCTCTCTAAAAAGACGGTTCATCAAGTCCATGAATATGGCTGGCGCATTCGTCAATCCGAATGGCATAACGGTGAACTCGTAGTGTCCATACCGTGTCCTGAAAGCTGTCTTCTCAATATCACCCTCTGCAATCCTAATCTGATGGTAGCCAGATCTGAGATCTATCTTCGAGAACACACTGGCCCCTCTCAGCTGATCAAATAAATCATCTATCCGTGGTAATGGGTACTTGTTCTTGACTGTAACCGCATTAAGCTCGCGGTAGTCGATGCAGAGTCGCATACTGCCGTCCTTTTTCTTGACGAACAGCACTGGAGCACCCCAAGGAGAAACACTAGGTCGAATGAATCCCTTGTCGAGGAGGTCCTCCAGCTGTAGCTTCAGCTCCCTCATCTCAGCCGGTGCCATACGGTAGGGTGCCTTAGCAATAGGGCCCGTACCTGGCAACAAGTCGACGGCGAACTCAACCTCGCGCACAGGCGGCATGCCTGGCAGCTCATCAGGAAATAAGTCGGGAAAATCTACCACGACTGGAATGTCTACGTCCGTCACGTCGCTCTGTCTCGTGTCCTGTACATAACAGAGGAAGGCTTGTCGGCCCTTCCTAACATCCTTCATCAGGGACAATGCTGACACGATCTTGACAGTCGGCTCTCTCCTCACACTGCGGTATGACACTGTCCTGCCGCTCGGCCCCTTCAGTAGTAGTCGATGCTCTGCACAATGAAGGCGGCCCCTATGCTTCTGTAGCCAATCCATGCCTACTATGATGTCAAAACCCAAGTTCTTGAACTCAATCAGATCAATGGGGAAGGTCTCAGTCATAATGCTGATCTCTAACCCTGTATACTGTCTGGTGCAACCTACTTTCTCCTTCGAAGGAAGGGTGACTGAAAAGTCTGAAAGCTGTTCGGGGGTGGCCCCCAGCTTCTTAGCAAACGTCGAGGAAATAAAAGAATGCGAAGCCCCTGAGTCGAACAATACGGAAGCACTAACACCATCAATAGGAAAGGTACCTGAGATCACCTCTCGTATTAGCATCGAGTCCCAATAAATCACTAATTTACTGTTGTTTGTAATTGTCATACCTGTGATGACATTACCAGACTCCTTGGCTTGCGCCATGTCTAGGATGCAGATGGTACCCTCCTTTCCATTTCTATAGCCTGAAGTTATGAATTATCGGTATCAACAAAACTGAACACATATACTTGAAGGTAGAAAACTCTTATTTCATTCATTCCAACTGTATTATACAAGGTTACACACTTAGCTACTGCTATTACATCAGTACTGTCTGAAAGTCAAATTTAAACGGCCGGTCGGTGATGTGGGTATCATTCACTAGAGCTGGTGGTGCGGTATTGAGCTTAATGCTCTTAATACCATGATATATAAGCCTCGACTCTCCACCAAATACCAACACATCCCCAGACTTGAGGATGATCTTGCTTGCTAGATCCATCCTCTTCTGGTCTCCATAGATAAACTCAGCATCATCGCCGATGGAGAATGACACAACCGGTATTCCTCTGGTGATGGACTCGGTCGTCTCATCACGGTCCTGGTGCATTCCAAGCTTTCCCCCTCATAGTAGTTGATGATGCAAACGTCAGGTGTCATGTCGGGTAATGGATAAGTCTCACAGTCTTGAGCAATATCCATTGCGTTTCTCACCAAGGTAAGGAAACTCTCAGGTATCTAGGTATAGATACGTCACCTACCATCCTCACCTCTCGATAAACCCTAGCTTGTGGATCCCAATCTTTCCCTAAGCACATCATGTGCAGTTTCATTCTAGAACCACTATTAAATACAGGGGTATAAAAACCTCCTATGCCCTTACCCAAAGCTCTACACTCATTCACTATGGTGGTTTGCTCATCTAGGGTTAGGAACTCTCTAAGAAGTATCATGCCCGGTCTGATTACATGACACAACTCACTAGGGTACTCCCGTCTTTCCTCCACGGGTTTAGGTGCTCTCTGTCTTGTAAGTGTGGGATAGCAGATATCGAAGTCTCCTAAGAGGTAAAAGGTTTCCTAGGTAAGTTGTTCATCTAAAGCGGTAACTTAAACACACATTCATGCTAAGGTAAAGCGTTTAACACTTAGTCATGCTTTCATACAATGGTTAAGGTTTCAAATGCTAACCTTCACCGCGCTGGGTGCTAGTGCCAGCGCCTGAAGCTCCCGCTCCATTCAGCATACGGTTGCCCGGCGGGTTCCTCTGGTTCTGGTTCTGCTGCTGTGGCTGCTGATGCTGCTGCCCTCTCTGGGCTTGGGGCGCCGGCCCCCTCTGGCCACCTCGAGCTCCACCTCCTCCAGTAGGTGCGCTCTGAGTCCCCTTCTGCGGGCGGTACGCTCGGCTATCTGGATTCAAAGCACTCGAACGACCTGTGGCCCTTCTTTCCACAATGGTGGCAGTCCACCGCTTGCCCGGTGCAGTCGACACCCGGGTGGTCTTTACCACAGCGCTTGCAGTGAAAGTGGCGCTGGGGTGCAGAACCTATTATCATATCACACTCAGATTAATACAAGGATGGTAATGGGTAGTGTAATACACAATTATTCACAAGGTTAGATCGCTTACCCTTAGGGGGTGCAGATCTAAGAGGCTGCACATCGTAGGTAGGCCCGGTCAGCATCGGGACCTTGTCCTTACCCTTTTGGCTGGCCTGCTCCTTCTTCTTCTCCCTCCAGGAGAACTTTTTCTTCCTGTGATCGTCAAAGTGTCAGGAATAGCAGGTATAAAAGCAGGCAGTAAGTAAGTAATTTAAATGGATTAAATAACTTAAGGTGGTTCTTACTTCCAGCCCTTACTGCCTCCGCTTCCAGCCTCAGTCTCCGCCTCTTCTCTGGGGCCTTACGCTTCTGCCCCTGGCCGTCCTCCCGGCTGTTCACCATCATCTCAGTCCGAGAAGCAGCGTCATAACACTCCTGTAATACATCAATGAGTTCCCCGAACTTGTAATAAATCAAACTGAGTTATAAGGTATAACTGTCAATTAATTTTACCTGGACCGTAGGGTACAAGGTAGCACCCATGGCGGCCTTAATAGCATATCTCAACCCGCCTCTAAATTTCTCCACCTTCACAGCATCAGAATAAACAACTCCTGGGACGAAGTCCAAGAGCCCAATAAACAAGGAGTAGTACTGATCTACTGTCATACTACCCTGCCTCAGGGCCTCAAACTCCTCCCTCTTCCTCTGCTTCAAATGAGCAGGATAGTACTTCTCTCTCAACAATTCCACAAAACCAGTCCATCCAAAACCCTCTATAGCAAGATAATGTGCCTTCACGGACCTCCACCACGTGCTGGCAGCGTCCTTCAGGTGAAAGGCTGCTATATCGACTCGGTGCTCAGCAGGCACATGTATGGCATCGAAGGCCTTCTCGTGCTCAACAATGCTCTCCAGGACAGTGGGGTCAGCAACTCCATCATAGGTAGGTACTCGCGTGTCAGCTACGCTCTTCAGCCAATTCGGCTCTCTAGGTGCGGGTACGGGTGGGACTACCGGTGGTGCAGGTGGTGCTCCTATGTGGATACCTCCCATCTGGGCTAGCTGAGCGAAGACGGCAGCTACCGTCTCAGCCACGCCCACGGCTGGGGCCCCGGAGGACCTGCTCCAGGCCCGCCGCCTCTTCCACCACCTCCTCTACCTGCTGATCGCCTCCCAGAAGACATCTGAAGAATTCAAAGTTAAAGTCAACACTCGGTACAAATACCGTACTTATCTCAACCATAAGTTCACATAGCCCTAAAAGGCATAAAACACATTGTCCCCGACAATCTCCTAACTCAAATCATTTACAACTATCTCCTTGGTACTGGTGTGTGAATAACCTAGGCTCACGGTACTTAAACTACTATCTCTTGTAATCAGAGCGGTACTCCGCTCTGATACCACTTTTGTAACACCCCTACTAATTCGGCTCCTAATAACCTATAAATGTCGCGCACAATATATCTCGCAGCGGTAAATAAACTGTCGCCCTAATGGTGTCACTGTTATCACTCGCCCATACGGGTGATAACGATTACCTGATAATCAACTTGCGAAACGTATTCCCGCAGTGACCACAAGAGATAGATAGTAGTACTTAAACAATTTAAAACAAATCTAACATCAACCAATTATTACAGACCGTGAGCATCTAAACCAAATACACCTCGGTTAAACAACCCGAGTCCAAAACAACCTGAGTATCACACCGTACCAAGTCTATCCAACAGTAATTACAAGTCGCGCCCCTGCGACCCACCAGCTAGTCTCCTGCAATAAAGATGGTTTGTGGTATGGAATCAGCCCCTGCTGAGTATGTCATCACATGCCCCGTCATGCCCCCAAAGACCCCTCAATTATTTGGTCGAGAGCATGAGGTTCATTACATGCAATACCGTTTTAATATTTAACTGTAAAACAATTAACAATAATAACCATACAATAGCACAACCATCAACACATATAATATAACCACAAGTATAACCAATGAACAACCAAGCGAAACAACGAGAATAATAAACAAGTATAATTCTCGTCCATGGTGTAGAAACCAATATCGTTCGCCACTGTATAATTCTCAACTGTATTATTTGTTCAGTTATACCTAGTGACAATGTCTCGTTAAAACGACATGTCTCTAGTTACCCATATATTATGGCGGGTCACCCACGGCAGTAGCCACTCCAACGGTAGAGTCTCCGACCAACGAGCCATTCTAGCTCACGTGAAATTTTCTTGATACTTGCGGACCCGTACGCGGACATCCTGGTATCGTTTTTGTGATCACAGCGCGCACCAAGAGCCACATCCTCTTGGCTTTACTTTCCTCTTAATTATTATTATTCCATCGCATCGCATTACCAATTTTCCTAACACAGCAGACTAAGGTCATTAGTCCAATCCGGAGTCTGTCTCGGGATCCAGTGTTAGATAGGGTCCAGTGTTAGATACGAAGACGTTAGAAGGCCAATGCTCCGTATAAAAGTCTCGGATAATATGTATATCTTATTATCCTAGTGCTACAACGTTTTTCTGACGATCCTTATATTTCATATAAGATAGCACCATAGCCGCTAGTTCGTTTTATATATAGGTTCCAATATACGAACCATACTGTTAACTCAACAACAGTAATAATAAGCAGCTATAAATATACAATTCATGCATATTAATTATCACATTCAGACAAACAATCTTATCACAGATCACACAGAAGTCTGAAACTGAGGAAGCCTCAGAGACAATCAGAGACACATAAAAACATACCGTTCACCCTGATTGTATTACGGTGGAGTATGAATCAGCAAGATCCTATGCTCTGGGTGTCGTCTCTAACAGTCTAAACAATACATAATGCTACTGATTAGCATCCTATATAAACAACAAAATTCTACGGTACCCCGTACCGTCACTAATAACTCCCGGTTAACCCCCCGTTATTAATTGTCAATGTTTGTCGGGTTTTCGGCTTAACTCGAGATGGAAAAGTGTTACATACATGCGTAGTCTTGTCTCGTATATTAATAACTTATTGTTGGACTTGTTATCGCATGTAACTTAATGTATATTTGTATATCGTATAGTTTGTTTCTTTATTGCATGTATGATTCTTTGTCATGCACTATACATCTCACCTTAGTATTTATTTTTCTAAGGTTTGTCTCTTTTTTTTTTAAGTTCAATGTGGTATAATACATATGTAAACAATACTTGAATATATAAATTCTTATTATCCCATGTATACTCTTAACATTAGAATTCCACATCTAATGTTTGTAATTCTTTTCCCTTTATCATATGTCGTTTTAATTATGAAAACACATGGTCATTAAACCATATTATATTTTCCACCATAACATATATTTATTTATGTGTATGTATTATGGAACTATTTCTTATATGGTAAGTCTTATAATATATATATTCATTCTTTTTAATGAATACCTCTTATACTATAAATGTTATAATTCTTATAACATTAAAAACCATATTATAAATTCCATTTAAAAATGTTAATATTTCCGAACAGCACCTATGTTCTTAAATATTTACAAAATCCACCACATAATTAATATAATGTTACATTATAGTTACATAACATATATTATGACATTTAAGTCATTAAAACAATTATAACCTATAGTTATATTTTGTTTATAAAATACCAAATAGCCCCTTATATTTTCGGTTTCCATTATACACCACTAAACTTCTATAAATCACAATTCCATCCCAATTTATAATACATAGTTTCTAATTTCATTAAAACTATATATTATACATATTTCTTTATAAAACCTATATATAACTCCAAAAATTACCAAACTATACCAAAAGGTTACAAATATTATTCCTAACCTTATTCTTCCTCTAATCTCGGTTCTACACATTTGTTACCTATTTGTAACAATGTTATAAAATACCATATATTATACTTACATAATCATATAAACTCCAAATTTAACCAAATAAACTTCTAAAAATTCCTAACAACTTAAGGACTTTACTAAACTCCATTTAGCACCCCTAAGTCTCGGAAATTACATTACTACCCAAGTCTTATAAATCTTTTACAATTTAATAAGTATCTTATTATAAGGTAGTATTTTAATTTCTTAAATTTTCCAAACTTGGTCAAAGTCTCCTATATAGTCAACTTTGACTCCTAATACCAAATGGAGACCAAATTTTTGGTAATTACCAATAACACCCTATACCTTTCTATTTTTACAATTTTGACACAAAACTTTATAAAATGTTATAATTTTTATTAAATTCATTTAAAAACCCTAAATTGCTCTAAATTAAGCCCACGACTTTCTAATTTCCTAGTAATTATGATTTGGCCCCAATTATTTATATAAGCATAAATTTAACTAAATAAGCTTATAAACTTAAATTAAAATGGCCTAATGACATGGCCTTATTACAACCTTGAACTTGCAAAATAAATTACACAATAAATGTCTCAAAATATGATATATGCTCACGGTCTCACTTTGATTTGATTATTTTTCCACATAATGTCATAATTTGACCATTAGTTAATTAAATCTCTTAAATGACTAGTTTAATTTATCTTAGTCATTTTTTTCCATTTTTAGGTCAATATGACCCATATTTATAATTTCACTCTCGGGCATATATATATGCTTAGAAATTATAAAAATCATAAGTTTAAGGTGTTTATACCTTGATTTGCCCTTGTATGCACTCGGCCTCTTGTAGGAAAATTCACCACTTCATTTAGACATGTTTAATACACCAAAACAAGATATGGTTATACTCCAAGCTTGAGCTTAACCATAAGGAATAATTAATGTAAGATTTAAGGCAAAAATCACCTTAAAACTGCAAGGGAAGTTCCAAGTGAATTCGGCCTGTACCAAGCACACCTAATGGTGTTAAATTCACCATATCAACATAGGAAATAGCTATACAACAACAAGCTGCTATGGTAATTGATTTTACCTTGGAAAAATGCCTTAAAAGAGGGTATTTCCCTTGGATCTCGGTCACCCTTTCTCCAAATGGCTAACCAACTGAATGAACATGTAAATATGAATATTGTGAGTGTATAAACTCATAATGTAACACCCCATCCACAACGTCGCACTTTATAACCATCTGCAGCGGAAACATAAACCATCACATTACTTAATCCGTTGGTGTTACACGCCGTTAACCACCCACGTGGCTAACAAGGCTAATACATACATATTATATCGGTCTGATGGACTAGATCCCGAGCAACTACACCATACAATCCTGATTCCATTTCCAACAATTATTTACATATACTCCCCCACTGTACCGAGTATTCATTAACCAATGCCGATAACAAATTCGGTCTTACTACACCTATAATACATACACCATTAAAGGGCTACCAATGTACAAACATCTACCCCGTCCTACTCTCGAACGGCTTCCAGCTCCTTGTACCTGAAATAGAAAAAGGAGAAAAGGGTGGCCCCCAAGGGGCTCAGCACCTTTGCTGGTATGGTAATCCGCAGCCCGCATGCTACCGGGCCACGCACAACTAATTGTCGTCTTAGCATGCTGTTGATTATATTTAAATCCTGCATGTAAACCATAAACACACAACACAATGCATACGCCCAGCTATAGGGCTCAACAAACTTCCAACACATCCATACATCCACACATAACAAACCAACATTGTTTCCTTTAACCCTAGAGTGGCTCTCCTCTTAATGGAGTTACTCCCTTAACAGACGACATTTACCCATTAATCGGGTTATCCTTAAACGCTTCTTATTATAAACCTGAATTCATAACCATAATCCACATACCCACATTTTACCACATATAACTTCACACCAAAAAGGAATTGCAATACATCCATAACACACAATACAACGGGTACGGTTCTCTTAAGGAACCAACCCAACCATAATTAGTTCACTTTAGAGCCTAGAGAATGTTGCCAAACTCATGATAAGCTCGTTCCATAACTTGCTACCTGAAATACCCCTAAATTAATTTAAATTAATTTAGGGGATTTCTTTTATTAAACCTTTAATAATACTATTAAGTATTAAATTATTATATGGAATTATGAATATTAAATTATTATATGGAATTATGAATATTAAATTATTATATGGGGTTGTGAGATTTATTTAGGGGTTTTCTCCTAATTATATATTATTGTATAGTATTATGAATTTAATAATAAGATTTATAAGTCAATAAATCTTGGGAAAATTATTAAACACTCCATATATATTATAAAGATTTTAGGAAGTGTTGGAACATTGTTTTGAAACATAAAAGTCAATATAAAATTCTAGAAACCTTAAAGCTTATTAAGCCTTGCTAGGTTGACTTTTTGAGAATGGTCAAACCAGGCCATGAAACCTATACCAATAAATAGGTTATGGAAAACCATGAAGATCGATAAAAAGAACGTCAAAAACGGATCATCCTAGCCAAAGTTATGCTAGTTTGAAGTTTAGAGCCAAAATTTCATAAGTGCCACGTGTCAGCCTCTCGTGCGTCCCAACACTTAGCAGATTTTTACCTCCTTGATTTTCTCCAGCAAACAACCGTTTTTGACCTAACTTGTGACGGCATATCTCTCTCATTACTTCGAATTTTCCAGTGCCGTCTTCACACTCTCTCTCCTTAATTCCCTCTTTACATTCATAACTCATACAAGCCCTAACTCCATCCACATCAACGGGAAAGTCGTTCTCAAGTTGGCACCTTTCTCAGTCGTAACCCAGATTCCAGTTATACTTCGATTTCAGGTAAAGTTCGTCATGCCATAACTTCCTCGTCTTTCAACCAAATTTCGATTTCTTTAGCTCGTTGTGTAGATCTCTAATCCGTCTACAATTCTTATGTTTATGCCCAAGCCTGAATCATAACCGTTTGGAAGTTATAGTCGCTCAAAGTTCGGATTTTCAGCACATAAAATCATACCGAAACAGAGAGGTAAACTCGTAACTTTCGGGTCAATTTTCTTTCTGTATAATGCGAGTTAGGATTAGTTCTAGTTATCAATGTGTAGATCTAAGTTTCATCTTTCTAATGAGCCCAAAAACAAAGCCTAACTCGATCTGTGCAATAACTTATAGATCCTCGAAGTTGCTTCACGAACTGGTCGGAAGTTCGAATTTTTCCAGAAACCCGATCTCGAATCACTTCGATTCGGCAATTCCGGTGAGTTCTCTTCAAATTCCTCCGATTATGCTAACCGGTATTACAATTCCGACCTAACCCATGTTTCAATTGTGTCAATTACGTACTATATTAAGAGAATTTGATAGATTTGTTCGAATCAACCAGAATTCGATAGAACCCTAACCTTCGAATTGAATTCGAACTCGACGATTACTGCATGATAATTGGGGAAACTACCATTAGAACCGAAATTGATTCGAATCCATAGAAACAAGAATCGTTGATTTCGTTCTGTAGATCGAGAGCTATAGGCGAATTAGTACTCGGTTTCGATTTTGATCTCTGAGAACTCGCGACAGGGCCGTCCGATCTCAGTTAATAGAGATGGACGGCCACGATTAAAACACACGTTTTAATGTATAAGTTTTTATATTGTTTCCAGGAATAAACCCTAACTTGTTTAATTAATTTAAGTGCCTTCCCGAATGTATTTTGACTTGAAATTTTAACCATAGATTCCTTATTTTATGTAGTTTATTTTGATGTAAATTATTAGGATTTGGAGTTTTTAAACATAAGTTATGATTTTTACAAGTTACGGCTTTTCTGGAATTATTTGGCTAAATTAAAAAGATATTTTTATGAAATAAAAATTTTATAATATGTCTAAAATGTTATAGTTACTGTATATTAAGTTTGGGAATTTTTGGGCAACGGGAAAAGGTTTTAAAAATTGTGTTTGTGAGTTTTTCATAAGATAACTTATAATATATAGTTTTTAATGTAATCAAAAATTAAAGTATAGTTGATTAATGAACTTTATAGGTTGGGGAAAATATAATAAGACTAATTAACATTTAATACAGTATGTTTATAAATATTTTGGGTATTAACTTTAAGTGAAGTAAAAAAATTGTATATATATTTATATGAGAGAAATAAATAGAAACTATATTAAATCAAGGAATTTAACTAAACTACATTTTTTATTATATATAATATGGAAGCTAATGTTTAACTAAAACTAAGGGAAATACTTTATTTTATAAACCATAAATCAGTTTTGGATATGTCTAAAAGATATTAGATATAATTAAATACAATAGAATTTCTTAAAGAATGTTCTGGATAAATCTTAAATGTGTAGGTATATATATATATATATATATATATATATAAATACAATAAAAATAGATAAAGGAAATAACATTCCTTGTGAGAAATATAATAGGAAGGATATATATATATATATATACGATAAATAAATAAAAGAAATAAAATACCTTATAGAAAATAATATGAAGGAATTAATGAGTTAAACTAAACCTCTACATGATACTAATAAAAGAATATTATATGAGGTGGTATTAATTTATGGTTATGAATTGAGTTTTTAGTTATCTTTGAATTTCTAAGATTTTATAAACAGTATTTAAAATACAGTATATATTTAGTCAATGACCACAATGTAAATCTATAATTTGGTTAAGAAATTAATAAGTTGAAATTTAGGAATATTTGTAATTAGTTTACATAAAGTGTTACACAAATAGATCTTATTATATAATTTAATAAAATGAATGAAATACTTTTACATTTAAATGTTCTTATTATATAAACAATAATAAAGTAAATGAGTTACTTTTACATCTAAATGTGAAGAGGATAAATAAGTCTAGATTTAATCATTTCTTAATATTTATAGTATTGAGTAATAACTTAATATTTTGAGATAAAATCATTAAAAGGGATTATGGTATAAACTATATTAAACTATGATTAGGAAATTACTCTAAATAATAATCCTTAAGTTTCTTAGAATTAGTTAGCCATAAAATACATTTATTACTAATATTCAAGATGTGAGTTTATAAATAAGTGTTGTACATAATAGTTAAAGATTTACTAAAAGGTTTGTAAATAGAAATTAGATACTTAAAACCTTTGAACCTTTATTAGATGAAACTAGTTACATAAGAGATTATGGATTTACCTTTTGACACTGGAAATATTAATGTGTCATTTGAATATAAGGTATGGGATTTTTCAGAATTATTATCTTATTAATATTAACATTTCACTTACGAACAGAATTTAATTCTTTGATAAATTCTACCTTATGTAGATATATGTCCATCCTAAATACAATAAAGGAAATTAATTTATTAAGTTATTCTTTGAAACCTTAGGTTTTGTAAACAATATAAAATGTATTTAAGACTTGAGTTTAACGAAGTTTATATAAAAGGATTATACATGGTCTATAGAGAGAATGTGTAAAAGTAAACAGTTAGGGAATTAAATGTAAGTAAGGATACATAAAAGGTTATCTTAAAACACCTTATTATAAAGATATGGTTAAGTAAATAATATACCTTGTGGATACTAAATGTAAGAGTTCGAAGTCTAAGTTAACTATAATATGGTTATTTCAGATGAAAGTAATTAACACACTTATGACAAGATTATAGATGGTTGTAATTAAAGGTCATTCTGAGCTAAGGATATGATAATTGAGTTTAGTGGCTCAATTAAGTTATAATAAAAAGTATCTACAACACTATGATTCCAATATACACGATGTAGATCTTAAAAAAAATTAAGGGGGAACCTAATCATGATGGTTTATTTGGTATTATTGATAAAGTACATAATCATTACATTGTGAATTAATAGTATAGTATTCTAAGATAAACCTATTATAGGTCATGAGACGATGTTTATTCTAAAGTAAGAATAAAAGTATTGAGCTTAAGAATTGTTATTGAAATTCTAAGATTGGTTGAATAACATATAATGCACTTATGTTAGAAAGGTCTTTTATGTAGGAATTATGGTTAAGTATGGGTAAAGTGGATAAGGGTGGAACAATTAACAAGTGTTAGTAAAATACATTCCTTGGTCTTACAACCTTGGGCTATACAACCTTCTAAAATAAGTCAAAGGCTGTACATAACATTTAAGCGAGGGCTTATAAGGTAATTGAGGTTTGGAAATAAGAGAGAGGAATTTATTTAAGTTTTACCTAGGATACGGGTTGTTGATAGTAAGTTATCTTTAATGTTCCTCAGAGAATTGTTGAATGTTTGCACGAGTATACTAGAACTGCTACAACATTGACCAGGTACGATTTCTCGTACTCAGATACTTTTGGTGACAAATTTTATGGAATGTTTTGTACGATTTCTCGTACTCAGCTTGTTGTGTTTTGGACTTTATGAATGTTTTGTACGATTTCTCGTACTACTTATTTTGCTGATTGACTTGTGGAATGTTTTGGAAAACGCTAACTGACTTTAAGAGGACTTCTAAAAAGGAAATGGTTGTGTGACTGACTCAGCTTGTGTGACTAACTGAGCCTTGGATGTGGAACTCACTTGGGTATTGGTTTTTCTACTTGTGTCCCGTTAGACATTGACTGCTTAGGGTTTACGCTTCTGCACTCTGTAGGACTGAGTGTTTTGGTATTGCTCTGGGTAGTTGGTGATCTAGCGGGATTTTTGGAAAAGGTCAATCTTGGAAATCTTTCTTTCGACGTGCGCGCGTCTTTAATGTGAACAGTAGGGGGCTGTATATCCCTCGCCCATAGGGGCATTGATATTTAACAGTAAAGGGCTGTATATCCCTTGTCCTGAGAGGACGTAGTTAACAGTAAGGGGCTGTATATCCCCTGTCCTTAATGGACGTTCTTGGCGGTGGGGGCATCTCTCCCAGTTGGTTTCATTCCATTCTTGAGTTGCTGGTTTTGGTTTTCTCTCATTCATTCCTAGTCCTCGTGACTACATGGGTCTTTCTACTCCAACTTGGAAATGGATCTAACATAAGTAATGATTGTTCACTAATTCTTGGTGTGGTGTTATTTACTAACTTTACTCTTCTGTTGTTTGTCTCCTTTGAAATGTTATATTTGACTTGGTGTTTTAAAAGGGTGTTTTGTTTCGCTATTTTGTTTAAGTGCTGTTTTCAAGTTATTGTTTATTCTCAAGTTATATTAAGTTTTGTTTTAGAGAATAGTACCAGTTCCATTCCAGGGAACTGACTCACCCTCCCGGGGTGGGCTGCTTGGTTTCATCTTGCAGGTACGAATTGATTTACAGGTGGCCACGAAGAGAATGAGCGTTTGGGATGGGACTAGGTTTTGTGGAGAGTTGATATGTTTTAATTTCTATTATGTTTGTTAAGTTTTCTCGAGTTCAGACCGTAGCTTTTGTAGATTGTAAGTTGTAATTGGTGAGGTTGGTGCCGGGTGTTTGGAACCCGATGGTCTGTAGCACCTTTAGTTTATTTTCCGCTGTTGTTTTATTATAGGGGTGTTACAGAAAGTGGTATCAGAGCGTAGTTACGCTCTGAACCCGAGAAAACAAGCCGAGTGAAATACTTAGATTATAGGTGCACTTAAAACTGGGGAACTGGGGTAGAATTGGGAAGTGAGGACTCCAGTAAGGCACGACTCCTGACCCTTTTTGGAATTGTGAACGATTCCTTTACACACTTTCTTTGTGAATGTCTGTTGAGTGTGATGTGTTGTTATACCGTCCCAACAATAAACTACAGAAAATATATATACATATATATATATAAGTTTGGAACATCCTATATTAAGTACGATAAGATTTTGGTTGAGATAAACCAAACATTAAGCTATTTTTCAAAAGCATGCTCATGGAGAATACATTGCTAAAAAAAAAAAAAAAAAAAAAAAACAAAAAAAAATGCAATCTTTAAAAGCTAGTACCAAATTCCTGGAATTGTAAAGAATACTTTTGGTTGAAAACAGTATCCAAATAGAACTTTAAATATAATTAAATCTCAAGAATTACTTGGTACAAATTTTGCCTAAAGGTAATGTTGGATAATCTTAGTCTAGAAAATTGCTAGGACCAACACTAGTAGCATACACCCGAACCATAAACCACACTAAAAACTCTATGCTAACTTTAGAAAGAAAACACCTAAACCTAACACCCTACTGGAAGTGCCTGGTGCGACGAACTCCTAGGCTGAAAGTAGTGGGGTGCACACCCACTTCTGGAAGTTTAGGGCTAGACAAGCCTTGTCATCTAACTGTATAATCTTCTACGCAGGTGATGGATTGTGTTGAACTTGGGGGAAGTGGTGGTAAGACGTTACCATCATGAAATCTTGAGCTAGGCATATTCATTTGCTAACCACAATGAGCAAATCAAAATTTGTATCTTAAGATCCGTATTAAAACTCATAATTGTAAAGGGTTTATTGAGTTTAAATCTTTGGTGAAAATACCTATATATGGAGGAAGGGGATTATTTGGGTACTCCAAGATACAACATCCCCCTGGTTGATATAAAAAAAAATCTAAAGATTACTTAAAGATTGAAAATCCTCATGTTCACTTGGAAGTTTAACATTTACATGTCTAAAATTTTAAAAACACACTAAGAGTGATATTTACCAAAAGCCACCATTGTCTAAGAGATACTAAGATTTAATAATCAGGAGAATACTTACATAGAACAAACCTTAAGAAAAATAATTACCAAGAGTGAGTGAGTTTTCATTAGACTAGTTCATTTGACTTAAAATTTTATATAGAGTCCCTATCTTGAAAAATAAATTTTAAGATAAAGAAATCAGATTTTGGAGCTACATTATAATTGATAAGAACTTCTTTAGATTCTCCCTTGGGTGAAATTATGTAAATATATAATAAGTAAATTTTATAAAGTAAACATAGAAACAATTGAAACTTGGAAATCATAGAAAATATTTATTTTATAGAGTTTTAACATATGGTGGGCTTAAACCCTTGAAGATAATTTTGGAAGATTATTAAATGATCTGAAATATTATCCTAAACTACTCAAGTATTACACCTGATTTATAGCTTGTAATGCAATTGATATGATAAAATCATATTGGACATATAATTCGTATCCGTCATTAAATGAATGGATAATAATCATAAGGTAAAATTTTATAACCACCAAGGAAATACAAATACATAACAATCAAGAGATACAGATATATAACGATCATAATAAATTAACGGTGCAGTAAATTCACAACAATGCTGGTTAATAAGGTGTTGATTCTTTGAATGTGTCGTTAGTAGCGGTACGAGGGCGTACCTTAGCTCTTTTAAGGGGGATATGCTGGCATACTCCTCCTTCGTTATCTCATCCGGATTATGCCGCGTTTCGTTATTAGCAAAGGGAGAACAGTATTAGCAGAATGAGGGTGTTTGTGTGTGCTTGGTTTTTGCATTATGACTCAGTATGTGACTTTTGATTTTCATCATGCTATGTCTTGATACATCCTGATTCAGTTTGATTTTGAGTAATCTTGAGTGGAATGTTGTTATGGAAATGGATGGAAATAAAGGATTGGTTTGGTATGGAATTCATTGGAATTTTATTGTCTCAGCACACCCGAAGCGGTTGTGAGTGCTTATTAGTTGATTTTTAAACTTCGAGGCGAATTCTTTTAAGGGGGATATGATGAAATACCCCTAAATTAATTAAATTATTTAGGGGATTTCTTTATTAAACCTTTACTAATACTATTAAGTATTAAATTATTATATGGAATTATGAATATTAACTTATTATGGAATTATGAATATTAAATTATTATATGGGGTTGTGAGATTTATCTAGGGGTTTTCTCCTAATTATTATATATTATTGTATAGTATTATGAATTTAATAATAAGATTTATAAGTCAATAAATCTTGGGAAAATTATTAAACACTCCATATAATTATAAAGATTTTAGGAAGTGTTGGAACATTGTTTTGAAACATAAAAGTCAATATAAAATTCTAGAAACCTTAAAGCTTATTAAGCCTTGCTAGGGTTGACTTTTGAGAATGGTCAAACCAGGCCATGAAACCTATACCATAAATAGGTTATGGAAAACCATGAAGACGATAAAAAGACGTCAAAAACGGATCATCCTAGCCAAAGTTGCTAGTTTGAAGTTTAGAGCCAAAATTTCATAAGTGCCACGTGTCAGCCTCTCGTGCGTCCCAACACTTAGCAGATTTTTACCTCCTGATTTTCTCCAGCAAACAACCGTTTTTGACCTAACTTGTGACGGCCATATCTTCTCATTACTTCGAATTTTCCAGTGCCGTCTTCACCACTCTTTCTCCTTAATTCCCTCTTTACATTCATAACTCATACAAGCCCTAACTCCATCCACATCAACGGGAAAGTCGTTCTCAAGTTGGCACCTTTCTCAGTCGTAACCCAGATTCCAGTTATACTTCGATTTCAGGTAAAGTTCGTCATGCCATAACTTCCTAGTCTTTCAACCAAATTTCGATTTCTTTAGCTCGTTGTGTAGATCTCTAATCCGTCTACAATTCTTATGTTTATGCCCAAGCCTGAATCATAACCGTTTGGAAGTTATAGTCGCTCAAAGTTTCGGATTTTCCAGCACATAAAATCATACCGAAACAGAGAGGTAAACTCGTAACTTTCGGGTCAATTTTCTTTCTGTATAATGCGAGTTAGGATTAGTTCTAGTTATCAATGTGTAGATCTAAGTTTCATCTATCTAATGAGCCCAAAAACAAAGCCTAACTCGATCTGTGCAATAACTTATAGATCCTCGAGTGTGCTTCACGAACTGGTCGGTAGTTCGAATTTTTCAGAAACCCGATCTCGAAATCACTTCGATTCGAGCAATTCCGGTGAGTTCTCTTCAAATTCCTCCGATTATGCTAACGGTATTACAATTCCGACCTAACCATGTTTTAATTGTGTCAATTACGTACTATATTAAGAGAATTTGATAGATTTGTATTCGAAATCAACCCAGAATTCGATATGAACCCTAACCTTCGAATTGAATTCGAAACTCGACGATTACTGCATGATAATTGGGGGAAACTAGCATCATTGGAACCGAAATTGTATTACGAATCCATAGAAACAAGAATCGTTGAATTTCGTTCTGTAGATCGAGAGCTATAGGCGAATTAGTACTCGGTTTCGATTTTGAATCCTCTGATGAACTCGCGCAACACGGGCCGTCCGATCTCAGTTAATAGAGATGGACGGCCACGATTAAAACACACGTTTTTAATTGTATAAGTTTTTATATTGTTTCCAGGAATAAACCCTAACTTGTTTAATTAATTTAAGTGCCTTCCCGAATGTATTTGACTTGAAATTTTAACCGTAGATTCCTTATTTTATGTAGTTTATTTTGATGTAAATTATTAAGGATTTGGAGTTTTTAAACAAGTTATGATTTTTACAAGTTACGGCTTTTCTGGAATGTTTGGCTAAATTAAAAAGATATTTTTGTGAAATAAAAATTTTATAATATGTCTAAATGTTATAGTTACTGTATATTAAGTTTGGGAATTTTTGGGCAACGGGAAAAGGTTTTAAAAATTGTGTTTGTGAGTTTTTCATAAGAATAACTTATAATATATAGTTTTTAGTGTAATCAAAAATTAAATTATAGTTGATTAATGAACTTTATAGGTTGGGGAAAATATATTAAGACTAATTAACATTTAATACAGTATGTTTATAATATTTGGGTATTAACTTTAAGTGAAGTAAAAAAATTGTTACATATATTTATATGAGAGAAATAAATAGAAACCTATATTAAATCAAGGAATTTAACTAAACTACATTTTATTTATTATATATAATATGGAAGCTAATATGTTTAACTAAAACTAAGGGAAATACTTTATTTTATAAACCATAAATCAGTTTTGGATATGTCTAAAAGATATTAGATATAATTAAATACAATAGAATTTCCTAAAGAATGTTCTGGATAAATCTAACATATGTAGGTATATGTATATATATATTATATAATATATAATACAATAAAAATAGATAAAGGAAATAACATTCCTTGTGAGAAATATAATAGGAAGGATATATATATATATATATACGATAAATAAATAAAAGAAATAAAATACCTTATAGAAAATAGGATATGAAGGAATAATGAGTTAAACTAAACCTCTACATGATACTAATAAAAAGAATATTATATAGGTGGTACTAATTTATGGTTATGAATTGAGTTTTAGTTACCCTTGAATTTCTAAGATTCTTATAAACAGTATTAAAATACATGTATATTTAGTCAATGTCCACAATGTAAATCTATAATTGGGTTAGAAATTAATAAGTTGAAATTTTGGAATATTTGTAATTAGTTTACATAAAGTGTTACACAAGTAGATCTTATTATATAATTGATAATAAAATGAATGAAATACTTTTACATTTAAATGTTCATATTATATAAACAATAATAAAGTAAATGAGTTACTTTTACGTCAAATGTGAAGAGGATAAATAAGTCTAGATTTAATCATTTCTTAATATTTATAGTATTGAGTAATAACGTAATATTTTGAGACAAAATTATTAAAAGGGATTATGGTATAAGACTATATAAACAATGATTAGGAAATTACTCTACATAATAATCCTTAAGTTTCTTAGAATTAGTTAGCCATATAAATACATTTATTACTAATATTCAAGATGTGAGTTTATAAATAAGTGTTGTACATAATAGTTAAAGATTTACTAAAAGGTTTATAAATAGGAATTAGATACTTAAAATCTTTAAACCTTTAATTAGATGAAATTAGGTTACATAAGAGATTATGTTGATTTACCTTTTGACACTGGAAATATTAATGTGTCATTTGAATATAAGGTATGGGGATTTTTCAGAATATATTATCTTATTAAATAGTTAACAGTTTCACTTACGATCCATAATTTAATTCTTTGATAAATTCTACCTTATGTAGATATATTGTCCATCCTAAATACAATAAAGGAAATTAATTTATTAAGTTATACCTTTGAAACTTTAGGTTTTGTAAACAAATAAAATGTATTTAAGACTTGAGTTTAACGAAGTTTAATATAAAAGGATTATACACGGTCTATAGAGAGAATGTGTGTAAAAGTAAAACAGTTAGGGAATTAAATGTAAGTAAGGATACATAAAATGTTATCTTAAACACCTTATTATAAAGATATGGTTAAGTAATAATATACTTTGTGATACTAAATGTAAGAGTTTGATGAGTCTGGGTTAACTATAATATGGTTATTTCAAGATGAAAAGTATTTAACAACTTATGACAAGATTAATAGATGGTTGTAATTAAAGGCCATTCTGAGCTAAGGATATGATAATTGAGTTTAGTGGCTCAATTAAGTTATAATAAAAAGTATCTACAACACTATGATTCCAATATACACGATGTAGATCTTAAAAAAAAATTAAGGGGGAACCTAATCATGATGGTTTATTTGGTATTATTGATAAAGACATAATCATACATTGCGAATTAATAGTATAGTATTCTAAGATAAACCTATTATAGGTCATGAGACGATGTTTATTCTAAAGTAAGAATAAAAGTATTGAGCTTAAGAATTGTTATTGAAATTCTAAGATGGTTGAATAACATATAATGCACTTATGTTAGAAAGGGTCTTTTATGTAGGAATTATGGTAAGTATGGGTAAAGTGGATAAGGGTGGAACAATTAACAAGTGTTAGTAAAATACATTCCTTGGTCTACAACCTTGGGCTATACACCTTCTAAAATAAGTCAAAGGCTGTACATAACATTTAAGCGAGGGCTTATAAGGTAATTGAGGTTTGGAAATAAGAGAGAGGAATTTATTTAAGTTTTACCTAGGATACGGGTTGTTGATAGTAAGTTATCTTTAATGTTCCTCAGAGAATTGTTGAATGTTTGCACGAGTATACTAGAACTGCTACAACATGACCAGGTACGATTTCTCGTACTCAGATACTTTTGGTGACAAATTTTATGGAATGTTTTGTACGATTTCTCGTACTCAGCTTGTTGTGTTTTGGACTTTCTGAAATGTTTTGTACGATTTCTCGTACTACGTTATTTTTGCTGATTGTCTTGTGGAACGTTTTGGAAAACGCTAACTGACTTTAAGAGGATCTTCTAAAAAGGAAATGGTTGTGTGACTGACTCAGCTTGTGTGACTAACTGAGCCTTGGATGTGGAACTCACTTGGGTATTGGTTTCTTCTACTTGGTGTCCCGTTAGACATTGACTGCTTAGGGTTTACGCTTCTGCACTCTGTAGGACTGAGTGTTTTGGTATTGCTCTGGGTAGTTGGTGATCTAGCGGGATTTTTGGAAAAGGTCAATCTTGGAAATCTTTCTTTCGACGTGCGCGCGTCTTTAATGTGAACAGTAGGGGGCTGTATATCCCTCGCCCATAGGGGCATTGATATTTAACAGTAAGGGCTGTATATCCCTTGTCCTGAGAGGACGTAGTTAACAGTAAGGGGCTGTATATCCCCTGCCTTAATGGACGTTCTTGGCGGTGGGGGCCATCTCTCCCAGTTGGTTTCATTCCATTCTTGAGTTGCTGGTTTTGGTTTTCTCTCATTCATTCCTAGTCCTCGTGACTACATGGGCTTTCTACTCCAACTTGGAAATGGATCTAACATAAGTAATGATTGTTCACTAATTCTTGGTGTGGTGTTATTTACTAACTTTACTCTCTGTTGTTTGTCTCCTTTGAAATGTTATATTTGACTTGGTGTTTTTAAAAGGGTGTTTTGTTTCGCTATTTTGTTTAAGTGCTGTTTTCAAGTTATTGTTTATTCTCAAGTTATATTAAGGTTTTGTTTTAGAGAATAGTACCAGTTCCATTCCAGGGAACTGACTCACCCCTCCCGGGGTGGGCTGCTTGGTTTCATCTTGCAGGTACGAATTGATTTACAGGTGGCCACGAAGAGAATGAGCGTTTGGGATGGGACTAGGTTTTGTGGAGAGTTGATATGTTTAATTTCTATTATGTTTGTGTTAAGTTTTCTCGAGTTCAGACCGTAGCTTTTGTAGATTGTAAGTTGTAATTGGTGAGGTTTGGTGCCGGGTGTTTGGAACCCGATGGTCTGTAGCACCTTTAGTTTATTTTCCGCTGTTGATTTATTATTATGGGGTGTTACAGAAAGTGGTATCAGAGCGTAGTTACGCTCTGAACCCGAGAAAACAAGCCGAGTGAAATACTTAGATTATAGGTGCACTTAAAACTGGGGAACTGGGGTAGAATTGGGAAGTGAGGACTCCAGTAAGGCACGACTCCTGACCCTTTTGGAATTGTGAACGATTCCTTTACACATTTTCTTTGTGAATGTCTGTTGAGTGTGATGTGGTTATACCGTCCCAACAATAAACTACAGAAAATATATATATACATATATATATATATAAGTTTGGAACATCCTATATTAAGTACGATAAGATTTTGGTTGAGATAAACCAAACATTAAGCTATTTTTCAAAAGCATGCTCATGGAGAATACATTGCTAAAAAAAAAAAAAAAAAAAAAAAAAAAAAAATGCAATCCTTTAAAAGCTAGTACACAAATTCCTGGAATTGTAAAGAATACTTTTGGTTGAAAACAGTATCCAAATAGAACTTTAAATAAGTAAATTAAATCTCAAGAATTACTTGGTACAAATTGTTGCCTAAAGGTAATGTTTGGATAAATCTTAAGTCTAGAAAATTGCTAAGTTAACCAACACTAGTAGCATACACCCGAACCCATAAACCACACTAAAACTCTATGCTAACTTTAGAAAGAAAACACCTAAACCTAACACCCTACTGGAAGTGCCTGGTGCGACGAACTCCTAGGCTGAAAGTAGTGGGGGTGCACCCACTTCTGGAAGTTTAGGGGCTAGACAAGCCTTGTCATCTAACTGTAAATAATCTTCTACGCAGGTGATGGATTGTGTGAACTTGAGGGGAAGTGGTGGTAAGACGTTACCATCATGAAATCTTGAGCTAGGCATATTCATTTTGCTAACCACAATGAGCAAATCAAAATTTGTATCTTAAGATCCGGTATTAAAACTCATAAATGTAAAGGGTTTATTGAGTTTAATCTTTGGTGAAAAATACCTATATATGGAGGAAGGGGATTAAGTTTGGGTACTCCAAGATACAACATCCACCCCTGGTTGAATATAAAAAAAAATATCAATAAAAGAAGTTACTTAAAGATTGAAAATCCTCATGTTCACTTGGAAGTTTAACATTTTACATGTCTAAAATTTTAAGAGACACACTAAGAGTGATATTTACCAAAAGCCACCATTGTCTAAGAGAATACTAAGATTTAGTAATCAGGAGAATACTTACATAGAACAAACCTTAAGAAAAAAATAATTACCAAGAGTGAGTGAGTTTTCATTAGACTAGTTCATTTGACTTAAAATTTTATATAGAGTCCCTATCTTGAAAAATAAATTTTAAGATAAAGAAATCAGATTTTGGAGCTACATTATAATTGATAAGAACTTCTTTAGATTCTCCCTTGGGTGAAATTATGTAAATATATAATAAGTAAATTTTATAAAGTAAACATAGAAACAATTGAAACTTGGAAAGTCATAGAAAATATTTATTTTATAGAGTTTTAACATATGGGTGGGCTATAAACCCTTGAAGATAATTTTGGAAGATTATTAAATGATCTGAAATATTATCCTAAACTACTCAAGTATGTTACACCTGATTTATAGCTTGTTAATGCAATTGATATGATAAAAGATCATATATGGACATATAATTCGTATCCGTCATTAAATGAATGGATAATAATCATAAGATAAAATTTTATAACCACCAAGGAAATACAAATACATAACAATCAAGAGATACAGATATATATAACGATCATAGATAAAATTAACGGTGCAGTAAAATTCACAACAATGCTGGTTAATAAGGTGTTGGATTCTTTGAATGTGTCGTTAGTAGCGGTACGAGGGCGTACCTTAGCTCTTTTAAGGGGGATATGCTGGCATACTCCTCCTTCGTTATCTCATCCGGATTATGCCGCGTTTCGTTATTAGCAAAGGGAGAACAGTATTAGCAGAATGAGGGGTGTTTGTGTGTGCTTGGTTTTTGCAGTATGATCAGTATGTGACTTTTGATTTCATCATGCTATGTCTTGATACATCCTGATTCAGTTTGATTTGAGTAATCTTGAGTGGAATGTTGTTATGGAAATGGATGGAAATAAAGGATTGGTTTGGTATGGAATTTCATTGGAATTTTATTGTCTCAGCACACCGAAGCGGTGTGAGTGCTTATTAGTTGATTTTTAAACTTCGAGGCGAAGTTTCTTTTAAGGGGGATATGCTGAAATACCCCTAAATTAATTTAAATAATTAGGGGATTTCTTTTATTAAACCTTTAATAATACTATTAAGTATTAAATTATTATATGGAATTATGAATATAAATTATTATATGGAATTATGAATATTAAATTATTATATGGGGTTGTGAGATTTATCTAGGGGTTTTCTCCTAATTATTATATTTATTGTATAGTATTATGAATTTAATAATAAGATTTATAAGTCATAAATCTTGGGAAAATTATTAAACACTCCATATATTATAAAGATTTTAGGAAGTGTTGGAACATTGTTTTGAAACATAAAAGTCAATATAAAATTCTAGAAACCTTAAAGCTTATTAAGCCTTGCTAGGGTTGACTTTTTGAGAATGGTCAAACCAGGCCATGAAACCTATACCAATAAATAGGTTATGGAAAACCATGAAGATCGATAAAAAGAACGTCAAAAACGGATCATCCTAGCCAAAGTTATGCTAGTTGAAGTTTAGAGCCAAAATTTCATAAGTGCCACGTGTCAGCCTCTCGTGCGTCCCAACACTTAGCAGATTTTTACCTCCTTGATTTTCTCCAGCAAACAACCGTTTTTGACCTAACTTGTGACGGCCATATCTCTCTCATTACTTCGAATTTTCCAGTGCCGTCTTCACCACTCTCTTCTCCTTAATTCCCTCTTTACATTCATAACTCATACAAGCCCTAACTCCATCCACATCAACGGGAAAGTCGTTCTCAAGTTGGCACCTTCTCAGTCGTAACCCAGATTCCAGTTATACTTCGATTTCAGGTAAAGTTCGTCATGCCATAACTTCCTCGTCTTTCAACCAAATTTCGATTTCTTTAGCTCGTTGTGTAGATCTCTAATCCGTCTACAATTCTTATGTTTATGCCCAAGCCTGAATCATAACCGTTGGAAGTTATAGTCGCTCAAAGTTTCGGATTTTCCAGCACAAAATCATACCGAAACAGAGAGGTAAACTCGTAACTTTCGGGTCAATTTTCTTTCTGTATAATGCGAGTTAGGATTAGTTCTAGTTATCAATGTGTAGATCTAAGTTTCATCTATCTAATGAGCCCAAAAACAAAGCCTAACTCGATCTGTGCAATAACTTATAGATCCTCGAAGTGTGCTTCACGAACTGGTCGGTAGTTCGAATTTTTCCAGAAACCCGATCTCGAAATCACTTCGATTCGAGCAATTCCGGTGAGTTCTCTTCAAATTCCTCGATTATGCTAACCGGTATTACAATTCCGACCTAACCCATGTTTTAATTGTGTCAATTACGTACTATATTAAGAGAATTTGATAGATTTGTATTCGAAATCAACCCAGAATTCGATATGAACCCTAACCTTCGAATTGAATTCGAAACTCGACGATTACTGCATGATAATTGGGGAAACTAGCATCATTGGAACCGAAATTGTATTACGAATCCATAGAAACAAGAATCGTTGAATTTCGTTCTGTAGATCGAGAGCTATAGGCGAATTAGTACTCGGTTTCGATTTTGAATCCTCTGATGAACTCGCGCAACACGGGCCGTCCGATCTCAGTTAATAGAGATGGACGGCCACGATTAAAACACACGTTTTTAATTGTATAAGTTTTTATATTGTTTCCAGGAATAAACCCTAACTTGTTTAATTAATTTAAGTGCCTTCCCGAATGTATTTTGACTTGAAATTTTAACCGTAGATTCCTTTTTTATGTAGTTTATTTTGATGTAAATTATTAAGGATTTGGAGTTTTTAAACATAAGTTATGATTTTACAAGTTACGGCTTTTCTGGAATTGTTTGGCTAAATTAAAAAGATATTTTTGTGAAATAAAAATTTATAATATGTCTAAAATGTTATAGTTACTGTATATTAAGTTTGGGAATTTTGGGCAACGGGAAAAGGTTTAAAAATTGTGTTTGTGAGTTTTTCATAAGAATAACTTATAATATATAGTTTTTAGTGTAATCAAAAATTAAATTATAGTTGATTAATGAACTTTATAGGTTGGGGAAAATATATTAAGACTAATTAACATTTAATACAGTATGTTTATAATATTTTGGGTATTAACTTTAAGTGAAGTAAAAAATTGTTACATATATTTATATGAGAGAAATAAATAGAAACCTATATTAAATCAAGGAATTTAACTAAACTACATTTTATTTATTATATATAATATGGAAGCTAATATGTTTAACTAAAACTAAGGGAAATACTTTATTTTATAAACCATAAATCAGTTTTGGATATGTCTAAAAGATATTAGATATAATTAAATACAATAGAATTTCCTAAAGAATGTTCTGGATAAATCTTAACATATGTAGGTATTGTATATATATTATATATATATATAAATACAATAAAAATAGATAAAGGAAATAACATTCCTTGTGAGAATATAATAGGAAGGATATATATATATATATATACGATAAATAAATAAAGAAATAAAATACCTTATAGAAAATAGGATATGAAGGAATTAATGAGTTAAACTAAACCTCTACATGATACTAATAAAAAGAATATTATATGAGGTGGTACTAATTTATGGTTATGAATTGAGTTTTTAGTTACCCTTGAATTTCTAAGATTCTTATAAACAGTATTAAAATACATGTATATATTTAGTCAATGTCCACAATGTAAATCTATAATTGGGTTAAGAAATTAATAAGTTGAAATTTTGGAATATTTGTAATTAGTTTACATAAAGTGTTACACAAGTAGATCTTATTATATAATTGATAAAATGAATGAAATACTTTTACATTTAAATGTTCATATTATATAAACAATAATAAAGTAAATGAGTTACTTTTACGTCTAAATGTGAAGAGGATAAATAAGTCTAGATTTAATCATTTCTTAATATTTATAGTATTGAGTAATAACGTAATTTTGAGACAAAATTATTAAAAGGGATTATGGTATAAGACTATATTAAACAATGATTAGGAAATTACTCTACATAATAATCCTTAAGTTTCTTAGAATTAGTTAGCCATATAAAATACATTTATTACTAATATTCAAGATGTGAGTTTATAAATAAGTGTTGTACATAATAGTTAAAGATTTACTAAAAGGTTTATAAATAGGAATTAGATACTTAAAATCTTTAAACCTTTAATTAGATGAAATTAGGTTACATAAGAGATTATGTTGATTTACCTTTGACACTGGAAATATTAATGTGTCATTTGAATATAAGGTATGGGGATTTTCAGAATATATATCTTATTAAATAGTTAACAGTTTCACTTACGATCCATAATTTAATTCTTTGATAAATTCTATTATGTAGATATATTGTCCATCCTAAATACAATAAAGGAAATTAATTTATTAAGTTATACCTTTGAAACTTTAGGTTTTGTAAACAATATAAAATGATTTAAGACTTGAGTTTAACGAAGTTTAATATAAAAGGATTATACACGGTCTATAGAGAGAATGTGTGTAAAAGTAAAACAGTTAGGGAATTAAATGTAAGTAAGGATACATAAAATGTTATCTTAAAACACCTTATATAAAGATATGGTTAAGTAAATAATATACTTTGTGATACTAAATGTAAGAGTTTGATGAGTCTGGGTTAACTATAATATGGTTATTTCAAGATGAAAAGTAATTTAACAACTTATGACAAGATTAATAGATGGTTGTAATTAAAGGCCATTTGAGCTAAGGATATGATAATTGAGTTTAGTGGCTCAATTAAGTTATAATAAAAAGTATCTACAACACTATGATTCCAAATACACGATGTAGATCTTAAAAAAAATTAAGGGGGAAACCTAATCATGATGGTTTATTTGGTATTATTGATAAAGTACATAATCATTACATTGCGAATTAATAGTATAGTATTCTAAGATAAACCTATTATAGGTCATGAGACGATGTTTATTCTAAAGTAAGAATAAAAGTATTGAGCTTAAGAATTGTTATTGAAATTCTAAGATTGGTTGAATAACATATAATGCACTTATGTTAGAAAGGGTTTTTATGTAGGAATTATGGTTAAGTATGGGTAAAGTGGATAAGGGTGGAACAATTAACAAGTGTTAGTAAAATACATTCCTTGGTCTTACAACCTTGGGCTATACAACCTTCTAAAATAAGTCAAAGGCTGTACATAACATTTAAGCGAGGGCTTATAAGGTAATTGAGGTTTGGAAATAAGAGAGAGGAATTTATTTAAGTTTACCTAGGATACGGGTTGTTGATAGTAAGTTATCTTTAATGTTCCTCAGAGAATTGTTGAATGTTTGCACGAGTATACTAGAACTGCTACAACATTGACCAGGTACGATTTCTCGTACTCAGATACTTTTGGTGACAAATTTTATGGAATGTTTTGTACGATTTCTCGTACTCAGCTTGTTGTGTTTTGGACTTTATGGAATGTTTTGTACGATTTCTCGTACTACGTTATTTTTGTGATTGTCTTGTGGAACGTTTTGGAAAACGCTAACTGACTTTAAGAGGACCTTCTAAAAAGGAAATGGTTGTGTGACTGACTCAGCTTGTGTGACTAACTGAGCCTTGGATGTGGAACTCATGGGTATTGGTTCTTCTACTTGGTGTCCCGTTAGACATTGACTGCTTAGGGTTTACGCTTCTGCACTCTGTAGGACTGAGTGTTTTGGTATTGCTCTGGGTAGTTGGTGATCTAGCGGGATTTTGGAAAAGGTCAATCTTGGAAATCTTTCTTTCGACGTGCGCGCGTCTTTAATGTGAACAGTAGGGGGCTGTATATCCTCGCCCATAGGGGCATGATATTAACAGTAAAGGGCTGTATATCCCTGTCCTGAGAGGACGTAGTTAACAGTAAGGGGGTATATCCCCTGTCCTTAATGGACGTTCTTGGCGGTGGGGGCCATCTCTCCCAGTTGGTTTCATTCCATTCTTGAGTTGCTGGTTTTGGTTTCTCTCATTCATTCTAGTCCTCGTGACTACATGGGTCTTTCTACTCCAACTTGGAAATGGATCTAACATAGTAATGATTGTTCACTAATTCTTGGTGGGTGTTATTACTAACTTTACTCTTCTGTTGTTTGTCTCCTTTGAAATGTTATTTGACTTGGTGTTTTAAAAGGGTGTTTTGTTTCGCTATTTTGTTTAATGCTGTTTTCAAGTTATTGTTTTATTCTCAAGTTATATTAGGTTTTGTTTTAGAGAATAGTACCAGTTCCATTCCAGGGAACTGACTCACCCCTCCCGGGTGGGCTGCTTGGTTCATCTTGCAGGTACGAATTGATTTACAGGTGGCCACGAAGAATGAGCGTTTGGGATGGGACTAGGTTTTGTGGGAGAGTTGATATGTTTAATTTCTATTATGTTTGTGTTAAGTTTTCTCGAGTTCAGACCGTAGCTTTTGTAGATTGTAAGTTGTAATTGGTGAGGTTTGTGCCGGGTGTTGGAACCCGATGGTCTGTAGCACCTTAGTTTATTTTCCGCTGTTGATTTATTATAGGGGTGTTACACTACCGTTTCTTTAAATGAACAGATAACTTAACACTAAGGTGCGTTGGGTACAGTAAACCAAGCACACCGAACAACCATTGTATGCCCAGAAAACCGACGTGAGTCAGTAACATAGCTTTGGCTAAGCTAAAGGGAAGATTGGAAACCCAATGAGTAAACAACCTAACATACACCAAGAGAGTCGAACCGGGTATGACATCGACTCCCGTCCATCACACGCGTGGCCGGAACATGACCGGACTCCTCACCCCCCATTAGTACACATATACTTATAGTTAAGTAGTTAAGGCTCCACTATGGAACCTATCACATCAACACACCATTCGGTATCACAACCGTGTTAAGCATGTAAGGGAGGTTCACACACCTACAACAAAACCATACACAACTAACTCACGCATAGCCGTGGTTAGAACGTTCCCAAGGTTTGGGTCGTTAACTCCGAATACCGATATCTCATGTGTACCTAGATTTGGTTAGCTAAGGTTTAACACCTATTTGAGGTTAAACGGTATTGGTGACCAGATTCGCCACATAAATGAATTACTATAAACTCATTTCATGTTTATCTTACAAGGTGGCAAACACACAGAAAAACACATTGGCATACAAGCCGGTGTAATCCGGTAGGACACAGGTTGCAAGAAAACCATACCTGTCGCCGGAGTCCACTCTACCATGTCCATTTAGGTTCCTCGAACAATTCTCGAACAACTGGTACATTAAAGTTACCTTCATTAACATTGGGGTAACATGTTTGTGTAACGTCGAATGACTATAGTTAACTCCGTTAGCTAGTTAAATACCTTTGCATTTTAAACTTGTTTTTCTCTTCCATTTTATCTTAACTTTTCACCCACCAAATTTCATTACAACTCACCTAACATGTCCTTAACATCCTTATAACATCATTACTTATCAATCCCCATCATTACACATCATTTTCACACCTTAAACAACATTTTTAGAGTGGTCCGGGACTTGGTCCTTACCCTAAGTCCCGGATCAATACTTACAGAACCCACGGTTTATTTTGGTAGGGTGGTCCGGGACATGGTCCCTAACTTAGGTCCCGGACCTATACTTAACCATTCTCTCGGTTTCCTTTGATGGGGTGGTCCGGGACTTCACATAGGTCCTAGTCCCGGACCATTCTAGGCAAACAAACTCTCGGTAATTTAAGAAGGTTGGTCCGGGTCCTTGTACAAGACCCAAGTCCCGGACCTGTATCTATATACAACTCACGTACTTTTGATATGGTCCGGGATGTAATCCAGACCCTAAGTCCCGGACCGAAACTACAGAAATTGACGTACTGCATTTTTCATGTCCTGCTGCGTAAGTTATTTACACCCATCAAATGTATAAACTTCCCAGTACACTCTTATACTCAAAACTTCACCAAATACACCACATAACAACATAGTGCACAATTTAAATGCATAAATCTTAAACACTGAATTTCCCACAATATATTTGCCTTTCACCTGCAAATACAAACAGCAGTACGTATGTCCTTTACTAGTCTTTTGAGAACATTTTCTAAGTCATTTACCATTGGCTCTTTAGGTAGTTTCAGTACAACGTACGTTCATTTTCCAAGGAATTTAAGCTATTTTGTTAACATAAAACATGGAGGAAACACCATTTTTCTTTGAGTTTCCTACCTTGAAGCAAAGGAGAACAATACTACGTAAAAAGATGAACTCAAGCTCCTTCCATGGAGATTCCTCTTGGCACCAAAGTGGAGCTCTTGAAGATTTGAAGGACTAAGTCGAAGAGCTTGATGAAACTAAGAGATCGGTGGTCTCGGTTTTAGATTTGGACAAGTGAGCAAGAAGTTACAAGGATTTGAAGTTGTATGTTGGTGCTGGTGCTGTTCGATCGTGAAGGAAGAAAGGAAGGGAGTGCTACGTGAAACAGCAAGAGAAATGAGAGAATGAATGATTGTAGTTGCTTTTGAAGATATTTAATATGTAAAGCAAATAGTGCTTTTTCAATTACTCACTTATCTTCTTATCTGTTTGTTCAACCAGCAAGCAAAGTGACGACTCCTCACATGCAAACCGGCCCCCATTACATATAAGGGGTTATTAGTCTTTATTGCCAATTAAATTACATATGTTAACATATGTTACAAACTAGCTTATTTTAGTTACTATTCATAATAACAAGACACGTAGAAACGCAATTTTACTTTCCCATTAATTTAAACTTCCAAATGTGATACTAAATAGTACACATATTAATTAAAGAGTAATGATGGACATTTAGCCATTCAAAACTCATTTACAAGACAATTTCAAAAACGTGCTTTATGACTCCTTTAAGCACATTTTGTGTTTTAACTTGTTTTCAAGCTCGGTTTTCTTTGGTAATTGATTTAATAGGCTCATTAATAATAAGTAAGGTCTTGGTAAGTTTATTAAGTCTTAATCAAGACCATCCCAAGTTTAGAGCATATTTCGCCCTTTATTGCCTTTAAGGCATTTAACTGTATTTACTTATCTTTTAAATTGTTTACCAATATTACTAAGACTCTTTTTAGTCTTAATAATTTATTATTTAACGTTTAAACAACATACCAAGGTTTGGGGTATTTCAGTCTACCCCCCTTAAAAGAACTTCGTCCCCGAAGTTCACACTTCCCACATATCATTGGTTTAGAATACGGGAATTACTTATATAATAAAACACTTCCATAACCAACACACCTTACACCACAACCTCGGACTTGAAGGTCCGGGTTCACATACACATCCATCCATAACGTATCATTCTCACATGATTACCTCGGACTCAATGGTCCGGGTACCTTAATAGTATTGTACTCACATAACAACCCTCAGACTCTCAGGTCTGGGTAACATGACCACCTTTGGACTCATAGGCCCAAGTAACATAATCAATTCAGAACTGAACCACATCAAGACTCATGGTCAAAGTAACATTTATTACACATACCACACAACATGCCTTAGAACGTATAACAAAGAAATACCTTTTCCATCTCTTCATGGGCTCGAGTCCCACGTTGAGTACATATACACTGTGATCCCCGCAGAACCCGGTCGCGATGGACACCTGCTGGTCCCCGTTCCTTTGGGAGATCAAAACATTCACTTAATTTTAACATATGTACTTCTCATGTCACCGGTCCGAAGACAAAGGCTCATACGTCCTCAGCTCGTGAGCAAGTACTACAAAAATATTCTTTACCAGGTTAAGTAAACAGGAGAATCCTTTATTCAAAATATCAATCCACTGTTTTGGAAATACCTATTGAAAACCCTTTTGAAAATTCAATACAACTCCAAGTCCAACTTATGCTCTTTGCATCCTTTCTTAATGGTGTTATTTGTGACCACTTATAGGGAGCTTCAAGAGTCATCCAACCCTGATGTGATCAGCATCAGTGTTGAACTATCCTTCCACCCCAATTTGTGTTCGGCTTCCCTTGATCGCATGCAAATCAAGTTCCACCTCCCACTTCATTTTCAACCAACAATTAATTCAAGCATATTCCACTTTCTATCTTTTGATCCTTCTAGTCATAATCATTACATCTCCCAGGGATAGAACTTAGTCTATCAATTACCTCCATTCTCTTTTAATCAAGTTACCTAGGGAATCTAATTCTTACTAAGTTCCATGTCAGTTTCATACCCTTCGTAAATCACCACACTATATATATACATGTTTTTAATCAAAATACAATACATCGTGTTACATTTGGTATTATGCTAACACACACCATTGGGGCTTTAGTTCCCCAGGAGTTTATTTACTCCTTAGTACTTGTACTTACCCACAACCATTACCAAGGTAGTCACACCTACCACAATAGTATTTCGCATCTTCTGTGCGCAATTACCACCATTTAACCATGCCAACCACCATAACAAATTATTAATCATGCCAACCATCATAACAATTTATTTTTGTGCTATGCACAACATAGTTCACGTACACTTGTACGGTAAAACACACTAAGCGGTTTTACGCTCTACCCCCCTTAAAAGAGATTACGCCCACGTAATCAACCACTGAACATAGTGTTAAAAATGTTCTACCGTCGTGAAGTGTTTTAACTTCCACGCGGTCCGTTAAAGGATCTTGACCATTTAGCGGTTTAGTTCCTAAACCAAGGATTCTCATTGGAGTTTATCTAACTCATTACCGGTTTCGTTCCTGGCCTATAAGGCTTCTAGGCATTGATTACTAGCCACTTATTCATATTCGATGCATGGGCTCGCTGGCCTCTGTTGCACAACTCTGGTACTCATAGAGCTAGTTTTCCCCACTCTTTACTGTTACTGTACTGTACACCTCTTATGTATTACCCTTATCCTGGTAACCATGGTTTCTCAACCGAAGCGTGGTATCTCTTACCGTGAGCGAATTCGGTGAGTTACAAACCTTTCATCTACCTCCATGACAATTTACAGTGTATACTGCTATGTATTTCTCAATTATTGCCTCAATTCCTTTCGACTTACTGCCGGTTGAGGTTGAGCTACTACCTGATGTGTAGTGCTCTCTCAGTTATTTCCTACACCTGAGGTATATTTCATACCGATATTTGATACTTAGTGCTACTGTAGTCACTTATTGCCAGTCCTGCTTCCATATTTAGTTCTGTACCAGTATCATTTCATTGATATGACCTTGCATTTCATATGCCTCGGTCTTATAGTGTTATAATTCTCTTTGTTCGCCTTCCACAATTATCATCTTCCAAATCCTAGCTATCCCACTCGATCGTTATTGCGCAAACGCAATACCAAAACACTCAGTCATACAGAGTGCAGAGGCGTAACTCTTGGCAGTAAATCTCTCATGCGATTGCAATAGGAATTCACACTGTGTTTTACTGAGATTCTTATCTCATAATACCGGCTACTGGTTTACTGTCCAGCTTATTCGTTATAACTTACTGTTGTATCTCCACTGGGTTTAACTCACAACTCTGCTTAATTGTTATACCATCCCTTAATAATATTTATACAACGGTCGCTTAGTACACACCGTATCCTCTTTCATTATACAACATCAACTTACACTGCATCCGTTATTATATTCGGCCACCCGTTTGGCTGATTTCTGCATACACTATTTCTCGAGCCTTTATTTTCTTAAGCGTTGTTCGCTACACATTTAACATCACACACCTATGGTGGTTGCTACCAGACTTAGTACTCTTCCTGTCTACACCACTGTTACAAACACTTTCTTTCGTATTATTTTATTCAAATCATCCTGGGGTAATAACAACATGGTTCATCCTCCACATATTTCCTAAACTTGATCCACACATCTACCGCTCTCGCGGTTTCACCATATCTAGAGGTATCCCCACTCTTTAAGCAGTGGTTCGTTCTCCGCTTTATTTTCCTGTACAACATAAACTTCTATAATTGATTCAATTACATGACCTATCTCGCTTGTGGCTTATAAGCCACTGCCTCGAGCTCTGCTCACTAAAGGCTATTACCACACATTTACCTTTCTGTACGACATTACATGGTTTAACAAGGTCGTCACATCTCGATTCCTTCCAAGTTGTCTCTTTGGCAACTTAGGGTCCTACTGTTAAGTGGGTTCCCTTTTACGTTTCTGTTTCTGTTACATTGCCATCACAATGTTTGATCCCAAACACCCTTCAAGGATTACTCCTGGGTGTTACTAAGGTATGCCATTACATTTAACTTTCACCTATGAGTACATTCAGTAGACTATGCCTTCTTACTTCCTTAGCTGGGTATTCGTTCCAGCTACCATGTCTCATTCCTTCAACTTCCTAAGACATATGTGTCTTTGCATAACCATCCGTGCTCTTCGCACTTCTTGACTCTACACATTCTCTTGGACGAATTTACCAATTCCTTTAGTCTTCTCAACTGGGTTCCTTCACTTCACCATTCGTGGTAATCCTTAGCTCTTACTTGACTTTTACTGCTGACCGTAGTATGGAGTCGACTACTTCCCGTGTTTCGGACTCTTCTCGTATACATATATGGGGTATCATACTGATACATTACTACTTACCCGACTAACCCATAAGTAGGTCTGTTAGGCCCACATGCTCCTATCGGAGTGCGGTCGTCCCACAACACAGTTGGTACACTCGTAGTGTCCGTCACACGCCTAGGTGAAGTATTCTGTTGTCAACTCCCTTATATTGTCCTCTGACAATATACATTCCGTGCTTCCCGAACTCATTCCAGGGAAGGTTTATCCATCGTTATATATTCTGAACTCCATCCATACCGTCGGGTTGCTACCCTCGGGTTCACCGGTTTCCGTCCGGTTATTCAAAGGTAATCTGGTTTGAAAGAAGGGTAAAAGAGTACTGGTTTAAAAGAGAATTTGGTTTTGAAAGAAAAGAGTTTGAAATAATCTGAGTTTGAAAGAAAATTCTCCTGGTTTCACAACACCTTCTTGCCTTAACCAAGTCTAGCTTCTTGCTGACTGGTATATTCCCATTTACAAAGGTTAGGCTGTTAAGCCCTTCCACGGTTACGATGATCACATTAAATTCTGGGTACTTTACTAAGTAGTTTGTAGTTGTCGATTTTTTTTTTCTTCGAACAGCCCTGTTATAGCTGCACTTGCCACGGCAAGTGCGCCCTGTTAACTGGCTGTCGGTTCAACATGTACCGGCTGCGGTACTGTTTTGTCTGCACCGTATTCAGTGGCCTCATGGGCCCTTACTTGGATACTCTAATTGGTAACTAATCTCCTGCACAACTTCTCATTGTCCTCCTCTAATAAACATTTACTAGGGTGTTTCCCCTTCTGGGAGACCCCTTTTTACTTATTATTGTATCTTCTTCGTAGCCCATTCCACGCATTTGTCGTGGTTACTGAGACTTGTCTCTTGTTTGGGTACTACGTTGTAGTTCCTTTGTCGGTTGGTATACCGTTGGTGCCATTACCTAACATTTGCCATCCCGT
This sequence comes from Limonium bicolor, assembly GCA_023374045.1. Taxonomy (NCBI): domain Eukaryota; kingdom Viridiplantae; phylum Streptophyta; class Magnoliopsida; order Caryophyllales; family Plumbaginaceae; genus Limonium; species Limonium bicolor. The sequence goes on along the minus strand of CM041783.1, from coordinate 20,111,365 downwards.
AGACTCTCGTCTCGGGTTTCATTATTTACTTCTTGCCTGCAAGCTGGTAGTTTTCGACTGCTCGGCATGTCGACCCAGGTTGCTGGAAATTTCATTCTTCCTTACACCAGATTCTCCATTCTTTGCTATCAAGTGCGGTTACAGTTGTTCACCTGGGAACCGTCTCCGGGATTTCTAATTTTCAGAATCTACCGTATGACAGGTTCCCCATACTTACAAGATAGTTAACAGCCAACCGGGTCTTCCCGGGTAAGAGAGGGCTTTCATCTCTCTGGCGTTCCTTCCCAAGTCATAAAATAGGGGTTGTGGAGGCGGGATGGATATAATAGGTTTCCAGTATTCACTGGCAGTTCCTAACTAGCGTATCACTCACGCTATCACTCAACCCTTAACCCAAGGTACTAAAATCTTAACTCGGTACTTCCTAGGCTCGGTAATTCAGTCATCAGAGCGATACTTCGCTCTGATACCACTTTTTGTAACACCCCATCCACAACGTCGCACTTTATAACCATCTGCAGCGGAAACATAAACCATCACATTACTTAATCCGTTGGTGTTACACGCCGTTAACCACCCACGTGGCTAACAAGGCTAATACATACATATTATATCGGTCTGATGGACTAGATCCCCGAGCAACTACACCATACATCCTGATTCCATTTCCAACAATTATTTACATATACATCCCCCACTGTACCGAGTATTCATTAACCAATGCCGATAACAAATTCGGTCTTACTACACCTATAACACATACACCATTAAAGGGCTACCAATGTACAAACATCTACCCCGTCCTACTCTCGAACGGCTTCCAACTCCTTGTACCTGAAATAGAAAAAGGAGAAAAGGGTGGCCCCCAAGGGGCTCAGCACCTTTGCTGGTATGGTAATCCCGCAGCCCGCATGCTACCGGGCCACGCACAACTAATTGTCGTCTTAGCATGCTGTTGATTATATTTAAATCCTGCATGTAAACCATAAACACACAACACAATGCATACGCCCAGCTATAGGGCTCAACAAAAACTTCAACACATCCATACATCCACACAAACAAACCACATTGTTTCTTTAACCCTAGAGTGGCTCTCTCTTAATGGAGTTACTCCCTTAACAGACGACATTTACCCATTAATCGGGTTATCCTTAAACGCTTCTTATTATAAACCTGAATTCATAACCATAATCCACATACCCACATTTACCACATATAACTTCACACCAAAAAGGAATTGCAATACATCCATAACACACAATACAACGGGTACGGTTCTCTTAAGGAACCAACCCAACCATAATTAGTTCACTTTAGAGCCTAGAGAATGTTGCCAAACTCATGATAAGCTCGTTCCATAACTTGCTACCGTTTCTTTAAATGAACAGATAATAACACAACACTAAGGTGCGTTGGGTACAGTAAACCAAGCACACCGAACAACCATTGTATGCCCCAGAAAACCGACGTGAGTCAGTAACATAGCTTTGGCTAAGCTAAAGGGAAGATTGGGAACCCAATGAGTAAACAACCTAACATACACCAAGAGAGTCGAACGGGTATGACATCGACTCTCCGTCCATCACACGCGTGGCCGGAACATGACGGACTCCTCACCCCCCATTAGTACACATATACTTATAGTTAAGTAGTTAAGGCTCCACTATGGAACCTATCACATCAAAACACCATTCGGTATCACAACCGTGTTAAGCATGTAAGGGAGGTTCACACACCTACAAACAATAACCATACACAACTAACTCACGCATAGCCGTGGTTAGAACGTTCCCAAGGTTTGGGTCGTTAACTCCGAATACCGATATCTCATGTGTACCTAGATTTGGTTAGCTAAGGTTTAACACCTATTTGAGGTTAAACGGTATTGGTGACCAGATTCGCCACATAAATGAATTACTATAAACTCATTTCATGTTTTATTACAAGGTGGCAAAAACACAGAAAAACACATTGGCATACAAGCCGGTGTAATCCGGTAGGACACAGGTTGCAAGAAAACCATACCTGTCGCCGGAGTCCACTCTACCATGTCCATTTAGGTTCCTCGAACAATTCTCGAACAACTGGTACATTAAAGTTACCTTCATTAACATTGGGGTAACATGTTTGTGTAACGTCGAATGACTATAGTTAACTCCGTTAGCTAGTTAAAACCTTTGCATTTTAAACTTGTTTTCTCTTCCATTTATCTTAATTTTCACCCACAAATTTCATTACAACTCACCTAACATGTCCTTAACATCCTTATAACATCATTACTTATCAATCCCCATCATTACACATCATTTTCACACCTTAAACAACATTTTTAGAGTGGTCGGGACTTGGTCCTTACCCTAAGTCCCGGATCAATACTTACAGAACCCACGGTTTATTTTGGTAGGGTGGTCCGGGGACATGGTCCCTAACTTAGGTCCCGGACCTATACTTAACCATTCTCTCGGTTTCCTTTGATGGGGTGGTCCGGACTTCACATAGGTCCTAGGTCCCGGACCATTCTAGGCAAAAACTCTCGGTAATTTAAGAAGGTTGGTCCGGGTCCTTGTACAAGACCCAAGTCCCGGACCTGTATCTATATACAACTCACGGCCTACTTTTGATATATGGTCCGGGATGTAATCCAGACCCTAAGTCCCGGACCGAAACTACAGAAATTGACGTACTGCATTTTTCATGTCCTGCTGCGTAAGTTATTTACACCCATCAAATGTATAAACTTCCCAGTACATATACTCAAAACTTCACAAATATACACCACATAACAACATAGTGCACAATTTAAACTGCATAAATCTTAAACACTGAATTTCCACAATATATTTGCCTTTCACCTGCAAATAAACAGCAGTACGTATGTCCTTTACTAGTCTTTTGAGAACATTTTTCTAAGTCATTTACCATGGCTCTTTAGGTAGTTTCAGTAGACAACGTACGTTCATTTTCCAAGGAATTCTAAGCTATTTTGGTTAACATAAAACATGGAGGAAACACCCTTTTTCTTTGAGTTTCCTTACCTTGAAGCAAAGGAGAACAATACTACGTAAAAAGATGAACTCAAGCTCCTTCCATGGAGATTCCTCTTGGCACCAAAGTGGAGCTCTTGAAGATTTGAAAGGACCAAGTCGAAGAGCTTGATGAAACTAAGAGATCGGTGGTCTTAGTTTTGATTTGGACAGTGAGCAAGAAGTTACAAGGATTTGAAGTTGTATGTTGGTGCTGGTGCTGTTCGATCGTGAAGGAAGGAAAGGAAGGGAGTGGCTACGTGAAACAGCAAGAGAAATGAGAGAATGAATGATTGTAGTTGCTTTTTGAAGATATTAATTATGTAAAGCAAATAGTGCTTTTTCAATTACTCACTTATCTTCTTATCTGTTTGTTCAACCAGCAAGCAAAGTGACGACTCCTCACATGCAAACCGGCCCCCATTCACATATAAGGGGTTAATTAGTCTTTATTGCCCAATTAAATTACATATGTTAACATATGTTACAAACTAGCTTATTTTAGTTACTATTCATAATAAAAAGCACCTTGAAGCGCAATTTTTACTTTCCCATTAATTAAACTTCCAGATGTGACACATAATAGTACACATATTAATTAAAGAGTAATGATGGACATTTAGCCATCCAAAACTCATTTACAAGACAATTCTCAAAAACGGTGCTTTATCACTCCTTTAAGCACATTTTGTGTTTTAACTTGTTTTCAAGCTCGGTTTTCTTTGGTAATTGATTTAATAGGCTCATTAATATATAGGTAAGGTCTTGATAAGTTTATTAAGTGTTAATCAAGACCATCCCAAGTTTAGAGCATATTTCGCCCTTTATTGCCTTTAAGGCATTTAACTGTATTTACTTATCTTTTAAATTGTTTACCAATATTACTAAGACTCTTTTAGTCTTAATAATTTATTATTTAACGTTTAAACAATTATTAAGGTTTGGGGTATTTCACATAAAAATCCAAGGAAGAAAACCGGATGTAGAGTGGAGAGGCTTAAGGTATGTTTTACCTTAAAATGCAAATTTGAGCAACCTGGCCCTTAGTCTGCCTCAACCGAGTTGAAGTTGTTCTAACCTTAGAACACTAATAATGAGCCATAGGAACAGATGAGCCACGAAATCTAAGTGTAGGTAGTGAAGAGATAAAGAAAAAGAGCTAAAAATGGCCTTAAAACACTTACCTTAAGAGCTTAGGAGTTAGATCTGCCTTCATGCTCAAGAACAAGGCTTGAGAGCTTCTAGGAAGAGAGGAGCTTGGCTGGAATGGATGGGATCGGACAAGGAGGAAGGAAATGATTGGAAAGGCTTGAAATAATTGAAAAAAGTAAGTTTACTATTGCAAATTTGGTATTAGGTATCAATTTGTCTCATAATGATTGTAAGCTGTCTCCTCTCCTCTTGCCAGCCGATTTCATGGGTCAAATGGGTCATTACTTGACCATTGACCATACTTGGTCAATTTGACGCATGCGGGCCCCACTTTAGGGTTTTATTAATATTTTAATATTAAATTTGTAAAAATTCGTAAATTTCTGGAATTAAATTCCTAATATGATATAATGTGATATATTATCATATTTAAAGGTAATTATAACCTTTAAGCCCATTAAAATCAATTTATAAGGCATTTAGTGCACATTTTGTGTTACAAGGTGCTTCTGAGCTTAGCTCTCTTTGATAATAGTTTTGTTATGTTCCTTACTTCATTATAATACTTAGGAATCCACTTTGGATCCTATTGAGGTCATACAATCTTATGGTGGCTTAAAGCACATTTTGGCTTTACCGATCTTAGGCGTGTTTTGCCTTGTTGAGATCTTTTAGATTGTCCCCAATAATATTTAGATGTTTATTAATCATCTTAGATCATTAATAGATCATTTAATTAAGTTTTAAAGTTTAGGGGTATTTCACTAAGGCCTTCAATCCAAAACATTAATTCACAAACTCTCTCAAACACTGGTGGAAAAAAAGTCTTATAACACAGGGCTTTATACCACGGCTACGACGTAAGCGTGTTATATAATATTATAAACAGGCTATCGTGCTCATATAACACGGCTAAGAAATAGCCGAGTTATAAGATCCTCCGTCCACAATCCCGCGAAAAATAAACAATAAAAACGTCATCGTTTTGCGTGTCTTATAACACGGCTACTGTAAGCCGTGTTATAAGATTAGAGAATTTGGCGCTACAAAATCCCGCCAAACAAAAAACAAAAATAATTATATCTTATAACACGGCTATGCATCAGCCGTGTTATAAAACCCTATTTTATACCACGGCTAGGCATCAGCCATGTTATAAAACCCGATTTATACCACGACTATATAGGTAGCCGTGTCATAAGATCAAAAAATTAAATATTTTCGACACTGAAAAATCGCGCTTAAAGAAAAAAAACAAAATTTTTCGAGTCTTATAACACGGCTAAGCATTAAACCGTGTTTATAAAGTCCATAATTTATGGCGTTGAAAAGTCCCGCTTAAAAATTCAATTTTTATATCTTATAACATGGCTATATAGGTAGCCGTGTTCATAAGATCAAAAAATAAATATTTTCAGCGTTGAAAAATCGCGCTGAAAGAAAAAAACAAAAATTAAATAAAACGCTGTCATTTTGGAAGAGTTTTTATACACGGCTTATCTGTAACCGTGTTATAAAGTAAAAAAATATGACGCCGAGAGTCCCGTGAAATTAAAAGTCAAAATTTATTGACATTTTTGTTCGTTTTATAACACGGCTGTAGGGAACCGTGGTATAAAATCGAAAAATTGTACATTTTATAACACGGCTAAAATGATCCATGTTATAAATCTGATCAAAAACGTCATCGTTTCGTTGCGTGCTACATCTTTCCGTAAACACATAATGATACGACGCTGTTTTGGCTCTTCGAAGAGTTTTATACACGGATATGCAGCCGTGGTATAAAGTCCTACTAAAAAACCATATAGTCGTTCTTCTTCTTCATTCTATCGCGTCTGTTCAACTCCGCTCACACATATTACCTGCACGCGGCGATTTCACCACCAAATCTTCCACGGGCACGCCTCCTTCGCCGCCTCCTCCGCCGCCACCGATAGTCGGTGTGATTCGCATCCCAAGCTCGCTTTCCCCTCTATTTACCGTCCAGTGTTCTTCATTTCCACTCCAACGTCGACCACCACCACCGCAAAATGAAAAGAGGGTTTATGATTTTTTGCCATTGTATCGCTGATTCAAGTGCGGCGCAGCACGAACTAGCGAGAGAAGGTAGAACTTTTTCTCCGTTACTTCAGGTTCGTAGGGTTTTTCGTCCATGCTCTCTATTCTCTACGATCCACTTAGCTTCGGGTGCGACCGCTTCTTTTGTTTGGTTCTCAGCCAAAAGCGGTGTTCAAACCTCTGGAGTTGCTTCTGCCGGTGAGGGTATAATACGAAGATCGATTCTGCCGGTGAGGACAACAAAGAGAAGGAAGAATTTCTTGCAGCGCACCTCGCACATCAATAGGATGTATTCTCTTGCCAATTTCACAATTTCTTCAGCTGTGTCTGTTCGTTGAACCCTATATTTCATTAGTTGTGTCTTTTGGCTAATGTAGCAAGTATTCTGTATTGATTTTTTTATTTTTTGCGCAGAGAATTAGTCCATGAGCGTTTGCTTAAGACTAGCAGCACAATTTTGCCAAGACGAGGGAGGGGGTATTATAAGTAGCATCAAAGGTGGATTCTAATTTTAGCCTGACAGTTGTCTGTCTTTTGGTACTTAGAACTATACTGCTGACTGTACTGGAAATAATTCGACATCAGGAAATGAACAATTGCAACAAATATAGTCATTGCTATAATTTTATCCTTGTGGTACTTGAACTATACAGCTCAATGCTACTGGGAAATAGACAATTAATTAGAGATTAACTACTTCTTTAGGGAACTAGCTTCTGTCAATAGTAGTATTACTATATGTCTCTCCCATGTGGGGCTTTGAGGATAAGAAAAAATGAAAAAGTTTCCAACCGTCCATTTCTCTTTGTAGCCGATTTTTACCCCCATTGTAATGCTCTGTTTTCTCTCTCTTTTGAGCACCATTCCAACCTTCCAATGGTGGCGGGATCACCTCTTGAACCAAGGGTGAAAATCCTTCTTAAAAGACTCCAATGGTAAACCCTAGATTTGGTGTTTTTAAGCATTTCAATGAATTAGTATTATTCCAAGGATTAGTATTTTAATTACACTTATTTTGTATTCCTTGGGTGATGGGAATGGAGTTTGGCAACTCCATTGCCCATTTGACGGAATTTGAAAAGAGGAAGAGCAAGAGGAGATTGGAAAAAGAAAGAAGGAATTATGAGCTTAAGGTAAGAAATCCTTCATAATGCTAATTTAAATGCATTCGAATGATGAGAATGGGTAAATTAATGAATGAACCCAAAATGTTGTACTAGGAATGTAGTTGATGGAAGTTTCACTGGTGGAAAAAACACTTTATACCACGGCTAAAAAAGGGTCTTATAACACGGCCAAAGGCCGTGTTATATGCGGCGTCATATATAAACAAGTTATATAACACGGCTCATAGCCGTGTTATAAAGTCGATTATATGACACGGCTGCACCCGAGCCGTGTTATATAATTCAGTTTTATAACACGGCTATAGTCAAAGCCGTGGTATAAAGTTGGTTGAATCCGTCAAAATCATGACCTTTTATAACACGGCTTCCTTTTAGCCGTGGCATAAAAGCATGTTATATAACACGACTCTTGATGTAGCTGTGTTATATAACTTGCTTTTATGCCACGACCAATAAGAAGCCGTGTTATAAAAGGCCGCGAATGCTGGACTTTATAACACGCCTACTGCATAGCCGTGTTATAAAGTTGCAATTTTTTTTATTTTTTTCGTTTTCGCTTCTTTCCCACACATTTGACAGATCACAACCTGTGTAATATTCACATAAGATGTACCAAAGTCATATCACAACAACTGGACCATCCACATAGGTCAAATACCTTGTAATTCTCAAACAAAATGCACATTTACATGCATTTACAAAAAGTCTAACCAAAACCCAATATCAACACCTCATTCCAATATCCACACTATCTACACTCCTATCACTATCAACACTCGTTCACATATCATAAGTAGCCATAAGTCTCGACAAAGGTTTACCTAACTACTATTCTAAAGATTTTATACAATTCCTACAAGTGCTTAACTAAAAATAATCCGAAGTCTTCTCTTACAAAATCTAGTTGTTTCTTGGTGTAAGTAGATGGTTGGTTGTCAAAATATTGATAGACCTACACAAAGGAAACAAAATTTATGAGTCAATTAAATGCTAACAACTTGAGCTTTACAATGTTTAACAGAAAAAATCATCCAGAACCAAAGAGAAAAAAATAAATTCAAGTAATACCGGTTTCAGAAGAAGAGGGTGAATAGCAGCACTAAATCCATAGATTTATCTTTGCAAGAGGGATTCTGTAGATTTATCTCTGCAGAAAAGCAAACAGATGAAGAGAATGAAGAGCAGCGCGTAATATGTACTTTCCTTGTCGCAAGTTTGCAAAAAGTCTTAATCATAAAAAATAGTCCACACACTTCCCATGTCTATGGACATTTGAATAGTACAGAAAATGCATACCAAAAACATCATAAAAAATAGTCCACGTACTCCCCATGTATAGAAACCAATCACGTAGCATGTATGTTCCTTGCTGCAAGAGAGAAGATGATAAGTTCAAGTATATTACCGGTTCTGGAAGAAGAACATCGATGTTCACAGATTTATCTCTGCAGTAAAAGCTCCACAGATTTATCTTCATCGCAGAGGCAGCAGTAGTACCACATATTTTAATATCTACAAAGGTGAAAAAAGTAGAGAATGAAGTGCATTACATATTACATATGTTCCTTGTTGCCAGCAATAGTATGAATAAGAGAATGAAGAGCAGCACAAAAAAAAAAAAAGAGAATGAAGTGTAGCGCAGAATACTAAGACAAAAAAATTGAGAATCGGTGGATTTTTCCTTCTCTCGGTTGCACTCATTAGCAAAAGATAGTGTTCGTGTTGCTCTCACCGGCGGAAGAAACTTCAAAAAAATAACACCGCCACAACAAGTTAATTAGTGAGTTAATCACATTATTCCCTTACAAAACAATAAACATGCAAGATGTATGTATTACTATCTCCAACCCTACTGAAATGAGAACCATCTATTCCCTACACTTCATCATAAAAAAAGATATATTTGAGATGAACTGAAGAGCAATCAAGACAATGAGCCTCAAACAAGAACAGAGGTTCAAAGCCTAAAATATCCAGCTTCAATATAAAGAGAAGCTACTTATATGTTCTGGTTTGTATTCCCGCTAAGTTTCTAGCTTCAGGAAGAAGGATTTCAAGGACTGTTTCAGATTTTATGATTGAATATTTAACATTAATATTCTATTTTATTTGCATAATTGAATTCATAAGAGTGAAATCAAAACAAGATTGAGCATACTAATATATAAACATCAGTAGCATATATATATTCACCACAATTCTAAAAGTAATGTCCGTGCTAAGTTTTGTGGGAGGGTTCATCAGTTTCTTGAAAAAAGTTTCAAAACATCATCCTCCTCACTGAGAGTATAAGTTTAACTATAATTAAATCTAAATATACATTACTGCATAGCACAAACTCAAAAGTCAGTAACATATATAGATTTATATCACAATGATGGTTTGACCAGACCATAACAGTAAGTAGATACATATACTATGGATACTGCTTTCCATATATAAATATATAAATATCATTTTGGGTATCACAAATTATTGTCAGTTGTAAATCTGTTTATGTTTTTAGAAGAAGGGCGCATTGACACTTCATTAAAATATAGAACTAGAAATATGCATTATTGACTGTTATGTGCTCCAGGGACTTACAAATTAAGAACTGAGGATTAATCCTATACTCCTCTGCGAATTTGCAGCAATCAGAACCAGGATCCTATCGTAAAATCAATCTCAATGCATTCCCCAACAGTGTAGCATGTAGTCTTTCTGCTCTAAAAATTTACATTTTCAATAACATATACCAGTTAGCATGTGTGGAGAGATTAGTATCTCGTTGCCGCAAATAGACGGCAAATGGAGGTTCTTAAATTGGCACATCACGTTTCACTATTGTTCGAGAAAGAGATAAAATACTTGAAAGTTCAAATACTATGGACGGTAATAAAGGAAATTAGAATTAAATGCTGTTTGAAATAGGACAAGCCATCCTTAATCAGCTGAAATAATTTAAACCATATATTAGCTGTGAAAGTATAAAGAAAAATGTGCGCATAACACCAAAATACCTGTAAACTTCTTTAGATACAATAGACATGATCTATCCGTGTAATTGAGAAGTGTTTAATTAAAACACTCATTGAACTGTTATGATTTATCACATTAGATGGAAGCTTCAATTCTAGCTCAGACCACTAAAGATAATATGAAGATGACTAAGTTGATCAGAAGCTCTCCAACGCTGTGAACGTTAGGAAGTATGATTTGGAACTAGTGAAAGAAATTTTGGAGGGCTAGAATGCCAAAATTAACATGCTGTAAGTTGATTAGTGATATGTTGCTTGCGTTTGTGGTTCAAAAACCTTAAACCTTTTGAAAAATAAATTATTTAACCGGTTGGAAACTTGTTTCATTTTCTTATCAGCAAAGCACCCACATGGGAGAGACATATAGTAATACTACTATTGACAGAAGCTAGTTCCCATAAAGAAAGTAAGTATAATCTCTAATTAATTGTCTATTTCCCAGTAGCATTGAGCTGTATAGTTCAAGTACCAAAAGGATAAAATTATAGCAATGAATATTTGATTGCAATTTTTCATTTCCTGATGTCGATTATTATTCCCAGTAGCAGTCAGCAGTATAGTTCTAAGTACCAAAAGAACAGACAACTGTCAGGCTAAAATTAAGAATCCACCTTTGATGCTACTTATAATACCCCCTCCCTCGTCTTGGCAAAAATTGTGCTGCTAGTCTTAAGCCAAACGCTCATGGACTAATTCTGCGCAAAAAATAAAAAAAATCAATACAGAATACTTGCTACATTAGCCAAAAGACACAACTAATGAAATATAGGGTTCAACGAACAGACACAGCTGAAGAAATTGTGAAATTGGCAAGAGAATACATACCTATTGATGTGCGAGGTGCGCTGCAAGAAATTCTTCCTTCTCTTTGTTGTCCTCACCGGCAGAATCGATCTTCGTATTATACCCTCACCTCAGGCAGAAGCAACTCCAGAGGGTTGAACACCGCTTTGGCTGAGAACCAAACAAAAGAAGCGGTCGCACCCGAAGCTAAGTGGATCGTAGAGATAGAGAGCATGGACGAAAAACCCTACGAACCTGAAGTAACGGAGAAAAAGTTCTACCTTCTCTCGCTAGTTCGTGCTGCGCCGCACTTGAATCAGCGATACAATGGCAAAAAAATCATAAACCCTCTTTTTCATTTGGCGGTGGTGGTGGTCGACGTTGGAGTGGAAATGAAGAACACTGGACGGTAAAATAGAGGGGAAAGCGAGCTTGGGATGCGAATAACACCGACTATCGGTGGCGGCGGAGGAGGCGGCGAAGGAGGCGGTGCCCAGTGGAAGATTTGGTGGTGAAATCGCCGCGTGCAGGTAATATGTGTGAGCGGGAGTTGAACAGACGCGATAGAATGAAGAAGAAGAAGACGATATATGGTGTTTTAGTAGGACTTTATACCACGGCTGCATAATAGCCGTGTTATAAAACTCTTCGAAGAAGCCAAAACAGCGTCGTATCATTATGTATTTACGGGAAAGATGTAGCACGCAACGAAACGATGACGTTTTTGATCAGATTTTATAACATGGATCATTTTAGCCGTGTTATAAAATGTACAAATTTTTCGATTTTATACCACGGTTCCCTACAGCCGTGTTATAAAACGAACAAAAATGTCAATAAATTTTGACTTTTAATTTCGCGGGACTCTCGGCGTCATATTTTTTTACTTTATAACACACGGTTACAGATAAGCCGTGGTATAAAAACTCTTCCAAAATGACAGCGTTTTATTTAATTTTTGTTTTTTTCTTTCAGCGCGATTTTTCAACGCTGAAAATATTTAATTTTTGATCTTATAACACGGCTACCTATATAGCCATGTTATAAGATATAAAAAATTGAATTTTTAAGCGGGACTTTTCAACGCCATAAATTATGGACTTTATAACACGGTTTAATGCTTAGCCGTGTTATAAGACTCGAAAAATTTTGTTTTTTTCTTTAAGCGCGATTTTCAGTGTCGAAAATATTTAATTTTTTGATCTTATGACACGGCTACCTATATAGTCGTGGTATAAAATCGGGTTTTATAACATGGCTGATGCCTAGCCGTGGTATAAAATAGGGTTTTATAACACGGCTGATGCATAGCCGTGTTATAAGATATAATTATTTTTTGTTTTTTGTTTGGCGGGATTTTGTAGCGCCAAATTCTCTAATCTTATAACACGGCTTACAGTAGCCGTGTTATAAGACAACGCAAAACGATGACGTTTTTATTGTTTATTTTTCGCGGGATTGTGGACGGAGGATCTTATAACTCGGCTATTTCTTAGCCGTGTTATATGAGCACGATAGCCGTGTTATATAATATTATATAACACGCTTACGTCGTAGCCGTGGTATAAAGCCCTGTGTTATAAGACTTTTTTCCACCAGTGTTTGAGAGAGTTTGTGAATTAATGTTTGGATTGAAGGCCTTAGTGAAATACCCCTAAACTTTAAAACTTAATTAAATGATCTATTAATGATCTAAGATGATTAATAAACATCTAAATATTATTGGGGAACATCTAAAAGATCTCAACAAGGCAAAACACGCCATAAGATCGGTAAAGCCAAAATGTGCTTTAAGCCACCATAAAGATTGTATGACCTCAAATAGGATCCAAAGTGGATTCCTAAGTATTATAATGAAGTAAGGAACATAACAAAACTATTATCAAAGAGAGCTAAGCTCAGAAGCACCTTGTAAACACAAAATGTGCACTAAAATGCCTTATAAATTGATTTTTATGGGCTTAAAGGTTATAATTACCTTTAAATATGATAATATATCACATTATATCATATTAGGAATTTAATTCCAGAAATTTACGAATTTTACAAATTTAATATTAAATATTAATAAAACCCTAAAGTGGGGCCCGCATGCGTCAAATTGACCAAGTATGGTCAATGGTCAAGTAATGACCCATTTGACCCCATGGAAATCGGCTGGCAAGAGGAGAGGAGACAGCTTACAATCATTATGAGACAAATTGATACCTAATACCAAATTTGCAATAGTAAACTTACTTTTTTCAATTATTTCAAGCCTTTCCAATCATTTCCTCCTCCTTGTCCGATCCCATCCATTCCAGCCAAGCTCCTCTCCTTCCTAGAAGCTCTCAAGCCTTGTTCTTGAGCATGGAAGGCAGATCTAACTCCTAAGCTCTTAAGGTAAGTGTTTTAAGGCCATTTTTAGCTCTTTTCTTTATCTCTTCACTACCTACACTTAGATTTCGTGGCTCATCTGTTCCTATGGCTCATTATTAGTGTTCTAAGGTTAGAACAACTTCAAAACTCGGTTGAGGCAAGACTAAGGGCCAAGGTTGCTCAAATTTGCATTTTAAGGTAAAAACATACCTTAAGCCTCTCCACTCTACATCCGGTTTCTTCTCCTTGGATTTTTATGTGAAATACCCAAACCTTAATAAGTTGTTTAAACGTTAAATAATAAATTATTAAGACTAAAAAGAGTCTTAGTAATATTGGTAAACAATTTAAAGATAAGTAATACAGTTAAATGCCTTAAAGGCAATAAAGGGCGAAATATGCTCTAAACTTGGGATGGTCTTGATTAACACTTAATAAACTTATCAAGACCTTACCTATATATTAATGAGCCTATTAAATCAATTACCAAAGAAAACCGAGCTTGAAAACAAGTTAAAACACAAAATGTGCTTAAAGGAGTCATAAAGCACGTTTTTTGAGAATTGTCTTGTAAATGAGTTTTGGATGGCTAAATGTCCATCATTACTCTTTAATTAATATGTGTACTATTATGTGTCACATCTGGAAGTTTAATTAATGGGAAAGTAAAAATTGCGCTTCAAGGTGCCTTGTTATTATGAATAGTAACTAAATAAGCTAGTTTGTAACATATGTTAACATATGTAATTTAATTGGGCAATAAAGACTAATTAACCCCTTATATGTGAATGGGGGCCGGTTTGCATGTGAGGAGTCGTCACTTTGCTTGCTGGTTGAACAAACAGATAAGAAGATAAGTGAGTAATTGAAAAAGCACTATTTGCTTTACATAATTAAATATCTTCAAAAAGCAACTACAATTCATTCATTCATTCTCTCATTTCTCTTGCTGTTTCACGTAGCCACTCCCTTCCTTTCCTTCCTTCACGATCGAACAGCACCAGCACCAACATACAACTTCAAATCCTTGTAACTTCTTGCTCACTTGTCCAAATCAAAAACTAAGACCACCGATCTCTTAGTTTCATCAAGCTCTTCGACTTGGTCCTTTCAAATCTTCAAGAGCTCCACTTTGGTGCCAAGAGGAATCTCCATGGAAGGAGCTTGAGTTCATCTTTTTACGTAGTATTGTTCTCCTTTGCTTCAAGGTAAGGAAACTCAAAGAAAAAGGGTGTTTCCTCCATGTTTTATGTTAACCAAAATAGCTTAGAATTCCTTGGAAAATGAACGTACGTTGTCTACTGAAACTACCTAAAGAGCCAATGGTAATGACTTAGAAAAATGTTCTCAAAAGACTAGTAAAGGACATACGTACTGCTGTTGTATTTGCAGGTGAAAGGCAAATATATTGTGGGAAATTCAGTGTTTAAGATTTATGCAGTTTTAATTGTGCACTATGTTGTTATGTGGTGTATATTTGGTGAAGTTTTGAGTATAAGAGTGTACTGGGAAGTTTATACATTTGATGGGTGTAAATAACTTACGCAGCAGGACATGAAAAATGCAGTACGTCAATTTCTGTAGTTTCGGTCCGGGACTTAGGGTCTGGATTACATCCCGGACCATATATCAAAAGTAGGCCGTGAGTTGTATATAGATACAGGTCCGGGACTTGGGTCTTGTACAAGGACCCGGACCAACCTTCTTAAATTACCGAGAGTTTGTTTGCCTAGAATGGTCCGGGACCTAGGACCTATGTGAAGTCCCGGACCACCCCATCAAAGGAAACCGAGAGAATGGTTAAGTATAGGTCCGGGACCTAAGTTAGGGACCATGTCCCGGACCACCCTACCAAAATAAACCGTGGGTTCTGTAAGTATTGATCCGGGACTTAGGGTAAGGACCAAGTCCCGGACCACTCTAAAAATGTTGTTTTAAGGTGTGAAAATGATGCGTAATGATGGGGATTGATAAGTAATGATGTTATAAGGATGTTAAGGACATGTTAGGTGAGTTGTAATGAAAATTTGGTGGGTGAAAAGTTAAGATAAAATGGAAGAGAAAAACAGTTTAAAATGCAAAGGTATTTAACTAGCTAACGAGTTAACTATAGTCATTCGACGTTACACAAACATGTTACCCCCATGTTAATGAAGGTAACTTTAATGTACCAGTTGTTCGAGAATTGTTCGAGGAACCTAAATGGACATGGTAGAGTGGACTCCGGCGACAGGTATGGTTTTCTTGCAACCTGTGTCCTACCGGATTACACCGGCTTGTATGCCAATGTGTTTTTCTGTGTGTTTGCCACCTTGTAAGATAAAACATGAAATGAGTTTATAGTAATTCATTTATGTGGCGAATCTGGTCACCAATACCGTTTAACCTCAAATAGGTGTTAAACCTTAGCTAACCAAATCTAGGTACACATGAGATATCGGTATTCGGAGTTAACGACCCAAACCTTGGGAACGTTCTAACCACGGCTATGCGTGAGTTAGTTGTGTATGGTTATTGTTGTAGGTGTGTGAACCTCCCTTACATGCTTAACACGGTTGTGATACCGAATGGTGTGTTGATGTGATAGGTTCCATAGTGGAGCCTTAACTACTTAACTATAAGTATATGTGTACTAATGGGGGGTGAGGAGTCCGGTCATGTTCCGGCCACGCGTGTGATGGACGGGTCGATGTCATACCCGGTTCGACTCTCTTGGTGTATGTTAGGTTGTTTACTCATTGGGTTTCCAATCTTCCCTTTAGCTTAGCCAAAGCTATGTTACTGACTCACGTCGGTTTTCTGGGGCATACAATGGTTGTTCGTGTGCTTGGTTTACTGTACCCAACGCACCTTAGTGTTAAGTTATCTGTTCATTTAAAGAAACGGTAGCAATTTATGGAACGAGCTTATCATGAGTTTGGCAACATTCTCTAGGCTCTAAGTGAACTAATTATGGTTGGGTTGGTTCCTTAAGAGAACCGTACCCGTTGTATTGTGTGTTATGGATGTATTGCAATTCTTTTTGGTGTGAAGTTATATGTGGTAAAATGTGGGTATGTGGATTATGGTTATGAATTCAGGTTTATAATAAGAAGCGTTTAAGGATAACCCGATTAATGGGTAAATGTCGTCTGTTAAGGGAGTAACTCCATTAGAGGAGAGCCACTCTAGGGTTAAAGGAAACAATGTTGGTTTGTTATGTGTGGATGTATGGATGTGTTGGAAGTTTGTTGAGCCCTATAGCTGGGCGTATGCATTGTGTTGTGTGTTTATGGTTTACATGCAGGATTTAAATATAATCAACAGCATGCTAAGACGACAATTAGTTGTGCGTGGCCCGGTAGCATGCGGGCTGCGGGATTACCATACCAGCAAAGGTGCTGAGCCCCTTGGGGGCCACCCTTTTCTCCTTTTTCTATTTCAGGTACAAGGAGCTGGAAGCCGTTCGAGAGTAGGACGGGGTAGATGTTTGTACATTGGTAGCCCTTTAATGGTGTATGTATTATAGGTGTAGTAAGACCGAATTTGTTATCGGCATTGGTTAATGAATACTCGGTACAGTGGGGGATGTATATGTAAATAATTGTTGGAAATGGAATCAGGATTGTATGGTGTAGTTGCTCGGGGATCTAGTCCATCAGACCGATATAATATGTATGTATTAGCCTTGTTAGCCACGTGGGGTTAACGGCGTGTAACACCAACGGATTAAGTAATGTGATGGTTTATGTTTCCGCTGCAGATGGTTATAAAGTGCGACGTTGTGGATGGGGTGTTACAAAAAGTGGTATCAGAGCGAAGTATCGCTCTGATGACTGAATTACCGAGCCTAGGAAGTACCGAGTTAAGATTTTAGTACCTTGGGTTAAGGGTTGAGTGATAGCGTGAGTGATACGCTAGTTAGGAACTGCCAGTGAATACTGGAAACCTATTATATCCATCCCGCCCTCCACAACCCCTATTTTATGACTTGGGAAGGAACGCCAGAGAGATGAAAGCCCTCTCTTACCCGGGAAGACCCGGTCTGGCTGTTATTAACTATCTTGTAAGTATGGGGAACCTGTCATACGGTAGATTCTGAAAATTAGAAATCCCGGAGACGGTTCCCAGGTGAACAACTGTAACCGCACTTGATAGCAAAGAATGGAGAATCTGGTGTAAGGAAGAATGAAATTTCCAACAACCTGGGTCGACATGTCGAGCAGTCGAAAACTACCAACTTGTAGCAGGCAAGAAGTAAAATAATGAAACCCGAGACGAGAGTCTACGGGATGGCAAATGTTAGGTAATGGCACCAACGGTATACCAACCGACAAAGAAACTACAACGTAGTACCCAAAAAGAGACAAGTCTCAGTAACCACGACAAATGCGTGGAATGGGCTACGAAGAAGATACAATAATAAGTAAAAAGGGGTCTCCCAGAAGGGGAAACACCCTAGTAAATGTTATTAGAGGAGGACAATGAGAAGTTGTGCAGGAGATTAGTTATCAATTAGAGTATCCAAGTAAGGGCCCATGAGGCCACTGTATACTGTGCGGACATAAACAGTACCGCAGCCGGTACATGTTGAACCGACAGCCAGTGAACAGGGCGCACTTGCCGTGGCAAGTGCAGCTATAACAGGGCTGTTCGAAGAAAAAAAAAATCGACAACTACAAACTACTTAGTAAAGTACCCAGAAATTTAAATGTGATCATCGTAACCGTGGAAGGGCTTAACAGCCTAACCTTTGTAAATGAGAATATACCAGTCAGCAAGAAGCTAGACTTGGTTAAGACAAGAAGGTGTTGTGAAACCAGGAGAAAATTTTCTTTCAAACTCAGATTTAGTTCAAACTCTTTTCTTTCAAAACCAAATTCTCTTTTAAACCAATACTTCTTTTACCCTTCTTTCAAACCAGTTTACCTTTGAATAACCGGACGAAAACCGGTGAAACCGAGGGTACCAACCCGACGGTATGGATGGAGTTCAGAATAGTACAACGGTGGATAAACCTTCCCTTGAATGAGTTCGGGAAGCACGGAAGTATATTGTCATAAGACAATACAAGGGAGTTGACAACAGAATACTTCACCTAGGCGTGTAACGGACACTACGAGTGTACCAACTGTGTTGTGGGACGACCGCACTCCGATAGGAGCATGTGGGCCTGACAGACCTACTTATGGGTTAGTCGGGTAAGTAGTAATGTATCAGTATGATACCCCATATATGTATACGAGAAGAGTCCGAAACACGGGGAGTAGTCAACTCCATACTACGGTCAGCAGTAAAGTCAAATGAGAGCAATGGATTACCACGAATGGTTGAAGTAAAGGAACCCAGTTAAGAAGACTAAAGGAATTAGTAAATTCGTCCAAGAGAATGTGTAGAGTTAGGAAGTGCGAAGAGCACGGATGGTTATGTAAAGACATCACATATGTCTTAGGAAGCTGAAGGAATGAGACATGGTAGCTGGAACGAATACCCAGCTAAGAACATAAGAAGGCGAAGTTTACTGAAAGCACCCATGAGTGCAAGCCAAATGTAATGGCAAACCTTAGCAACACCCAGGAGCAATCCTTGAGGGGTGTTTGGATCAAACATTGTCGAATGAGACAATGTAACAGAAACTCAAGAGTTGAAATAATTACTCGGGTTAAACACCGAAGAGAACCCACTTAACAGTAGGACCCTAAGTTGCCAAAGAGACAACTTGGAAGGAATCGAGATGTGACGACCTTGTTAAACCATGTAATGTCGTACAGAAAGGTAAATGTGTGGTAATAGCCTTTAGTGAGCAGAGCTCGAGGCAGTGGCTTATAAGCCACAAGCGAGATAGGTCATGTAATTGAATCAATTATAGAAGTTTATGTTGTACAGGAAAATAAAGCGGAGAACGAACCACTGTTTAAAGAGTGGGGATACCTCTAGATATGGTGAAACCGCGAGAGCGGTAGATGTGTGATCAAGTTTAGGAAATATGTGGAGGATGACCATGTTGTTATTACCCCAGGATGATTTGAAAAAATAATACGAAAGAAAGTGTTTGTAACAGTGGTGTAGACAGGAAGAGTACTAAGTCTGGTAGCAACCACCATAGGTGTGTGATGTTAAATGTGTAGCGAGCAACGCTTAAGAAAATAAAGGCTCGAGAAATAGTGTATGCAGAAATCAGCCAAACGGTGGCCGAATATAATAACGGATGCAGTGTAAGTTGATGTTGTATAATGAAAGAGGATACGGGTGTACTAAGCGATCGTTGTATAAATATTATTAAGGGATGGTATAACAATTAAGCAGAGTTGTGAGTTAAACCCAGTGGAGATACAACAGTAAGTTATAACGAATAAGCTGGACAGTAAACCAGTAGCCGGTATTATGAGATAAGAATCTCAGTAAAACACAGTGTGAATTCCTATTGCAATCGCATGAGAGATTTACTGCCAAGAGTTACGCCTCTGCACTCTGTATGACTGAGTGTTTTGGTATTGCGTTTGCGCAATAACGATCGAGTGGGATAGCTAGGATTTGGAAGATGATAATTGTGGAAGGCGAACAAAGAGAATTATAACACTATAGACCGAGGCATATGAAATGCAAGGTCATATCAATGAAATGATACTGGTACAGAACTAAATATGGAAGCAGGACTGGCAATAAGTGACTACAGTAGCACTAAGTATCAAATATCGGTATGAAATATACCTCAGGTGTAGGAAATAACTGAGAGAGCACTACACATCAGGTAGTAGCTCAACCTCAACCGGCAGTAAGTCGAAAGGAATTGAGGCAATAATTGAGAAATACATAGCAGTATACACTGTAAATTGTCATGGAGGTAGATGAAAGGTTTGTAACTCACCGAATTCGCTCACGGTAAGAGATACCACGCTTCGGTTGAGAAACCATGGTTACCAGGATAAGGGTAATACATAAGAGGTGTACAGTACAGTAACAGTAAAGAGTGGGGGAAAACTAGCTCTATGAGTACCAGAGTTGTGCAACAGAGGCCAGCGAGCCCATGCATCGAATATGAATAGTGGCTAGTAATCAATGTCTAGAAGCCTTATAGGCCAGGAACGAAACCGGTAATGAGTTAGATAAACTCCAATGAGAATCCTTGGTTTAGGAACTAAACCGCTAAAATGGTCAAGACCTTTAACGGACCGCGTGGAAGTTAAAACACTTCACGACGGTAGAACATTTTTAACACTATGTTCAGTGGTTGATTACGTGGACGTAATCTCTTTTAAGGGGGGTAGAGCGTAAAACCGCTTAGTGTGTTTTACCGTACAAGTGTACGTGAACTATGTTGTGCATAGCACAAAAATAAATTGTTATGATGGTTGGCATGATTAATAATTTGTTATGGTGGTTGGCATGGTTAAATGGTGGTAATTGCGCACAGAAGATGCGAAATACTATTGTGGTAGGTGTGACTACCTTGGTAATGGTTGTGGGTAAGTACAAGTACTAAGGAGTAAATAACTCCTGGGGAACTAAAGCCCCAATGGTGTGTGTTAGCATAATACCAAATGTAACACGATGTATTGTATTTTGATTAAAAACATGTATATATATATAGTGTGGTGATTTACGAAGGGTATGAAACTGACATGGAACTTAGTAAGAATTAGATTCCCTAGGTAACTTGATTAAAAGAGAATGGAGGTAATTGATAGACTAAGTTCTATCCCTGGAGATGTAATGATTATGACTAGAAGGATCAAAAGATAGAAAGTGGAATATGCTTGAATTAATTGTTGGTTGAAAATGAAGTGGGAGGTGGAACTTGATTTGCATGCGATCAAGGGAAGCCGAACACAAATTGGGGTGGAAGGATAGTTCAACACTGATCTGCTCACATCAGGGTTGGATGACTTTGAAGCTCCCTATAAGTGGTCACAAATAACACCATTAAGAAAGGATGCAAAGAGCATAAGTTGGACTTGGAGTTGTATTGAATTTTCAAAAGGGTTTTCAATAGGTATTTCCAAAACAGTGGATTGATATTTTGAATAAAGGATTCTCCTGTTTACTTAACCTGGTAAAGAATATTTTTGTAGTACTTGCTCACGAGCTGAGGACGTATGAGCCTTTGTCTTCGGACCGGTGACATGAGAAGTACATATGTTAACAATTGGGTGAATGTTTTGATCTCCCAAGGGAACGGGACCAGCAGGTGTCCATCGCGACCGGGTTCTGCGGGGATCACAGTGTATATGTACTCAACGTGGGACTCGAGCCCATGAAGAGATGGAAAAGGTATTTCTATTTGTTATACGTTCTAAAGCATGTTTGTGTGGTATGTGTAATAAATGTTACTTTGACCATGAGTCTTGATGTGGTTCAGTTCTGAATTGATTATGTTACTTGGGCCTAGGAGTCCAAAGGTGGTCATGTTACCCAGACCTGAGAGTCTGAGGGTTGTTATGTGAGTACAATACTATTAAGGTACCCGGACCATTGAGTCCGAGGTAATCATGTGAGAATGATACGTTATGGATGGATGTGTAAGTGAACCCGGACCTTCAAGTCCGAGGTTGTGGTGTAAGGTGTGTTGGTTATGGAAGTGTTTTATTATATAAGTAATTCCCGTATTCTAAACCAATGATATGTGGGAAGTGTGAACTTCGGGGACGAAGTTCTTTTAAGGGGGGTAGACTGAAATACCCCAAACCTTAATAAGTTGTTTCAACGTTAAATAATAAATTATTAAGACTAAAAAGAGTCTTAGTAATATTGGTAAACAATTTAAAAGATAAGTAAATACAGTTTAAATGCCTTAAAGGCAATAAAGGGCGAAATATGCTCTAAACTTGGGATGGTCTTGATTAACACTTAATAAACTTATCAAGACCTTACCTATATATTAATGAGCCTATTAAATCAATTACCAAAGAAAACCGAGCTTGAAAACAAGTTAAAACACAAAATGTGCTTAAAGGAGTCATAAAGCACGTTTTTGAGAATTGTCTTGTAAATGAGTTTTGGATGGCTAAATGTCCATCATTACTCTTTAATTAATATGTGTACTATTGTGTCACATCTGGAAGTTTAATTAATGGGAAAGTAAAAATTGCGCTTCAAGGTGCCTTGTTATTATGAATAGTAACTAAAATAAGCTAGTTTGTAACATATGTTAACATATGTAATTAATTGGGCAATAAAGACTAATTAACCCCTTATATGTGAATGGGGGCCGGTTTGCATGTGAGGAGTCGTCACTTTGCTTGCTGGTTGAACAAACAGATAAGAAGATAAGTGAGTAATTGAAAAAGCACTATTTGCTTTACATAATTAAATATCTTCAAAAAGCAACTACAATCATTCATTCTCTCATTCTCTTGCTGTTTCACGTAGCCACTCCTTCCTTTCCTTCCTTCACGATCTCGAACAGCACCAGCACCAACATACAACTTCAAATCCTTGTAACTTCTTGCTCACTTGTCCAAATCAAAAACTAAGACCACACGATCTCTTAGTTTCATCAAGCTCTTCGACTTGGTCCTTCAAATCTTCAAGAGCTCCACTTTGGTGCCAAGAGGAATCTCCATGGAAGGAGCTTGAGTTCATCTTTTTACGTAGTATTGTTCTCCTTTGCTTCAAGGTAAGGAAACTCAAAGAAAAAGGGTGTTTCTCCATGTTTTATGTTAACCAAAATAGCTTAGAATTCCTTGGAAAATGAACGTACGTTGTCTACTGAAACTACCTAAAGAGCCAATGGTAAATGACTTAGAAAAATGTTCTCAAAAGACTAGTAAAGGACATACATACTGCTGTTGTATTTGCAGGTGAAAGGCAAATATATTGTGGGAAATTCAGTGTTTAAGATTTATGCAGTTTAAATTGTGCACTATTGTTATGTGTGTATATTTGGTGAAGTTTTGAGTATGAGTGTACTGGGAAGTTTATACATTTGATGGGTGTAAATAACTTACGCAGCAGGACATGAAAAATGCAGTACGTCAATTTCTGTAGTTTCGGTCCGGGACTTAGGGTCTGGATTACATCCCGGACCTATATCAAAAGTAGGCCGTGAGTTGTATATAGATACAGGTCCGGGACTTGGGTCTTGTACAAGGACCCGGACCAACCTTCTTAAATTACCGAGAGTTTGTTTGCAGAATGGTCCGGGACCTAGGACCTATGTGAAGTCCCGGACCACCCCATCAAGAAACCGAGAGAATGGTTAAGTATAGGTCCGGGACCTAAGTTAGGACCATTCCTGGACCACCCTACCAAAATAAACCGTGGGTTCTGTAAGTATTGATCCGGGACTTAGGGTAAGGACCAAGTCCCGCCACTCTAAAATGTTGTTTAAGGTGTGAAAATGATGTGTAATGATGGGGATTGATAAGTAATGATGTTATAAGGATGTTAAGGACATGTTAGGTGAGTTGTAATGAAAATTTGGTGGGTGAAAAGTTAAGATAAAATGGAGAGAAAAACAGTTTAAAATGCAAAGGTATTTAACTAGCTAACGGAGTTACTATAGTCATTCGACGTTACACAACCATGTTACCCCAATGTTAATGAAGGTAACTTTAATGTACCAGTTGTTCGAGAATTGTTCGAGGAACCTAAATGGACATGGTAGAGTGGACTCCGCGACAGGTATGGTTTTCTTGCAAACCTGTGTCCTACCGGATTACACCGGCTTGTATGCCAATGTGTTTTTCTGTGTGTTTGCCACCTTGTAAGATAAACATGAAATGAGTTTATAGTAATTCATTTATGTGGCGAATCTGGTCACCAATACCGTTTAACCTCAAATAGGTGTTAAACCTTAGCTAACCAAATCTAGGTACACATGAGATATCGGTATTCGGAGTTAACGACCCAAACCTTGGAACGTTCTAACCACGGCATGCGTGAGTTAGTTGTGTATGGTTATTGTTTGTAGGTGTGTGAACCTCCTTACATGCTTAACACGGTTGTGATACCGAATGGTGTGTTGATGTGATAGGTTCCATAGTGGAGCTTAACTACTTAACTATAAGTATATGTGTACTAATGGGGGGGTGAGGAGTCCGGTCATGTTCCGGCCACGCGTGTGATGGACGGAGTCGATGTCATACCCGGTTCGACTCTCTTGGTGTATGTTAGGTTGTTTACTCATTGGGTTTCCAATCTTCCCTTTAGCTTAGCCAAAGCTATGTTACTGACTCACTGTCGGTTTTCTTCTGGCATACAATGGTTGTTCGGTGTGCTTGGTTTACTGTACCCAACGCACCTTAGTGTTAAGTTATCTGTTCATTTAAAGAAACGGTAGTTGCAAGTTATGGAACGAGCTTATCATGAGTTTGGCAACATTCTCTAGGCTCTAAAGTGAACTAATTATGGTTGGGTTGGTTCCTTAAGAGAACCGTACCCGTTGTATTATGTGTTATGGATGTATTGCAATTCCTTTGGTGTGAAGTTATATGTGGTAAAATGTGGGATGTGGATTATGGTTATGAATTCAGGTTTATAATAAGAAGCGTTTAAGGATAACCCGATTAATGGGTAAATGTCGTCTGTTAAGGAAGTAACTCCATTAAGAGGAGAGCCACTCTAGGGTTAAAGGAAACAATGTTGATTTGTTATGTGTGGATGTATGGATGTTGGGATGTTTGTTGAGCCCTATAGCTGGGCGTATGCATTGTGTTGTGTGTTTATGGTTTACATGCAGGATTTAAATATAATCAACAGCATGCTAAGACGACAATTAGTTGTGCGTGGCCCGGTAGCATGCGGGCTGCGGGATTACCATACCAGCAAAGGTGCTGAGCCCCTTGGGGGCCACCCTTTTCTCCTTTTCTATTTCAGGTACAAGGAGCTGGAAGCCGTTCGAGAGTAGGACGGGGTAGATGTTTGTACATTGGTAGCCCTTTAATGGTGTATGTATTATAGGTGTAGTAAGACCGAATTTGTTATCGGCATTGGTTAATGAATACTCGGTACAGTGGGGGATGTATATGTAAATAATTGTTGGAAATGGAATCAGGATTGTATGGTGTAGTTGCTCGGGGATCTAGTCCATCAGACCGATATAATATGTATGTATTAGCCTTGTTAGCCACGTGGGTGGTTAACGGCGTGTAACACCAACGGATTAAGTAATGTGATGGTTTATGTTTCCGCTGCAGATGGTTATAAAGTGCGACGTTGTGGATGGGGTGTTACATTATGAGTTATACACTCACAATCTCATATTTAAATGTTCATTCAGGGTTAGCCATTGGAGAGAAAGGGGTGACGAGTCCAAGGGAAAAACCTCTTTTAAGGCACATTTTTCCAAGGTAAAATCAATTACCATAGCCAGCTTTTGGTGTATATAGCTATTGCCTATGTTGATATGGTGAATTTAAACCATTAGGTGTGGATTGGTACAGGCGAATTCACTTGGAACTTCCCTTGAGTTTTAAGGTGTTTTTGCCTTAAATCTTACATAAGTATTTCCTTATGGTTAAGCTCAAGCTTGGGTATAACCATATCTTGTTTTGGTGTATTAACATGTCTAAATGATTGAAGGGTGAATTTTCCTACAAGAGGCCGAGTGCATACAAGGGCAAATCAAGGTATAAACACCTTAAACTTATGATTTTTATAATTCTAAGCATATATATATATGGCCGAGAGTGAAATTATAAATATGGGTCATATTGACCTAAAAATGAAAAAAAAATGACTAAGATAATTAACTAGTCATTTAAGAGATTTAATTAACATAATGGTCAAATTATGACATTATGTGGAAAAATAATCAAATCAAAGTGAGACCGTGAGCATATATCATATTTTGAGACATTTATTGTGTAATTTTTTTGCAAGTTCAAGGTTGTAATAAGGCCATGTCATTAGGCCATTTTAATTTAAGTTTATAAGCTTATTTAGTTAAATTTATGCTTATATAAATAAATTGGGCCAAATCATAATTACTAGGAAATTAGAAAGTCGTGGGCTTAATTTAGAGCAATTTAGGGTTTTTAAATGAATTTAATAAAAATTATAACATTTTATAAAGTTTGTGTCAAAATTGTAAAAATAGAAAGGTATAGGGTTTATTGGTAATTACCGAAAATTTGGTCTCCATTTGGTATTAGGAGTCAAAGTTGACTATATAGGAGACTTTGACCAAGTTTGGAAAATTTAAGAAATTAAAATACTACCTTATAATAAGATACTTATTAAATTGTAAAAGATTTATAAGACTTGGGGTAGTAATGTAATTTCCGAGACTTAGGGGTGCTAAATGGAGTTTAGTAAAGTCCTTAAGTTGTTAGGAATTTTTAGAAGTTATTTGGTTAAATTTGGAGTTTATATGAATTATGTAAGTATAATATATGGTATTTTATAACATTGTTACAAATAGGTAACAAATGTGTGTAGAAACCGAGATTTAGAGGAAGAATAAGGTTAGGAATAATATTTGTAACCTTTTGGTATAGTTTGGTAATTTTGGAGTATATAAGGTTTTATAAAGAAATAGTATAATATATAGTTTTAATGAAATTAGAAAACTATGTATTTAAATTGGGATGGAATTGTGATTTATAGAAGTTTAGTGGTGTATAATGGAAACCGAAAATATAAGGGGCTATTTGGTATTTTATAAACAAAATATAACTATAGGTTATAATTGTTTTAATGACTTAAATGTCATAATATATGTTATGTAACTATAATGTAACATTATATTAATTATGTGGTGGATTTTGTAAATATTTAAGAACATAGGTGCTGTTCGGAAATATTAACATTTTTAAATGGAATTTATAATATGGTTTTTAATGTTTAAGAATTATAACATTTATAGTATAAGAGGTATTCATTAAAAAGAATGAATATATATATTATAAGACTTACCATATAAGAAATAGTTCCATAATACATACACATAAATAAATATATGTTATGGTGGAAAATATAAATGGTTTAATGACCATGTGTTTTCATAATTAAAACGACATATGATAAAGGGAAAAGAATTACAAACATTAGATGTGGAATTCTAATGTTAAGAGTATACATGGGATAATAAGAATTATATATTCAAAGTATTGTTTACATATGTATTATACCACATTGAACTTAAAAAAAAAAGAGACAAACCTTAGAAAAATAAATACTAAGGTGAGATGTATAGTGCATGACAAAGAATCATACATGCAATAAAGAAACAAACTATACGATATACAAATATACATTAAGTTACATGCGATAACAAAGTCCAACAATAAGTATATTAATATACGAGACAAGACTACGCATGTAATGTAACACTTTTCCAATCTCGAGTTAAGCCGAAAACCCGACAAACATTGACAATTAATAACGGGGGGTTAACCGGGAGTTATTAGTGACGGTACGGGGTACCGTAGAATTTTGTTGTTTATATAGGATGCTAATCAGTAGCATTATGTATTGTTTAGATGTTAGAGAGACCCCAGAGCATAGGATCTTGCTGATTCATACTCCACCGTAATACAATCAGGGTGAACGGTATGTTGTTATGTGTCTCTGATGTCTCTGAGGGCTTCCTCAGTTCAGACTTCTGTGTGATCTGTGATAAGATTGTTTGTCTGAATGTGATAATTAATATGCATGAATTGTATATTTGTAGCTGCTTATTATTTACTGTTGTTGAGTTAACAGTATTGGTTCGTATATATGAACCTGTATATATAAAACGAACTAGCGGCTATGGTGCTATCTTATATGAAATATAAGGATCGTCAGAAAAATGTTGTAGCACTAGGATAATAAGATATACATATTATCCAAGACTTTTATACGGAGAATTGGCCTTTCTATACGTCGTTCTCGTATCTAACACTGGATCCCGAGTTTACAGACTCCGGATTGGACTAATGACCTTAGTTGCTGTGTGTAAGGAAAAAAATGGTAATGCGATGCGATGGTATAATTAATTAAAGATGGAAAGTAAAGCCAAGAGGATGTGGCTCTTGGTGCGCGCTGTGATCACAAAAACGATACCAGGATGTCCGCGTACGGGTCCGCAAGTATGAAGAAAATTTCCCGTGAGCTAGAATGGCTCGTTGGTCGGAGACTCTACCGTTGGAGTGGCTACTGCCGTGGGTGACCCGCCATAATATATGGGTATTAGAGACATGTCGTTTTAACGAGACATTGTCACTAGTTATAACTGAACAATTAATACAATTGAGACTTGTACAGTGGCGAACGATATTGGCTTCCACACCATGGACGAGAATTAATACTTGTTTATTATGCTCGTTGTTTCGCTTGTTGTTCACTGGTTATACTTGTGGTTATATTATGTGTGTTGATGGTTGTGTTATTGTATGGATATTACTGTTAATTGTTTTACAGTTTTAATATTTAAAACGGTATTGCATGTAACGAACCTCATGCTCTCGACCAAATAATTGAGGGGTCTTTGGGGGCATGACGGGGCATGTGATAACATACTCAGCAGGGGCTGATTCCATACCACAAACCATCTTTATTGCAGGAGACTAGCTGGTGGGTCGACGCGGGGCGCGACTATTAAGTTACTGTTGGATAGACTTGGTACGGTGTGATACTAAGGTTGTTTTGGACTCGGGTGTTTAACCGAGGTGTATTTGGATTAGATGCTCACGGTCTGTAATAATTGGTTGATGTTAGATTCGTTTTTAAATTGTTTGAGTATGCTATCTATCTCTTGTGGTCACTGCGGGAATACGTTTCGCAAGTTGATTATCAGGTAATTCGTTATCACCCGTTATGGGCGAGTGATGGCGCTGATAACAATGTCACCATTAGGGCGAGTATATTTTTACCGCTGCGAGATATTATTGTGCGCGACATTTATAGGATTATTAGGAGCCGAATTAGTAGGGGTGTTACAAAAGTGGTATCAGAGCGGAGTACCGCTCTGATTACAAGAGATAGTAGTTTAAGTACCGTGAGCTTAAGTTATTCACACACCAGTACCAAGGAGATAGTGTAAATGATTTGAGTCAGGAGATTGTCGGGGACAATGTGTTTTATGCCTTTTAGGGCTATGAACTTATGGTTGAGATAAGTACGGTATTTGTGCCGAGTGTTAACTTTAACTTGGAATTCTTCAGATGTCTTCTGGGAGGCGATCAGCAGGTAGAGGAGGTGGTGGAAGAGGCGGCGGGCCTGGAGCAGGTCCTCCGGGGGCCCCAGCCATGGGCGTGGCTGAGACGGTAGCTGCCGTCTTCGCTCAGCTAGCCCAGATGGGAGGTATCCATATAGGAGCACCACCTGCACCACCGGTAGTCCCACCCGTACCCACACCTAGAGAGCGAATTGGCTGTGAAGAGCGTAGCTGATACGCGTAGTACCTACCTATGATGGAGTTGCTGACCCACTGTCCTGGAGAGGTACATTGTTGAGCACGAGAAGGCCTTCGATGCCATACATGTGCCTGCTGAGCACCGAGTCGATATAGCAGCCTTTCACCTGAAGGACGCTGCCAGCACGTGGTGGAGGTCGTGAAGGCACATTATCTTGCTATAGAGGGTTTTGGATGGACTGGTTTTGTGGAATTGTTGAGAGAGAAGTACTATCCTGCTCATTTGAAGCAGAGGAAGAGAGGAGGAGTTTGAGGCCCTGAGGCAGGGTAGTATGACAGTAGATCAGTACTACTCCTGTTTATTGGGCTCTTGGACTTCGTCCCAGGAGTTGTTATTCTGATGCTGTGAAGGTGGAAAAATTTAGAGGCGGGTTGAGATATGCTATTAAGCCGCCATGGGTGCTACCTGTACCCTACGGTCCAGGTAAAAATTAATTGACAGTTATACCTTATAACTCATTTGATTTATTACAAGCAGGTTAACTTCATTGATGCATTACAGGAGTGTTTTTGACGCTGCTTCTCGGACTGAGATGATGGTGAACAGCCGGGGGGACGGCCAGGGGCAGAAGCGTAAGGCCCCAGAGAAGGAGGCGGAAAATGAGGCAGGAAGCGGAGGCAGTAAGGGTTGGAAGTAAGAACCACCTTAAGTTATTTAATCCATTTAAATTATTACTTACTGCCTGCTTTTATACCTGCTATTCCTGACACTGACGATCACAGGAAGAAAAAGTTCTCCTGGAGGGAGAAGAAGGAAGGAGCAGGCCAGCCAAAAGGGTAAGGACAAGGTCCCGATGCTGACCGGGCTACCTACGATGTGCAGCCTCTTAGATCTGCACCCTAAGGGTAAGGGAAGCGATTCTAACCTTGTGAATGAGTTGTGTACTACACTATCCCATTACCATCCTGTATAACTGAGTGTGTGATATGATAATAGGTTCTGTACCCCAGCGCCACTTTCACTGCAAGCGCTTGTGGTAAAGACACCCGGGGTGTCGACTGCACCGGGCAAGCGGTGGAACTGCCACAATTGTGGAAAGAAGGGCCACAGGTCGTTCGAGTGCTTTGCTAATCCAGATAGCCGAGCGTACCGCCCGCAGAAGGGAACTCAGAGCGCACCTGCTGGAGGAGGTGGAGCCGAGAGGGGGAGAGGGGGCCGGCGCCCAAAGCTCCAGAGAGGGCAGCAGCATCAGCAGCCACAGCAGTAGAACCAGAACCAGAGGAACCCGCCGGGCAACCGTATGCTGAATGCAGCGGGAGCTTCAGGCGTTGGCACTAGTACCCAGCACGGTGAAGGTTAGAATTTGAAACCTTAACCATTGTATGAGAGCATGACTAAGTGTTAAACGCTTTACCTTAGCGTGAATGTGTGTTTAAGTTACCGCTTTAGATGAACAACTTACCTAGGAAACCTTTTACCTCTTAGGAGACTTCGATATCTGCTATCCCACACTTACAAGACAGAGATCACCTAGACCCGTGGAAGAAAGACGGGAGTACCCTAGTGAGTTATGTCATGTAGTCAGACCGGGCATGATACTTCTCAGAGAGTTCCTAACCCTAGATGAACAAATCACCATAGTGAATGAGTGTAGAGCTTTGGGTAAGGGCATAGGAGGTTTTTATACCCCTGTATTTAATAGTGGTTCTAGAATGAAACTGCAAATGATGTGCTTAGGGAAAGATTGGGATCCACAAGCTAGGGTTTATCAAGAGGTGAGGATGGTAGGTGACGTATCTATACCTAGGATACCTGAGAGTTTCCTTACCTTGGTGAGAAACACAATGGATGTTGCTCAAGACTGTGAGACTTATCCATTACCCGACATGACACCTGACGTTTGCATCATCAACTACTATGAACAGGGAGGGAAGCTTGGAATGCACCAGGACCGTGATGAGACGACCGAGTCCATCACCAAAGGAATACCGGTTGTGTCATTCTCCATCGGCGATGATGCTGAGTTTATCTATGGAGACCAGAAGAGGATGGATCTAGCAAGCAAGATCATCCTCAAGTCTGGGGATGTGTGGTATTTGGTGGAGAGTCGAGGCTTATATATCATGGTATTAAGAGCATTAAGCTCAATACCGCACCACCAGCTCTAGTGAATGATACCCACATCCGACCCGGCCGTTTAAATTTGACTTCAGAGAGTACTGATGTAATAGTAGTAGTTAAGTGTGTAACCTTGTATAATACAGTTGGAATGAATGAAATAAGAGTTTTCTACCTTCAAGTATATGTGTTCAGTTTTGTTGATACCAATAATTCATAACTTCAGGCTATAGAAATGGAAAGGAACCATCTGCATCTCCTAGACATGGCGCAAGCCAAGGAGTCTGGTAATGTCATCACAGGTATGACAATTACAAACAACAGTAAATTAGTGATTTATTGGGACTCGATGCTAATACGAGAGGTGATCTCAGGTACTTTTCCTATTGATGGTGTTAGTGCTTCCGTATTGTTCGACTCAGGGGCTTCGCATTTTTATTTCCTCGACGTTTGCTAAGAAGCTGGGGGCCACCCCCGAACAACTTTCAGACTTTTCAGTCACCCTTCCTTCGAAGGAGAAAGTAGGTTGCACCAGACAGTATACAGGGTTAGAGATCAACATTATGACTGAGACCTTCCCCATTGATCTGATTGAGTTCAAGAACTTAAGTTTTGACATCATAGTGGGCATGGATTGGCTACAGAAGCATAGGGGCCGCCTTCATTGTGCAGAGCATCGACTACTACTGAAGGGGCCGAGCGGCAAGACAGTGTCATACCGCAGTGTGAGGAGAGAGCTGACTGTCAATCTTGTCAGCATTGTCCCTGATGAAGGATGTTAGGAAGGGCCGACAAGCCTTCCTCTGTTATGTACAGGACACGAGACAGAGCGACGTGACGGACGTAGACATTCCAGTCGTGGTAGATTTTCCCGACTTATTTCCTGATGAGCTGCCAGGCATGCCGCCTGTGCGCGAGGTTGAGTTCGCCGTCGACTTGTTGCCAGGTACGGGCCCCATTGCTAAGGCACCCTACCGTATGGCACCGGCTGAGATGAGGGAGCTGAAGCTACAGCTGGAGGACCTCCTCGACAAGGGATTCATTCGACCTAGTGTTTCTCCTTGGGGTGCTCCAGTGCTGTTCGTCAAGAAAAAGGACGGCAGTATGCGACTCTGCATCGACTACCGCGAGCTTAATGCGGTTACAGTCAAGAACAAGTACCCATTACCACGGATAGATGATTTATTTGATCACTGAGAGGGGCCAGTGTGTTCTCGAAGATAGACCTCAGATCTGGCTACCATCAGATTAGGATTGCGGAGGGTGATATTGAGAAGACAGCTTTCAGGACACGGTATGGACACTACGAGTTCACCGTTATGCCATTCGGATTGACGAATGCGCCAGCCATATTCATGGACTTGATGAACCGTCTTTTTAGAGAGTATCTTGATAGTTCAGTTGTAGTCTTCATCGACGATATTCTGATCTATTCAAAGACCAAGGAAGATCATGAGTTACATTTGAGACAGGTGTTGAATATTATGAGAGAGAACCAGCTGTATGCCAAACTCTCTAAGTGTGAGTTCTGGTTGGACAGCGTGTCATTTCTAGGACACATTATATCAGCTAGCAGCATATCTGTAGATCCTGCTAAGATTGAGGCAGTAAAGAGTTGGCCAAGGCCGAAGACAGTCACAGACGTCCGTAGCTTTCTGGGTTTGGCCGGTTATTATCGAAGGTTCGTAAAGGACTTCTCCAAGGAGGCTAAACCGATGACTAATCTAATGAAGAAGGAATCCCAGTTGTTATGGTCTGCAGAGTGTGAGCAGTCCTTTCAGACGCTAAAGGATCTCCCGACATCGGCGCCCGTTCTTACTATCCCTGAGGGCACCGATGGGTTCGAGGTATATTGTGATGCCTCTGGAACCGGTCTAGGCTGTGTGCTTATGCAGCACGGGAAGGTAGTTGCCTACGCATCCCGACAGCTGAAGAAGCATGAGGTGAATTACCCCACACATGACCTTGAGTTAGGCGCAATAGTCTTCGCTTTGAAGATCTGGCGACATTATTTGTATGGTGTGACAGTCACTATCTACTCTGATCACAAGAGTCTACAGCATCTCTTCTCTCAGAAGGAGCTGAACATGCGACAGAGAAGATGGGTCGAGTTCTTGAAGGACTACGACATAGACCTGAGGTACAAAGAGGGCAAAGCGAATGTAGTTGCCGACGCCTTGAGCCGTAGAGCTCATTCATTATTACACTAGTAGCGAGCAGCAGTATGATTGATGAGATACGAGCTGCTCAGGAGAGTGATCAGTATTTGGAGAGCATCAAACAGAAAATGTCAGAGGGTTGTTTTGAAAGACAGAAGTATGATTTCAAACTGTGTAATGATGGCATTTTACGACTGAATGGCCGATTATGTATTCCGGAGTCGTCTCCTGATCTGAAGGAGAAGATACTCCAGGAGGCTCATTGCTCGTCCTTATCCATCCACCCTGGCTCTTCGAAGATGTATAAGGATTTGAAAGTTCATTTCTGGTGGAGCGGGATGAAGAAGGATGTAGCTGAGTACGTGGCTAGATGCTTGACCTGTCAGAAGGTTAAGTTTGAGCATAGGAGACCCGGAGGTTTAGTGCAGTCTATGCCTATTCCTTGCTGGAAGTTCGAGGACATCTCGATGGATTTTGTTGTCGGTCTTCCACCGACTAAGGGAGGACTGAACACGATTTGGGTCATTGTGGACCGTCTGACGAAGGTGGCGAAGTTTGTTGCTATGAAGGATACCTGGAACGTCCCGAAGTTAGCGGACTTGTTCCAGAAGGAGGTGATCCGGCACCATGGTGTGCCAAAGACTATTGTTTCTGATAGGGACCCTCAATTTTTGTCCAGATTCTGGGGACAGATTTAGGAAGCCTTGGGTACAAAGTTGAAGCTTAGTACGGCGTTCCATCCACAGACCGACGGTCAGAGTGAGAGGACCATCCAGACACTGGAGGACATGCTGAGAGCATGTGCCTTAGATTTTCAGGGGAGCTGGTTAGAACGTCTACACTTGATAGAGTTCGCCTACAACAACAGCTACCACTCCTCGATACAGATGCCACCATTTCAGGCACTTTATGGTAGACCGTGTAGGACTCCTTTATGCTGGGATGAGGCCAGCGAGACTACGCTTCTAGGACCAGAGTACCTAGAGCAGATTAAGGAAGATGTCCTACAGATTCGCAAGAACATGAGGGCAGCTCAGGACCGGCAGAAATCTTATGCAGACACCAGAAGGAGGGACATTGAGTTCACTACCGACGATATGGTATTCCTTAGAGTGTCACCCATGAAGGGGATATTCCGGTTCGGGCAGAAGGGCAAGTTGAGCCCGAAGTATGTTGGACCTTATGCGATTAGGGAGCGAGTGGGCCAGTTAGCCTACAGACTGGATTTACCAGCAGAGCTCGGGAGGGTGCACGACGTCTTTCACGTTTCACAGTTGAAGAGGTATGTGCCCCATCCATCGCACGTTTTACAGCCAGAGACTTTAGAGTTGGACCCCGCTCTACGATATGAGGAAGTACCACTCCGCATTCTCGATACGAAGACGAGGCAGACTAGGAACAAGACCGTTAGCATGGTCAAGGTTCTCTGGTCGAACCATGAGGTGGAGGAGGCTACATGGGAGTTAGAGGACTCCATGAGAGCGAAGTACCCAGCACTCTTCGAGTAGTAGCTGTGATACTTGTACGGGTTCGTGGTCAAACCCTTTTTAAGGGGGGTAGACACCACTTGGCTTGCGCACATGTTGTGCATTAGGTCTTGCTTTTGTAGTGTGTTTTCATGGGTATGCTGCGTCATACATGTTGTTTGGATGATTTTATGTATGATACATTTTGTGTATGTGCCTTAGTGCACCGGGTTGAATATATATATAGTACCGCTGAGTACTTTTGGTTGCTGACTTGGATGTGCACCTTATTTAGTGCTGTGATGTGAATGAGTTTATACCATGAGTTGGTTATTTGATACATGCTGTATGTATAGACTAGGTCTGAACCTAGTGGGAGTTACTCCCTAGCAATGGATTGTCTGGTTACTTAGTGGAACTTGATTCCTTAGGTGAACTGTAGAGGATTAAGGACTTCGGGACGAAGCCTTTTTAAGGGGGGTAGACTGAAATACCCCTAACCTTTAAACTTAATTAAATGATCTATTAATGATCTAAGATGATTAATAAACATCTAAATATTATTGGGGAACAATCTAAAAGATCTCAACAAGGCAAAACACGCCTTAAGATCGGTAAAGCCAAAAATGTGCTTTAAGACACCATAAAGATTGTATGACCTCAAATAGGATCCAAAGTGGATTCCTAAGTATTATAATGAAGTAAGGAACATACAAAAACTATTATCAAAGAGAGCTAAGCTCAGAAGCACCTGCAACACAAATATGTGCACTAAAACACCGTTAAACACGTTTTTGTGAGATTGCCTTCTAAATTTATTTTTAATGGGCTTAAAGGTTATAATTACCTTTAAATATGATAATATATCACATTATATCATATTAGGAATTTAATTCCAGAAATTTATGAATTTTACAAATTTAATATTAAAATATTAATAAAACCCTAAAGTAGGGCCCGCATGAGTCAAATTGACCAAGTATGGTCAATGGTCAAGTAATGACCCATTTGACCCCATGGAAATCTGCTGGCAAGAGGAGAGGAGACAGCTTACAATCATTATGAGACAAATTGATACCTAATACCAAATTTGCAATAGTAAACTTACCTTTTCAATTATTTCAAGCCTTTCCAATCATTCCTTCCTCCTTGTCCGATCCCATCCATTCCAGCCGAGCTCCTCTCCTTCCTAGAAGCTCTCAAGCCTTGTTCTTGAGCATGGAAGGCAGATCTAACTCCTAAGCTCTTAAGGTAAGTGTTTTAAGGTCATTTTTAGCTCTTTTTCTTCATCTCTTCACTACCTACACTTAGATTTCGTAGCTCATCTGTTCCTATGGCTCATTCTCAGTGTTCTAAGGTTAGAACAACTTCCAAACTCGGTTGAGGCAAGACTAAGGGCCAAGGTTGCTCAAATTGCATTTTAAGGTAAAAACATACCTTAAGCCTCTACTCTACATCCGGTTTTCTTCCTTGGATTTTTATGAGTTTATACACTCATAATCTTCATATTTACATGTTCATTCAGTTGGTTATCCATTTGGAGCAAGGGTGACCGAGATCCAAGGAAATACCCTCTTTTAAGGCATTTTTCCAAGGTAAAATCAATTACCATAGCAGCTTGTTGTTGTCTAGCTATTTCCTATGTTGATATGGTGAATTTAACACCATAAGGTGTGCTTGGTACAGGCCGAATTCACTTGGAACTTCCCTTGCATTTTTAAGGTGATTTTTGCCTTAAATCTTACATTAATTATTCCTTATGGTTAAGCTCAAGCTTGGAGTATAACCATATCTTGTTTTGGTGTATTAAACGTGTCTAAATGAAGTGGTGAATTTTCCTACAAGAGGCCGAGTGCATACAAGGGCAAATCAAGGTATAAACACCTTAAACTTATGATTTTATAATTTCTATATATATATATATATATGCGAGAGTGAAATTATAAATATGGGTCATATTGACCTAAAAATGGAAAAAAATGACTAAGATAAATTAAGCTAGTCATTTAAGAGATTTAATTAACATAATGGTCAAATTATGACATTATATGGAAAAATAATCAAATCAAAGTGAGGCCGTGAGCATATATCATATTTTGAGACATTTATTGTGTAATTTATTTTGCAAGTTCAAGGTTGTAATAAGGCCATGTCATTAGGCCATTTTAATTTAAGTTTATAAGCTTATTTAGTTAAATTTATGCTTATATAATTAAATTGGGGCCAAATCATAATTACTAGGAAATTAGAAAGCCGTGGGCTTAATTTAGAGCAATTTAGGGTTTTTTAATGAATTAATAAAAATTATAACATTTTATAAAGTTTTGTGTCAAAATTGTAAAAATAGAAAGGTATAGGGTGTTATTGGTAATTACCGAAAATTTGGTCTCCATTTGGTATTAGGAGTCAAAGTTGACTATATAGGAGACTTTGACCAAGTTTGGAAAATTTAAGAAATTAAAATACTACCTTATAATAAGATACTTATTAAATTGTAAAAGATTTATAAGACTTGGGGTAGTAATGTAATTTCCGAGACTTAGGGGTGCTAAATGGAGTTTAGTAAAGTCCTTAAGTTGTTAGGAATTTTTAGAAGTTTATTTGGTTAAATTTGGAGTTTATATGAATTATGTAAGTATAATATATGGTATTTTATAACATTGTTACAAATAGGTAACAATGTGTAGAAACCGAGATTTAGAGGAAGAATAAGGTTAGGAATATATTTGTAACCTTTTGGTATAGTTTGGTAATTTTGGAGTTATATATAAGGTTTTATAAAGAAATATGTATAATATATAGTTTTAATGAAATTAGAAAACTATGTATTATAAATTGGGATGGAATTGTGATTTATAGAAGTTTAGTGGTGTATAATGGAACCGAAAATATAAGGGGCTATTTGGTATTTTATAAACAAAATATAACTATAGGTTATAATTGTTTTAATGACTTAAATGTCATAATATATGTTATGTAACTATAATGTAACATTATATTAATTATGTGGTGGATTTTGTAAATATTTAAGAACATAGGTGCTGTTCGGAAATATTAACATTTTTAAATGGAATTTATAATATGGTTTTTAAGTTATAATAGTATAAGAGGTATTCATTAAAAGAATGAATATATATTATAAGACTTACCATATAAGAAATAGTTCCATAATACATACACATAAATAAATATATGTTATGGTGGAAAATATAATATGGTTTAATGACCATGTGTTTTCATAATTAAAACGACATGATAAAGGGAAAAGGGAAAAGAATTACAAACATTAGATGTGGAATTCTAATGTGAAGAGTATACATGGGATAATAAGAATTATATATTCAAAGTATTGTTTACATATGTATTATACCACATTGAACTTAAAAAAAAAAGAGACAAACCTTAGAAAAATAAATACTAAGGTGAGATGTATAGTGCATGACAAAGAATCATACATGCAATAAAGAAACAAACTATACGATATACAAATATACATTAAGTTACATGCGATAACAAAGTCCAACAATAAGTATATTAATATACGAGACAAGACTACGCATGTAATGTAACACTTTTCCAATCTCGAGTTAAGCCGAAAACCCGACAAACATTGACAGTTAATAACGGGGGGTTAACCGGGAGTTATTAGTGACGGTACGGGGTACCGTAGAATTTTGTTGTTTATATAGGATGCTAATCAGTAGCATTATGTATTGTTTAGACTGTTAGAGACGACACCGAAGCATAGGATCTTGCTGATTCATACTCCACCGTAATACAATCAGGGTGAACGGTATGTTGTTATGTGTCTCTGAGGGCTTCCTCAGTTCAGACTTCTGTGTGATCTGTGATAAGAATGTTTGTCTGAATGTGATAATTAATATGCATGAATTGTATATTTGTAGCTGCTTATTATTACTGTTGTTGAGTTAACAGTAGTGGTTCGTATATATGAACCTGTATATATAAAACGAACTAGCGGCTATGGTGCTATCTTATATGAAATATAAGGATCGTCAGAAAAACGTTGAGCACTAGGATAATAAGATATACATATTATCCAAGACTTTTATACGGAGCATTGGCCTTTCTATACGCCGCTCTCGTATCTAACACTGGATCCCGAGTTTACAGACTCCAGATTGGACTAATGACCTTAGTCTGCTGTGTTAGGAAAAAAATTTGGTAATGCGATGCGATGGTATAATTAATTAAAGATGGAAAGTAAAGCCAAGAGGATGTGGCTCTTGGTGCGCGCTGTGATCACAAAAACGATACCAGGATGTCCGCGTACGGGTCCGCAAGTATGAAGAAAATTTCCCGTGAGCTAGAATGGCTCGTTGGTCGGAGACTCTACCGTTGGAGTGGCTACTGCCGTGGGTGACCCGCCATAATATATGGGTATTAGAGACATGTCGTTTTAACGAGACATTGTCACTAGTTATAACTGAACAATTAATACAATTGAGACTTGTACAGTGGCGAACGATATTGGCTTCCACACCATGGACGAGAATTAATACTTGTTTATTATGCTCGTTGTTTCGCTTGTTGTTCACTGGTTATACTTGTGGTTATATTAATGTGTTGATGGTTGTGTTATTGTATGGATATTACTGTTAATTGTTTTACAGTTTTAATATTAAAACGGTATTGCATGTAACGAACCTCATGCTCTCGACCAAATAATTGAGGGGTCTTTGGGGGCATGACGGGGCATGTGATAACATACTCAGCAGGGGCTGATTCCATACCACAAACCATCTTTATTGCAGGAGACTAGCTGGTGGGTCGACGCGGGGCGCGACTATTAAGTTTACTGTTGGATAGACTTGGTACGGTGTGATACTAAGGTTGTTTAACCGAGGTGTATTTGGATTAGATGCTCACGGTCTGTAATAATTGGTTGATGTTAGATTCGTTTTAAATTGTTTGAGTACTGCTATCTATCTCTTGTGGTCACTACGGGAATACGTTTCGCAAGTTGATTATCAGGTAATTCGTTATCACCCGTATGGGCGAGTGATAACAGTGACACCATTAGGGCGACAGTTATTATTTTACCGCTGCGAGATATTTGTGCGCGACATTTATAGGATTATTAGGAGCCGAATTAGTAGGGGTGTTACACTTAGAGCCAAGTAATTTGAGTATGTATATTGGTATTGTTGTTTGTGGAAGCTTTGGAAAATTAATATTGCTTTGAGTGCTGGTAGGACCCTTGTATGGGTGTGGCTAGTTTAGGATTGATTTTGGTGAAAATGGATGAATTTGGATATGTTAGATTTGTAGGCAAACTATGGCAAAAATTTAGTAGAAAATAAGCATTTTTAGATGACTTGGTGAATGGGATAACCAAGGTGTGTATTGGGTTGAGTAGAGATGTTTGATAACCTTGAAATGGTAAATGGAGGATGAATATGTGAGTGAAAAATCTGTAGCAAATGCGTGTTTTAAAGCATTGGAATTTCAAGAAAAAGAGTTAGTGTTTATAATCTTGGAAATGGAGGTTGGACTTGGGTATAGGTAGTGCATTTGCCTAGGATGGAATTGTAGTGGTGAGTAAGTGTTTTGGTAAGGTTGATAGAAAGTATAAACTACCAAGAAGAAGCTAGAAATGCACAAGAGTGCAAAGTGTAAAAAATGCAAGGATGAAAATGTAGAATTTAAGCAAGAATTGAGCAAGGATTGGACCAACGATATAAGGTGGTTTAAGGAGTGTTTTAGGATGTTTAAACATGTAGGAAACATGTGGAAAGTTTATGGGATGATTAGGGGTGGATTAAGGGTTGATTTGAGGTTGAAACATTACATTAGTAGCAGGTTTTAGCAGGCTCCGGGACCTAGCCCTTGTATAAGGTCCCGGACCGCCCTTAAAAATGCCCCGAGAGTAAGCTAGTAGGTTGGTCCGGGACTTAAGTCCAGGACCAAGTCCAGGACTTAAGTCCAGGACCAGGTGTAAAATCAGGCCGAAAGTAGATTTGTAGGCAAACTATGGCAAAAATTAGTAGAAAATAAGCATTTTTGGATGACTTGGTGAATGGGATAACCAAGGTGTGTATTGGGTTGAGTAGAGATGTTTGATAACCTTGAAATGGTAAATGGAGGATGAATATGTGAGTGAAAAATCTGTAGCAAATGCGTGTTTTAAAGCATTGGAATTTCAAGAAAAATAGTTAGTGTTTATAATCTTGGAAATGGAGGTTGGACTTGGGTATAGGTAGTGCATTTGCCTAGGATGGAATTGTAGTGGTGAGTAAGTGTTTTGGTAAGGTTGATAGAAAGTATAAACTACCAAGAAGAAGCTAGAAATGCACAAGAGTGCAAAATGTAAAAAATGCAAGGATGAAAATGTAGAATTTAAGCAAGAATTGAGCAGGGATTGGACCAACGATATAAGGTGGTTTAAGGAGTGTTTTAGGATGTTTAAACATGTAGGAAACATGTGGAAAGTTTATGGGATGATTAGGGGTGGGTTAAGGGTTGATTTGAGGTTGAAACATTACCTTAGTAGCAGGTTTTAGCAGGCTCCGGACCTAGCCCTTGTATAAGGTCCCGGACCGCCCTTAAAAATGCCCCGAGAGTAAGCTAGTAGGTTGGTCCGGGACTTAAGTCCAGGACCAAGTCCAGGACTTAAGTCCAGGACCAGGTGTAAAATCAGGCCGAAAGTCAAGTTAAGTGTTGGTCCGGGACTTAGGGTCCGGACCAAGTCCCGGACCCCCCCCCCCCAAAATGTAGCCGTGAGTGCTTTAAAG
Organism: Limonium bicolor; assembly: GCA_023374045.1. Taxonomy (NCBI): domain Eukaryota; kingdom Viridiplantae; phylum Streptophyta; class Magnoliopsida; order Caryophyllales; family Plumbaginaceae; genus Limonium; species Limonium bicolor. Next base: position 20,069,081 of record CM041783.1, on the reverse strand, counting down.
AGCTTTAAACATGGGGATTGAATGGTAATGGTTTTAGAAGTTGTTAAGGCTTGTTTGGTGATATTTAAAGGTCCTAAGAAGTGTAAACAAGTGTAGGAATTGAGCGAGAAGTAAGAACACAAATTGATATGAGTAAAACTAAGTATACCGGGACAATGAGGTAAGTACGGGAGTAGTAATTATTTACCTACCGTATGAACATAGTATTAATAATAATGTTTGAAACATTATCAGTGGAACAAGTGTGAACCAAGGAACAAGGGAACACACGGTAAAGCTAACCCCGGTGAAAGGTATGATTTTCTCATGCCCCCTATGCTAACCGAGTTACGTTGATTTGTGTGCTGTATGCCGGCTAATCAAGATTAAAGCATGAAAACGGTTTATTGCCTTTCATTGTATGTCTTGTTGTATGTTGTATGAACTAACCCTTCTTGAATGATTGCGTGGTTTAACTTAGTATGTAGACCGACTCCTAGATGAGTCTTGTTGCTTTGTGACTCGTAGTAAGAGTCATGTTGTGAATTAACAGAAATGTAGAAACACACTAAAACTAACGAACCAAGAAACAATAATGCAAACCAATGAACTCACTAGAATGTGAGAGAGTGTACGGGATAGTAACCTCCCGATAACGGTAAGAGAACCGAAATGAATAATCCACAAATCATTAAATAGTGGAAGTATATGTAAGTAGCCTCTATTAGAGGAATTGATAATGGTGCAAGACATAAATCTTGAGAGTAGTAACGAATGATGAGGGATCTCCACACCCCTTAGAAGATTAGTCGACCCACAATGAGAGGACCCGACTAAGGTAAGTAATGTCCCGAACATGAGAGTATTCGATACGTTGGGGAAACCCTTAAATATGAGAATACTAGACGTTGGTAATTCCCTAAGCTAGTAGAGGTTATCGAGAGAGATACTTCTAGGCTAATCCATGAGATTGTAAGATACTCCAAGAGAGAAGTGTTGGGAATTTGAGTATTCCGGTAAAAATGGACATTTGAGTATTGGAGGAGCTAAGTGTATAGCCCCTTTGTATTTGTAGGCCCGGTGGCGAGTCTTGTGTATGACTCCGCCCGGAGGCCAAAAGTAATGAGTATTGAGTAATGCTTATGTATGAGTAAAGTAATGAGTATTGAGTAAGGAGTAAGTATGAGTATGTAAGGAGTACCGAGTAATGCGTAAGTACGAGTAAGATGATGAGTATGGAGTACTGAATATGTAGGAGTTAAGTAATGAGCATTGAGTAAGGAGTAAGTGTTGGTAAGGTAGTGAGTATTGAGTAAAGCACGAGTAAGGTGATGAGTAAGGAAATGAGTGAAGTATGAGTAAGCAACAAGTAAGTAAGAACATGAGTTGTGTAAGCCCTATGAACCCGAACGGGGAGAAAGAGAGCATCCGACTAAATGGATGAATGAACAACTAACGTGAACGGTTGACTGATGAACTATCTTCTCTAGTAAGTATTGAATCTTGTATGTGTACGTAAGTATTGATGCTTGTATTGTCGTAGTATTAGTCTGTATGCGCATGTAAAACGAACTCCATGTCTATCCGACCAAAAGTAGTCGGCGTACCCCGGTTAGCACGCGGGGTATGCAAATTTCATATGCAGCAATTTGCTGAGCCCTAGGGGCACCGTTTTTATTTACAGGTACTTCAAAGCTGACTACCGTTCGAGAGCGCGTAGGGCGGGGTTGCTGTATAAGCACGGGTAGTTGAGTAGTGAGAAATGTATTTGTATTGTAATACGAATTTGTAAGTCCAAATGTATTGGTAGTTTGAGGATCGTAGTAACTCGGTATAATTTTGTATTGAGTTTGTATTTGGATTATGATATGGGTATGGAATGGAAAGTAATGTATTGTGTAGAGTACTTGGTATATTCAAGTCATCAGACCGATATTATGTAGTATTGTAACTGGTCTTGTTAGTCACGTGGGTGACTAACGGCATTATACACCCGACGTTGTATGTAATGTCCGTGTGAAGGTAAGTAATGGTAAGTAAATGACGTGATTAGCGGTAGGGTGTTACAAAAAAGTGGGTTATCAGAGCGATACTTCGCTTGATGGGTTGAAATACCGAGTTTAGGAAAATACCGAGTTAGGAATTAGTGACTTAGGGCTAAGGGTTGAGTGTTAGCGTGTGAGGTACGCTAGTTAGGATCTTCCAGTGTGATCTGGATACCTACAATAACCATACCCGCCCTCCACGTCCCCCATTGTAAAGTTGGGACAAGAATGCAGAGAGATGGAAAGACCTCTCATACTCTGGTAAAACCCGATCTGGTAGTTGCAAAAATGAACCCTATAAGAAAAGGAATCAGTCATTCGGTGGATTCCAAGAACTGGAAATCCCGGAGACGGTTCCCGTTGGAACAACAACAACCGCAATTCGAAGATCCTAATCACAGGATAATGAAAGTTATGGCACCATGGGGCGACGTGCTTCACAGTCGCGAGAACCATGAGTAGCCAGGAAGAAGAGGAGCACAACCGCACAATGAAGCGAGGAAGATAGAGTAACAAACCCGAGACAAGAGAGTTTACAGACTGTAATGTTTGATAATACCAATAACGGTATACAAACCGACTAAGGAATTAGTCGAGGTTCGATTAACACCAAGCCTACACGCCAAGCGGCCGTAATAACCGCACGACATAGTTCAGACAACTATGAAAGTATTCATAGAAATACACCTATAGGACTACAACGTGGTTCCTAAGGATAAGTCAAGTCTCGTTAACCACAGTGAAGGTGTGAGACACCCGGATTGACGATAACCATGTCAAGTATACTAAAAAACGACTGAAGAGATTGATCACCAGGGTCAAAAGATCAAATGATGATCTAATAAGACCACCAATTTGGATGGAAACGATACCGTAACCGGTATACGTTAACCGAAAAACAACCTACCCGCGCACTTGCCCAGGGCAAGTGCAGCAACTACCACTAGTAGAAAAAGACCCTACCGCAGCGGTTGTTTGGTACCTATGGCAGCGGTTGAAAACCGCTGCGATGGGTGCCGCTGCGGTAGGTGAAACACCTAACGCAACGGTTGTAGAACCGCTGCGGTAGGTAGTCTAACGCAGCGGTTCTTAATAAGAACCGCTGCGATAGACCTATTTTTTTAAAAAAAAAACAACCTATCGCAGCGGTTCTTAGAAAAACCGCTGCGATAGGTTATTTTTTTTTTTTTTTTCCATTCCACCCTACAATTCTACCACACACACCCAAAATCAATCAAACCTGTTAAGATATAGCAATTAACAATACCACCACAGTGGGGCATTAGATCAACCATTTCACCATTTAAATAGCCACCAAACTTATCTACGGGCAATAATCCACTTACATTTACAAATTTGAGCAAATTAATCAAATATCAACAAAATCTTTACAGAAACTACAATTTTCCTTGAGAATTTCAAAAATATCCTACTTAATCCTACCAAACCCTAAAAGCAACCTACATTAACAGTCATGAATTCTGCCCATTCTTCGAGCACCTCGATTATATGTCCTTCACCATAACCATCTACCAAGTCTTCAAAAGCCTTGAAATTAACACAAAAAGAAATATGATTAGTTGCTAATAATACTTTGAGTTTAAGAATCAATGTTAAAAATTATCTACAAAACCAAAATATTTCGAGAATGCTACTTACCTTGTCTAGAGACTTCTCTGGCAAGAGTCTCGGTCCCGCTATCAAGTCACTCATAAACCGAATGACATAGTAGCCACATTCCGAACCTCCCGGCTGCTGTGGACACTGCACATTCATATACGTACATATTCAAAATCGATTTAACACATAAATTATAATACTGTTCCTATGTCAAAACTAATGAACATATTACAAAATTTGAATAAGGACTACAAAAATACCTTGACTACATTCCACGGAATGCTCTTAAATCTCTCTCCCCGGACATTCGTTAGTACAGATACAAAGGCACTAGAATTCATACACAGATAAAGTAAAAGTTATCAATCAGATGATTAAGAAATTACTAAAAATTGATAATTAATCAAGTTAAGTAAATTCATCACCTCATCAACATGTTATATATAAGTGGCCTCTTGGGACGCAGAGATGCTGAGTCAAGCTGCAGGACTCTTGGGCTTTTTAGACAGAGAACGAGCAAAGACCAGTGTCGGCTGTTCATAGATTACAATACAGGCAGAACTTAATTCAATCAATTACATAATACAAATATCATAATTTTTAAACTAACTTAACATTAGATAAAATTCTTACACTTGATGAAGAGGCAGCATTATGTAAGATTTATCTGCAACTAGACACGCATGTATCACATTCGACAAGTACTGGACCAACGATTGGGGGTCAGATCCCATATTAGCTTCGGAACAGTAGTCAGGGCATAAGAACCCGAAACTACTATTCTCATGTACTTGGACCGCCTTGTCATCAATAAACCTGCACAATATAAAGAAACCAATATTATGAATTTAATTTTCAAATATACAGAGTAAAATGTGTACAACGTATGGTAATTACTCACATGCAAGCCGATTTGAGAATCGACGCACTCAACCAATCCTTCGTGAACAACTCCACAAAATCAGTAAGATAGATTTCAAAACTCTGAGCGCCTGTATAGTGAAAGAGATCCGGTCTTGGTTCCATTGTAACGAATCTCTTGCTGGCGGCGTCATCAACAGTGTGGAGTGCAATACTCTCAGCTTGGGGGGTAAGGCGTTCAAAACCGCCGGTTGTAGCAAATTCGATCTCATCGCAACTCTAGTCGCGGATGCCATCGAAGGATTAGCTGGAGCAACAACAACTCTCTTTCCTTTTGCCTTACCAGAATTTGATTGAATGTGTCCTAATATATTAATTTAATAAGTATATGTTTCTACTCTAGGATATGTTAAAGAATAAGTTTTTTCATGGGGTTACCTGCTGCTCCCCAAGCTTAATCAATCTACTGGGCCACTGTACTGTCATGGATTCAGCTTGACGAAGGGTGGATATGTCTGCAGTGGGCACCGGTATCTGACAATCCGCGTAAGCAGGCGCGTAACCTTCAACAAGCACCCGGCCATGGTACTCTCGGAGCGCTGCATTCCTCACGGTGTCTCCAGCACAAGACTTGAAAAGTTTTCCCCACCCTACTTCGACTTCGTCAACGCCAATCTCTTGGAACAATGTGCAGTCAATCGGTTGCTAAATTTTCAAAATTAAAGATTTTAGATGCACATAAACAAGTGTATAATTTGTTTTTTTTTGTATTCGTAGTTAACATGTTGTTCTAACCTTGAGAGATGAATATGGAAATGGGTTGACGGAGTGAACACTACTGGGAGGCACTGTTGCGGGCTCTGATGCTTGTGCCTGATCTGGCGGTCTAGAAACCTCCTGACTCATCCTCTCAGATCGGATCATATCAATAGCTTGAGCGATCGACTCCCGAAACTCACTTCGTAGTCGCTGCTCGAGCTCCACATTCTGGCGTAAGTGCTCCTCATATGAAATGCTCCCTCCTGCACCGTGTCTGGACCCAGGATTACCGAAGGCTTGGCGTATACCGACATGACCACCAAAGCCTACTGCACGACCCGGATGATCCTTCTTCCCTCCCGAGAGCGCGGGAAAGTGGATCATCCTGCCTAACGGGCTGCCAACTGCCCTGGGTGATCTGGGAGCTTAACTCTTCCTGTTATGGAGTTTAATAAGTCAATAAGGATACTTCGGTTTATTTAACTGCTATTGTTACTCTATAAATATAATAAACATTTTTAAACTAAAAATCACTTACCATTTGGTTGATGACCTCTCTCGTGGCGTCATCATACTCAGCAGGTGCCGCCGGATTTGAAGGTTTCTTCCGTCGACTTAAGTCCCAAACCTTCATCCTTCGTTCGCTGACATTCGAGCCAGCTGGCAGCAACCCCTCTTTCTCCCACTGCGGCACACGCTGAGCAATACTTGTACTCCCCATGTGATGGGGGTAACGATTTTTTTTTGCATTTTGTTGTTGTTTCTCACGTATAGCCTACATATATGTATGAAAAGACAAATTATGCAAATAATATATGAAAAAGACGAATTAACCAAATGAACTCTAAGGACACTTTAAACATTTATCATACAAAAGAACAACTAATAGTGTGAAACTCACCTTGAACTCAGGGGTCAAACGCTTCGCAACAAACTCATTCCACTGCTCCTCAGTAATACCATCATATTTTTGCCACGGTGGTCTCCGATCATCCACATCTTCACCTTCTGCCTCCTCTATCTCTGCGGGCTCCTCACAGTAAATGTACTGCCTCGTGAGCAGAGATCTGAAGTCTTTGAATTGTGTGGCAATCCCCTTCATCACATCATCCTTCAGAGAAGGATCTATACAGAATCGGTCCTATATGCACAAAAAAATGGATTAGTGTAAAAAAGTAACTATATAAATCTTAAAACAAACTATTAAGTGTAACAAATACCTTGAGACGTTCAAATATGCTCCTTCAACGCCTGAGGCACTTGCTTCTAATTGTGGTTTATATTGAAATATATACTCACCAAATGCCTGGCTAGAGCAGTGAAATCATTTTTCCAGGTACCCGTGGGCTGATTAAATTCATTGAACTCCAAAGGCTTTGTCGGGGGGCCTCTATTTGCTTTCAGCCCACGGGTTGCCCCTCGTTTTTTGGGTTTCTTGAGAGGCGGAGGAGCAACTTGTAACTCTTGTCCTTCTTGTGAAGGCCCTGCTGTCTCGGTCTGCTGTGGGGTGGTCTCTACGTCTGCTTTCTTTGATTTCTTTTTACCACCTCGTGTGGTGCGTTTTGCCGGTCTACTCTGCTGTGGCTGAGTTTCCCCAGTCAGGAGCAGTCGTCCTATAGGATCATCAATAGGATCATCATCCACGAGGAACAAAAACACACACATTAGATCAATATTCATGGAACGATGTATAATTGCAAAATAAACATAAATAATTAATTCTGATAACATTGTAACAACAATAATACGAATTATATAATGTAATTTCAACCAATGGTATTACCTAGACATAGTAACATATATCATGATCTGTTTTCTACCCAAACCCCCTCATTATGGTCTGATCGAGCGTAGATGGTCTGAACATCATCATTTTGTAAATCATCAGTTGAATCATGCAACCCTGTATGCAACGATACAGTTTCATCTATCATCTCATTATCATCATCGTCGTTGTTTTCATCCTCAAACAAAACCGGTCTTCTCCCTGGAAGAACAACATGCCATCTACTAGCTTTTGGGTCTTCAACATAAAACACCTGGTCACAGTCTTTACCCAACACAAACTGATCTTCCTTATTAGTTGTAACACGTGAAAGATCAACCAAAATAAGTCCTTTATCATTTTGGAGTCCATGTCGGTTGTCCACCCAATTGCAGCGGAACAATAGAAACGAATCATTGTGATAGTTTAGTTCCCATATGTCCTCTATCACACCATAATACCAACTACTACTGCTCATTGGTTGAACCTGGTTACCTAGACCATATTCAGTCACCGAAGCTTCAATTTTTACCCCACTGTTCTGATGTATTGATTTAGCATCTTGGCGTGCAGTGTAGTATGTGCATCCATTAATGTCATACCCTTCAAACGATACAATATCTTTCCAGGACCAACAGCTAGACATCTGATTTCTTCACTGACATCTTCGGGGTTCAATGAAGCTTGCTCAAACACATAGTCCTTAAACCATTGGACGAATACTCGATTTTGTTCCTGTTTAAGCCAGATACGGTTTTGGTAGGGTTTTGTCGACTCAACTTAGCAATGTGAATATCGAAGTAGGGTTCAACAACCTCAAGGTGTTGTAGTACAAACAAATGTGCCTGATTACTAAGATCACGAGAGATACGAACAACCTTTTTGCCAATAACTCCTTTACCCTTAAATCTACCATGGTGACGTGGTTTGGGAATACCAATTGACTCTGCATCCTTCAAATAACTTGTCATGAATTCTGTGACTTCCTCAGTCACTGTTGCTTCGATGATACTGCCTTCCGGTCTATATCTGTTTTTCATTCTACCCTTCAGAATCCCCATATATCGTTCGAAAGGATACATGTAACGTAAGTAGACCGGACCACACAATTTGATCTCTCGGACAATATGCACTACTAAATGCACCATTATGTCGAAGAAAGATGGTGGGAAATACATCTCAAGCTGGCATATTGTCACAACAATTTCATGTTGCAGATCATCGAGGGTGTCTGAGTCAATTGCCTTGCAGCAGACAGCGTTGAAGAAGAAACATAATCGAGTTAGAGCATTTCTGACATTTTCTGGTAATATCCCTCGTATTGCAACTGGAAGAAGATGCAACATTAACACATGATAATCATGAGATTTCATGCCTAACAGTTTCAAATCCTTCATTGAAACTAGGTTCTTCCAGTTTGAAGAGTACCCAGATGGTACCTTCAATGTGTGCAAACACTTGCAAAAACTTAATTTTCACTCTTAGAGAGGGTATAACACGCAGGAGGTAGATATGTTCGCTTCTCATCCTCTATTGGGTGTAGTTCTTTTCGTATGCGCAACTCTTACATATCTCTCCTCACCTTCAATCCGTCTTTCGTCTTGCCGGTATGTTGAGCAAAGTACCACACACTGCCTCACCGACGTTCTTCACAATGTGCATGATATCCAAACAATGTCGAACAGGCATATGCCGCCAATACGGTAGATCCCAAAAAATGGAACGTTTTTTTCCAAATGTTCTTCGGCGGCTTGGATGTGTTTCCAAAGACATTTTGAATGTCTTTACCTTTGCATACACTTCCTCTGCATTCAAAGGCAGACGAGCCACACGAGTCTCGTGCTCATTGTTGAATAGCTTTCGCTTTCTCGAACGGTAAGGATGGTCTACTGGAAGAAGAAACCGTCGATGAAACATGTACACATTTTTGCCGCAGTGCTTCAGACGATCTGAACATGTGTCATCCTCACATACCGGACACGCTTTGAATCCTTTCACAGAGTATCCTGACAAGTTCCCATAGGCAGGAAAGTCGTTAACAGTACAGAACAACATCGCCTTCAGTGTGAAATTTTCTTTCGCATGAGCATCATATACCACTGTCCCTTCATTCCACAACAAGTTCAGATCGTCGATCAGTGGTGCAAGATATACGTCAATGTTATGACCAGGTTGCTTTGGACCAGAAATTAGGAGTGATAACATAATGTATTTTCGTTCATGCACAGCCATGACGGTAAATTATAGATCACTAGTAGCACGGCCAAGTGCTGTGCTGACTGCTCAACGTGCCATACGGGTTCATCCCATCGGTACACAATCCAAGTCTCAGATTCCTATCCTCATCCCCAAAATGATGTTTGAATTTTCTGTTGATATTTCTCCACTGAGGTCCGTCTGCAGGATGTCTTAATTTTTCATCAATTTTTCTACCATCCGCGTGCCAACGTAAGTTCTTCGCATCTTTCGGGTTGGCAAACAACCGTTTGAATCTAGGAATTATCGGCAAGTACCACAATAATTTCACTGGACGATTTTTTTCTGAAAGGAGGAATCCTCATCCTTGTCCTTGTACCGGGACAACAAACATTTAGGACACTTGTCTAGATGTTCGTATTCACCCCTATAAAGCACACAGTTATTTGGGCAAGCATGAATCTTTTTATATTCAACTCCCATTGGACACATCCATTTCTTTGCCTCGTAGGTGGATGTAGGAAGACCATTCTCATCAGGAAGCATATCATGTATCAGCTCTAGAAATGAAGTGAAACACTTGTCACCAACTCCATATTTCCCCTTTAAGTTGAACAAATTAAGTACAGCAGTCAATTTTGTGTATTTAACGCACGAAGGGTACAAAGGTGTCTTTGATGCATCTAACAATCTTTGATACTCTTCCGGCTTATCATCAAAAGTATCAGCAACATTTTCTAACATTTCATCCATTTGCTCATCATGGTGAGTGGCCTCACTGTCATCGAATCCTGAATCACTTAACGGTACCGACAGATTGATGGTATTGAAGGTGTGAGCGGTACTTGCATAACATGGATCATGAGCACTTGATGATGTTGAAGCACTAGCTGCAACAGTTTCTCCATGAAAATTCCAACGTTTATAATGTGGCATGAATCCACGGGACTTAAGATGAAATCTAATTTCCTCAATGTCTTCATATTTCCTTACGACCCCACAGTCAACACAAGGACATGAAATATTGTCCGCCTTTGTTCTGTCCTTGTGTTGCATTGCCGCTTTGAGAAACTCTTTCAGCTTCTCATCAAAGTAGTGATCCCCTCGATCACCGTACATCCAGTCACGCTCCATTCTATATGTGAAAACAAAAAAGTTTCAGATTGATTTGTCTTTCAGTTTCGTCTGCATTTGTGTATGGAGCGTGTTTCTACTGGATGTACGGTTGTAACCAAACTCAGCACTACTCTATGGTTCCAACCAAACTAACGTAGCCTAAGTACTCTAACGTTCCAACGTAACTAATCTAGCCTTATTCTAACAATTCTAACACATTTAATTTAACTTCAACAAATCATTGCGTTATTAAAACAAAAAATAAAGTTTAATTACTTACTTGTTCTAAGGTTCTACAGAGGGGGAAGCTAGGAGACTGCGTTGGTGATGGGCTGGGAAAGTACTGGTACAAATCCAATAGCAGATTCAGAAGACCTGACAAAGAAAAGTAAAGATTGTATACACAAATAACCAATAAAATTAATTAATAAGACTAATACGATTCTAGAAAATATTCGGCATGACCTTTGCGTAATCGTGTTAATCCCATGCTTATCATTAAGCATTCATCAACATCTTATTTACCACGACAAATAAATTCAAAATTGGCAGCAACCATCCTTATTCCCAATCACTCAATATTAACAACAACCACTTTTTTCGCAGTAATTAATTAAACACACAAAGAGAAAAGATAGATGAAGATGTTACCTTTTCACTCTTAGTCCACAGCAGAATAAATAAGGAAGAAGAAGTACAGACCACCCCAATTACTGCAGACAGCGGGAAGCAAGGAAATAATATTAGGGGGGGGGGGGCAAGAAATCCATTATTATAATCATTATCATATAAGAAAATAAAAAAGAGAAAAAAGATAGATGAAGATGTTACCTTTCAGCTCATGCTGCACAACAGAAGCAATGAGGAAGAAAGAGACACAGAGACCACCCCAATTACTGCAGACAACGGTGAAGCAAGGTAATAATATTAGGGGGGGGGGGGCAAGAAATCCATTACTATAAGCATTATCATATTAAGCACGTATATGAGGAAAAAATGTATCATCGTTTTTTCTCCATGATGGTCGTATAAAATACATTATTAATTTAATGAGATTAGAGAGTGTGACTGAATTGGTGACTGTAAAAATATAGTCACTGCAAATTCCATAAAAATTAATTAAGATAACTTATAGCTATGAACTTAACTAATAAAAAGTATATTTTTTTAAAAATTAATTAAGATGATTTATTAGTAACTTATAAATTAAACTAATAAAAAATATCTTTTTAATAAAGTTCCCTATTTTAATTAACCATTGTTCTGCATACGTTGACTACACATGATTCCAATCCTAAGCATCTGATTTTAACAAACATTGCCAGGAACAAACTATATTTTTTTATCGAGTGTACTTGTTTATTTCATTTTTGTAAAATGTTAGACATGGAGGACGTGAGAAGCTGTGACTCTCCATCAAATAGCTGGATTTGGCCTTTCTACACACAAATATATATATATATATATAATATTTTCACAATCAAAGAAAAGAATCCACGCAACTAATTAATTAAAGTAGCTTTGTCACCTACATAAGATAATTATCTTAGGATCAAAACATGTTTGTACTCGGTTGTCTTCAGGCTGATCAATTCAACGCGACTCCTAAATGACCAACTTGATATCATGTTTGATTATGTTTCAGGTCAAGTCCAGCGGAAGAAATATTGATACATAACTTACTTATCGAACATTAGTAGCTTTTTCCAAAAATAATCTCTAGTAATATTACTGAAGAAACAAGGATGCATTATCACTAGCATCATTGTAATTGTGACGCAATATTCCCGTACCGTTTTTTACAACTTTGGGTTGTATGCAGAGGGCACAAACAGCAAAAATATCAACTCAGGCATTTATCGAAACCTTATATGCACAACTATTTATACTTGTTCAATAATCTATCTATATTCAAATTATGCACACACAACTAAACTAACAATCAATAACAATATTACAACAAGTTATTCAATCAACAAGACAATAATTAACATAATTTCGAAGTTAGAAATCGGATTCGAACCTAGGTTCGCGCAGCACCACGAACGACGCCTGCGACCTGGACGACTTGGGATGGCGAGGGCAACGGCGACGGCGACGGCGGTGGCGCGCGCGGAAGGAGAAGGTGGCGGTGGTGGCGGTGGTGGCGGGGAGAGTCGCAGGCGTCGTGAGAATCGTCGTCGTCTTCTTCGTCTTCGTTCTCGCGATTACAGAAGAGAATGAGAGGAGAAGATGAACTGGAGCCGATTTGGGGAAATAAAAAAGCTCTATCGCAGCGGTTCTACTAAGAACCGCTGAGATAGGTCTTTTACAGACCTATCTCAGCGGGTTCTTAGTAGGAACCGCTGCGATATAGAGTTGTTTTTTTTAAACGACCCTAGCGCAGCGGTTGTTAATTACAACCGTTGAGATAGGTTTGCGGGATTTTAAAAAAAGGCCTATCTCAGCGTTGTTGTTTTTACACCGCTGCGGTAGGGGCGCTGCGATAGACCATTTTGTACTAGTGTATACAAGACAGTTGGAAGACTTTTATCGACCAACAAGCACTTACCAAGTTACCACCATGACGAATGGAGCAATTATAGGATCACCAATCCTAAGATTTTGAAATATCGAAACCTTGGAAAGGCCTAACGGCCCGACCATCATCTCCAAAGAAATGCCAGTCAGCGAGAAGCTAGACTTGGTCAAGACCACAGACATGGCAACGCCATGGAAATTTTCTTTCAAACCCAAGATCTTTCTTTCAAACTCAAACTTCTCTTTCAAACCCTAAACTTTTTTTAAACCTCAGTTTTAAAACCAAACCAAAGGAATTACGGGTAAGTTTCATAGAAAAATGGTACAAGAGGAGTTGACAATAGAATACTTCACCTAGGCGTGTGACGAGCACTACAAGTGTACCCAAATAGGGATGTGGGACGACCGCACTACGAAGGAGCTTGCGGGCCTGACGGATAGTCAGGTAAGTGGTAACGTACCAACAAGGTACCCCACGTATGTATACATGTAGTGTACGAAACACTGGAAGTAGTCAACTACGTTATACAAACCCTGAGTAAATTCAAACCCAACAGCTGGACACCTTGAACGAGCAAAGGAAACTCAGATAATAAGCTTACAAGCTAAAGGAGACAAGAACTCACTCCAGGAGAACCACTAAGAGCTGAAAGTGCGAGAAGCACTAACAACTTAATAAAGACATGAGATATGTCTTGAAGATATTGAAGTAATGCATGATAACTGGAAGGAATACCCAGTCTAAACACTGTAAGGCAAATGCCTAACATTAACACATCAGTGTTCAATGAACGGGATGGAATCCCCAGGACAACTACCACAAACACACAGGGTGATCATGTGAGGTAACAGAAATACCATTCATCACCGAAGAGAATATCACCCCATTATAACATAAGGAAAAAAAACACAATGGTCTACCCTAAGAACGGGAGACGTTATAACCCTCAACGGATAACTCAGATCCAGAACCACAAAGTAGGATAACAAACTGGACATACTTATAAATGTCACCCAGATGCAATAGCATAATCAATAACATCCAGGAGCAATCCACAAAGGGTAGCAAGTTAACACAGTTGAACGAAATGTTGTGATAAGAACACCACAATTGGAACGAGCATTCGGTTAGAACACCGAAGGGATCCCACTTGACAAGGGATACCCCAAGTTAACAAATGGTACCGATCAATACCAAGATAGAGAAAGGGTCTCCAACAAACGGAAGCGTGATGCGACGATCTTATCATGGAGCCCAGTATCACCTCCAAACCCAGCGATGGCTTACGGAGAAGTAACCACTTGGGAACAGCCTATGATGAGCAGAGCTCTAGGCAATATGGCTAGTAGGCCATGGAACTATTACCATACACAACCCAACGGTTGTAAAACCCATTGTGAACCATATGGAAAGTGGTCAAGGACGACACCAATAAAAGGTTAATAACCAACGAGCAAGGATACCCCTCATAAAGGTGAGACCGCGAGAGCGGTGAACACATGGATCCCAAGAAGAGGATACCATCAATAAATGTCTGAAAAATATCCCTTTCAGAACTACTAATGTAGTGGAGCTTGAGCATACAATTATTGCCAAGCGATGTAAAATAAGCCTCAATAGCAATTGTTGACAACCAAGGAGTAACCGGTTCAGAAGGAACACAATATGTGGGAACGTAAAGTATAAGTAAATAACGCTCAAGGAGCTCAGAAGTATAAACGTTGAACCATGGTATAAATGGTAGAAATGCATGAGCTGAAGCTAGCAACAACGGATGCCATGTAAACCAATACTGTAGAATCAGTAAGAACATGGTGCGCAGCAGGCGACCAATGTATGTGAATAATCACCCAATGGTATGGAGTTCTTAAATACGAGATAGTGGATAGACCGGGCAACAAGCCAGGAGTCTGCACCAAATGACGAAGCACCACACGAAGAAGTAATATTCATTCCTATTGCGATCACATGAGAGATTTACTGCCAAGGGTTTACGCCTGCACTCTGTAGGACTGAGTGTTTTGGTATTACACTTGTGCAGTTAATGATCTAGTGGGATAGCTAGGAATATGGAAAATGTAAATCGTGGTAAATTCTTCCTTTCACCAGTAAACATGGCATAAGCCAGTTAAGCAAAAGCTTAGAAACAAACCATGCGGCCTAAGGCCAAAGAAGCACGAAGAGGGTGAAACACATCAACAATCACAAGATGTGAATTCCATTGGAATAAAAGTGAAAGGAGACTTAAGAAAGTCACAAGGACCGACGCATAGAAAATGCAAGGTCATACAAGTAAAGAACACTTGTACAAAATCAGATAAATGGGCATAATTTAGAAGCTACTGACAACAGAGAAAGCACTACAACTAAGTAGTGACTTAACCTCACCCGACAATAAGTCGGAGGAACCTAGTGAATAATCACGGGAGTATGAACAGTATGTACAATAGATTTTCAGAGAGCTGGTAATAAATCTAAAACTCATTGAGTTCGCGTATGGTAAGAAATACCACGCTCGATTGAATAAACCTTATTCCCACAATACAAGGGGATAAAAGGTGATGTGTAGCACGTTAAGGATAACGAGAAGGGCGAACAAACCCCAAGTTATCAGGGTCACGCAGTAGAAGCTAGTGGGCCCAGAATTCTAAGGGAAACACACCCAGAGAATGGATGGCTAGTTATCAATGCCTTGAAGCCTCTAAGGCTAGAACCGAATCCGGTTAAGAGTTAAATAAACTCCGATAAGAATGCTTGATGTAGGGACTAACCGGTAATACGGTTAAGACCCATTGATCAAGGTACATTGTATAATAGACCGCATGGAAGCTGAACCACTCCATGACAGCTGAATGCCTTTGACCAATGTTCAACATTGACACATGGTAGATTACGTGGGCGTAATCCCTTTTAAGGGGGGTAGAGCGAAAACCGCGAAGTATAAGTTTTACGTGGCAAGTGCGTAAACTACAATGCACATAGCGCAAAAGTATTTGTTTTGATGGTTGATACTTATGTTACTTAAACATTTGTATTCACTCATCGTGTAATTGTGGTTATTTGGGAAATAAGAATAGGAATGGAGTAGAGAAACTCTAGGGGAATGAGAACCCCGTTTGGTAATTGTATGAGGAATGAGTACGTATGGGAGACTTGAGGAGTATAAATCGGTATGGAACCGATGTATTTGGTGAGTATAAATTGGTATGAAACCGATGTATTTGACAGGTATAAATTGGAGTATAGAAAATTAATTGGATATTATACCTTGAATTTCTTAAGTATAGTAGTTGGAGATGATGTAGTAATAATTGATGAGATGATTAGTAAGTGAGTAAGTGAATTCTATAAATTGGAAAATGTATGTGTGTGATTATGACTAGCAAGATTAAAAAGATAGAAAATGAAACAATGTTTGACGATTTGCCTGTTTGAATGGAGGTGGGAGGTGGAACTTGATTTGCTAGCGATCAAGGGAAACTGAACACCAAATTGGGGTGGAAGGATTGTTCAACACCAATGCTGATCACATTGGGTTGAAGGACTCTTGAAGCTCCCTATAAGTGGTCACAGTAATAACACTAGTAATAGGTATAATTACCATAAATGGGATTTGGGAGATGTATGCAAGTTTTCAAAATGAATCCCCAAAACTAATTTGGTACAATGTTTTCTTCAAACTTGAGAATGAGGATCGGTACTGAAACCGCTCCCACGGGCGCTAGTGGATCTTCCATGACTAGGCACGGGTATCCGGTTGAAACCATGGAGGTGAAGCTAGTTTTGAATCAGTGGAAGTGTTGATTAGTTTTGAAACCATTACACCGTTCGTGTGGCGGTCCTAAGTGGCCGGTTGGGTGCGGTGACTGTGTGTGCTTTGTATTTTTCCAAGGGCACTGGGGCAGCGTAGTCCCGAAGTAAGTATGAGTAAGTATGAGTAAGTAAGTATGAGTAAGTGCCTGAGGATCTCTATATATGCAAATGAATTTGATCAGAACCAAAGAACCGTGGCCAGAAAGCATAAGTGCCATTAGTCATGACGGCCGTGAACCAGAAAGCGTAAGTGTTCAAACGTGACCGGTACCGGAGGGATCGCTCGACATGGGAGAGGATGGTACCTCATTTATCTGCGGACGGACCCCATGGAGAGCTTGTAACAGATATTTTTGATTGCTATGCATGCAGTGACATGCTGTTTGGATGTGTAGTATACATCGAGTCAGACATTTGGAGTCTGACAAGTTATATGTAGAGGTCATAACCTTAGCATAGAGTACTTATACGAGTAACAATATTAGATTCACCAACTTTGAGGGCAAAGGTCTTTAAGGGGGGTAGATTGAAATACCCTGAACTTAATTATGGTGATTAAATTATTCTAATATGGTATTTAAGGGCCTAATAGTGCCTAACAAATTTTGGTAAGGAAAGTAAATCCAAAAGAAATGAGGAAACGCTTAAAAAGCGAAAAACGCAAAAATAAGCGTTATATAACCATAGGAGGTACGGGACCTCGGTTAGAGTATTATGTGGACTCCTAAGGCTTATTCATGCCTAATTAGTATACGGGAATGATTCCCGAAGAAAACGGATCCAAATAATGTGTTAAAACACTAATAAAGCTTTAGCGCACGTTTTTCGAGAAAACCCGAAAAACGTGACTTTGAGTGGTCAAATGAACCCGTAAAAATTATAGTTCATTAAATAACTATAAATAAACATTAATGGAAGCTTAAGAGCCATTAAAATTAACGAAACGAGAAAATTCTGGAAAACGGGCCCGGTTAGTGAATAGTGCTAAAACCGGGTAAATTAACAAGCGTTTTCTGTAAAAGACGAAAAACGCTCCAGCATGTATTACTGTGTGGGGGCCGGTTTTTAAGAGTTAATTAACTCTCTCTCTCTCTCTCACACACACACTAGACTAGCTATTAAATAAAGAAGTCAAAAAGCAAAAGTAGAATAAGAAGGAAAAGTACATAAAGTAAAAGGAATACTCTCTCACCTCTCATTTCCCCCTTCTCTCTCTTTCTTTCCTTCCTTCCCCACCGTGAGCACCCTCCTCCCTCTGGTTGCTTGCGATTTTGAAGCTCCCAAATAAGCTCCAATGGCTTCTCCTCTTATTCTCCATGCTATAGCTTCATTAAAGCTCCAATCACAAAAAATAGTACATATTCTTCATCTCCTCACCATTATCTATCATTCTCTCTTTTCAAAATCCAAAAATGTGGAAGTTCATATCCATGGGTTTTGCCCATTTGAAGAGAAAATTGTACCAAATTCGAAGCTTGGAGTCTCCTCTCTCCATTAAGGTAAAAATCTCCAAGAAAAACTCACTCTTCCTCCATTTCTCTTTGTAGCTGATTTTTACTCCCATTGTAATGCTCTGTTTTTCTCTCTTTTTGAGCACCATTCCAACCTTCCAATGGTGGTGGGATCACCATCTTGAACCAAGGGTGAAAACCCCTCTTAAAAGACTCCAAAGGTAAACCCTAGATTTTGTGTGTTTTTAAGCATTTCAATGAATTAGGATTATTACAAGGATTAGTATTTTAATTACACTTATTTTGAATTCCTTGGGTGATGGGAATGGAGTTTGGCAACTCCATTGCCCATTTGACCGAATTTGAAAAGAGGAAGAGCAAGAGGAGATTGGAAAAAGAAAGAAGGAATTATGAGCTTAAGGTAAGAAATCCTTCTTAATGCTAATTTTAATGCATTCGAATGATGGGAATGGGTAAATTAAAGAATAAACCCAAAATGTTGTACTAGGAATGTAGTTGATGGAAGTTTGAGAGAGTTTGTGAATTAATGTTTGGATTGAAGGCCTTAGAGCCAAGTAATTTGAGTATGTATATTGGTATTGTTGTTTGTGGAAGCTTTAGTAAATTAATATTGCTTTGACTGCTGGTAGGACCCTTGTATGGGTGTGGCTAGTTTAGGATTAATTTTGGTGAGAATGGATGAATTTGGATATGTTAGATTTGTAGGCAAACTATGGCAAAAATTTAGTAGAAAATAAGCATTTTTGGATGACTTGGTGAATGGGATAACCAAGGTGTGTATTGGGTTGAGTAGAGATGTTTGATAACCTTGAAATGGTAAATGGAGGATGAATATGTGTGTGTGAAAAATCTGTAGCAAATGGGTGTTGTAAAACATGGGAATTTCAAGAAAAAGGGTTAGTGTTTATAATCTTGGAAATGGAGGTTGGACTTGGGTATAGGTAGTGCATTTCCCTAGGATGGAATTGTAGTGGTGAGTAAGTGTTTTGGTAAGGTTGATAGAAAGTATAAACTACCAAGAAGAAGCTAGAAATGCACTAGAGTGCAAAGTGTAAAAAATGCAAGGATGAAAATGTAGAATTTAAGCAAGAATTGAGCAAGGATTGGACCAACGATTTAAGGTGGTTTAAGGAGTGTTTTAGGATGTTTAAACATGTAGGAAAACATGTGGAAAGTTTATGGGATGATAGGGGTGGATTAAGGGTTGATTTGAGGTTAAAACATTACCTTAGTAGCAGGTTTTAGCAGGCTCCGGGACCTAGCCCTTGTATAAGGTCCCGGACCGCCCTTAAAAATGACCCGAGAGTAAGCTAGTAGGACCAAGTCCAGGACCAGGTGTAAAATCAGGCCGAAAGTCAAGTTAAGTGTTGGTCCGGGACTTAGGGTCCAGACCAAGTCCCGGACCACCCCCAAAATGTAGCCGTGAGTGCTTTAAAGAGCTCTAAACATGGGGGATTGAATGGTAATAGTTTTATAAGTTGTTAAGGCCTTGTTTGGTGATATTTAAAGGTCCTAAGAAGTGTAAACAAGTGTAGGAATTGATCGAGAAGTAAGAACACAAATTGACATGAGTAAAACTAAGTATACCGGGACAACGGGGTAAGTACGGGAGTAGTAAGTAGTAATTTACGTACCGTATGAACATAGTATTAATAATAATGTTTGAAACATTATCAGTGGAACAAGTGTGAACCAAGGAACAAGGGAACACACGGTAAAGCAAAACCCGGTGAAAGGTATGATTTTCTCATGCCCCGTATGCTAACCGAGTTACATTGATTTGTGTGCTGTATGCCGGCTAATCAAGATTAACGCATGAAAACGGTTTATTGCCTTTAATTGTATGTCTTGTTGTATGTTGTATGAACTAACCCTTCTTGAATGATTGCGTGGTTTAACTTAGTGTGTAGACTGACTCCTAGATGAGTCTTGATGCTTAGTGACTCGTAGTAAGAGTCATGTTGTGAATTAATAGAAATGTAGAACGAACTAAAACTAACAAATAAAGAAACGATAATGCAAACCAATGAACTCACTAGAATGTGAGAGAGTGTACGGGATAGTAACCTCCTGATAACGGTAAGAGAACCGAAATGAATAATCCACAAAACATTAAATAGTGGAAGTATATGTAAGTAGCCTCTATTAGCGGAATTGATAATGGTGCAAGACATAATTCTTGAGAGTAGTAGTAACGAATGATGAGGGATCTCCATACCCCTTAGAAGATTAGTCGGCCCACAATGAGAGGACCCGACTAAGGTAAGTAATGTCCCGAACATGAGAGTATTCGATACGTTGGGGAAACCTTTAAATCTGAGAATACTAGACATTGGTAATTCCCTAAGCTAGTAGAGTTATCGAGAGAGATACTTCTAGTCTAATCCATGAGATTGTAAGATACTCCAAGAGAGGAGTGTTGGGAATTTGAGTAGTCCGGTAAAAACGGACATTTGAGTATTGGAGGAGCTAAGTGTATAGCCCCTTTGTATTTGTAGGCCGGTGGCGAGTCTTGTGTATGACTCCGCCCGGAGACCAAAGTAATGAGTATTGAGTAATGCGTATGTATGAGTAAAGTAATGAGTATTGAGTAAGGAGTAAGTATGAGTATGTAAGGAGTACCGAGTAAAGCGTAAGTACGAGTAAGATGATGAGTATGGAGTACTGAGTATGTAAGAGTTAAGTAATGAACATTGAGTAAGGAGTAAGTGTTGGTAAGGTAGTGAGTATTGAGTAAAGCACAAGTAAGGTGATGAGTAAGGTAATGAGTGAAGTATGAGTAAAGCAACAAGTAAGTAAGAACATGAGTTGTGTAAGCCCTATGAACCCGAACGGCGAGAAAGAGAGCATCCGATTAAACCGGATGAATGAACAACCAACGTGAACGGTTGACTGATGAACTGTCTTCTCTAGTAAGTATTGAATTTTGTATGTATACGTAAGTATTGATGCTTGTAGTGTGTCGTAGTATTAGTGTGTATTCATGCATGTAAAACGAACTCCATGTCTATCCGACCAAAAGTAGTCGGCGTACCCCGGTTAGCACGCGGGTTATGCAGATTTCATATGCAGCAATTTGCTGCCCCTAGGGGCACCGTTTTTATTTACAGGTACTTCGAAGCTGACCACCGTTCGAGAGCATAGGACTGGGTTGCTGTATAAGCACGGGTAGTTGAGTAGTGAGAACTGTATTTGTATTGTAATACTAATTTGTAAGTCCAAAATGTATCGGTAGTTTGAGGATCGCAGTAGTCTCGGTATAATTTTGTATTGGAGTTTGTATTTGGATTATGATATGGGTATGGAATGGAAAGTAATGTATTGTGTAGAGTACTCGGTATATTCAAGTCATCAGACCAATAGTATGTAGTATTGTAACTGGCCTTGTTAGTCACGTGGGTGACTAACGGCATTACACACCGCCGTTGTGTATGTAATGTCCGCTGCGAAGGTAAGTAATGGTAAGTAAATGACGGGATTAGCGGTAGGGGTGTTACAGTCTCCCACCTCGAACTCAATCGGTCTAGCTTGAGATCAGCATAGGACTTCTGCCTGTCCTGAGCTGCCTTCATCCGACCCCGAATCATCCGGACCTGCTCTATGGTCTCCTCTATCAGCTGTGGTCCTAAAACCACTGTCTCGCTGATGTCACTCCAACATAGTGGGGTCCTGCACTTCCTCCCATACAGAGCCTCGTAGGGAGCCATCTTGATACTGGCGTGATAGCTGTTGTTGTATGAGAATTCCACCAAGTGCAGCATATCAGCCCATGAACCCTGGAAGTCCATCACACATGCTCGAAGCATGTCCTCCAAGGTCTGGATGGTTCTCTCAGTCTGACCATCAGTAGCAGGATGAAAAGCGGTGCTCAAACTCAACTTAGTGCCCATCGCCTTCTAAAATTGCTGCCAAAAGTGAGCTAGAAATCTCGAGTCTCGGTCTGAAATGATAGTCTCAGGCACCCCATGATATCTTACCACGTACTTGATGTAGGCGTCCACCAGCTGACTCATAGGCCACGTCTTCTTCATGGGTATGAACCGTGCAGACTTAGTAAGTCGGTCCACAATCACCCAAATCTGATCAACTCCTCCTCTCGCCGGTGGTAAGCCCATCACAAAGTCCATGGAAATGGAGTCCCACTTCCACTTCGGGACATCCAGCGGCTGAAGCAAACCTCCCATTCTCTTGTGCTCGAATTTGACCTACTGGCAGGTAAGGCACTTCGACACGAACTCTGCCACTTCTCTCTTCATCTTTGGCCACCAAAACATCTTCCTCAGGTCTTTATACAATTTATCACCACCAGGATGGACTGAGTAGGGAGTATTGTGAGCCTCCTTCATCAGTCTCTCCTTACCTCTGTGCACTCCTGAGGTACACACCATCGGCCTCTAAATCTTAGGCTACCGTCACTGTGGATCTCGAACCCCTCAGCTTTCCCTTCCTTCATCTTCTCCTTGATACGCCCTAGCTTCACGTCACCAAGCTGCCCTTTGAGTATCTCCCTATAGATGTCGGAAGAGACACTCATCTAGTACAGCTTTACCTCTTGCTCTACTCCTCCAGATTCCATCACCTCCAAATTTAATCTCTGGAACTCACGAACTAGCTCATCAGGGAGGACCCACATTGAATTTACTGAGTGGCTCCTTTTTCTGCTTAGAGCGTCTGCTACTAGGTTGGACTTCCCCTCGTGGTACCGAATCTTTAGGTCATAATCTTTGATCAGTTCCAACCACCTCCTCTATCTCATATTGGGCTCCTTCTTCGTGAAGATGTACTTGAGGCTCTTGTGGTCGGTGTAGATTTTGCAGGAAATACCGTACAAGTAGTGTCTCCAAATCTTAAGGGCGAACACCACTGCTGCCAATTCCAGGTCGTGCGTTGGATATCGAGTCTCGTACTCCTTCAGCTGCCTCGATGCATAAGCAATCACCTTCCCTTTCTGCATCAGCCACACACCCCAAGCCATATTTGGAAGCGTCATTGAATACCTCGAAGCCCTCAGTCCCTAAAGGTAGGGTTAAAACTGGGGCCGTGGTCAACCTTTCCTTCAGTTCCTGAAATACTGCTTCACACTCGTCGCTCCACTGGAATTTGACCACCTTCTTCATGAGGTTCGTGAGAGGTCTGGCGGTCTTTGAAAAGTCCTTCACAAATCTTCTGTAGTATCCTGCCAAACCTAGGAAACTTCGAACCTCTATCAGGTTACTCGGTTTCGGCCACTCCTTCATCGCTTGGATTTTGGCTGGGTTTACTGAGATTCCTTCCCTGGTGACTATGTGACCAAGAAATGCCACCCGGTCCAACCAAAAGTCACACTTGGACAATTTGCATACAATTGCTGCTCTCTCAGAATCTGTAGAACTAATCTCAAGTGTTCCTCGTGCTCTTCCTCATCATTGGAGTAGTAGATGAGGATATCGTCTATAAACACCACTACAACCGGTCTAGATAGGGATTGAAGATCCGGTTCATAAGGTCCATGAAAATGGCTGATGCGTTCGTCAGTCCGAAAGGCATTACCAAAAATTCAAAATGCCCATATCGGGTCTGGAAAGCAGTCTTTGGGATGTCCTTCTCTGCAACTCGAAGCGGATGGTATCCCGATCTCAAATCTATTTTGGAGAAAACTCCTGCACCCTGGAGTTGGTCAAAGAGGTCGTCAATTCTGGGTAGCGGGTACCGGTTCTTCACCGTGATCTGGTTCAACTCCTGGTAATCTATGCACAGCCTCATGCTCCCGTCCTTCTTCTTTACAAACAATAGGAGCTCCCCACGGTGATACACTTGGTCGGATGTACCCTTTCTCCAAGAGGTCCTCCAATGCACCTTCAATTCTTTCAACATGATGGCGCCATACGATATGGGGATTTGGAGAGGCGCTGCTCCTGGCACTAGATCGACGCTGAACTCTACCTCCCTGTCTGGCGGCATGCCTGGGATCTCCTCAAGAAAGACGTCTGGAAATTCATTCACCACCCGAATCTCTTCTAATTTGCTAGGCTCTCGGCTCAGGTCCTGGACATGGCAAAGGTACGCCTGCTGTCCCTTCCTCACCTGGGAGAGGATCGACATAGCTGAGACGATCTTCACCTCGAGCTTCTTCTTCACGTTCCGGTAGGACACCCTCTGCCCTGACGGTCCCTTCAGGATAATCTTCTGCTCTCCACAGTCAATTTTCCCCTTATATTTACTCAGCCAATCCATTCCCAAGATGTGAAGTGTCGAAGTCGGGGAGGATAAATTGGATGAGGTCAATTACAAATTTTTCCCCTCCTATATCTACCCCCACATCTTTCAATACATTATTACAAGAGATAACCCGCCCTGAGGGTATAGATACTGCTATGGTTGAAGTTTTACTGGCTACTAGCCCCAATTTCTTAACAAATTCTCAGCAATAAAGGAATACGAAGCTCCAGTATCAAACAAAATATGAGCAGGGGTACCACAAACAGAAAAGGTACCTGCTAGCACGTCAGCTTCAGCCTCGGCCTCAGCTCGGCTCATGACATTAATCTTCCCAGGAGTCCTGTGGTTGTCTCGGTTCTCTCCATTTCCACCTCCACCATTACCACGCTGGGGAGCGTCTCTACGCTGGTTCTGACCCTGGTACTGATCTCTGCCTCTAGACTGGGAGTCTGCCTGCCTGTAGGTCCGATCTCTGCCGCCTCCTCTTCTCTAATTATCCCGGGAGGGTTCTTGAAGCACTCAAACACCCTGTGGCCCTTCTTGCCACACCGGAAGCACGTGACCAAATTCCCTTCACAGTCTTTTCCTGGGTGGTCCTTACGGCACCTTACAATGGAAATGCCTCTCTGGCCCATGCTCCGTCTTCTGGGCCTGATTCTAGGGTCGGTCACCCCACCCTTCTGGTTCCCTTCGAATCTTCACCTCTCCTCATGCTGATGCCTCCATCTCTTCTCCTGGTTCGGCCTTTGGGTCTATCATCACGTCCCCGAGAGTCCTCCACCTTCTCTGCCTTCCTCTTCTGGCCCGCTTGAACTTCCCTTCTCTTCTGCTGTACTCTATAGAGATTGGCAGCCTTCCCATACGCGTCCTGAAGAGTTGGGATGGTCAAGACGCTCAGGGCCTCCTGGAGACTCCAGTTGAGCCCCCCACAAACCGCTGCACCTTCGAGGCTCCGTCAAGAACCATAGTAGGTGCGAATCTTGCCAGCTCCAGGAATTTTGAGTGATATTCTTTCACACTCTTGGACAATTGCTTCAACTCATAGAACTCCAGATACTTCTGCATGCGCACATGCTCAGGGTAGAAACGCCTCCTCATAGCTTGCTTCAGCGCCTCCCATCCAAAGTTAGGCTCAGCTCGCAGCACATCTCGGTTGGCCGTCCACCAGATATCGGCCTCCCCTTGAAGTAGTACACTGCTCCATTGACCTTCCTGTCCTCTGGACAGTTGACCGCGTCGAAAATCTTGTCGAACTCCCGAATCCAGTCATCAAGTAGGACCGGGTCCTCCTCTCCAGCAAAAGCGGTCGGCTTCAGGTGCGCAATCCTCTTTGTGTAGTCCTCAGGTACGTTGTCCCGCTGGGCCTGGCGATGGACAATTTGCCCCAAGTTCAGCGCGAGCTCCTGAAGCTGCTCATGGGATCATTAGCTGCCATATTAATCCTCCTGCTCCTACTCCGGGTGCTGTACGTGAAGTTGAGTCGGTCTGCCAGTCCAATGAGCTTGAGTTCAGGTGGTCCCCGGATTACGAGGTAGAGGAATAAAGGTTTCCATTTCTATAACCACCCTCGAGCTCATACTACAAGTCTACTAATCCATCCCATACACACTACCAGGTATACGGTTCAAACTATTATATACATATGTAGTAACAATCCAAATAACAATTCACGTACATATATATGGCTCATAAGGGATTCCCCATTTGTTAGTATAACCCTTCAAGCATCACACAGAGTAACCAAAGTGGCTCCACAATAACACACAATATAACATATCATATATTTCCCATTCGGCTTATCCCCCGTTTTTAGTCTAATTAAATCATATGTTTATCTTATTCGAAAACTCAGCTCTGATACCACCTTGTAACACCCTAGAGTTTACCTTAAAATATATCTTATGAAAATACAAATCTAACGGCGCAAACGAAATTAAAAACGGACTTAAAACGAGTCCTAAAAGTGAAAAATAGTGTTGGTCCGAACTTGTGTCCGGACATGGGAAGTTCGGACACAAGCCGAGAAGATTGTACTGTGAAATACCATCTGTCCAAACTTGTGTCCGGACATTGACGTTCGGACACAAGCCGAGAGTTAGAAAACTAGAAGGCGACGATGTCCGAACTTGTGTCCGGACTTCGATGTTCGGACACAAGTCAAATTTGAAGTTTCGGAAAATTTCTTACGTGGTCCGAACGTTTGTCCGAACTTGCAAGTTCGGACGTAGGTCGAGACTTGCAAGTTGAACCCGTCCTCGCATACTGTCCAAACTTCGATGTTCGGACAGATGTTCGGACACATTCAAACAGCGAAAACCTTTGAAATCTTTCAGGGCCTGTCCGAACATAGACGTCCGGACGGACGTTCGGACAGGTCCCTGTGTGCATTTTTAAAGTGCGAACCAGAGACCAAAAGCACACCAAAACTCTTACAAAACCATAACAAAGATAACACAACAAATAAATGAATTGAAACAACATCTTTTACCATGAAATACAGCGGAAAACTTCCTCGTAATCCAAGGTGCTACCGCCACATCCAAACCCTTGGATGCTCAGGCTAATAAACCATAAAACATTCCAAAATATTAACTTAACATTGTAAATCAAAGTTATTCAGAAGCTCAAACTGAAATCAACAATAAAACATCAACAACGAAGTAACTAAAACGTTGTGTTCCAGAAATCCATAACTCAGCTAATTATCTCAAAACAGTCTCAATTTCCTAACACTAAGTGGTAGCGCATTCCCCATTTCCCAAGTCAGCAATTTGTACCTGCAATCAGAAAACAACAATAAAAGCACGAAGGGATCGCGCAAATTAGCGAAAACTGAGTAAATTCCATCTCATTACGTAAAATACATTTTAGAAATTCCTTTGAGAGTGAATAAACGAAACATTCGGGCTTGTAATTTCGTAAAACATTTCCACACTTCAATAACCAACAATCAGTAAAACCATTTGGGGAGCCTTCAACCGGAATATCCACAGAACAACCAAACAGTCACAAACAGACTGAAATACCAAATACCCTCACCCTAAGTCCTTAAGTGTGCACACCCCTATGAATCATCAGTCCATAGAGTAGATAATAGAGCTTAACTACAGTCATTGTATGCAGCGCAATAATGTATAAATCAGTGTAAATAATTCATGCTCACGGTGAATGAGAACCAACATGGTGAATTAGGGAGCACCAAGAACTCCAAGACTCCAAGCAATTACAAACCAACGAAGAGCTCCCAAAACAAGACCATTACCAAATCTCCAACGATGTTCCTCAAAACACAATTTGTGACAGGAAACAATCCACAACCAAATCGAACAATGAGCACAGAATTTACCTGGTCGTTTCCTTGACTCAGGAAGACGGTTCAGAGAGATCACCAACAATGTTCGTCAACGACACCGTGGTCTAGAACATAACAATTCACAATCAGATTTTATCGAACGCAATTGAAATAATTAACACACTAACTATACGACTTCTTTACCCGATATGACTCTAGTTGGCACCAGGGAAGAGTTCTGACCAAAACACAAGCAGGAACGTGAATTGAGAGTTGGGAAGGAGAATGTAGTGGCGGCGTGAAGAAGATGAAGAACGATCAATAAGATCGTGGTTTAAATAAGTAGATTAGGGAATAAAAGATTATTAATATAATTTAAGTGAATTAGAGGAATCAATTAAATAAGATAAATAATTAAAAGGTGAATTAAATAATTCTTATTGTAATTACTTTAGAAATTATATTGACGTTGAGAATCATCGGGAGAAGAAGTCAAAACTCTAACAAAATAACCCATCAGAAAAATAAAGAAATAATCCTTTAATTTGAAATAAAGTAGAAAGGGATTTATTTGACTACTGTAAAAGATAAGGATGAGAAGTAAAATATCTAGGAAGTTAAGCACCTAACATTTATTGATAAGGAAGGAAGCTAGAAATAATAAATTATAATCAGTCTAATAGAAGAGAAAACAATTACGTTAAAGAGGTAAGTCAAACTGCTAATAATATAATTATCGCGAGAGAAATCAGGAGAGTTAGTAAATAATACATTAAGTAGTCAAATAGGATCTGAACTCTATAAATCAAGAACTACAAGGAGAAAGTCAAATTGGACTTGACTCTAATTATTAAAATTAATAAGTTAGAAAGAAGATTCTAGAATGGTATTTTGGGATTTAAATAACATAATGAAGTTGAAAAGATGAATTAATATTTAAATAGTATAATATTGGAAGTATAGCTAAATCTAATAAGGCAAACTTTACAATTAATTGTGAACATTTTAAGGAGAAATTTAATCTTAGAAATGAATGTCGTTTAATTCCCTGGGCCACCTTAATACTAATCTCGGACATATCATTCATACTATATACTATGTTATTTTTAACTTGAAAATTCCTGGGTATTTCATTGGAAGTGTGTCTTTATGGAAGGACATTATGTGTGATGTGTGTCTTTCTATAACACCACTTCCAAAACCTATAAACATCATACCCTTGTGATCATTTTCATTGCACAATTCAGTTGAAAACTCTCTTTTCTTTTCAATAAGATCTCTCTGTTTTCAACATGATCATTTTCAAATTACACTTATATAAATAAGAAGCATCTACTTTGTGAAAAACATTAAATTGGGTATTCGATTCAATATCGGGATACCGTATATCAAATAAAAAGATCCATTCGAATTAGAAGATCAAGTTATTATTGTTCATTAGAATTCCTTCATTGTTGTAAGAGCTTTGATTGATTCCTTTGAATTTATGATTCTAACATGAGTATTATGTTATTAATCAAACATGAGATTCACATATTATGCAGACTCTCTCTGTTACGGCAGTTCTGTGTATACAGCGAGACTCTCGTACTTTGGCATTCTTAAGAATCAACAACGAGACTCTAGTACTTTGGCATTCTTTAGGAATTAGCAGCGAGACTCTCGTACTTTAGCATTCTTCATGAATCAGCAACAAAACTCTCGTACTTTGGCTTTCTTCAACAATCAGCAGTGAGAGTTGTGTATCTTTACAGACTCTGTCTGCCCACGATCTAGAGAAAAACTCTGTAATCATGTTTACATAGATAAAAAGAGTCTCATTGAAAGAGCATATAGAATTGAGAGAATTAAAATATCAAGAAATGTGTTACTAGCGTTGAAGCAAGTTTTATTGAAGCTTGTTGTGTTCCCTACTCATCCATAAAAATGACAGACATTGATAGAGAAGTATTGAAAATGAGAGAGAAACAAAAAATTATATATAATGAATGAAGGAAAACTATAAGGGAGTATGAAAACAAGAGAGAGCACACGAATGATATATAATCCGCCCCAAGAGAGAAGCACAAGAACAAGAATGATATATAAAACGGTCCCGAGGAAGAAGCATTTAGTTAGGTAAGACCTAAAGCATTGAATTGTTTGTTGTTTATTTTATTATGTTATTGAGCAAGTTGTTTAGGACTCATAATGTAAGTTGACAATTTGCACAATTTGTTTCATAATCTGTTTGTTCATATTAGCTCGTTGAACATTAACATGATGAAAATGTTTATTTTAATCACCATTTGATAAAAATACCTTTTTTTGTTGCTTATTAATCATGGGATTCTCGTATTAGCTCGTTTCTGTCAGAACAAGTGCAAGTGTTAGAGAACAATTCAAGACTAATGAACCTTACACCAAAAAAATAATAAACACAAGGCTTAAATGTCCCAAAACTATAAGCATAACAATTAAAACATCATGTGCACAACAACATTGAGTACAAAATCCGTATACGATGCTTGAAATCAATTTCAATGTGTGTGTGAGATTTACCTTTACAAGATAAGTTAGTGGGCACATTTAAAGTTAAAATTTTGAAACAATTTCTCCAAACAAGAAAAATTCATAACCCCACAATCCAATCTCCAACAAACACTTTAGCTATGGACTACATGCTTCTTTTTGGTACCATGTATATATATCACTTTGGTATGTTTTATCTGTATCACTTTGATTTCAATATCCCACTATATGGTCCTTCATTTTATTCTAAATAATGTGCTGACTTGTCTGATCAAGAATGAGAAAGAAAGAGAGCAATGTTTTCAAAAAACTTGATTCTATAAAATTGACACAATTCTAGGTATTGGAATTCTTGGGTTTCATATGCTTTCTCAATGGGAGAATGCCTAAGTATAATATTCTTCCTCTGGTCATTTTAAGGTTGTTTATGCTGCCTATCATGCTCAACAAACTATTAATGTATAGTCGTCATTTAAGCTATCAAGCTATGACAGGGGAGAGTGTCAGGTATCAGAGGTTACATCATAGTTTTGGTGTGATAAACTTGAGCTATACTTGCTTTGTATGGGGGTCTCATAATGAAAGGTGAAAAATTTAACAAATTGTTTCATAATCTTATTGTTCGTATAGACTGTGTTGCACATTACGTTATAAAAAACATCTATTTTGATCACTACTTTGATAATATTAGCTACTGTTGTTCTGGATGATCAAATTCTTGTATGGGCGCTTGTGTTGCACAAGTGAATGTGTAAGATTAAATTCAAAGGACTAGTGAAATAATGCCAACAAAATAAAGAAAAAAGCCAAATGCCCATAAACAAACAAATTTCTTAAAACCACACCATTTGTCATCTCGTTGGAGTAAAAACTTCATGTGCACAACAACATTGTGTACAAATCCATCAATGATGCTTAGAAATCACTTTCAGTTGAGTGTTATGAGACTTACCCTTTCAAGTTAATTTGTTGATCATATTTACACTAAGAAATACTAACAAAATTCTTAAACAAATAACCCCACAATCGACAACCCAGTTTCTAGTAAACACTTTAGCTATGACTATATGCTACTTTCCTAGTACGGTGTGTATTCAACTAGTTTGTTCTATTTGTATCACTTCATTTCAATTACCTTCTATAATTGTCCTTCATTTTATTATTCATATTTTCTTACCTATCTTACCATGAATGAGGAGTAGACGACCTGAGGAAATTTTTTCTAACGCTTTTTTCAACACAACTTACACATTTCTTCATATTTGAATTCTTCAAGATCGATACGCTCTTTCAAAAGGAGGATGGCTAAGTATAATTGTTGGACGGTCTAATTAACCTCACCTTTACCATGTCACTAAAAGAGGCTAATCATACTTTTGTACTTCTATACATGTACCCTCAATGAGAAACCAGCAACCAAGGAATAAGATGACCGGCCACCGAGCACCGAGCCCAAGAAGCTGGATTTCCCTGATGGAACTCGGCCCTGGAAAGAAGGATAAACCAAATCTCCCCGGCAAAAATCAGCCGGGTTTCCTCATTAGAAACCCTGACCAGCTCCCAACTACAGTGACCCTGGCTCTACTACATAAAGCACTCATGACCTGCCACGCGCGGCGCTGACATCCCGTCCCATCAGTCCAGTTGGATAGCCTGCCTTCATCACTCACACATCTTTTTGACACATTGTCAAAACCCCAAGATTGATGTACCCTTCCCTTGGTTAATGAGCACCCAAGAAAAGGAAGAAAAATTCATTCATGACGGGGTCATCTCCGGTGACGTCAGCCTGTGAGCCCCGGTTTTTTGAACCTTATCCAGTGTTGGTTAGGAACTATTCAAGTTCTAGGTCCACTTATAACCTATGTATAGAAACTATGTTATAAAACAAGTCTTTATAACCTAAGGTTAGCCTACTTGAACCTATTAAGAGTCGCCACCTCTTTTAACCTGTTGTAAACTAGGAAAGGTCGAGATCGGGTTGTGGGGCATGGTATATAACTTTTTCAGGTTCAAATTACTTTTACTACTATGAGCCTCAATTTTGAACCTTATCCTATGTTGATTTGGGTTGATTAGGATCTGATTAAATTATGGGTCCACTTATAACCTAAGCTTAACAACTATGTCATAAAATCATAATTATTAGAACCTAAGTTAGCCCACTGGAACCTATTACGAGTCGCCACCTAATTTTGACCTACGGTAAATTAGGAAAGGTTAGAGTTCAGGTTCGGGGGGTATATAACATTTCCGGGTTCAAATTACTTTCATTACCCTTCTAAGTTATTTTTCCTTTACTTATGTCATTTACGGCTTATTTCAGATAGATTTACCCGAAGTGTGCATACTTATGTATTTTGTGTGTTTTGTAAACATTTTTTTGAAATAAATTGAAAGTGAAAGTTGAAAAATACCTAAACTAGGGTTTCAGGAGCCAAATTAAGTGAAAGTTTTTTAATGTCCATGGCCACAAGCCTAATGTCCCTACCCACGAACCCTAACTAAACTAGTTGTACAAAAAGATCAAATTTGGAGAAAAATAGAATTTGAAACGTTCCGGGGTCACAAACAAGGTATCCTTGGGCCCGAACATGTTATTAAAAACCCTAATTTTTTACAATTGTGAGATCTTGTCATCGTCCGGGGGCGTTCGTGGCCACATACAAGGCATCTGGGACCCCGGACGGGGCATTCGTAGGCATGGACCGCCTTCAGATGGTGGCTTTTGGGTGTTTTCCGGTGGTGTTTTCGGCTCAAATTTTATGGGTGAGTAGCCTGAAAATCTAAGCATGTTTATGATCGAAAGACTTTTCAATTTGACTTCAAATATTGATTATGGATGAAACTTAGCAAATAAGTTATTAGGTAGAAGGTAATCTAAACCCAAATAAGTAGTCGAAAAAAGTAGAATTGACTGAAATTGATACTAAGAGTGTATTATGACCAGGGGAGTTAAAGAATTTAAAATCTAACATGTTTTGACTTCGGGAATCAAATGTTTCTTCATGTCGGGATTCTTCGGTGGCTTTGGTGATGGCCGTGTAACACCCAGCTACTAACAACACACTTAACAACACGTTGCAGCGGAAATCACAACTCACAACATAACTTAACTCTTTGGTGTTACACACCGTTAGCCACCCACGTGGCTAACAAGGCTAACATACATACATTGTACCGGTCTGATGGACTAAACTCCCGAGCAACTACACATTAATCCCGTTCCATGTCCAACATTCATTATACACTTACTTTACAACTGTACCGAGTAATTTCCAACTAACGCCGATACATTTTCGGTCTTACTACACCTATAATACATCCACAATTCTCATGACTACCACATACAAACACTACCCCGTCCTACTCTCGAACGGCTTCCAGTTCCTTGTACCTGAAAAGTATGGGAGCCCCCAAAGGGGGTCAGCACCTTTGCTGGTATGGTAATCCCGCAGCCCGCATGCTACCGGGCCACGTACAACTATTTTTCGTCTTAGCATGCGGTTGGTTTATTTCAAACATGCACAAACTCACACACATATCACGCTTATAAGCAAACATCCATTAATAGAATACAGACACAAGGTTAGCACACTCAACATAACACCACACTTCACTTTATAACATACACAACCTAATTTCACTCTTCTTAGAGTGCATGAACTTCACTTAGGGAGTGCCGGGGTGATATAAGCCCGAGCACAACATACATACATTTTCTTTACTTGAGTGGCGGCCTCATATAGGACCGTACACAACATACACAATTTCCCCCTAGCTCCAATAGTGATGAGGTAGGTAAGCCTTGGTTAAGCTTGTGGGTGGTTGTAATTCAAGGAGGAAGAACAACCGTAACATAACAAAGAAGGAGTCGAAGCGAACTTAGGCTTCAACACCCTACCAACACTGTACATAATTTCCTCCTAGCCCGATGTGGATGTCGGGTAGGTAAGCTTTGGCTAAGCTAGTGGGAGGTCGAAATCCAATGAAGGAAAACAACCCTAACATAACAGGATGGGAGTTAATTCACATATATATATTAACTCCCAAACAATACGCGCGACCGGGACACCCGGATTCCTCTCCATACATAACATATACTTATTAGTTAGAGGTTCCCTTATGGAACTTATCACATACATACGTCACATAGTGTACTAACTCGGTTAGACACATAAGGGAAATCATATCCCATTTCAACAACACGGATAACAGTATCCAACATCAACATATTAAACAAGTCACATACATCACGCATAGTCACAACATACAATAACGCACGGTAGCCGTAGTTAGAATGATCCCATGGGTTGGGACGTTTATTCCGAATACCGATCTCTTATGTGAACCTAAGGTCGGTTAACTATTATTTAACACATAACTAAGGTTAAGCGGTATCGGAATTAATTACGCCACAATAATGAATTACTGTAAACTCATTTCATGCTTTATCTTGCAAGGTGGCAAACACACAGAAAAACACATTGGCATACAAGCCGGTGTAATCCGGTAGGACACAGGTTGCAAGAAAACCATACCTGTCACCGAAGGTGCACTCTAATGTGCCATCACAAGTTCCTTGAAAATCTTGTATAACTGGTAACATTATAACTATCTTTGTAACATCGGGGTAACATAATTATTTAACGACTAATGCGCCCATGATTAACCCCGTTCGGTAGTTTTATAACTTTACATTCTTATTACAACTTCTCACCACTTAATTACCATTATAACTCACTTAACATGTCCTTAACAACCTTATAACATCATTACTTATCAATCCCATCATTGGGTATCATTTCCTACCCTTAAACAAAATTTTTGCTCAAATTACACTATGTCCGAACTTGTGTCCGAGCTTCCGAAGTTTGGACGCAAGTCGAGACTCAAATGGGGTGAAACTGGCGAATGTCCGAACTTGTGTCCGAGCTTTGAAGTTCGGACACAAGCCGAGGCAAAAATCCAAAGAAAATTCCAACTGTCCGAACTTGTGTCCGAGCTTCGAAGGTCGGACACAAGTCGAGGCCAAAACTGAGGAAAACTTACAGGCGTCCGAACTTGTGTCCGGACATCGAAGGTCGGACACAAGTCGAAGCAAAATAGCCTGGGAAAATTTTCGAGTGTCCGAACTTCCAAGTTCGGACGGAAGTTCGGACACCACTGAAATTTCGAAAAATTTAGAAAACAACGGGGCATGTCCGAACTTCCAAGTCCAGACGGAAGTTCGGACGTACCCAAAAATTCAGCCAACAGAGGCAAATTCTACCCAGAATTGCACTTCAAAAATCCATACTCCCTCCTTGACATCCCAAGTCATCTAGCACCATTATGCCATGATTTTTGCACTAACCTAACTCCATTATTTATCCACCATTACAAAGCCAACAATCCACACTACTCAACATTAAACATCCCCTTTCAATACCTAAATTCTCTCATCTATCAAACCATCATCAAACACTCATTTTCCATCCAAATTTTGCCATAACCTCCCCATACACCTTATACATCCATCTCATCAATTTACATGCTTTTCATCCCTAATCTAGCCATACCCTTTCAAGGGTCCTAACAACACATAACACAATCCTCAAATTCATCAGCACAACAACCTACTAACCATAATCTCCATGAACACAATATAAACACAACCTCCAACATTTGGCTCTTAAGGCCCTCAATTCAACATTAATTCATAACCTCTCCAACACCAACTAAACACATTTCAACACAGATTTTTAATCCACAATTTTGGGTTCATTAAATTGTTTATCCATCCCAAACACTTAAACAATTTATAAACAAAGTTTAAGGTAGTTTTTCTTACCTTTACTTTCACAAGCCTCTTAAATTCTCCTCTTGCTCCATATCTTCTCCAAAATCGGTTACAAGGGTATGGAGTTTCCAAACTCCATCCCAACATCCAAGAACACAAAAACATACTTAATTAATTATCTAAACCCTTGGAATATCTCAATTCAATCAAAGGGCTAGAATTAGGGTTTACCTTTTAGAAGTTTTTAAGAGGGACTTTCTCCCTTGAATCAAGAAGGGAACTTCTCCACCATTGAAGGATTAATTAGGAGCTCAAAAACAAGGAGAAAAACAAGGTGTCAAAAATGGTGAAAAATTGATTACACCTAGAGATGAAGAGGGAATGACTTTTCTTGGAAATCTTTACCTTAGAAGGAAGAGGGGACTCCAAGCTTCTCATTGGTGCCATTTTCTCTTCAAATGGGGAAACCCATGGAGGTCAACTTCATCCTTTTGAAATTTCGAAAAGAGAGGATGATAGAGGGAGATGAGAGGAAGAAGAATATGTGATTTTTTTGATTTGGAGCTCAAATGGAGCTTGGGCATGGCATGGAAGTTGGAGTAGCCATGGAGGGGAGAAGGGGAGAAAATCGGTAACCTTGGGGAAGAAGGTGGAACCGGCTGGGAAGAAAGAGAGGAAAGAGAGAAGAGAGAGAGGGGAAAAAGAAAATAAGGGAGGAGAGAGAGAGTGGGGGTATAAGTGGTGTTTCTATTTTTTTGACTTTATTTATTAGTTAACTAGTCTTATGTGAGTGAGCTGTTTACATTAATAAACCGGCCCACCACTGTAAACACGCTGGAGCGTTTTTCGTCCTTTAACAGAAAACGCTCGTTTATTCACCCGGTTTAGCACTATTCACTAACCGGGACCGTTTTCTGGAATTTTCTCATTCCTTTAATTTTAATGGTTATTAAACTCCCATTAATGTTTAATTATTATTACATAA
The DNA here is from genome assembly GCA_023374045.1 of Limonium bicolor. Taxonomy (NCBI): domain Eukaryota; kingdom Viridiplantae; phylum Streptophyta; class Magnoliopsida; order Caryophyllales; family Plumbaginaceae; genus Limonium; species Limonium bicolor. The sequence goes on along the minus strand of CM041783.1, from coordinate 20,032,166 downwards.
TCAACTATTATTTTTTACGGGGTCATTTAACTGTTTAAAGTCACGTTTTCGGATTTTCTCGAAAAACGCGCTTTAAGACTCCGTTAGTTTTTAACGCATTGTTTGGATCCATTTTCTTCCGGAATTTTTCCCACATGTTCTTAATGTGTAATTAAGGTATAAAAATATATTTATAGCCCTAATGAAGGTTATGTGCCTCCTAAAATAATTAAATACGTATTTTCACGTTTTGTGATTTTTACGCATTTCCTTTTTCTTTTTGGTTTTCATTTCTTCACCAATGATCTTAAGGACTTAATTAGCCTTATAAAATTATAATTACATAATTAATTAACACATTAAGGTTTGGGGTATTTCAATCTACCCCCCTTAAAAGAACTTCGTCCTCGAAGTTCACACTTCCACACATCGTTAGTTAGAATCCGGGGATTACTTATAACATAAACTTCCATAACAACATGTTTTACATCACAACCTCGGACTTGATGGTCCGGGTAACACATCCACATCCATACATATATAACACACTTACATAGTAGTCTTGGACTTGATGGTCCGGCTACCTTAACAACATTATACATACATAACAACCCTTAGACTCTTAGGTGGGTACATAACAACATTTAGACTCTTAGGTCTTGATAACATACGTCCTTTAGACACATAGGTCTTGATAACACAACACTTTCGGAATTCAATCACTTTAGGACTCGCGGCCAAAACAATGTTTATTACATATACCACACAACATGTCTTAGCATGTATATCAACCAGAAATTCCTTTTCCATCTCTTCATGGGTTCGAGACCCATGTTGAGTACATATACACTGTGATCCCGCAGAACCGGTCGCGATGGACACTCTGGTCCCCGTTCCTTTGGGAGATCAAAACGATTGCATACACCTTCAAAATATACTTCTCATGTCACCGGTCCTAAGACAAAGGCTCATACGTCCTCAGCTCGTGAGCAAGTAGTAGGAAAATACCCTCTATGAGGTTAAGTATAATGAAATCCTTTATTGGAAGGATACAAGTTGAAAATCCTCTACGAGGTCACATAAAGGTAGTCCTTCCTTTGAAAATACCACTTAAGAATCTTAAATATTTATCGAAGTATTGAAAATACCAATTGAAAATTTGAAACACAATTTAAAATTCTTTTGAAAACTCAATACGACTCCAAGTCCAATTATTGCTAACTGCATCTATTCCTGATGTGATTATTTATGACCACTTATAGGGAGTTTCAAAAATCATCCAACCCTAATGTGATCAGCATCAGAGTTGAACCACCTTTCCACCCCAATTTGTGTTCGGCTTCCCTTGATCTCATGATAATCAAGGTTCACCTCCCACTTCAATTTCAAACAACAGCTAATTCAGGCGTATACCATTTTCTATCTTTTAATCCATCTAGTCATAATCATACATCTCCAAGGGTGGAACTATGTCCAACAATCACCTTCCAGATTTATTTTAAATCAAGTTACCTAGGAATTTAATTCTCACTAGGTTCTATGTCGGTTTCATACTTCTTCATAAATCACAATATTGTATATATATTTACTTTTATCAAAATACAATACACGATTTTACATTTAGTATCATATGAACATACATAGTCGGGGTTTTAGTTCCCCGGGAGTTTATTACTCCCTTACACTTGTACTCCCACACATAACAGTTAACGAGGTATATACATTTATGACAGTGGTATTCGCATCTTCTGTGCGCAATTACCACAATTAAACCATGAATGAATGTGCATGTTCATATTACATACGCACCAATCATCAAAACAAATTATTTTGTGCTATGCACACCATAGTTCACGTACACCTGTACGGTAAAACACACTAAACGGTTTGCGCTCTACCCCCCTTAAAAGGGATTACGCCCACGTAATCAATCACTTAACCACTGGTTTATAACGTTCTACGTCGTGAGTGAAGTTTATCTCCACGCGGTTTATTACACAATGCGTTCTGGTTCGAGGATTTTAGCCATATTGGCGGTTTAGTCCCTAACCAAGAATTCTCATTAGAGTTTACTTTGACTCTTAACTGGTTTCGATTCTGGCCTGTGAGGCTTTTAGGCATCATTAATTTGCCATTCACTCATGTTCACTATTGACATTCAAGATTTGCATCACTGGTTCACCAGTTTCTGCTGCGCAACTCTTAATACTTTAGGGCTTAGTTTGCCCCCATACATTATTCTTACTGTATTGTATATCCCCGATTATCACCGTCATCTTGGTAATAACGGTTTCTCAACCGACACGTGGTATCACTTACCATGAGCGAATTCGGTGAGTTACAACTTACTATCCACTTCCATGATAATTTACTGTATTCCACACTGACTTACTTGTTTTCTTCCAACTTATTGTCGGTTGAATTTGAGCTGCTACTTAATGTGTAGTACTCTGTCGATCATTTCCAACACTTGAGGTATATTCCGTACCGATATTTAATAATCGTGCTACAGTAGCCGCTTATGTCAACCAAGTACCTTTTGATTGGTACGACCGTGCTTGTCTTGTGCATCGGTTTTATCACACCATAAGTCTTGTTCTTCTATCACATTTAACATTTTTAATTTCCTAGCTATCTCACTATTATTACCGTGCAAGCGCAATACCAAAACACTCAGTCCTACAGAGTGCAGAGGCGTAAACTCTTGACAGTAAATCTTCTTATGCGATTGCAATAGGAATTCACACTGCTTTCCTGATCACATAGTATTAATTACTGGCTTATTGCCCAGTCTGTTTATCATCACTTACTTGTATGTTCATTGAGTTTCACTCATAACTGGTCTTATTTGCCACATTATTATTTAACAATACTTCTACAACGGTCGCTTACTGCGCACCGTGCTCTTACTCATTGCATAACATTAACTTACACTGCATCCACTGTTATTTAGCTTTCGCCACTACACAGCGTTTCGCCATTTATTTGGCTGATTACTGAATGCTTTACTCTTCGAGTCTTTGTGCTCACTGAGCGTTGTTCATCACACATTTAGCATCACACCCCTATGGTGATTGTTATCAGACTTATTACTCTTCCGGTCTCCACAATTGGTGCAACACTTCCTTTCGTATTATTCCTACTCACATCATACTTGGGTAATAGCAACATAGTCAACTCTAACATATTCCCTGAACTTAGTTCACATAACTACCGCTGTTGCGGTTTCACATATCACGAGGTATCCCCACTCTTTAAGCAGTGGTTCGTTATCCGCTTTACTTACTTATATTACATAAACTTCTGTGATCAATAACATTTTCTTAACACATTCTACTTGTGGCTCATAAGCCTTATTGCCTCGAGCTTTGCTCTTTGTAGGCTATCCACACACATTTACTTCTCTGTACAACATTACATGGTTTATAGGTTGCATTGAGCTCCATGACAAGGTCGTTGTTCCTTTCATGGTATGCTCCTTCAAGGATGTCAGACTTCCTCCTAACGACTTATGTTTAAACTGGGTGTTAGTTTCCACCCTTGCGTTTCTGTCACGTTATCTTGTTCAACCATTGTTGATCCAACCACCCTTCTAAGGATAGTTCCTGGGTGTTACTAGGTTGTGCCATCACATCTGGCTTGCACTTGTTGATATGTTTAGTTTACTACTTTGCTCTGCGTTCTTTGTGGGTTAAATATCCTCTTTAGTGAAATTGATACCTCGGGAGCTCATCCCGATCAATGCACATTAACATATCCATTGTAGGCATTTGTCTCACCATATGTAGGCTGGGTACTTACTCCAGCTATTATGTTCATCCATCTAGATCCTTAATACATATGCTATGTCTTTACTTACTAACCAGTGCACTTCGCACTAGTTCACCTTTAAACATTTCCTTAAATAAACTTACTGATTCCTTCAGTCTTGTTGACTTGACTGGTTTCCTTTTCTTCAACCATACTTGGTAGTCCATTGCTCTTGCTTGACTTTTACTTCGGACCGTAGTATGGAGTCGACTACTTCTCGTGTTCCAGACTCCACTCGTATACATACGTGGGGTACCCTGCTGATACATTGCTACTTGCCCGACTACCCCATAACAAGGTTTGTCAGGCCCACAAGCTCCTATCGGAGTGCGGTCGTCCCACATTTCAGTTGGTACACTCGTAGTGTCCGTCACACGCCTAGGTGAAGTATTCTGTTGTCAACTCCTCTTATATTATCCTATGATAATATGCATTCCATGCTTCCCGAACTTAATCAAGGGAAGTGTATCCACTGTTGTATTATTATGAACTCACTCAATTCCCTCGGGTTGTTACCCTTGGGTTTACCGGTTTCCATCCGGTTGTTTAAAAGTAACTGGGTAAAACTTACCTACCATGTGGCACTGAGGCCCGCGTAGGTCTTCTGGTTTGGTTTAAAGAAAAAGTCGATTTGAAATAAAATGGGCTTGAAAGAAAATCTGGTTTTGAAAATGGAATTTAAGTTGAAAGAAAAATTCTCCTGGTTTACAACGTTTCCTTGCCTTAACCGAGTCTAGCTTCCTGCTGACTGGTGTATTTCCAAGTACTGAGGTCGGCTATTAAGCCCTTCCACGGTTATGATAATCCCACTTAACTTCATGGTACTTTACTAAGTACCGGTAGTTGTTTAAAATTTTCCGTACAGCCTTGTTGTAGCAGCACTTGCCATGGCAAGTGCGCCATGCTAGCTGGTTATCGGTTCAATACACATTGGTTGCGGTATTGTTTTCATCCGCACTAATATCAGTGGCCTTGCTGGCCCTTGCTTGATCTTACAGCCTTAACAACAATTTTCTGGGTACTTCTCACTGTCTTCACATGATAACCCTTAACTAGGGTGTTTCCCGTTCTGGGAGACCCCTTTTCTACTTAGTATTGTATCCTCCTCGTACTACGTTGGAGTTCCTTAATCGGTTGGTATACCGTTGGTGTGTTAGTTAACATTGTAGTCCCGTAGACACTCGTCTCGGGTTCTACTACTTCACTTCTCCACTGTTGCACGTTAGTGCGTTGCAAGCTGGTTGTCCTCGACTGCTCCGCATGTCGACCCAGGGTGCTGGAAATTCCATTCTCTTGTGCATAAGATTCTTCACTTTTCGCTAACAAGAGCGGTTAATATTGTTAAAATGGAGACCGTCTTCGGGATCACACCTTTCGGGTTCTACCGTATGACAGGTCCTCCGTACTTACAGGGGTAAATATCAACTGCCAGATCGGGTTTTCCCGAGTAAGAGATGACTCTCATCTCTCTGGCGCCCATTCCTAAGTTATAAAATAGGGTTTGTGGAGGGCGGGATGGATACTGTAGGTATCCAGTACACACTGGTATTTCCCTAACTAGCGTACTCCTCACGCTATCACTCAACCCTTAACCCAAGGTACTGAACTCTTTACTCGGTACTTCCTAAGCTCGGTATTTCAGTCATCAGAGCGATAGTATCGCTCTGATACCACTTTTTGTAACACCCCAACTACTAACAACACACTTAACAACACGTTGCAGCGGAAATCACAACTCACAACATAACTTAACTCTTTGGTGTTACACGCCGTTAGCCACCCACGTGGCTAACAAGGCTAACATACATACATTGTACCGGTCTGATGGACTAAACTCCCGAGCAACTACACATTAATCCCGTTCCATGTCCAACATTCATTATACACTTACTTTACAACTGTACCGAGTAATTTCCAACTAACGCCGATATTTTCGGTCTTACTACACCTATAATACATCCACAATTCTCATTACTACCACATACAAACACTACCCCGTCTTACTCTCGAACGGCTTCCAGTTCCTTGTACCTGAAAAGTATGGGAGCCCCCAAAGGGGGTCAGCACCTTTGCTGGTATGGTAATCCCGCAGCCCGCATGCTACCGGGCCACGCACAACTATTTGTCGTCTTAGCATGCGGTTGGTTTATTTCAAACATGCACAAACTCACACACATATCACGCTTATAAGCAAACATCCATTAATAGAATACAGACACAAGGTTAGCACACTCAACATAACAACACACTTCACTTTATAACATACACAACCTAATTTCACTCTTCTTAGAGTGCATGAACTTCACTTAGGGAGTGCCGGGGTGATATAAGCCCGAGCACAACATACATACATTTTCTTTACTTGAGTGGCGGCCTCATATAGGACCGTACACAACATACACAATTTCCCCCTAGCTCCAATAGTGATGAGGTAGGTAAGCCTGGTTAAGCTTGTGGGTGGTTGTAATTCAAGGAGGAAGAACAACCGTAACATAACAAAGAAGGAGTCGAAGCGAACTTAGGCTTCAACACCCTACCAACACTGTACATAATTTCCCTCCTAGCCCGATGTGGAGGTCGGGTAGGTAAGCTTTGGCTAAGCTAGTGGGAGGTCGAAATCCAATGAAGGAAAACAACCCTAACATAACAGGATGAGAGTTAATTCACATATATATATTAACTCCCAAACAATACGCGCGACCGGGACACCCGGATTCCTCTCCATACATAACATATACTTATTAGTTAGAGGTTCCCTTATGGAACTTATCACATACATACGTCACATAGTGTTACTAACTCGGTTAGACACATAAGGGAAATCATATCCCATTTCAACACAACACGGATAACAGTATCCAACATCAACAACATATTAAACAAGTCACATACATCACGCATAGTCACAACATACAATAACGCACGGTAGCTGTAGTTAGAACGATCCCATGGGTTGGGACGTTTATTCCGAATACCGATCTCTTATGTGAACCTAAGGTCGGTTAACTATTATTTAACACATAACTAGGTTAAGCGGTATCGGAATTAATTACGCCACAATAATGAATTACTGTAAACTCATTTCATGATTTATCTTGCAAGGTGGCAAACACACAGAAAAACACATTGGCATACAAGCCGGTGTAATCCGGTAGGACACAGGTTGCAAGAAAACCATACCTGTCACCGAAGGTGCACTCTAATGTGCCATCACAAGTTCCTTGAAAATCTTGTATAACTGGTAACATTATAACTATCTTTGTTAACATCGGGGTAACATAATTATTTAACGACTAATGCGCCCATGATTAACCCCGTTCGGTAGTTTTATAACTTTACATTCTTATTACAACTTCACCACTTAATTACCATTATAACTCACTTAACATGTCCTTAACAACCTTATAACATCATTACTTATCAATCCCCATCATTGGGTATCATTTCCTACCCTTAAACAAAATTTTTGCTCAAAATTACACTATGTCCGAACTTGTGTCCGAGCTTCCGAAGTTCGGACGCAAGTCGAGACTCAAATGGGTGAAACTGGCGAATGTCCGAACTTGTGTCCGAGCTTTGAAGTTCGGACACAAGCCGAGGCAAAAATCCAAAGAAAATTCCAACTGTCCGAACTTGTGTCCGAGCTTCGAAGGTCGGACACAAGTCGAGGCCAAACTGAGGAAAACTTACAGGCGTCCGAACTTGTGTCCGGACATCGAAGGTCGGACACAAGTCGAAGCAAAATAGCCTGGGAAAATTTTCGAGTGTCCGAACTTCCAAGTTCGGACGGAAGTTCGGACACCACTGAAATTTCAAAAAATTTAGAAAACGACGGGGCATGTCCGAACTTCCAAGTCCGGACGGAAGTTCGGACGTACCCAAAAATCAGCCAACAGAGGCAAATTCTACCCAGAATTGCACTTCCAAAAATCCATACTCCCTCATTGACATCCCAAGTCATCTAGCACCATTATGCCATGATTTTTGCACTAACCTAACTCCATTATTTATCCACCATTACAAAGCCAACAATCCACACTACTCAACATAAACATCCCCTTTCAATACCTAAATTCTCTCATCCATCAAACCATCATCAAACACTCATTTTCATCCAAATTTTGCCATAACCTCCCCATACACCTTATACATCCATCTCATCAATTTACATGCTTTTCATCCCTAATCTAGCCATACCCTTTCAAGGGTCCTAACAGCACATAACACAATCCTCAAATTCATCAACACAACAACCTACTAACCATAATCTCCATGAACACAATATAAACACAACCTCCAACATTTGGCTCTTAAGGCCCTCAATTCAAATTAATTCATAACCTCTCCAACACCAACTAAACACATTTCAACACAGATTTTTAATCCACAATTTTGGGGTTCATTAATTGTTTATCCATCCCAAGCACTTAAACAATTATAAAACAAAGTTTAAGGTAGTTTTTCTTACCTTTACTTTCACAAGCCTCTTAAATTCTCCTCTTGCTCCATATCTTCTCCAAAATCGGTTACAAGGGTATGGAGTTTCCAAACTCCATCCCAACATCCAAGAACACAAAAACATACTTAATTAATTATCTAAACCCTTGGAATATCTCAATTCAATCAAAGGGCTAGAATTAGGGTTTACCTTTTAGAAGTTTTTAAGAGGGACTTTCTCCCTTGAATCAAGAAGGGAACTTCTCCACCATTGAAGGATTAATTAGGAGCTCAAAAACAAGGAGAAAAACAAGGTGTCAAAAATGGTGAAAAATTGATTACACCTAGAGATGAAGAGGGAATGACTTTTTCTTGGAAATCTTTACCTTAGAAGGAAGAGGGGACTCCAAGCTTCTCATTGGTGCCATTTTCTCTTCAAATGGGGAAAACCCATGGAGGTCAACTTCATCCTTTTGAAATTTCGAAAAGAGAGGATGATAGAGGGAGATGAGAGGAAGAAGAATATGTGATTTTATTTTGATTTGGAGCTCAAATGGAGCTGGGCATGGCATGGAAGTTGGAGTAGCCATGGGAGAAGGGGAGAAAATCGGTAACCTTGGGAAGAAGGTGGAACCGGCTGGGAAGAAAGAGGAAAGAGAGAAGAGAGAGAGAGGGGAAAAAGAAATAAGGGAGAGAGAGAGAGAGTGTGGGGGTATAAGTGGTGTTTCTATTTTTTTGACTTTATTTATTTAACTAGTCTTATGTGAGTGAGCTGTTTACATTAATAAAACCGTCCCACCACTGTAAACATGCTGGAGCGTTTTTCGTCCTTTAACAGAAAACGCTCGTTTATTCACCCGGTTTAGCACTATTCACTAACCGGGACCGTTTTCTGGAATTTTCTCATTCCTTTAATTTTAATGGTTATTAAACTCCCATTATGTTGAATTATTATTACATAATCAACTATTATTTTTTACGGGGTCATTTAACTGTTTAAAGTCACGTTTTCGGATTTTCTTGAAAAACGCGCTTTAAGACTCCGTTAGCGTTTTAACGCATTGTTTGGATCCGTTTTCTTCCGGAATTTTTCCCACATGTTCTTAATGTGTAATTAAGGTATAAAAATATATTTATAGCCCTAATGAAGGTTATGTGCCTCCTAAAATAATTAAATACGTATTTTCACGTTTTGTGATTTTTACGCATTTCCTTTTCTTTTTGGTTTTCATTTCTTCACCAATGATCTTAAGGACTTAATTAGCCTTATAAAATTATAATTACATAATTAATTAACACATTAAGGTTTGGGGTATTTCAGCCGATCCGGTTGAACTTTGAACGAAGCTTCTTAATATGTGGTAATTGATGGTGTTTCTCAGTCTTGGTGATGATTATGTTGGTTTTTGATGGTTAGATCGGTGGTAGAGTTCAAAGACTTCATTTTTGTGGATTTAGGAAGAGTTTCGGTATGATTCGAGTGGTCAAGAGTGGGAAAAACGTGGGAATGAACTAGTGGCTGTCTTTCTGACTTTGTAGGGTTTTAGAATGTGTCTTGAGTCAGTAGGAATAGTTTCTATATAGACCACGAATGAGATAGATAAATCTCGGTAAATGACCCAAGTTTTCTGAAACTGGTCGGGTAACTTATGAAAGGAATCTTATCATGAAAATTTACCAGCATGTAAAGGTGGATATTTCTAAATTTTCCAATGAAAACTTATTTTATTTTGATAAAGGAATATTTTTAAAATCAATTTTTCATGAGATCTGTTTAGAAATTCATTGAAAATTATTGGGAATTTTAAAATTCGAAATTCCAAAGCCATTATGCTCTAAATGTTATCCTTTACCATGTGTTAAAAATTCATGACATTTCATGTTGTTTTGGGTCATATCTAGAGGAGAGAGAAAATTACAAGATAACTTGTATTTTTCCTTTAATATTGGGCTTTGGGTATTCAAATAAAATTTACGGGGCTTTCGGTCATGAATGGGCCTATTAGCGATCTTCCTGTTTAGTTACCCACACATGGCTATACATCGGAACATCCTCCCCTTGTTATCTCAAGTTAGGGTCGGCCTTGCTCTAGGTCCACTCATAGTCGCACAGAACATCTGAAGTTTAGATTCATGGCCCGACTCCGAGGACACCTCCTATTTCTTCGAGGGAAGTATCCACCTTATGCAAATCTGGCTGTTCGAGCAGCTCAAGTTTTTTCCCGAGTACGATCAGATCTACACCGTCCAGCATGCTCCTAGGAGGCACGTCCCTAAAGAACCGAGCAATGGCCGGTCAGATTTCCTTACACCATCTAGCAAGGTCAGCAGATAAGAGGGACCATCTCACTTGGAAGATCAAAGGAGTTCGAATGTACGGGAGTTACTACAGGGAAGTTTCGTTACTCAGTTTCGAGGGATATTGTGTTATTGATCCTTGGCGATCCAGTCGTCAAATTGGGAGAGCCTAATACCGGTCAAAGGGCCACTCTTCGAAGCACCCAAGAAAGCGTATGATCTTGGCGTCGTCTATACGATAGTGGTCTATACGATAGTGGTTGAGCGTTTAGGTGGGAAGATTCAGATGGTAAAACCCTCAGTGCCGGGAGATCTCGAGTAGTTATCAGAAATGGTTGCAATGCCTAAAAGAGGTAGTCAATGAATTCAAGTAGAAGAGGGAAGAGGCGACAGAGTCGAGATCCGTCAATAGAAAACATGTATTTTAAGTTAGTGTCGGTTTCGTTTCATTGTTTAGTTTAATTGTCTTCACTTCTTTTCTTTTCCTTAGTATGGGATTTCAGAGGATTGTATATCTTTACTCAAATTAAAATTTCACTTTCGCACAATTTTGTCCATCATCATAAAGAAAGAAAGAATTAAAAAAGAAAAGAAAAAAAGGTGGTGTTCGGGGCTCCGGACAGCCCATCCGTGGGCCTGGACATTGACTATTTTTGGCCCGTTTGACTCCTCAAACGGTGTCATTCCAATAAGTACAATAGGGACCTGATTGAAATCAGGAATTTTCCTCGAATTCCCCTTTCTCTTTCTAGCAACCCTAACTTCCAACCTCCCACTTCTCCCGTCTATATCTAACTCGTTTCTTAGCCAAATCACCTCATTCTACCACCATTTTCTCTCACAACAATTCCTCTTTGAAATCTGAGCATTTCCATATCAATAACACTCCATTTTGTACACTTTTGAGGGAGAAAAACTTGGTCTGAAACCAATTATGAGGCGGCCTGTTTTGGGTATTTGTCGGCACTTTCCCAACTTCAGTCCAAAATCTTCTTGCAGCATTGTATTTAGGCATGTTCTTTATAAATTTTTACTTGTCATTTTTCCATTTTGGTGAAGCATTGCTTAAAAACGAAATTTGGAGCTAAGCAGAAGATGACAATGGAGAATTTTGGGTCAAAATTTTGAAATATGATTTTTTTTGTGTTCTATATGGTTAATTGGGTATAATATAACATTAATGTGTCAAAAGTTTATTAGGGGAGTTAAAATTGATCATAGGTGCCAAAAGTCGTCCATTTCGGTTTAGTGCACATTAAGAGGAAAATGGAAGTTATGGTGTCATTTTGCTTTGAAGTGGTGGGATTTTATCCTAAGGGATTAGAATTGTGCGATGCATGGGTATTGATCTGCCATAAATTTGTGGGAGTGCCATTGTAAGAACATGAATTGTCAAAAATTTAGGGGAAACTCTTTTGAAATTTTCTAAAATTGTTATGTCTATGCACACATTTTTTGCTCTGTTGAGATCCGTAGGCACAATATGAAGGGGTGAAGAAGTTCTTGTAGGGTCTCTGAGGCCGAGGTTTCCAGCCCTCAACCACAACAGCGACAACACAGGGAGGCACCCCCGACCTACGACGACACCCGCTTTAGAAAGGCTCAGCAGAAGTGTTGGTTCCACGAGAACCGGGACATCTCCATCTAGCAGAAGCGACACTTCAGTGATGAGGTGATCGCTACCTTTGGGCTTGACCATATGTTTTCTAGCACCTTCACCGGGAAGGACTGCTAGCCTACCCGCGTGCCTTTGTTAGTGAGTTGATGATAGGAATTTTATGCCAACCTGGACCAGGACGATAATGGATTCGTGACGTCATTTATGTGTCGTGAGTTGATCACCATGAGCCTTGATGATTTCATGAACTTCTTCAGGTTACTCCTTAGTGATCTCAAGCATGGGGTTCTAGACTCGATGGCTGCGTTTGAGGGACAGGTGCGCCAACACTAGCTCCTTCATTCTACTGTTATACCCAAAATTTCAACCCCCTCGGAGTAAGGCATACGGGTTACAAAGGGCAAAATGGTCAAAAAGCACCAAGGCGGGATTTTCCATAGATATTCTCAGGATTTTCTATTTTCATATGACTTGTTCATTATCTCCAAACACTTCCAAATATCATATTCATTATGAAAGCTATTTCATGATTTTCTGATAATATTTATTCTGGAAATTTAGCTTTTAATTCATATTATAAGCTAATTTCTTTAATAATTAACACATTAAATAGCCTCAAAGTAGAAATAAAAAAGGTTACCAAAATTAAAATAAAATTGTCACATGGCTAGCATGACTACATACAATTGTAAACCTGAAATTGTTTTATTTGGAACCTTAGCCCAAAATTTAAAAGAGAAATTTAATCATTTTTGCAATTTTCTGCCTCCTTTGGAAAATACCCAAATCAAGTCCAAATGTCATGAATTTTAACACAAGATAGAGAATGATTTTTAAAGACTAACACCGTCGGAATTTCATTATTTCGACTTTCCAATCGTAAGTTATGAATTATGCGAGATTCCAGATTGTGAGATTTTTTTAATAGGTTATTTATCAAAATAACCAGATTCCAACTTTCAAAATTCCTAAAAATCATATTTTATCTTTGGGTAAAATTTCAGAATTTTTATCGACCTGTAGCATATTTAAAAAAATCAGCTTCTCTTAGAGCACAAAATCAGGGTTTTAGATAAAATTTTTGTTCTAACAATTTGGCAATGCTCTTTCTATAAAAGGACCTTCCAAAAATGACCTAGGGCAGAGGAGATCATCCCCAAAGTCAGAGAACACGGCCGTCAACCTACTTCCCACGCTTTTGCAACCCCGAGCCTCGAATCTATACCGAAATCATCCTGAAATCACCAAAAAACACATTCTCTCTTCTCCCATTGAGCTTCCTAACACCAAAACACCAAAAATACAGAAGCAAACCATGGTTAATGAAATACCCCGTAATTAAAAACAGTGATTAATTAGGCTAATATACTTTTAAAGGCTTAATTACACTTAAATAAATACGAGGGAAGAAATCCCGAAGAAAACGGACCTTTAAAATGGGTTAAAAGCATAAACGAACCTTAAAGCGTGTTTTTCGAGGAAACCGGGAAAACGTGACTTAAGCGGGTCAAATAGACTCGTAACAGTATTGGTCAACTAAATAATCATTAATAAACATTAGTGAAGCTTTAGAACCAATAAAAATTAGGTAAACGAGAAAATTTCCGGAAAACGGGTACCGGTTAGTGAGAACTGTAACAACCGGTAAGTTGTGGGGTGAGAATACAATTAAACAAACTTAGTGTGTCCACTTTGTAAATAAAAAAAAAAAAAGTGTGTGTTGTGCATATGTGGGCCGATTTATTGAGCCTCCCCCTCTCTTCAATTGTCTCTTATTTACTAAAGGACAAAACTAATAAGTAAAAAGCAAAAAAAAACTCCTCTCTCCTCACTCCCCTCTTCACTCACGTTTTTGCACCCCTCTCTATTCTCTCTTTTCTCTCTTCTTCTTCTACCTTGCGACACCAATGGAGAAAGGAAGAAACTCACACAACCCCCTCATTCTCTCCTCTTGTTAACCCACTAATCTTGCTCCAAAAATTACAAAATTAGTACCATTGGAATCCCCTTATGTAGGATCGGGTGGCTAACTCAAACCAATCAAAGGTGTGAGTCTAAGGATTGGTTTGACTCAAACAACCTTCGTAAGTGGGAAACACTCTGTGATGTAGAAGCACTTTATCGAATTAACTAAACTAAGGGAGCGGAAGACTTTTGCGGTAATTACAGAAAATCAATGGAAAGAGAGAAGGACTCTATGGAACTCAGCAAGGTACACAAATAAGCTATTTCATTTCCTGGTCAAACAAAATAACTTACAAATGCCCACTAAGTAGAAAGGATCTACTTAGCGGTTTTCACTCACTTACCCAACACACTCTCTAATCAGAACAATGGTAAGCGTAATGAAACTAGGAACTTCCTAGGAAGAGTCTATCTTTAGGTGCTAACTAACTAGGTACATATTCTCTCTCCTTTTCGACTTATAATATGATTCTCTTTCTCTCTCTAAGCTCTGAAATAATCCTCGATACAAGCACACCGAAAACTGTCTATTACATGTCTTATTTATACTCTAAGTTCAGCAACAGGTCGAAGGTTAGTTAGTTCCGAAAATACCGGAACTAACTTAGTGGGCAACTTCCAACGGCTCTTACTTGGTCTTCTTACTTGGGCCGCGATCTTCGGTGTTGAGGAAGAGCTTCGTGACCGTTGAGGCGCTTAAGGTGTTCCGAGTTGACTCCTGATTTTTCGCAACAGCATGGTAGAGTCCATGGAGTTTTCTTTGTTGCGCGGACTGCATCGTAGAAGCTCGCTCTTTGTGTCTGTCAAATGATGATCGACTCTGTCTTGGTGGAAGGCTATCTCTGCAACACTCCGATGTCCCAACAATTCCCCCTTGTTGCTGATGATAGCAAACCTCCGTGAATCCCGATGGAGTCGATCCTGAAATAAAACATAAGAACTAGGGGAACCGACCCTGTCAAAGTTCCCCCTTAATAGCAGCAGTAGCAAATAAGTTCAAGGACTCTATTTAGGTTCCCCCTTGATCGGAGGGGGACTCCAGGCAAGCAAACGATAAATAAGCAGTGTAATAGGCAGGATAGAATATAAGGTAGTCAAAAATACTAGACCACATGGTCTAGCAGCGCAATCCAAAAAGCAATTTTAAACAAGCAACAAAATAACCCGTACACCAGACGGGATTCACCGCTTCCCCCTTTTGCTTTCATCAGAGGGGAAGCCCATAGTAGCATAGAGTTAGTCAAGTATTCACACAAACAGCCAATAAAAAGTGTTAGAACTTAAAAAACAGCCTAAGTTCTAACACTACACAACCACGTCATTCTAAGGGTTTGGGGTGAGGGTGGATTGAATGTCAAGGAGTTGGTCCTGCAAGGCCGCCACTGTCGTCTCTATCCCGGCGAGTCGGTCCATCATCCACTTCTGGCCCTGAATCAGCTCGGCTGCATGCGCAAAGAGGCGCTCCACTTTCTCCTCAGGAGAGGTTGGAGTGAAGCTTGAGGGACTGCCTCTTGAGAAGTGGATGTCCCCGCCGTCGTTGGAGTAGATGGAGGGGGCAGCAGCTTTGATTTGTCGATTGAAGTTAGCCGATTCAAGTACCGCAGGTTGATGGTGTCTGCCTCCTCGATGGACTCTGGCGTCGAAGTCGCCAAGGGTACCTGAAAGAATTGGAATACGAGAGGCAACCAGAACACGTACCCCAAGGAGTGTTTCGGGGTGTCGACCGACTGGGCTAAGTGATGGAGAATTATGTGTGCCAAATTGATAGAGTGACGATTTATGATGCAGTACATAATGGTTAAGTCCAAGCAGTTGACCATAAGGTTTCCTTCCTTTCGTGGGACAATTTTTTGATGACCAAAATGTGGAGGGTTGGTGTAGGATGGAGAGATCGCCACGGGGTATGGGGGAGCCAATCTTTTTCTTGGAGGAGAAAAAGCGGTAGATTGATTTTGTTATGTGGTACCCCGGGGATCTCAGGAAGGATTCCTTTTTCATAAAATGACAGGCCAGTGGCAGGAACACCAAGAATTTCAGACAGCTTTGCAAGATCAAAAATATTGGGGTGGAATTGACAACAGACTGAGCAGCACTGTTACGGATAACAAGGTTTTGGAAGAAGTCGACAGACTCTGTGGGATACCACTCAGTTATTTCACAAAAGAGGTATTTCCACCCCTGAATTTCGAGCATAGTGACTAACTCCCCTAAGTTGGAAGACAGAGCCCAAGAAAAGTCGAGGAACTTACCCCTGACTATATTACGGTCGGAGGCAGGATCCCCGAGCATGTACCTCTGAGTGAAGGGGTCGACCTTCACACTCCCTCGGTGGGGTTTTGGAGGTTTTTGATCTCTAGCGGAGGTGGCACCCGTAGAAGCATCATGACTGGCGGTGGGCAGTTCTTGGACGGGAGATGATTCACCGGAACCGGAGGAGACATGTTGGGCCTTGACAGAGGAACGGAGGATTCTTTTGGCTGTGGGTCGGTTTGAGGTTTGGCCTTTTCTCTTGCGGGTTTTGGGTGGAGGTTGTTGTGATGGTTTGCGGATTTAGCGGGGGATGCTGGTGGGGTTGGAGTAGGAGATTTGGTCGGTGATTTGCTGGTATGGGCTTGTGGCTGATCAGTTGGCTGATTTTTGGCGGGAGGATTGTCAGCTTGTGGGGTTGGGGATGGTGGTAGGGTTTGGAGTGGAGTAACTTCTTCAATGTCTGTGTCAAGAATCTCTGTTCTTGCAGCAGATGGCGGTGTTTGATGGGTGGATGGGTCGCGGGTGTCAGGTGGTGGTGTGTAGGAGTGTGTGGGCGAAGAAGTAGCGGTGGTTTTAGTGGGCGATGTGGTGGTGGTAGTGGTGAGTGTAGGTGGATTAGGGTTTGCCATGGCCTGGAGATACGCCTGAAGGCGAATGGGATCGGCGAAAATTTCGGCTGGGATGTTAATTCCAGAGAAGTTGATGCCGGCCATTTGGAAGTTGAAGGATACTCGGGTGTAAAGGGAGTGTGAAGTGAGAGAGATGGAGTGGACGGGTGATAGATATAAAGGCTGAAATGTGCAGAGATGGCGTGTGTGTCAGGTGCGATTAATGTGGCGACGTCAGGATAAGGCGAGATGAAGGGCGACGATTTAGGCGGGTTCTGGTGCGGATGGATGACGTGGATAGTAGCGCTAGAGTACTAGGCGTGCTAAGTAAGAAAACACATTCTACTGATGCAAGTGCAAACAAAGACAGACTCTATGAGACATGAGGGCGTACCTGCTGAAGATTGCGGTAGGGGCAAGGAGATGCGACCGTCTAGGTAGACGGAGTCAATCCGATTGCCGATCGCAGTGCTTCGAATCTTGCTGTAGACAAGGGTTAGTAAAAATATCTGCAAGTTGATCTTCTGTGGGCACAAAGTCAAGTTGGATAAGCTTTTTCTCGACACAGTCTTTCAAGAAGTGAAAGCGAATTTCGATGTGTTTGGTTCTTGAGTGTTGGACTGGGTTTTCTGATATTTTGATTGTGCTTTTGTTGTCACAAAAGATGGGGATCTGTTCTTGGGTGACATGATAGTCTTGGAGTTGTTGTTTCATCCAAAGGAGTTGGGAGCAACACGCTGCAGCAGAAACATACTCTGCCTCTGCTGTAGAGAGTGCTACAGAGTTTTGTTTTTGGAGGACCATGAAACAAGGCAAAGACCCAAGAACTGTGCATTACCTGAAGTACTCTTTCGATCTTGGAGAGAACCAGCCCAATCAGAGTCACTATATCCAGATAAAGTAAAAGTAGGAGATCGTGGATACCATAGATAGAGTGTACTTGTACCTTTGAGATAGCGGAAGATACGCTTGACTGCTTTGAGGTGAGACTGTTTGGTGCTGCTTGGAAGCGAGCACAAAGACAGACTGCGTGAAGAATGTCTGGGCGACTGGCAGTCAGGTACAAGAGGGACCCTATCATGCCTCTATATTCTGTGGCATTGACGCCGACTCCGTCATCATCAGGATGCAGTTTGGCAGATGTACAGCTTGGTGTGGACATACTCTTTGCATTCTTTAGATTGTACTTATCAAGGAGTTCCTTGATATATTTGTGTTGATGGATCTTGATCCCGTCCTTTTCCTGTTGAATTTGTAATCCTAGAAAGAACTTGAGCTCACCTAACTCATTCATGGAAAACTCTTGCTTCATAAGGTTAGAAAAATGGTCACAGAGGGTGTTACTTGTAGAACCGTAAATAATATCATCAACATAGATCTGTACTAGAAGTAAGTCATGTGATGAATGTAGAATGAAGAGCGTTTTATCTACGTTACCTCGAGAGAAACCGTTTTGCAATAGATATGTAGACAGTCTTTCATACCAGGCACGTGGAGCCTGTTTCAGTCCGTAAAGGGCCTTACATAATTTGTAGACGTAGTCGGGATGGACGGAGTCTGTGAATCCTGGTGGTTGTTCGACGTAGACTTCTCTATCAATGTAGCCGTGAAGGAAGGCTGTCTTAACATCCATTTGATATAATTGGAAACCTTTGTAAGCAGCGAACGCAATGAACATGCGAATTGCTTCAAGACGAGCTACTGGAGCGAAGGTTTCATCATAATCGATCCCTTCTTCTTGATTGTAGCCCTGAACAACTAATCGAGCTTTATTCCTGAAAACTTGGCCTGCAGTATCAAGTTTATTACGAAAGACCCAACGAGTACCAATGGCTTGTTGATGCGTGGGGCGAGGAACTAACTCCCAGACAGCATGGCGCTGGAGGGAATTGAGTTCCTCCTGCATAGCAGTAACCCAATCACTATCAAGGAGTGCTTCTTTGACATTTCTTGGTTCAGTACTAGACAGAAACGCACCAAAGGCACAGAGATTTGCATGGCTTGTAGGCGTGTTTGGACACCGGTGTTTGGGTCTGTAATGATGTTTTCAGGAGGGTGAGCAGATCTTTGCTGGAACTGGCGACGTGAAGCAGGGGGGGGTGTTTTCTTTTCAGAGGAGTCAAAATTCAGGTTTTGTTGTAAGGGTGTCTCCGGGTGATTGTCTGAGTCTGTAGATTCTGATGAATTGTTTTTGTTTGCAGGGGAACCAGGAGTGAGTGATGGAGTGGGACTCAGGGAGTCTTCCTATTGGGACAGTGATGAAGTGGGATCGTGAGAAAATCATCGGGGGCAAAGTCAAGATGATCAGAAGATGAGCCAACATTGTGGGACTCATCGAACTTGACATGTGGGCTTTCTTCTAAACATTGAGTTCTAAGATTGATAACACGATAAGCTTTGCTTTTAGAAGAATAGCCAAGAAAAATACCTTCATCACTTTTAGGAGAGAACTTACCCAAGTTGTCCTTACCATTGTTGTGAATAAAACACTTACATCCGAAACGCATGAGATGTAGAAGACTTGGTTTACGTTGACGGAGTAGTTCATAGGGTGTCTTGTGAAGGAATGGATGAATCATCGCACGATTTAAAACATAGCAAGCTGTGTTAACGGCTTCTGCCCAATAAGATGGAGTGAGTTGACTGTCGATGAGCATGGTGCGAGCCATTTCTACCAAGGTTCTATTTTTGCGTTCAACCACTCCGTTTTGTTCTGGAGTGCATGCAGATGAGATTTGGTGATCCACTCCATTGTCCCTGCAAAACTCATCAAACGACTTGTTACAAAATTCAGTACCCTGGTCCGTTCTCAGGGTTTTTAGAGTGAATGAAAATTTGTTGACGAGCATCTTATGGAGTTTGACAAACTCCGTAAAAGTTTCATCTTTGGTAAATAAGAAAATGACCCAGGTCCACCTGGAATAGTCATCGACTATGACCAGAATGTACCTCTTACCGCTTCTGCTTTGTGTACGCATGGGGCCAACAAGATCCATGTGTAGTAGTTCCAGTGGAGAGTTAGAGAGAGAGTAGGCTTACTTTTGAATGAGGACCGGGTGTGTTACCTTTAACACATGCTTCACAGACAGAGTCTGTGTCAAAGGTGGTGTCTGGTAAACCAATCACCAAGTCCTTGCTTTTGAGTTTGTTCAACAGCCTATGATTTGCGTGGCCAAGTCTGGAGTGCCACAACAGTGAGTTTTTGGAATGCACATTGAGACAGACTTGGTCGTCTGGCTTAATGGAGTTTAAGCACATTTTGTAGAGATTGCCTTCTCTACGTCCCACAGCTTTTAGTGAACTGTACGCTCATCATAAACCTTACAATCCGAAGAGGAGAAAAGTACCAAATTGAATCTATCACAAATTGAGAGATGCTTAATAAACTATGCTGGAGTCCAGTGACCAGATGGACTCCATCAATTTAAATCTTGAGGGGTTACCTACGGATCCAACTCCCACGATTTCACCCTGGTTGTTGTTTCCAAAAGTAACCTTACCTCCTTGGTAGGATGAAAGCGAATTGAATTGATTTGGATCTCCAGTCATGTGACGAGAGCATCCACTATCCAAGTACCAGCTGTCTCCATTCGCCTTCACCTACAAAAGAACAGATCATTGTTAGTTTGGGGAACCCAGATATACTTGGGTTCCCTTTTGAGCCAGACTGTTTCAATTTTTCTCGTGCTTCAAGTATCAGTTTAACACGTTTGACATTAAAAGAGAGATCTCTATTTAGTTTATCACATGCACTGTCACGATGTCCAAGACTCCCGCAGTAGCCACAAATCTTGGTTGGTGGAATATTGACGTATTTCTGTTGTCCTTTCCACCAGGAGTCGAATTTTTCTTTTCTTGATATCGTTGACTCTGTTGTCGGATTTGGACATATTTTTGGGATGTCAACTTTCCTTTGTGCCACTTGGGTGTGGATTGAGTGGATCGAACTTCGGATTGTAGATTCACAATCTGCTGAGAGAGTTGTTCTACTTTAGAGCGAAGAGTATCTCGATCTTGGCTAATTTCTTTGATTTTGGAATTGGCCCACTCAGGTAGTTCAGAGGCGGTGACTTGTTTGATAAACTTGACTGGCTTAAGGGAAAGGGCGTGTTACTTTTCTTTCAATTTTTGAGTGAGATTTTTGATAGTGGTGTTCAAGGATATGTTTTGGATTCAGAAGCATAAGATCATTTTGAAGAGAGAACAACACTTTCAGTAAAGATGGGTGAGGTCTGTTGGGGAGTCGATCAGGGTGAGAGACTTCTGGTCACCTCTGTTCAAATGAGTTTTCTAAAGGTATCATGAGAGTTCCTTTTGAAGGGTAATCAACATGACGCCTTGAATCTTGCAGATCTAACCTGAGAGAACAAGAGATGGTTTTGTGTTCCTCAGCTTCATCCCTTAGGGCATACATAAGACCTTTTGAGATTTCGAGTTCCTCAGATAGCTCGTTTATCTTGCTGGTAAGACTTGCTTTGAGAGAGTTGTTCTCGGAGACAATTTTAGCAATTAAAGTCATAAATCCCATGGGAGAAATACGGTAAAGGTCTGTTTCAAGATGAGAACGAGTTACCTCATTATCAGGGATCATGGACTCCGTCGTATCGTGTGCCATGAGACATACCAGGCCGCTGGACTCTGTGTCTGGATCATCGGAGTCTGAATCACCCCAGCCAACAGCCGCCATCAGCGATCTCCCTTGAGGTTTCCATACTGATTCTTGAGTAAGGGGCATTCCTTCTTGAAGTGACCGGGTTTGTTGCAGTTAAAGCAAGTTACAGAGCTGAAGGATTGTTTGGAGGGGTTTGAGAACGACCGACTCTGACGATTTGGTTGGTTACGCATGAATTTTCAGAAGTTCTTGACTATGAAGACGAAGTCTTCCATAGTCTCAGCCTCACTTTCTTCAACAATAATATCTACCAGCTCTGCCCTAGCTTGTCTGATTTGAGTATCAGCGACATAGGCTCCTTCTTGAGTGAGCTGAGTTGAATTAACCTGCAAGGCTTGGTCATTCAAAGTAGTAGACTTACTAGAAGAGGGAGAAGAAGTAATACCACACTTCTTTCGAACATTCTTCTTGTATTTATCTACAGATTGTAGATAGGAACCTAGGTCTTGACAGCTCCATTTGGATAAATCCTTGCATGCTTTGGTAGAGATTACCGTTTTTGCCCACTCTTCTCTCAGACTGTCCAGCAACTTGTGCAAGACACTCTCTCTATCTGGCAAGATGCTGACTTCCTGCATAGTAGTGGTTAGTAAATAGAAACGATCAAGCACTTCTTCTAGAGACTCACCGGGTTTCTGTAGGAAGTTTTCATAGTCCATTCGAAGTTCTTGAGCTTTGCATTTCTTTAGCTCAGTGACTCCTTCGTGAGTTGCTTGAAGGAGTGTCCAGATCTCATTAGCAGACTTACAGTGGTTGACTCTCCTTTGTTCTGGGATGGACAGGCAAGTGTATATTGCGCGTGATGCTTGACGATTCAGCTCGTACCTCTTGCGATCTGCAGCAGTCCATGTGGATCGGTCTGGATTGACTACAAGATCTCCTCCAGTGACTATTTCCCAAAGCTCGGAGTTGACAGACTCAATGTGTTGCTCGATCTCATTTTCCAGTGGTCGTAGTTAGTGGAGGTGAGTCTGGGATGCTCGAAGTGCATTTTGTTGTTTTGATTGGCGAAGAGGTCTGCCATTGCTTCGTTGATTGACCGTTAGCCTAAGCAAGGCTCTGATACCACGTGTAGGATCGGGTGGCTAACTCAAACCAATCAAAGGTGTGAGTCTAAGGATTGGTTTGACTCAAACAACCTTCGTAAGTGGGAAACACTCTGTGATGTAGAAGCACTTTATCGAATTAACTAAACTAAGGGAGCGGAAGACTTTGCGGTAATTACAGCAAAAATGGAAAGAGAGAAGGACTCTATGGAACTCAGCAAGGTACACAATAAGCTATTTCATTTCCTGGTCAAACAAAATAACTTACAAATGCCCACTAAGTAGAAAGGATCTACTTAGCGGTTTTCACTCACTTACCCAACACACTCTCTAATCAGAACAATGGTAAGCGTAATGAAACTAGGAACTTCCTAGGAAGAGTCTATCTTTAGGTGCTAACTAACTAGGTACGTATTCTCTCTCCTTTCGACTTATAATGCGATTCTCTTTCTCTCTCTAAGCTCTGAAATAATCCTCAATACAAGCACACCGAAAACTGTCTATTACATGTCTTATTTATACTCTAAGTTCAGCAACAGGTCGAAGGAGTTAGTTCCGAAAATACCGGAACTAACTTAGTGGGCAACTTCCAACGGCTCTTACTTGGTCTTCTTACTTGGGCCGCGATCTTCGGTGTTGAGGAAGAGCTTCGTGACCGTTGAGGCGCTTAAGGGTGTTCCGAGTTGACTCCTGATTTTTCGCAACAGCATGGTAGAGTCCATGGAGTTTTCTTTGTTGCGCGGACTGCATCGTAGAAGCTCGCTCTTTGTGTCTGTCAAATGATGATCGACTCTGTCTTGGTGGAAGGCTATCTCTGCAACACTCCGATGTCCCAACACCTTACAAAGGAGAACACATCGCTCCTTTCAAAAATCTAAAAGCTCCATTTTCGATTTTATGGGTGTCCACCATTTGGAGATTTGAAGCCACCATTAGAAGCACCTTCACCTCCTTATCATCTTGAGGTAAAAGAATTCCGAAAATCCATCGTTTCTAGCTCTCATTAGCCTTTTAAGAATTTTCAGTTTTTGAATGCTTTGTTCTTCTTGCTCCAGCCGATTTGGCTTCTCTTGTGGGCTAGAAATCTTGTTCATTCACTAGTGAAGAGCTTCATCCATTCATTGGAAGGTAACACTCTTTTCTAAACCCTAAAACTCAAATTCTAGGGTTAGATATAAAAATGAATGCTAAATGGTATGGTGTATGTATTATGTGCTGTAGCACTTTGTGTGTGGGAACCCTATTGGGACCGAGAACAAAGAGAAGGAAAGAAGAGAAGAGGAAAGGAAAGAAAGGAAACTAACAAGACAAGGTAAATGCCCTTACCTTGAGTTAGTTGTGTATATGTGTTGTAACAGTTTTGAGTATCAAAAACAAGTAATGTATTTGAGTAATAGAGTAGTGGTAATGTAGTAGTGTATTGGAGGAAAGAATGTAACAGTTTATGAAGTTTTAAATGAAGTTTAAAAGCTTGGGAAAACAATGGGTGGTAGTATGTGTATATGTGCAGGAATTGTAATGTGTATATTGGAGTTGAATTGTGTGTATAAGAAGTGTTGTGTAAACAGGTTGTGAGAATGTGAATTTGTGAGCTGAAATAATGTGTGGAGAAAGTTAGAATTATAGGGGAGACCATGCCAAAATTTGTGTAGAAAGGAGAGGACTTGAGTTGTTTAAGAAGAGGAAGTATTTGGAGGGTTTAGGAGGAATGTTAGTACCTTGTAACAGATTTGAATATGAGTTTGTAAATGAGATGGAACTAGGTTGTGAGCTAATGTATTTAGGATGCTAAGAGTGGCATTGGATGAGGAGGTATTGGAGTATAAGAGTAGAGGGAAAAATCTGTAGCATAAGGTATAAGGGAAGAAACAATGGGAGTGTTGAGTTGAAACTTGGGGAAATTGAGTGTATAAATAAGCATAGGATTGTGTAATGTATTAAGGAATGAATTAGCATGATTTAGAGTGTCTAAATAGTACTAAAACATGTTAGGATGCATGTAGGAAGAATAGGGAAGCAATGGGTGAAATTGGGAAAAGAAAACAAGGCCTGTAGCAAAGTTCTGCTACTGTCCGACCCACAGCCTGGATCGGACGCTGGGTCGGACAGGGCCTGGACAACGAAAATAAACTTTCTGGAACCGTCCGACCCAGAGCCGTGAGTCGAACGTGGGTCGGACGGGCCTTGAGAAACAACGGTAATTCTTTCTGGAATGGTCCGACCCAGGGCCGTGAGTCGGACGTGGGTCGGACGGGCAAATTTTCTAATGGCGAAGTTTCTGACTTCGTCCGACCCAGAGCCTGGGTCGGACGGAGCTAAGTCACAGAATCGAAACTTTCTGGAATGGTCCGACCTAGAGGTGTATGGGTCGGACGGAATAGTGCTGGGTCGGACGGGAGTAATTTCAGAGGACGAAAACCTACTGGAATGGTCCGACCCAGGGTTGGGTCGGACGGTGGGTCGGACGGCCCAAACACTTACACAAAAAAAAATGTTTTTATAATATGACTATAGTAATCATATGTATGTATATGTATATGCCTATACACGGTATGCATGTATAAGTAGTAATACACCATTAATGAAGTAATGATGATAAGAAAGTAAGTAAACGTGTAAGGAAGTAAGTTTATGAAGTAGTAAAGGAAAGAGTGGTTTTTTAACCAAGTAAGAAAGTAATGGAGTAGTAAGTATGCATTGAAAGTATCAATGAAGGAGTAAGTAGATCAATAATAGATCATTGATCATACTACTTCATGTATGTATAGGAATCCCATAGTTGAGCTCCAAAGGAACCGGTAGTACCCTACGACGGTGAACGGTATGATTTCTTCATGCCCTGTATCCTAACTTGGTTACCCCGATTTGTGTGCTTATGTGATCACCAACAAGATAAATGCACGAATCGGACTTATATTGCACCTAATTGTGTTTGAACTATATTGTTCTTGTTTTATGCTCTTGAACATTTAGTTTGTATAATTCATGAAATGTATGAATGGAAATGAAGTGTATGTGTAAGTATGAGTACTTGCGTATTGTATGTATGTATGGAAGTAAGTATGGACTTCTACTAATTCCTAACGATCTAACTCCTAACATGAGTATTGAGTAAAATGGAATGAGTAGAAGCCCGATATAGTTTCGGCCACGCGTGAGGATAAGGAGACACAAGAGGTTGGATCCGAATCCTGGCTATAATCTTTTCCATGGACCAAACCCTTGAATGGGTAGCATCCTGGATTAGTGGGCCACCCTAAAGCCCGGTGGTGGGATGTAGTAATCCCTGCCCGGAGGTCATACCGACTTAACTGGAAGTAAAGTATGTAAGAAGTAAGTATTGTATTTGTATTGGTCTTGACTATTGTACGTCATTGACCCGGAGTAAAAGTATTGAACACCCGATTAACCCGGGTGTGTAATAAGGCTAACAAGACCTTTGTATGTAATGGAGAATTGTATCTCCGTAATACGGTGAGTATGGTAAGTATGAATGAATGACTTGCATTGTATTCCTTGTATGTATTGTATGTATGTATGCTTGGTAAATGAATGTATTGTATTGTATTGTATTGTAGTAAGCATGTATGTATGTATGAATGAAACGAACCGCATGTACTCGACCAATTAATTGGCGTACCCTCGCTAGTACGCGGGGTATGCGGTTATCATATGCAGCGTAAGCTGACCCCCTAGGGGGAATGTTTTTACTCCACAGGTACCCGCGAGGCGTGACGGAAGAGTAAGGATGGAATGTGATACTTTTTGGTAGATAGTAGGATTGAAATGTGGTGTACCGAGTTGTACACGGCTAAGGCCTTTTGTGTAGCCGGTGTACCATGTGGTACACCTTTTTGGATAATGAATTCGTGATTGGATAGTAAGGAGAGAATGTATAACTCTTAATTTTTGGAAAGTAGCACTGGATTGTAATTCATATACTTTAGACACTCGGTAATCAAATGTAAGTAAGTATTTGGATTGTAAGGTAAGTAGTATGTATGCACCTATTCTAATCGTCAGACCGATACGGTAAGTAGTAGTAGCCTTGTTAACCTTGGATGGTTAACGGCATTGTATCACCCGCCGGGAGTAGGTAAGTATTCCGCTGCGAGCAAGGTAATTATGGGAATGATTAGAGGATAATGGAAGGATTAGCGGTTGGGGTGTTACAAAAAGTGGTATCAGAGCGAAGTCTCGCTCTGATGATTAGAATCTTAAGAGTAGTGATTACCGAGTTAGGATTTCAACCGCCTTAAACGGATATTTAGAAACCTAACTAGGAACTCCCGTTAGCAATAACGGATACCATTAACGTCTACAAAGACGATACCATTGTTTGAATGAAGACCGTGAGGTCATAGTATCACGACATCTAATGTAATCCACACTTGTTCAGATGTCAGGACGTGGTCCAGGTCGTCCCAGAGGAGGGGGCAACAAAGGACCAAGCGCGCAGACGATAGCCGAAATCGTCGCCGCCACGGTAGCACAGATGCTACCGGATGTAATCACGGCTGTACAACAAACACAGCAAAACCAGAAGCAGCAGCCCGACCCCCTCATCCCCGAGAAATGAATTGGGTAAAAGCTGTCGCCGACCTTCGACCTCCATGCTTTAGAGGCGAGAGCGACCCCGCCAAGCTCGAGGCCTACCTCTCCGAGACGGAGACGTCCTTCGAGACACTTGAGACTCCCGCTGGAGTTCGAGTGAGGATAGCTGCGTACTATCTCAAAGACGCGGCTATGGACTGGTGGAAGCTCGTTAAGGCCGAGCACATAGCTGATCCCGCATTCGGATGGGAAGCATTCACCTCTCTCCTCTGATCTAAGTACTACCCCGAGCATGTCAAGACCAAGAAAAGGCTTGAGCTCGACGCACTAAAAATGACCGAGAAGATGATGGTTGATGAATATTACCGCACCTTCACCTCTCTCCTCCGACTTCTACCCGACCTTGGGTATACCGGCCAAGTCTTGGTCGACCGCTTCTACGGCGGATTGAGCCATCGACTCCGGTATGGCATGGGCTTCACACGGTTTACCTCCCTTCAGGTAAACAAGTTGAACCCTTAAAAAGCCATGAGTAATGTGAATTAGTATTCCCGTATGTAAATGTAACCTAATGCCTAAGTAATTCAGGAGTGTTACCACGCTGCATCTCGAGTTGAGATCACCTGCCAGCTAAGAGATGAGGAGCAAGCGCTGAAGCGCAAGGTGAGCGGCAAGGGTAACCCTCCGATGATCAAAACCAATCCAAACCTTGGAAGAAAAGGAAGGGAAGCATTCCCATCAGAAGAATACATCCGGAGACGGCGGTGCCCATGCTGAGAAGGGCAAGGCAGCTGAGCCATTACAGATTGCCTACACCGCACCAGTGGCAGCGAAGCCACTGAGGTCTCAGCCCTACAGAGGTAAGAAACCGAAATCGAATTAGTACGCTTGTGAATTTGTATGTATATAGAGTATTGTAAGTATACCGAACCTTGCTAACTGGAAGAAGCTATAGGTTCCGGATTTGGCCAAGGAAAGAACCAATCTGATGGGCGCGCAGCTACATCTGCCGTAACTGCAACAAGGATCATCCCGGCACAGACTGCCAAGAAAGGGAGATCCGCTGCTTCACTTGTCAGAAACCGGGCCACCGTGCCAATGCATGCTCGGAGAACTCTAAGCCCAAGGGCAACTACCAGGGCTACAAGCAGCGTGAGGGCAAGGAGGTTGCATCTGGCGATGCTCATGCCCAGCACACCTCGCAGGGACAGGGGTCCCGAGGTCCGCAGAAGGGCGCACCGCAGAGGCAGCCGGCCCTACACATCATAGACCGTGATGGGACCGGGACTAAGTCCGGCCCAGGTAACCACTGCAACCTTTAATCCTTGAAGAGCATGACTAAGTATCATAGTAATTGTATGAATGAAAGCATGAATGCGTAAGTACTTGAAGTATGAAATTGAGCATGAGTAAGTAACATGGAAGTATGTATCGAGCATGAAATGAATTAGTAAGCCTAGAACTCACTCTAGATGAAATTTACCACCTTAGGGAAATTCCATATCTGTTACCCAATACCTCCAAACTCACCTCATGAAGAGACCGACATCGCCCATCACACTTCAACAACGAACAGTGTCAGGTCATCCGCCCAGGTATGATCTTATTAAAAGGATACCTGACCCGAAGCATAAATTTCAATTATCCGACGATGCAACGAGTTAGGAACGGGTCCAGGAGGATTTTATACACCCGAATTCCCCGGTGGAGCTACAATGAAGCTGAAAATGATGTGCTTGGGAAAGGACTGGAACCCTTATACCAAGACATACCAAACAACGCGAGCAGGAGACGGAACAACACCTCCAGCAATACCCCCAGAATTCCAAATGCTTGTCACACAAGCTGTAGAAATTGCACAACAGTGTGAAGATGAACCAATCCCTACACTTGAAGCAGATCTATGTATCGTCAACTTCTATGAGAAAGAAGGACGACTTGGCTTACACCAAGACAAGGACGAGACAGCGGAATCTCTCGAACTAGGAGTGCCCGTAGTGTCTTGGTCCATTGTGATGACGCCGTATTTTTTTATAGCGAGCGGAAGCGTGTGGACCTCGCAGAAAAATTGGTATTGAGATCAGGAGATGTTCTAATCATGGGTGGAAAATCAAGGTTGCTGTATCACAGGATCCAGAAGATCAAGTTGAATACGGCACCACCGGCAATAATCAATGCCACACACATGATACCAGGGCGCCTGAACCTTACCTTTAGAAAGTATTAATCTTGTAGTAGCATGTAATCCAGTAGTAACGTGTATTAGAGACACAGTATGTATGATGGTTGGTTATTCAATAAAAGCAGTGTTGGTTATTAAATTCCATTTGCGTTCCACCATCTTTACCTGTAATCTCATGAATCAATAGGTTGTGGACTCGGTACCGAAGGTAACCTGAGCATCCTCACTGAAGAACAAGCCGGCAAGAGCGGCACCATTCTAACGGGAACCTTCCCAGTAAACGGCATGAAGCCTCAGTATTATTCGACTCCGGCGCCTCTCACACCTTCATATCGCCATCTCTTGCGAAGAAGTTGGGGCTAGATGCGGATGAGCTACCGAACTTCTTGGTTACTCTCCCATCGAAGGAGCGGGTACAGTGTACCAAGTATTACAAATCAGCCACCATTCAAATCAAAGGTGAAGCGTTTCCCATTTCCTTCATTGAATTCAACGGATTGGGATTCGACTTAATAATTGGAATGAACTGGTTGGAGCGGCACAAGGGGAGAATCCTATGCGCCGAGCACCGATTGCTGCTCAAGAGTCCATCTGGGGTCACTGTTTCATACCGCCAAAGACCGAGAGAGCCTTCAACTACAGTCATCTCCGCCATGGCAATGTATCGGGAGCTCAGAAAAGGACATGAGGTGTATTTATGCCACGTGCAAGACCTGGAGAGAGATCCAGAGTTCAGTGACGAGGTAGCAGTAGTCTCAGAATTCCCTGATGTATTTCTGAAAGAGCTACCTGGTATGCCACCACAGAGGGCGGTAGAATTTGAAATCGTCCTTGTACCGGGTACTGGTCCCATTGCTAGGGCACCATACCGTATGGCACCGGCAGAAATGGCAGAACTCAAGGAACAACTACATGACTTACTCGACAAAGGGTTTATACGCCCGAGCGTATCACCCTGGGGAGCACCGGTCCTCTTCGTGAAGAAGAAGGACGGTAGTCTCCGCCTCTGCATCGACTACCGCGAATTAAATGCGGTCACTGTAAAGAACAAGTATCCATTGCCACGCATCGACGACCTGTTCGATCAGTTGAAGGGAGCATCCGTCTTTTCTAAGATTGATCTCCGATCCGGTTACCACCAAATTGCTATCAAAGAGCAAGACATTCAGAAAACAGCATTCCGAACAAGATATGGCCACTACGAATTCACGGTGATGCCATTCGGTTTGTCTAATGCACCAGCCAAATTCATGGACCTAATGAATCGGTTATTCAGTGATCAGCTGGACACTTCGGTAGTAGTATTTATTGACGACATTCTTGTGTATTCGAAGTCACCAGAAGAACATGAAAACCATTTGAGAAGAGTACTTGAGACACTGCGCGAGAACCAGCTGTATGCGAAGTTCTCCAAATGCGAGTTTTGGCTAGATCAGGTATCTTCCTCGGTCATGTCATCTCGAGCGCGGGCATTTCAGTAGACCCATCCAAAATCGAAGAAGTAGTGCGATCATGGCCTAGACCTAAGACTGTTACCGACATCCGGAGCTTTCTTGGTTTAGCCGGTTATTACCGGAGGTTTGTAAAGGACTTCTCAAAAGTCGCTAAGCCCATGACGTCATTGATGAAGAAAGATGCACCCTTTGTATGGACAAAGGAGTGCGAAGTATCCTTCCAGAAATTAAAAGACTCATTGACCTCAGCGCCAATTCTCACACTTCCAGAGGGCACAGAGGGATTTGAGGTGTATTGTGATGCATCGGGCAAGGGCATGGGATGCGTACTCATGCAGCATGGCAAGGTAGTAGCCTATGCTTCTCGCCAGCTGAAAAAGCATGAGGAGAATTACCCGACACATGATCTAGAGTTAGGAGCCATTGTCTTCGCCTTGAAGATATGGCGACACTAT
This sequence comes from Limonium bicolor, assembly GCA_023374045.1. NCBI lineage: Eukaryota > Viridiplantae > Streptophyta > Magnoliopsida > Caryophyllales > Plumbaginaceae > Limonium > Limonium bicolor. The sequence continues at coordinate 20,000,838 of CM041783.1, read as the reverse complement.
CTCTATGGGTAAGCATCACCATCTACTCCGACCACAAAAGTCTACAGTACGTATTCACCCACAAAGAATTGAACCTAAGGCAGAGGAGGTGGATGGAGTTCCTCTCGGATTACGACATCAACCTCCAGTATAAAGAAGGGAAGGCAAACGTAGTAGCCGACGCCCTGAGTCGTCGAGCACACTCGCTCCATTCGCTACTCGCTTCTTCTAGCTTGGTTGACGAGGTGCGAGACGCTCAGTTGAGCGACCCTTACTTCACAGAGATCAGACAGAAAATCACAGATGGTACCTTTGAGCGCCGAAAGTACGACTTCAAACTGCATGAAGATGGTCTGATCCGTTTGAATGGCAGATTATGCGTCCCCCAAAGCAATGCTGAGCTAAGGGATCGCATTCTGCGAGAGTCACATTGTTCGACATTGCATGTCCATCCGGGAGCCTCTAAAATGTACAAAGACATGAAGAGGTACTTCTGGTGGTCAGGAATGAAATCAGACGTGACTGAGTATGTTCTGAGGTGTCTCACATGCCAGAAGGTGAAGTTCGAGCACCGAAGACCGGGAGGAATGGTGCAATCCATGCCCATTCCGGAGTGGAAATTCCACGACATCTCCATGGATTTTGTTGTTGGACTCCCACCTGCTAGGGGAGGACTCAACATGATCTAGGTAGTAGTAGTCGATCGCCTCACCAAGGTTGCCCGATTCATACCGATGAAGGACACCTGGAAGGTGGCGAAGCTCGCAGAGCTATTCGACAAGGAGATCATCCGACACCACGGAGTCCCAAAAACCATTGTATCTGACCGCGGACACCAGATTTCTTTCGAGATACTGGAGAGCGAGCGACACGGAAGCGCTTGGTACTGAGTTGAAGCTTAGCACCGCCTTCCATCCACAGACCGACGGTCAGACAGAAAGGACCATCCAAACACTAGAGGATATGCTAAGGGCATGTGCCTTAGACTTCCAGGGGAGCTGGATTGAGAAGCTTCATCTTATCGAGTTTTCGTATAACAATAGCTACCATGCTTCGATTAAGATGTCGCCATTCCAAGCTTTGTATGGTAGACCTTGCCGTACCCCGTTGTGTTGGGATGAGTCAAGCGAAGCGGTCATCATAGGACGGAGAGTATTTGGAACAAGTACAAGCTGAGGTACAACAAATCCGAGCAAATATGAAAGCAGCCCAAGATAGACAGAAATCCTATGCGGACGTGCGACGACGCGACCTTGAGTTCGCCGTGGGCGACCAAGTGTTCTTGCGTGTCTCACCTATGAGGGCGTCTTTCGATTTGGCCAAAAGGGCAAGCTGAGCCCGAAATTTGTAGGCCCGTATACCATTACCGAGAGGATTGGAGCAGTAGCTTATAGGCTAGCATTGCCTGAAGAATTGGGGCGTGTTCATGATGTCTTTCATGTATCACAACTCAAGAAATACATAGCCGATCCCTCTCATGTATTAGAACCCGAACATCTATCCCTAGAGCCGACGATGAGATATGTCGAGACTCCACTACGAATCCTTGATACGAAGACAAGAGACACTCGCCATAAATCTGTACGAATGGTGAAGGTCTTGTGGTCTAACCACGATGTCGAGGAAGCGACTTGGAATTAGAGGACGCCATGAAGGCGAAGTACCCGAATCTATTTGTAGACTAGATGTCTAGTATCCGTATAGCACGGAGGGTACGGGGCGTACCCCTTTTAAGGGGGGTAGAGCCTTTTGCTTTTGCATTGCTTCGGGTTAGCATTGCGTAGTATGTATGTATTGTAATTGTACTTGATTGGCACAATGTAGTGCTAATAGTATTCAGTATGTAGTACGATGAGTACGGTGGTGTGTAATGAGTAATGCATTGGTGTTGTACGGTATACAACCGAATGACAATGTGAAGTGTATTGTGTATGTATTGTGGAATGTGCGAAGAATTGAATGGAGTATTAGTATGGATTGTGTATTGTGTATGGTATTTGAACTGAGTATGACGTATGGTATCTGAATTGTGTATGCTGGTAGTGTAAGAATCGTGAACACCTTGTAAGGTGGGTAGTAGAATGCATTGTGGCAATTGTTTGCCAAATGAGTAGAAATAGTAAACCGTAACCTTGAGCAACTTGAGGGCAAAGTTTCTTAAGGGGGGTAGATTGAAATACCCCGTAATTAAAACAGTGATTAATTAGGCTAAATATACTTTTAAAGGCTTAATTACACTTAAATAAATACGAGGGAAGAAATCCCGAAGAAAACGGACCTTTAAAATGGGTTAAAAGCATAAACGAACCTTAAAGCGCGTTTTTCGAGGAAACCGGGAAAACGTGACTTTAAGCGGGTCAAATAGACTCGTAACAGTATTGGTCAACTATAATCATTAATAAACATTAGTGAAGCTTTAGAACCAATAAAAATTAAGTAAACGAGAGAAAATTTCCGGAAAACGGGTACCGGTTAGTGAGAACTGTAACAACCGGTAAGTTGTGGGGCGAGAATACAAATTAAACAAACTTAGTGTGTCCACTTTGTAAATAAAAAAAAAAAAAAGTGAGTGTGTGTGCATATGGGGGCCGATTTATTGAGCCTCCCTCTCTTCTCAATGTCTCTTATTGCTAAAGGACAAAACTAATAAGTAAAAGCAAAAAAATTAGACTCTCTCTCCTCACTCCCTCTTCACTCACGTTTTTGCACCCTCTCTATTCTCTCTTTTCTCTCTTCTTCTTCTACCTTGCGACACCAATGGAGAAAGAAGAAGAAACTCACACACCCCCTCCTTCTCTCCTCTTGTTAAACCACTAATCTTGCTCCAAAAATTACAAAATTAGTACCATTGGAATCCCCTTACAAAGGAGAACACTTCGCTCCTTACAAAATCTAAAAGCTCCATTTTCGATTTTATGGGTGTCCACCATTTGGAGATTTGAAGCCACCATTAGAAGCACCTTCACCTCCTTATCATCTCGAGGTAAAAAGAATTCCGAAAATCCATCGTTTCTAGCTCTCATTAGCCTTTAAGAATTTTCAGTTTTTGAATGCTTTGTTCTTCTTGCTCCAGCCGATTTGGCTTCTCTTGTGGGCTAGAAATTGTTCATTCACTAGTCAAGAGCTTCATCCATTCATTGGAAGGTAACACTCTTTCTATACCCTAAAACTCAAATTCTAGGGTTAGTATAAAAATGAATGCTAAATGGTATGGTGTATGTGTATGTTATGTGCTGTAGCACTGTGTGTGGGAACCCTATTGGGACCGAGAACAAAGAGAAGAAAGAAAGAAGAGAAGAGGAAAGGAAAGAAAGGAAACTAACAAGACAAGGTAAATGCCCTTACCTTGAGTTAGTTGTGTATATTGTGTTGTAACAGTTTTGAGTATCAAAAACAAGTAATGTATTTGAGTAATGAGTAGTGGTAATGTAGTAGTGTATTGGAGGAAAGAATGTAACAGTTTTGAAGTTTTAAATGAAGTTTAAAAGCATGGGAAAACAATGGGTAGTATGTGTATATGTGCAGGAATTTTAATGTGTATATTGGAGTTGAATTGTGTGTATAAGAAGTGTTGTGTAAACAGATTGTGAGAATGTGAATTTGTGAGCTGAAATAATGTGTGGAGAAAGTAAGAATTATAGGGGAGACCATGTCAAAATTTTGTAGAAAGGAGAGGACTTGAGTGTTTTAAGAAGAGGAAGTATTTGGAGGTTTAGGAGGAATGTTAGTACCTTGTAACAGATTTGAATATGAGTTTGTAAATGAGATGGAACTAGGTTGTGAGCTAATGTATTTAGGATGCTAAGAGTGGCATTGGATGAGGAGGTATTGGAGTATAAGAGTAGAGGGAAAAATCTGTAGCATAAGTATAAGGGAAGAAACAATGGGAGTGTTGAGTTGAAACTTGGGGAAATTGAGTGTATAAATAAGCATAGGATTGTGTAATGTATTAAGGAATGAATTAGCATGATTTAGAGTGTCTAAATAGTACTAAAACATGTTAGGATGCATGTAGGAAGAATAGGGAAGCAATGGGTGAAATTGGGAAAAGAAAACAAGGCCTGTAGCAAAGTTCTGCTACTGTCCGACCCCACAGCCTGGATCGGACGCTGGGTCGGAAAAGGCCTGAACAACGAAAATAAACTTTCTGGAACCGTCCGACCCAGAGCCGTGAGTGAGTCGAACGTGGGTCGGACGGGCCTTGAGAAACGACGGTAATTCTTTCTGGAATGGTCCGACCCAGGGCCGTGAGTCGGACGTGGGTCGGACGGGCAATTTTCTAATGGCGAAGTTTCTGACTTCGTCCGACCCAGAGCCTGGGTCGGACGGAGCTAAGTCACAGAATCGAAACTTTCTGGAATGGTCCGACCCAGAGGTGTATGGGTCGGACGGAATAGTGCTGGGTCGGACGAGAGTAATTTCAGAGGACGAAAACCTACTGGAATGGTCCGACCCAGGGTTGGGTCGGACGGTGGGTCGGACGGCCCAAACACTTACAAAAAAAATGTTTTTATAATATGACTATAGTAGTAATCAATGTATGTATATGTATATGCCTATACACGGTATGCATGTATAAGTAGTAATACACCATTAATGAAGTAGTAATGATGGTAAGAAAGTAAGTAAACGTGTAAGGAAGTAAGTTTATGAAGTAGTAAAGGAAAGAGTGGTTTTATAACCAAGTAAGAAAGTATAAGTAGTAGTAGTAAGTATGCATTGAAAGTATCAATGAAGGAGTAAGTAGATCAATAATAGATCATTGATCATACTACTTCATGTATGTATAGGAATCCCATAGTTGAGCTCCAAAGGAACCGGTAGTACCCTACAACGACGGTGAACGGTATGATTTCTCATGCCCTGTATCCTAACTTGGTTACCCCGATTTGTGTGCTTATGTGATCACCAACAAGATAAATGCACGAATCGGACTTATATTGCACCTAATTGTGTTTGAACTATATTGTTCTTGTTTTATGCTCTTGAACATTTAGTTTGTATAATTCATGAAATGTATGAATGGAAATGAAGTGTATGTGTAAGTATGAGTACTTGCGTATTGTATGTATGTATGGAAGTAAGTATGGACTTCTACTAATTCCTAACGATCTAACTCCTAACATGAGTATTGAGTAAAATGGAATGAGTAGAAGCCCGATATAGTTTCGGCCACGCGTGAGGATAAGGAGACACAAGAGGTTGGATCCGAATCCTGGCTATAATCTTTTCCATGGACCAAACCCCTTGAATGGGTAGCATCCTGGATTAGTGGGCCACCCTAAAGCCCGGTGGTGGGATGTAGTAATCCCTGCCCGGAGGTCATACCGACTTAACTGGAAGTAAAGTAGTAAGAAGTAAGTATTGTATTGTATTGGTCTTGACTATTGTACGTCATTGACCCGGAGTAAAAGTATTGAACACCCGATTAACCCGGGTGTGTAATAAGGCTAACAAGACCTTTGTATGTAATGGAGAATTGTATCTCCGTAATGCGGTGAGTATGGTAAGTATGAATGAATGACTTGCATTGTATTCCTCGTATGTATTGTATGTATGTATGCTTGGTAAAATGAAATGTATTGTATGTATTGTATTGTATTGTAGTAAGCATGTATGTATGTATGAATGAAACGAACCGCATGTACTCGACCAATTAATTGGCGTACCCTCGCTAGTACGCGGGGTATGCGGTTATCATATGCAGCGTAAGCTGACCCCCTAGGGGGAATGTTTTTACTCCACAGGTACCCGTGAGGCGTGACGGAAGAGTAAGGACGGAATGTGATACTTTTGGTAGATAGTAGGATTGAAACGAGTTGTACGAGTTGTACACGACTAAGGCCTTTTGTGTAGCCGGTGTACCATGTGGTACACCTTTTTGGATAATGAATTCGTGATTGGATAGTAAGGAGAGAATGTATAACTCTTAATTTTTGGAAGTAGCACTGGATTGTAATTCATATACTTTAGACACTCGGTAATCAATGTAAGTAAGTATTTGGATTGTAAGGTAAGTAGTATGTATGCACCTATCTAATCGTCAGACCGATACGGTAAGTAGTAGTAGCCTTGTTAACCTTGGATGGTTAACGACATTGTATCACCCGCCGGGAGTAGGTAAGTATTCCGCTGCGAGCAAGGTAATTATGGAATGATTAGAGGATAATGGAAGGATTAGCGGTTGGGGTGTTACAGTTAACAATGGAGAAAGAAGGGACCAGAAGCTCGGGTAAAGTCGAACCGGATTGGCCATCAATGAAGCTCTCAAAGATTCCCGACGTGAAGGAACAATAAAAAATAAAGTCAAAACAGGTTAGAATTCAAATTCTTTAACTCCCCTGATCTCAATACACTTCTGGTTGAAATTTCTAGTCGAATTGACTTTCTTTGCTTCTGAATTAAGGTTTATTGTGTTTCTGTCCACTAACTTGTTCAATAAGTTTTGTCCTTAATTCGTAGTCAAATTGAAAACTTTTGATTACTAACGTGTTTTTTAATCTTCAGGCTAAACCCATAAATTTTGAGCCAGAAACACCGCCGGAAACGCGCCCAAACGCCACCATCCGAGGGCAGTCCGCACCCACGGACGCTATGTCCGGGGTCCCGGAAGCCTTGTCCGTAAGCCCGGACGCCCAGGACCGGACGGTGGGGGACAATTTTATTTTCAAAATCTAGGGTTTCAACTTATGTCCGGGCCCACCGACGCCTTGTCCGTGACCCCGACTTTTCAAAATCATGTTTCTGTTTAATTTGACTTTTATCTTCACTTAGATTAACTAGGGTCCGTGGGTTCGGACATTAGGTCTGTGGCCACGGACGGAATCAAAATTTGACTTAATTCTGCCTCTGAAACCCTAGTTTAGGTATTTTAATTTTATGTAAAAAAATGTTAAAAAATAAAAAAAATCAGAAGTTCTCGCACTTATGTTAAAACGACTCGTAATAAGCCGTAATTAAACTAAGTAGAGGAAAAACGACTTCGAGGGGTAATGAAAGTAATGAACCATAATAAGTCGAATACTAAGCCCCCGAACCCGAACTATACCTTTCCTAATTTACCTAGGTTAAAATTAGGTGGCGACTTATAATAGGATATTCGGTAGTGAGATAACCTAGGATAAAATTCGTGTTTAATGACATAGTTATTAATTTAGGATTTTAAGTGGACTAGACCGATCTAAATCCTAATCAATTGATTCAACATAGTGATTAGGGTTCAAAAATCGAGGTTCTTCACAGAATGACGACTATGCTGGGGACAAACTCTTAATACTAACTTGTTTAATTTTAAGAAAGAGGGCTTAACTCGAAATTGTTTATTTATGGCTTTATTACATTGTTTGTTTACTTTCGTGCGCAATTTAAATTTCTGCACTTTGCATCATATGAGAGCGAGGGTCTATACAAACCGATTTCACCCTGGAACCCGCTTTAGTGTCCCCTATCAGGGATTCACACCATTTTAGGTGATGTGAATAAGTGGGGAAAGAGGAGGGATGTCGTCTAACCACATCCCCTTAATACATGGGCTTTAGCCCCAAGCATTTTCCTGGCAATGCCCTTACCTAGCCTTGTTTTGTCATTCAAAGACCCACCGTAGACGCACGTCTTCAGGTGATGTGAAAAGAATGGGGAAGCCCAAAGAGAATAGCGTGCAAGCCCTATTCCTTTGTGGTAACCTGGGCCCACGCCCCAAGCACCTCTCCGGATCGATCCATACCCGGTTTGATTTAAGCGTCTAGTGAGGACATGTTGAATTTGTGTGGCCTTGTTTGCTTGTACGACCTGCCCACTACTAGCCTAGAAATTGATTTGAACCATCCTTACATCAACTTAGCCCAACCCGAATTTGTGGCTTTATTGTTTGCGACTCAAAGGCCCTGATTGCTTTGAATATGTGAGTCATTTGTTGGGCTTTGCCCAAAGCCCTAGATCTAGGTGATTCCCCCTTCAGCCCAATATGAATTATCCATTTAGTTCTAGGCCCACAAAAAGAAATCCACCTGAACTTGAAATAACTCACGAATCTTGAAAGAAATAAGGCCTTAATTTTGAATTCCTTTTAGCTCAATAGCCATCTTCTCTCACTCAAAGAAAATTAAGCCCATTTTGATTTAGGAACCATTCCAGCCCATGTGCCTTACTTCTAGCCCAAAAACACATTCGGCCCAAGTTCCACATTCTCAAGTTCACCTAAAGAGAGCAAATCAGTTTTGTCAGTACCATCAATTGCCGGGTCACGACACTGACAAATGCAGAAATTAAAGCATAGAATCCAAGATCTCATCAATTAAGGGCTCCGATTCTCAAAACGTGGCAGAATAAGTAGAGCACCCCTTCCCGAACATCATTAGAGATTGCTATTTATTCTCTTCATTAATTTTCCTTTCTTGATTAGTTGTCTTTCGACTTTTGTTGTAGTTAATTTTCTTTATCATTGTTAGTAGTTTTCCTGAGTTTATAATTTTCAACATTTTCTTTACATTCATTGAATAAAACATGGTTCCATCTTTACAATTTCTTTGCACAACATTATTCATTAATTTTTTAAAAAGAGCACTCATGTCTTTCAAGGATCACGAAGTAATCATTTTCTGACAACGGACCATAACAACTTGTCTTTTGTTTCTAAAAAGTTGAACATGCCTTGCCAAACACCACGACTCACCCCAAAACATCCAAACAACCCATAAAGCGGTTCCAAGTGCACACATGCCGAATTGTTGTCATAAACCCCAAATCAATACTAGGGGCAGTCTGAGTTAAGGATCGATAACGTTTATTTCTTTTGTTTAACGCGTCAACAAGTCTTTGAGTGAACACTTCGCGAGAGTGCCTTGAGCGGTAAAACCAAGAGAGAATGAGCGTGTCACTTTTACACGACTCGAATAAGATTACATTCAAAGGTAAGGTAAACGGCATAACTCCGACCGAAGGAGATAATTTGTAGATTTACACTTAGACCTGTGGAAAGTAACAAAGAACAGATACACAACTACCAGGAATGATGAAGCACCTAGGTACAGCACCACACTGCCAAAAAGCTTGTGAACCCTAAAATTAAACCTAGGCACCCCCGCTGAGCCTTTCTTATATCCCTTTTCGATATTACAAAGCTCCACAAAACAAGCCAGCCATTGATGAATAACCGACCAGGTGACCAAAGGAAGCAAGGATCCCGACTCCCGGACAACAACTTCATATGTCGAAGGAAGCAACGCCGCTACCAAGACGACAAGATGATCCACAAATGGTCCCAAAGCGACACAGGATCCAAAGAGTTTACATCAAAAACAGCTCTCGAAGTTCAAAAACGGGAACCACAAGAACTCCAGAAAAGGAAAAGGATACAGGGCAAATCTGAAAAGCCCGAATGGAATCCCAATATAAAACCAAAAGAAGAGGGAGATAATGACTTCAATGTTCCAGTCCAACGTCCAAAAGCAAAGTCAATGCGAAGTAGCCAAATGACTTCAAGACAAAGAAGGCAAGCCCGAGAGAAGGTGCAAGTTGCAGCTTTGGTCACCCTTATAGCACCACATACCTCAAATATCCCTCCATGGTCCTGTTGTCTTTCATCACACCCCATGGCCATGTTAGAAGCTTAAAATACTTCCGACTTGGTAGTTGTGTATCTAATCACGTGAAACTAACAAATCGAATGCGTAAATTTATCAAATATCAAATTCAATGGTCTAGAAGTTGTGACCGTAAGCGAGAAACAAGTGCAAACACCAAACACGTCGAGTGTAGGTTAGGAAGCACCACATCAAAACATAAGCCTTGACCCTGTGAGGACGAGGCTCGTTTGCATGTTTAATCAAAAAAAATACTGGGGGCAATCGATCGTTCCGATCGATTGCCATGAACTCTAGCACAGATTGTCCTAAGGAAAAAGACTGGGGGCAATGTTGGTTCCAACAATTGCTATAACAACACCACATCGACCCGTAGCTTGAGCACCACAACATTACCACCTCACAGGCACACATAAGTCCTTACCACACACATCATACACCTCACAGGCACACGTAAGCCCTTACCTCCACATCATACACCACAGGCCCATCATCACACCTGACCACCACTCAAAAAGTCTCAAACTCCCACAACAAACACCACACACTTCCACCAGCGGCATGTCATCTTCTAAGAAACAAATTGCGGGTCTGAAATTCTTAGTAAGGAAATGATCATTTCACTTTCCTTTTTCAGTAGAGTGTTTTCTCAAGCAATTCCATCTTTGGAACCTTTGACAAACACTTTAGTTGCATTTTACAACTTTCGTGTTACACCTCAGCGCAGCCACGCTTGGCACATTTTCCAATGATTTCTTTCTTTAGACAATTTTTTATTCTTACTAGCACTTTGATCATGGCCATGTTTGGCATTTTCACCATCGGTTTACATCACAATCAATTGCATAAAATCAACATCATTGCATTTTTCAATGCGAAACTCCTCAAGATAGAACCGAGGATTCAGATTCTTCGGAGACGCAGATTCTCACTAGAGTAGAAGAACTCACCAGAGTAGAAGAAGTCACCAGAGTAGAATAACTCACCAGAGTAGAGGAACTCACCAGAGTAGAAGAACTCACCAGAGTAGAAGAACTCACCAGAGTAGAAGAACTCACCAGGGTAGAAGAACTCACCCAAGTAGAAGAACTCACCCGAGTAGAAGAACTCACCCGAGTAGACGAACTTAACCTCAGGCTCGTCATGAGCCTAGTTTCCGACCATTCCACTTAGGCACACATAAGCCCTCCCACACACTCATCACATCAATCTCATTACATACTACACCTCTTCCCGACACCTTAGATGCTCGGTATGGATTATTCATTCTTTGTTTAGTCCACCTTTCAAATTGTAGATAGTTGACGCCTCATAATAGCCCAGCACATTTACTCCTGTTTTAGGTAGTTGGCGCCTCACAATAGCCGACTAATTTCAAGCTTCTCTTTTAGATAGTTGGCACCTCATAATGGCCCTATAATCTTAAACTTCTTTCCTAGGTAGCTAGCACCTCATAATAGCATATCACAATCATTAGACTTTCAGCAGAAATCTAATTCATTCCTCACTACTGGTAAAAATTTTAGGGCATCACTCAAGCATCAACTAGTCTTTTCATCTTCATTACAAAGCCTAGTTGACAGAGGGCAATCTTTATACCCAAAATTTCAACCCCTCGGAGTAGTCTCTGAGGCATACGGGTTACAAAGGGCAAAATGGTCAAAAAGCACCAAGCTGGGATTTTCCAAGGACATTCTCGAGATTTTCTATTTTCATATGACTTGTTCATTATCTCCAAAAACTTCCAAATATCATAGTCATTATGAAAGCTATTTCATGATTTTATGATAATATTATTCCAGAAATTTAGCTTTTAATTCATATTATAAGCTAATTTTTTTAATAATTAACACATGAAATAGCCTCAAAATAGTAATAAAAAAGGTTTCCAAAATTAAAATAAAATTGTCACATGGTTAGCATGACTAAATACAGTCATAAAAATGAAATGTTTTTATTTGGAACCTTAGCCCAAAATTTAAAAGAGAAATTCAATCATTTTTGCAATTTCCGCTCTCCATTGGAAAATCCCAAAATCAAGTCCAAATGTCATGAAATTTCAACACAAGATATAGAATGAGTTTTAAAGACTAACACCGTTGGAATTTTGTTATTTCGACTTTCCAATCAATTAAGTTATGAATAATGGGAGATTCCAGATTGTGAGATTTTTTTCTAATCGGTTATTTATCAAAATAACCCGATTCCAACTCTCAAAATTCCTAAACATCGTATTTTATCTGTGGTTAAAATTTCAGAATTTTTGTCTACATGTAGAAATTTTTAAAAAATCAGCTTCTCTTAGAGCGCAAAATCAGGGTTTTAGATAAAAATTTTGTTCTATCAATTTGGCAATGCTCTTTCTATAAAAGGACCTTCCAAAAACGACCTAGGGCTGAGAAGATCATCCCTAAAGTCAGAGAACATGACCATCAACCTACTTCCCACGTTTTTGCAACCCCGAGCCTCGAATCTATACCGAAATCATCCTAAAAGTCACCAAAACACATTCCCTCTTCTCCCATTGAGCTTCCTAACATTAAAACACCAAAAATACAGAAAAAAACCATGGTTAAAAATAGAAGAAAGAAGGGGTCAGAAGCTCGGGTCAAAGTTCAACCGGATTGGCCATCAACGAAGCTCTCGAAGATTCCTGACGTGAAGGAACAATAAAATCCCGAAGTCAAAACAGGTTAGAATTCGAATTCTTTAACTCTCCTGATCTCAATACACTTCTGGTCGAAATTTCTAATCGAATTGACTTTTCTTTGCCTCTGAATTAAGGTTTATTTGTGTTTCTGTCCACTAACTTGTTCAATAAGTTTCGTCCTTAATTTGTAGTCAAATTGAAAACTTTTGATTACTAACGTGTTTATAATCTTTTAGGCTACAAACCCATAAATTGTGAGCCAAAAACACCACCGCGAACCGCCCAAACGCCGCCGTCCGAGGGCGGTCCACACCCACAGACGCTATGTCCGGGGTCCCGGACGCCCTGTCCGTAAGCCCGGGCGGTGGCGGGACAATTTTATTTTCAAAATCTAGGGTTTTTCAACTTATGTCTGGGCCCACGGACGCCTTGTCCGTGGCCCCGGACTTTTCAAAATCGCGTTTTCTGTTTAATTCGACTTTATCTTAGTTAGATTAACTAGGGTCCGTGGGTTCGGACATTAGGTCCGTGGCCACACATGGAATCAAAATTTAACCTAATTCTGCCTCCGAAACCCTAGTTTAGGTATTTTAATTTTCACTTTAATTTTCTGTCAATAAATGTTAAAAAATAAAAAAAATCAGAAGTTCACGCACTTAGGTTAAAACGACTCGTAATAAGCCGTAATTAAACTAAGTAGAGGAAAAACGACTTCGAGGGGTAATGAAAGTAATTGAACCCTAAATAAGTCGAATACCAAGCCCTGAACCCAAACTCTACCTTTCCTAATTTACTCTAGGTTAAAATTTGGTGGCGACTCATAATAGGTTCCAGTGAGCTAACTTGGGATTTAATAATTAGTGTTATATGACATAGTTATTAATCTTAGGTTATAAGTGTTCCTAGAACCCGATCAAATCCTAATCAATCTAATCAATATAGGATAGGGTTCAAAAATCGAGGCTCACATCTACACTGCTAGAGTGAGTTTGCTCCTTGCGAGCCCCAAGTTTTTGAATTTTTATCCTATGTTGATTCGGGTTTATTAGGATTTGATTAGGTTCTAGGTCACTTATAACCTTAGTTTAATAACTATGTCATAAAACTATAATTTTTAAAACCCAATAAGTTAGCCCACTAGAACGTATTATGAGTCGCCATCTTTTTTTAACCTACGCTAAATTAGGAAAGGTTAGAGTTCAGGTTTAAGGGCTTGGTATATAACCTTTTCGGGTTCAATTACTTTCAATACCCTTCTAAGTTATTTTTCCTTTACTAATCTCATCAATGGCTTATTATAAAGTTGATTTAACCTAAGAGTGCATGCTTCATTATATTTATGTTTTCTGACATTTTTTGATCGAAATTGAAAGTGAAAACTGAAATGACCTAATCTAGGGTTTGGGAGCCGAATTAGGTCAAATTTAAAATGTCCGAACATGTACTAGAAAAATCCTTAAAATGTACATAACAATAACTCCAATCAAGAGACAAACTCATGCATTCATATGAAACAAATCCACATGCATTTTTAGTTAGTTCAAATTCATCAATCATGCATAAGTCTCTTCGCCTCATAAAGAACGCATAATCACATGTTGGACCCTCACCTCATCACACACCAACAACCATCTCAAGGTGCGCCAGTGACACTAGAAAAAGTAAAAGGGGGAGAAAAGAGCAGTCCTTATCATATCATGAGGCCACCATGAGGGAGTTGTCACTCCCCAAAAATCCAGGAGCCAATCACAAGTCAAACAACATTCTAAAACATCTTCTCTTACATTAGACCCAACAACCTAGATAGTCCTTAGAGCCAATAGTAACAGGATGAGTTTCATGGACCATAAGCTAATACCGACTCATGCAAGACTAATCATAACCTCACCATTCATGGATTGCATCCAAAAAAAGGAAAAAAATCAATAAAGAGGGTTCAATCAAAATCCAAAGTCAGCCATTGTTATCATCATCACCACCACTTCTTGCGTCATATATGTAGTAATTTCATATTACCACAATATATTGCATGGTAGATAGTACATTTGCATATTTTTGAATCAAAATGGAATCTTTGGGGAAAGTTTTGAAAGATTGTTTGAATAGAGTGCTTGAGCCACTAAACTCTCGACCTGTTAATGAACACAAGGGTTTATTCAAAATCAGCACCACAAATAAAGTGAGTAGTGTGCAAAGAGCATTATTTTCCCTGAATTTTAAATGAGAGTTATGAGAAATTCCCTGAGTGATGTGGAAAGGTAGAGATCTCGTCAAGGTAAGACCACGAGCGACTTGTGCATTCCGTTAGCACATAGAGAGAACACAATTCAGAGTGAGATCAGTTTTGATTAAAAACAAAACACACACAAACTATGATATATGCAAAGGTCCAAGAAGCAAAGATAACAATCGCCGATTAATAAGTATGACGAGGCACTTAGGAACATAAATCCTCCTCAAAACCAAAACGATTTGACTTCCTTATTAAACCTCACCGATCCTTTCATGATGAACCATTTTTGGAAAACAAAAACTCTACAATATGCCAACCTACATATATACTTACCCACCTTTACAGGGGAGGATCACAAAGGGGCCACAACCATGGACCTCCCCCACCATCTATCACAAAGAAGTACAACACAATTAAAAGATGAAAACAGAGAATGTTTGAGAAATTGGCGAGTCAATGCAATTCCAAAACCGGAAACCTAAAGAGAAAATAGAAAAATGTTTGAGAATGTAATTGATTCAATGCAATTCTGAAAGAAAGAAGAAAAAAATCAAATCTTACCCCCAAGAAGAAATAATGAGAAAGAGAAAACATATCAAAAGGAATGATTTCCTGCTAGAATCAACAAAAGATTCTCTCAAAAACCCGTCTAATCATTCCACCCATGGCAAAGGCAAAACATATCCTCTATTTTCACAAAACCACTATAGTTCCTAACCAGATCATCCAGTCCTACTTGACAAACGTCACACATCACGGCCCTATTTTAGCCCAATAAAAGACCTCTGACTCATAAGTCAATGAGCGTTAACTAAAAATACCAGATCTAAAACATAAATCATAAGCTTTGTTCTTGTTGTCGACATGTCCCACCTCATAACATAGAGACCAAGAATGAATTAGCGCGACCTTACTTCATAAGGTCTTTTAAGAGCGATTGACTCTTCGATATCAACACCAAACCATAAACAAATTACCCCATTGCAGGTGAAGCATTGTAAGGATCGAAAAGCCCAAATCCTTAAAAAGAAATTCTTAGGAAAACAGTGCTTCAAGCATCGAGGATATCATCACATCATCAGCACACATGACCATGCTCATGAGAGATTGACCCATATCTCTCAAGGAGAGTAAATTGATTCAAGAATTCCACTTCAAAAATTACTCAAGATCGAACCGAAGATGTCCTGTATTCGTAAACCTCATATTAATAGTGATTGGATCGTAACACCTTTTCAAAGAACTACATATGCATTTTTGCATCAGATATAGCATTTAATGTCAGCATGCATCATATTCTTTTCATCCTTAACACTTGACTGGTAAAATTTGGCCTAGTCTGGCTGAAGGTCGACTTGTATAAAAGTGTGCTCATTCTATATCACTGCAACTGTCTACGCATTACACCCTATCAACGAATAGAGCCAGTCCAAGCTAGATCCCTAAACCATCCCCAAAGCAATACTGAAACCAACTCAAAATCATACAGGAGCCATCCGGGAGCCATCCTGGATAGATGCAGAGCGATACTGGAGCCATACTAGAGCCATATTTCCAAAACCAAATTCACCTACCACAGTATTGCGGTGGACGACACCATCTACGCAAATTTTGATTAGCAACAAAGCGTTTAGTGACATAAAGTTTTCGCCGCTAAAGCGTTTTAGCAACAGATTAGAGACGGAATTGTCCGTGCCTGAATCCCTATTTTCTAGTAGTGAGATGGAGTTCCAAGGCTGGATG
The DNA here is from genome assembly GCA_023374045.1 of Limonium bicolor. Taxonomy (NCBI): domain Eukaryota; kingdom Viridiplantae; phylum Streptophyta; class Magnoliopsida; order Caryophyllales; family Plumbaginaceae; genus Limonium; species Limonium bicolor. The sequence goes on along the minus strand of CM041783.1, from coordinate 19,984,652 downwards.
GACATGTTCCAGCGGACACACGCCTACTACCAAGTATTGCTCAATGAGCATATCTGGAATATGGGGTCGTTCCAAGATCAGGACTCAGATGTGTATCCGGTGTCCAAGGTGCAAGGCAAGTGGATGCCAATACACAAAAGTTGGGTAGCCCAGTCATTAAACCTAGAGGAAGGAGACTAATAGTCCCCAAGGAGACAAACTGGTCATCTTGGATGCAACACAGGTCAAATAGTAGACCGATTTGGAGGTGGAGCAGTGAAAAAACATTCCCACCAACACCATGATAGAGAGCGACAAGATACTTCACAACATCCTTGTCCACACCACCACCTAGTATAGTCAATGAAAGCACGTCACTAGTACTAGAGACATAAGGTTGATGTACACTCTCAAGAACTTCTAGAAGATTTATGTTCATGGAATTATCCTGTTGACTATCCATGAATGTCGATAGGTGAATCAAGGAGTGGTTCATGGATTAGTGGTGACCCAAGTGCTACTTGAGAATGGAATGGATTTTATCATACTTTAACCCTATCCATGAATGGTCTAACAAAACATAAATCCTAAGATGCTCAACAAGATGGGGATCAAGACTAAGGGAAGGACACTTAAGGTAATCTCCAAGGCTTCCAACTGTGAAAAAGTACCATAGGAGATGAAAAGGACACCAAGAGAGAAGGAAAAAGAAGAGAAGAGATCACTCTCACCGGTGCAGAACAAGTCAACGATAAGACGGGATACTACAGATAAGAATGATAGGAATACTTAGCAACATAGTTAAAACCCTAGAAGCCATTAGAGCCGTTTCTTTTAAGTCACACATTAAATAATGGCTCAAGCGCAATAGAGTACATCAACTTGCATTTTCTCTAGGTGTTCTATGCCTACTAGAAGCATGACAACTGAGAGATAGCTTAACGATAGGCTAGAATTTTATAGAGCTCCAATTTATGATATGCCGGGTTCCATGCCGGATACAAGTCATCCGGCACCATATTAAAAACGTGTGTAACTGTCAACGGTTGAAACGGCCAAATCCCGTGAAACGCTGTATGTGCCAGACAGGGGCTATCCGGCACTATACCCGACATCAACATTTGTCACGTGGGAAATAACTTCTAACTGTTGACGAAGAGGAACGACTCTTGACTTGTGCCGGCTAGGTCGTACCCGACACTATGTCTGGCATCACATCCGTTTTGCTCTGCACTCCTGCCGTGTATGAACCATCCTGTACCATATCCGGCAGTACTTCATTCTTTGGTCAGAAATTTATTCCTAACATAGAAAATACACAAAACATATATATAGACTTTACGCATAAATAATATAAATACTAACTATTTAACCTTATTTATGATAATATACTTATAAATCTAGTACATAAAATATGATAAGTCTGGGGCTTATCAAGGCCCTACACTTAACTTTTGCTAGTCCTCGAGCAAAACTAGATTAGAAAGGGATAATTACTTATGCACAAAACAGATAAACTCTAGAATGACAATTAGATAAATATTTCCAACTATCTGACACTAATTCATAAGTATCGCTTAATTTTCCTTATTCTATCAGAAACATACTAATGGGTATAAAATAAAGAATTTTCAAAACCGATCAAAAACTTTTGGGCTATTTGCATAAGGGATTTGTAATCTCTCCTTTTTCCGGTTTCCACCATTCAGCTCTATTTTGCAAGAGTTTCTGAATGTGGCCAAGACACTCATCAATGGCTTTTATTGCTCAGCCCTATTTTGCAAGGGTTTATGAATCATCCATGATTTTTCTTTGAAGAACGGGGATTTAGGAGAAAAATAAAAGGAAAAAAAAACTCTCGTTTGTTGCTTTTATTCTGAGGCACTTATTGCAACCTCAAGGAATATAATGTTTTTCCTTTGGAAGAAGATTTTTTTCTTTCTTCTTTTTTTTCTTCTTCTTTCTTTTTCAACAAAAAACCCTTTTTAAGATTTTCACCCAAAAGACTTTTCACAGTTTGAAAAAGGAAAGAAAATAATACCCAGAAGTACATAAAGGAAAGAATTAGGAGCAAGATCATATACTCATGTTAAATAAAAAGAATCAAGAAGTTAAAAACAGGAATCTATAAGTCATTAGAAAGCTTACCTCTTGAGTGAACAAGCAGTTATTCATTCCTAATCTTATCTCCATCAAGAACATGCAAAAAGCTTAGTAAAACATTGATAAACTCACAACTTATGCATTATTATTATATAAAACTAATTATTTTTTAAAAGGGGGTCCGTGCCCTACACTTGGCAGGAACACTGTCCCCAGTGTTCAAAAAAAGAAAAAAGAAAATTGCATTTTTTTAACAAAATTAAAAAGAACAACTTACCATAAACTAATTAATAAGAAGACAAATTAAATAAAATAATGCTAACAGGAAAGTAAAGAAAGAGAGACTCCCTGTGGTGAAAAACATGAATGCATGAGGATGGCCCGCCCTACACTTAGCCTTTGGCTACTTGGCAGAGTGATTAAAGATCTTGGAAGAGATTCTGACTGATTTCACATACTCCCTCGAATTAATTTAGCGTTGGAGACGAGAGTTGACCAAGTGGTCATAATTGAGCAAGAAGTTGCTGCATTTGCAACTGCATCGACTTATGCTCCCTGCGAATGGTCGAGATCGCTTGCAATTTCCACTTCCTCAGGCATTGCTAAATCTTGGAATTCGGTGTACTAGGTGTGTGGTCGAGTACTAACCACATTCACCTGCGAGGAAGTGAGTTCTTGCCATCCGCCGGTGGTGATTGATTCCATTTGTGTAGGAAGCACGTTTGTTGGTTTCGTCGTTGCTTTAAGGAACGACGAAATGTCCTCGAAGATGCATTCACCTTATTTAACTTAGGAGGAGCAACACAAAATATTAAATTCGACAAATTATAGTACGAAAAGCAATAATATAGGAATGTTACAAATTAAAGGAAAATAAATAAATAATTTTTGAACATGCCGGATATAGTGCCGGGCGCGGCGTATCCGGCAATGGACTTCTTCCATTCATGCCGGATTGGTTTTACCCGGCGTCTTGCCGGGCTTATTCAAACTCGAAAAGAAAATAAAAAAATCAAAATGAGAGAAGGGATGGATAAAACGAGATATTTGTAATAATAAATAAAAAGATAATTACAATATTAAATTTATGAAAATGAAAAGAAGAAACAAAGTTTGGCGTGCCGGACGCATTGCGGGTGTGCGGCACCTGGCATTGGACTTCCTCCAGTACTGTCGGGTTACTTTTACCCGGCGTTGTGCCCGGTGGGTTCAAACTCGAAAAAGAGAAATAAATTAAACAGAAAATAGAATGTAAAGATAAAATAAGAGTGCAATAGGAAGGAATATTTACAAACAACTCTAAAATTGAAGAGAAAATGTAAAATAAAAAGTTGAGATTGGGTGTGCCGGATTGTGCGCCGGGTGAATCCCGTCCGGCATAGGACTTCCTCCATGATGCCGGGCATGTGCTACCCGGCATAGTGCACGGCACAATCAACCTAGTGAACAAAAACAATAAATAAAATAATTACAGAATAAAAATGTTGAATGTGCCGGGCACTGGATATCCGGCCTGGAACCCGGCATATTCAACCTAACAAAAATGTGTACAATTTTAATTCAATAAATCAAAGAATCAGAGAATAAAGCATAGGGAGTTTTACCGAATTTAGGACTTGGACTAATTCCAAGTCCGCGACAACGGCGCCATTTTGCTAACTAGAAAATTGTAGGGAAAACTATATACAAAAAGAATAAAGAATTATAATAAACATGAAATAAACCTACAACTTTACTACGGGTAGCAAACAATTCCCGGTCGGAGTATAGCGTGAGCAAATTACGACCGAGAGTATCGAACCCAAGGGACTTATAGAAAACTAGTCCTAATCCCGGTAATTACTTATTTATAATAGAAGGGAGGAAAATGTAAGTGACAAATAACCAACTAAAATCCTAACTAAATAATAATATGTCCTAGAGTCGGGATTAAATCAACCAAGAATCAATATGATCACGTAATGAACTTCAAAACTCGAACTTAACCAACCAACTTGAAGGCGCCGGACATCCTACCGGACACCAGATGCACGACACATTCAAAGACGCTGAATGTGCCAGACACAGGAGACGCGACAGTACACCTGGCACGTTCAAATTGTAAATGCCACTTTCTTGCTGCGAAATCGAACCAAGAAACTCATCGCCTATTAGCAAATCGAGCCTATGTCATGCCACGAAATGAACAAGGTAATGGGGGAAGATGGGTTAATTCGTAATCTTTTATGTTAACCCTAAATCATAGATGAAAACATTAAAGACCACTAAGATTTGTCTAACCTATCCTACTCTTGGGCTTTTCCCCCTCAAGTAGAATTTGCATAAAGAGAATGAGTGATCAACTAATTCACTTGCAATAAGAACCAAAATCTTAATGAACGCTCGAATTTGTATTGAAATGATCATAGTGTTTTACAAGGAAGAGATCATCCTAACCAAGAACTACAAGGGAATTCCACTTCACCATCCACTCAAATAAAGAAGAAGTACAAGAGGGAGAAGGAGATTGATCATAGCCTTAACCCGAAAAAGGTAATGTTCTTCTTCTTATGGATGGATCCGTAGAATCACCTTGGACACCAACAATGAATGTGGGCGGAAAATGGCGTGTGAATGGAGTATAATATGGTGTTGAAGTGTAACAAATGATGTAGGCTTTCGACATATTTATAGAGCTCCAATCTTTGATATGCCGGGTTCCATGTCGGATACAAGTCATCCGGCACCATATTAAAAACATGCGTAACTGTCAACGGTTGAAACGGCCAAATCCCGTGAAACGCTGCATGTGCCGGACAGGGGCTATCCGGCATTATACCCGACATCAACATTTGTCACGTGGGAAATAACTTCTAACTGTTGACGAAGAGGAACGACTCTTGACTTGTGCCGGCTTGGTCGTACCCGACACTATGTCCGGCATCACATCCGTTTTGCTCTGTACTCCTGCCGTGTATGAACCATCCTGTACCATATCCGGCAGTACTTCATTCTTTGGTCAGAAATTTATTCCTAACATAGAAAATACACAAAACATAATTCTGAACATACATAATAGACTTTACGCATAAAATAATATAAATACTAACTATTTAACCTTATTTATGATAATATACTTATAAATCTAGTACATAAAATATGATAAGTCTGCGGCTTATCAGGTTTAACGTTTGTTTAAGTGTTTCAAGAATAAGGATTATCATAATCACTTGTTTACATGTAGATTCTTTCTGTTTGATCGGTTCCCAACTGTCGAGCACATGTCCACGAGCACTCTGGGCGAAGCTCAAAAGAAGACTCGTGCTCAATACCAGAACTGATGTTGTGGCTAATGAAATTGATCACTTGGAGATAGTAATCATCCCTTGGAAACTTCCAGGAAAGCTACTGAAGATCAGTAGCCGAAGACACCAACTTGCGGTTGATAGATATGTCAACTTGCGCCTACAAGCTTGACTTTCAGCAGGCCAATAAGAATCCTTCATATGTTGCCTACAAGTCTAGTCTATATCATTAGGTGATCATTTTGGAGACAATGACTGAAAATAGTTGAAGCCGTCATAGGTACTAGTTACCAAGTTGCGCCCGCAGCTGCCTCTCGGGGGTCCAATGGTTGTCTTCCACATGTCACCCAAGTGTATAGTTGATTAGAAGCTCAACCAATGGCAATCAACGTTTTCCATGTAGCCGGTGAAGTAAGTTAAAGTCTATAAATCAGCTAGAAGCAGCTTGATCTCTTTATATTTAAATTGAATTCATTTGTAAAGCAAAGTTGTCAAAACACTCATTTTACGAGATATAGATTGGAAAGCATAAGATTGTAAGAGCTGAGCTAAAGTGTTAGCCTTAGTCTCATTGAGTGAGTGAGTCCAAGTGAGCAGTAGTTTGAGCGAGTGTAGTGTAAAGTCATAGAGTTGAGAACATAGGGTATCTAGGACAATCGGGGAGCAGTCGTGGGACTGCTGGAAAACTGCCAGTTGAAGTAGTTCAGCATGGGTATAAGGGCTTAGGGGTAAGTCCTAAACTGTCCCGGAGTCTATAGGTTGGAGCGGATGGAGATTGAGTGAATTGTGCAGTGTAATTCTCAATTAAATAGAATTTATAGTTTAAAGTACGTGCACTCTTCTACCATCCTTTAGTTACTCGGTTGTGGCTCGTTAGTCCTTGCCCGCGAGACACGTCCGTGACATATCAGGGGTGTATTGTAGCATATAGCCAATTACAATGACTCTAGTCAATTCCACCCTTAGGGCATAAGTCCACTTGGTGCCCATTGAGAGTGGGTGGTGTGCTCACTGACACTCCCTTGAAACTTTCTCGGAAAGATGGACGATAGAGTTGATATTGAGGGATGCAAAAAATAACAGGTTTCACCCTTCATAGAATGGAAATTTCTAAGATCTAAGCTTTTTACTCATAACCTTTTAGTTGAACCACCCCTCTCATACCAAAAAATCATCATCCACAAGTAGTAAGTGTGAGCAAAGAAGCAAAGAACGAGAGTACAAGAGTAGAAAGTTTGACAATGGCTCGACAATTCTGAAAGCGTATAATCTCTCTCTCTCCTCCCTCTCCGGAATTTATAAGCTCATGGAAGCTCAAATGGTTGCCTGTACCGCCTGCTCAACAATCACCTCCACTCTCTGACGCCTTAAACGCCCTCATGCCACGTGTCAATTTCGTGCATTACTCGCTAACAGGAAGATCAATTGAGTGCCATCGGTAACCCGCACTTATCATTGCCCCATCGTCTCCTAGAGTCATCCGACATTTTGTTTCATCGAGGAAGAACCGGATCACAAACCATGACTCCAGTTACCTTCCCCTTCATGTTTAAGATGTTCCAAAGTTCAACTTCCCTCCCAAAACCGTAAGAAGTCGTACTTGGGGGACTAGTGAGGATAACAGGGTAAGTTCTCTCAACTCATTTGTCACTCTAAATTTTCTTAGGTATAAAATAAGAAACCCGGACAACTTAAGTCTTATTTCTCTCGTAAAATCCAAAAGCGAGTCGTGGGGGACTAGTGTTGGTACAATGTAATTAACCTCACCTTAACAATGTTTCTAAAAGAAGCTAATTATTCTTTTGTACTTCTAAATATGTACCCTAAATGAGGAATAAATAACCGAGGATTAAGATGGCCGGTCACCGAGCACCGAGCCCAAGAATCCGGGTTTCCTCAATGGAAATCCTAGCCTCAGAACGAAGGCTAAACCTTAGTCTCCCGGTCAAAAGTAGTCAGTTTCCCTAGTAGAAACCCTGACCAGCTCCCTACTACAATGACCCCGGCTCTGCTACATAGAGCACTGATAAGTGTGAAATATCATGGTTTTAAGGGCTTTAAGCGCTTATTTTTCATAGTTGTGTGGCAATATTCTACACTTATCTTATGTTTTCCTTTGGTTTCTTGTTTAATAAGAATTGATACCTTTTTGTGTGTCGAATGTAAAGAAAAGCCAAGGAAATAGTAGATTATCTCATGAGAGTGATGATGCAATAAATGGGGATCGAATCGGAGTGAGAACGAAGATTTTAGAGGCTTTTGAAGTTTTGTCCTAACTTGTGTTTGAACTTGCAAGTTCGGACAAGCCGAGAGTTCATATGTTCTTCCTAGAGACTTGTCCGAACTTGTGTCCAAACTTGTATGTTCAAACACAATTCAAGACTTACATTGACGAAGGCCGGATGAAAACATATAATTGGTCCCTCCCAACTCACAGACGTATAGAACACATATCTTTATTCCTTTCTTTGATATTACCACTTTTTGGAGCTTCCTAGATGAAAACGTATAAATATTCCTCTCCGTTGTGCTACAAAGCTAGGGAGCTTTTCTAGTGTTTCTCCCTCCTCTAATCTTGTGTCCCCTTACAAATGAGCCTCCCACCTCTATTTATAGACTTTCAAGAGTGAGGCCTATCTCTTAATCCTTGCACATGTGGTATTACTTCATTGGAGCCACCCTTCTAGTTTTGGCACTTCTTTCCTTATAAAGCCTTCCGGCCTCAAAGTGTAGGATGCGGGATCCGGTCATGGAGTATGGGGCCGGAACATGGGTCCCGGTCATAGAATGCGGGCCGGAACATGTTTGGTGCCCAAACTGGAGCCCGAACAAGGTCCTGAAGGGGGTCCGGGGTCCGGATCGGGATCTGTGGCCTGGACTGCTTTGACCCTCTTGCCTTCGTCATATTCTTGTCCTTGTCATCAGTCCCATAAGTTCTACTTTTTGCTACTTAAAAAGTGGAACTTACAAAAAGAAAATTGAAATTTACATTCTTTTTCCATTCTTTCTAGTTCTTCCCTTCTCCTATCTTCTAGTCCCACAAGTTCTTTTTCTTTTAGCTCTTACAAAGAAAAATGAACTTACAAAAAGAAAGTTGGTACAGTGCAATCAAAGTCCCACAAGTATCTTCTTTCTGACAAATTGGAAATTCTGGGACATAAGTCTTTGAAATGATATATCTTGATGGATGAATCCCATGACATCTTGATGGATGAATCTCCTGATGTCTTCATAAAGAAGACCAATGGTTCCTTTAATAAGAACCATTCCCTTTTTGAAAGGGCTAAATATTTTGATGATAAGGTCTTTGTTTATACTAGCCAAAGGATGATAATTCCCTTAAAGGGAGAATAAAGATAATATATTTTCCCAACTTTGCTTATGCTAGCCAAAGGATGGTACTTGTGATTCAAGTATGGTGCGGCGTCCCACACCTAACAATGCACCCATTACAGGCGACCAGAGCTCCTGATGGGTCCAGAGATGGGTTTTCTTGGTTGGCCCGATTCACCATGGATATGCAAATCTATTGCAGAAAGTCCATGGGTAGGTATTACTTTCAAGGCATGATAGCCTGTAGGTGTTACTTTTCACCATGGATATGCAAATCTATTGCAGAGAAAGTCCATGGGTAGGTATTACTTTCAAGGCATGATAGCCTGTAGGTGTTACTTTTCACCATGGATATGCAAATCTATTGCAGAAAGTCCATGGGTAGGTGTTACTTTCTTGGCTCGATGGCCTTTGTTCTTGCTTTCTTTGAGTACTTCAGGTGGGTGATCAGTCCCCTGGTAAAAAGTACCTGCACTTTCTTTAAAAACTTTGTTAGCTCTAGTAGAGTAGAATATGCTGCACATGATAAATAGTTTAAGACATCAAATCAGTTTGTAATTGAGCATAAATGAAGGTCAAGCTCAATAGACTTATGTAATAATAGATAAGTCTGGTAATCATATACCCTTTCAGATGGTATGCAATGGTGGGGTATCAAACATATTTAGAATCATGCATTTAGTTAATGCTGTATGATGCATTCTATAATCAAAAGCATCAAGAGCTTGACTCAAGGTGGTTTTATGAGTCTTAAAAATTCTCATCATGCCTGTTAGCCAGCTGATAACATAGGCAATATATTAGCCCAAATACTGTTTGTACAGCAGCTCGATATTCGTGACATAGTACCCGGGAAGAGCAAGACAAGTGGGTGAGTTATGAACACTATTTCCAAGAAGCATGACAGGTGTAGGCAAGGCATTTTGTTTCCATATGTAGGATTTTAACAACAATATCATGGAGCAATAAAACAGAATGGTATATGAGCGTTTTAAGAGAATGGTCATTTTCAAGCAAGTCTTGCCATGTTCAAGAGGTGGCACAAAATCAAGCGAAGCTGAAGTAGATCTGAACACTATTTATGTATTATAAATCAGCTACTTCTAAGCATGGGACAGAAGTATGATACTTTCATGCTAGATACTTTACAGTACCAAATTTGCAGCATAAAAACCGGAATGAATATCCTCACAATCCGGGGGCAAATGTTCCTCAGAATCCAGCATAAAGACGGTAGCAAAAGTAGCACTAGTGGCAAAACAAGCTTATCTCAAAGTGTGATTATTGTGTAAGCAGTTTTAACAAATCTGCTGCTAAGAGTGGTTCAAAGTTATAGGTCAATACTCACAAAGCTATTAAATAGTGGCGATATGAATCGCTTGCCAGCTCATAACAGATCATGACTAGAGTAGTTACTGTGCGAAAACCTGCTTAAAACTTTATCATGCAGTATCTGCAATTTCAGAGTGTAGATATGTGGCGATATACCCCCTTTTAAACCAGCAAACAGTGGCAAAAGGATTGCTGTACAACCGTTCCTAAAGTGCAAAATAACAATGTTTAAATGGAGCTTGAAACAGCAGCCTAACAGATGGAGTAAGACAGTAGCAGCAGGGAACAACCGATCAAACAACATAGACCAAGAGTAAAAGAGTTATGCCATTTATGACATCTCAGGTTTAGACACCAGTATATAACCAGGCAAGTAGAACAGTAATGAGATTGAGTGTATTTTGGTAACACACCAACACTTATGTTCACCCAGCTAAAACAGATTCGACTAGAGTTATAGGGCGGCTTGAATCAGTGGAGAAAGTGGAAGTAAATAAACCTTATTAGTGACAAATGCATTGCTGAAACAGTATCCATTCACAGCAGCATAATGTAGGAGCAAGGTAAGCATAATATTGTTACTACGGACTGCTGAGAATAATCATTTTGAAGCAGCAAAATTCAGACGCAGCATGGGTTTGTTATTCATGATATCCCAGGTAATCATTAGCACACGATCAAGGCTTAAATGGCCAAGCTACAACAGGAATAAACATGCTTTTAACATCGCCATAAACTGTAACCTAATTCGGGTTGGTTTCTCAGATCCTAAGCATTCATGATATGCCCTTTTTCTTGACAGTTAAGGGCAGTAGAGAGAGAAACTTATGGGTGGGTTACGTAATAGCTCAAAAATTCAGACAAAACTTAGGCAACAAATAAAGCAGTTAAGGAGTGAGCTGTACTCGTAAGACCAATCTGCAGGGAATCAGCATTATCCAATATAGATAGTAACAGGAAGGGGCTTGCATTGTATCGATCTTTTCTGTCCATAAGTGACCTATACAAGGTTCAAACCCAACAAAAGCAGGTGCAACAATGCAACATACGGTGGCTTAATAACTGAGATTAAACGGAGGCAAAGATAAGACATGTCCACAGATGGTAAATTGCTGAAAAGAGGCCTACGACAGCAGTTAAAACCAGGCAGGAGACGTTCATTCTAATAGCATAAAAGAAGCGGATAACTATTAGTACTGTACGAACTTATACTAGTTTATAACAGGGGTACACATGGTTTGCTTAAGCGAAAACAGGATCAGAAAATAAAGAGGTCATTTTGTGGCTTCAAACAGAGACAGAAGTGAAACAAAAAATAGAGCATAAACATGTATTCCAAATTTGTGTAGAAGAATTGTTGTAGTAAGTGAGCCGAAAATGGTCCCCATGCGGCATATGAACCAATACAACAATCAGAAGCAACCCCGGTCTAAACGAAGCTGGAAAACTTAGTGACACTTTGTTTGAGTCGGCAATGTGGCAGCAGTGAACAGAGGCATACGAGCAAGATTCATTCACAAGTAATTTCTCATTGAATTTTAGATTTTTGATCCTAATATTTGTATCGTCTTTAGCTTTTGAAAAGTTCCTTTCCTGATAGGAAGTGCGGAAGTAAATGAGCAGGAATCTAAGTTCAGATCAAGCAAAACTATCAGCATAATTATCTGCCATTAGATAGAAAGGAAGGCAGCTAGCAAATTTGTAACTTATCATTTTAATTTTAGAACAACTTTAGATTGTACCTTACTTCTTGAGAAGGTATAGGTTGAAGAGGCACAAGATCCAAGCAGAAGATAGACTCATATCATCATACCTCTAGGAAAGAGAAATATCCACAGATGCTGAGTGTGCCATTTTCAACTCTTCTTTTACCAGAGCTTCTGCAAGCTTGAGTTTGTATCTAAGTCTGATCCGCATTTTGAACACTTAGTTTTGGACGCTTCATGGGCCGAGACTGAACATGACAGCTTGTGTCCTGGCCGGAACCACGATGCCATGTGAACATTCATCATGTAGCAGCTTCATGTACAATGGCCAAGCAGCATAACTGAAGACTATAAACTACGGAGAAGGCTTGTTATCTAATTGGTACGAAACCAAAATGAAATGGAAAGTTAGTTTAACAACTTAGATTGAGGGTTCTACTCATGTTCATATGTTTGCATAAATACAGGAAAACTCTGAGGCAATTTTAATCATTTCCTACGAAACTGACTTGTACGCAACAGTAATATAAAGCTCAAAAATAGAATGATAGAAACAGTAAAGAAATCTAAAGGTTGGCACCCACATAAGAAGTATTTTGAATGAATAAACCTAATAGTAAATATAATCTGCTAGACAATGCCAATTGTAAAATAGCCGTAAGGACCAAGGCAAACCAAAGTAAGTATTCATCATAGACTTGTTAAGCTGAAGCATACAGATACAGCGACGCATAATAACATGATTTCATGAAAACAGGAATATTCAGAGGCATAAAAGCCAGAATTGATGCTTTAAATAAGGTACGAAGCATTGGTATAAGAGCTGTAGAAAAAGTCTTTCGTAACAGCAGTAATGATTTAACGAAAACTGCATACTGTCTCAGGTCCAGATCATAATGAAGTTGTGAATGACATGGTGCTTATCGAATTTTAGTAGAGATCAATATGCACATTTAAATCAGAATACAGCCAGAAGGAGTGTTGTGTATAAATTGTCAAAACCTTATCATGCTGCAGCGGGTTAATGTTTTGCCCAAAAGATGGATGCTTGCAATCAGATAGTGTACTTACAACATGCTATCTTATTATTGCTGAGAGCATTATGGGACATAAGTCTAAGTAGCTCTGTAACAGCAGCAAATACAAATGAGGCATGGATATTACCTTGTAATGCTAATGTCTTGTAAAGATTGGACAATATTCATTACTGACAATATCGCTAAATAGCAGGAGCGGAGTGCATGTATGTACAGTAAGAACTTAGAGCAGTTTATCAAGCTATATACACATGAAAACTCTTGCCTTTCAGCAGAAAACACCTCTCTTGAAAAAGGGTGCGATAGCAGATTAATAATTTCTTCTTATGATAGCTTATAGGAAACACACTTTAATAGCATAAAACTCAGGTCAAGAGTGACCATAAACAACAGATCGATTCAATTTGGTTAACTCATTAGATTACTCTCTTTTAAACAGCTGAATGTGATTGAAAAGGAAGCTTAATACTGCTGGAACAGGTAGTTAGTGGAACGATTGAGACCCTAAAATACTAGGGACATCATACCAGCAATTTTTATCAGCAGCGGCCAGGCATAATTTTTCATGAACGAAGAAGAAAACTTGAAGCAAAGCACTCGCTAATAGTAGTTGTTTGTACAAAATCTGAAGCAAAGATGTATGATGCAGCAGGAATCATCCAAGAATGTGAAATGTTTAAACTGAAACCATCCAAGAATGTGAAATTGCTCACAACAGCAGGCTACATAGCTCATTTTTGAAAGAATGCATGCTTAGAACTTGAAAATTGCTACAACAGGTCTAGTCAAGTACAATTTAGGATGGAGCTCGAATGATTTATGCGGATCAAAATAGAAGCAGAAGTTGGAGTAAAGATGGTGCAGCTATTATATGAAAAGAGAAACTCGTAGAGAAAAGCATTATCAACAGTACCAAAAGCAGAGGTAGAGAAATTTGCTGTAACACGTCTAATCAACAGTGTATTCAAGATCAAGTTCAGCAGACCGTGAAAAAGATCATATATAACCAGAGGAATTACCACCTGGAATCTGCCGAAATAGCTTACTATGACAGCTGAGATTAGTTTGTTTTGCAAAAAAATTAAAAAGTTAATTTTATCATAACCTTTTTTGAATGAACCAATATGTGTTTCTTGGAAAAGCAGAGAAATTATCAATAGCAGGTGGCCAGCAAGAATGTAGTAGAGAATCGTAAACCATGCTTATTAAAGGCAATAAACACAATCAGATTTGTTCATACAAGAGATATAGGACATCAAAGAAATTTCCAATGTAAATAGATTTTATCACGCTTAGGCCTATTGACCATATCAACTATGTAATCAGCTAGCTAATCAGATTCTCAGTTTAAGTATTCTTAATCATTAAAACACAGATGCTTAAGACTACAACCTATTAACGGCATGTAAATTGAGAAGTATCTAGCAGACAATTAGGCTTATACTTAATAAGGAAGTAAAATAGAGCAATATTTTAGCAGCGGATCAGCATCCTCCAAAAGCAAGGAACAATCAATACCTTAATCAGAAGAATTTTACTGCTGTTCTAATTGAAATAAAGATCAATGGTAAGATTCCACACAGGTTCTAAGTAGGCTATGAATATTTTTAAGATGTCATGCAAAGTAGTCAATGCAGCAGTAGTTATAGTTAGATAAAGAAACGGAACATCGATCCTGACCGCTACCCCATTCATACTTTTTACACGCAAGGATGTTTCATGAATATGTCTTGTAGGCAAGTAGGTAAAGGCGCATGGTGCAAAATGGTAATTTAAAAAACCAGCCTACATGCACAGGTCATATTATTAATGGACATAACCAATCAATCATTGTGTCAGAAGAGTGCATTCGCACGAAATACATTGCAGTATTTAACAAGCTTAACCATTTATAAACAGGGGCAGACCTCTAGTCATAACGGAGCAACAATCATGGCTGGTGAGACAAATCTATTGTTATTAATGGAGAAAGTAAGCAGTAATCCAGTCGACTATGTCTCTTTAGACTAAAAGTAATAGCAGCAGTAGCTACCCGTAGCAAAGCATGAGTGGAAACACAAATTATGAGTTGTTTTCATGCTTGTGACAAGTATTCTGAAAAATTAATCATTTTAAACAAGGCAAAATCAATGATTAGAAACAGGTGAGAAACTTTGTTCGGCACTTGCTGGCTAAAACAGTAGCATTACAGAGTAACAAAACAATTGTTATGTATGTAAGGAAGCGAAACTGTTCATATTATGTAACCAAGATATACCATTTTCAGTGGTAAAAACTTAGCAACGGATGGTACAGGCAGATGTAGAATAATATTATTCATAGACTAATACCGCTGAGATTGCCTCTTTCCGTAGCAATAAATCGCAAATGCTTAATCTTTTAAGCAGGCAGTCTATGCTATGAATGATGTAATTGTGCAAATGACACATATTGCAGCATGTGTTCTGAATCAGAATCAAACTGCTCATAATTCCTATTAGTAGTAGCACAATTTAGGGATAAAGTACAAACACAAACAAAATCAGGTGTTTTAAAACAGAGACCAAACCGGGATGAAAATGGAAAACTTAAACAATATCGCTTTAACCAGAGCAAGGGTAAATATGAGCAGGTTTACCCAATACTGATTACTGACTTTGGAAAAAATTTAAGGAACACAAAAGTCCCTATCAATCTGTGTCTGTAAAAGAGATGTAAAAATGGCGAAGAAAAGCTTATAAAATGTTTTTCTAATCTCATTCAAATTTCAATAACAGCCTCTTCCTTGCAAATCTTTCATATCAGGCGGCCACTTTTCCTCAATCCGATTGACAGGAGTAATACCTTAAAACAGATGTTACTGCACATAACTGTGAGCAGTAGGTTGCAGGAGTTTACTGCATATAACCGCGGGTATAATCCAGGTTGGTTTTCATGGTTTCATCAGTTGATAATTAGAAACGAAATAGAGTCTAGATATCCCTTAGTTTCTAACAATAAGCAATAGTGAATTCTGGGCGTAAGCATGAGAGCCTATATCGATTATGCGAAATTGGTTTTCACCAAGTTTTTACTGCTTTTATACTAAGACTTCAATCAGCAGGAAACTCATATGGATGACATCAATATTCAATCGCATCTTAGAAATCTGAAAGCGGAAGTTTTTTGAGAAGAGATAATCATGCTTGTTAAATCATCATAGATATTAAGTTTAGTATTTCAAAAATCGATGGACTTATCTTAGCAATTAGCCTTGGATGCTTTTTCTTTTACTTCTGTCGTTGGTTGTTTGATACGCCTGGGCTGAATCTGGAGGTAGAGCCACGGCCTGAACAACGATGATGCTCGGGCCTCCCTGCTACTCAACAAATCGCGCTATTGCCAATCCAATCTTCGAATTTACTCCAGATCTCTTGTTGATCACCAGCGCTTTATACGTCGGGTTTTGAACGATGATGCCGACTTCACGCCCGGTTCTCAGACAGGTTGTGCCTAGACCACCCGGTTGCTATCTTCCGGTCTTTGAACGATATTCTTCCGGTGTTCATCTCCTGGCCACTTTCTTCCGGCCTGATGGGGGCCCGGCAACGCGATCCGGTCATGAAGAAAACCCCCGGTTGCCTCTGGCTATTTGACGTCCAGATTCTTCAGAATTTGAAGTGCTAGACTGAGCTTGGATTTGAGACTCCAGTTTAGTCTGGAAGGAAGATGTCGTTTGGCTTTTGAGTCGAGGATATCGTCCGGCCTTGTACTTGAGGATGCGGTCAAGGAAGTCGAATTGTCTTCCGGTCATGGACTGCGATGCGGTGAAGGAAGTTGAGCTGCCTTCCGGTCAGTTGGCTACTTGGAAACACCTTCCGGTCGTATAGGACATTGCCTGGTTGCTCCCAAACCATTTATTTCATCCTTCCGGCCCTGACCAGATCCCGGATTGAGGTAGCACCTGAGATTAAGTACAGATTTTGCCAGGACTTTGAACTTCCTCGTTGCCTGGAGTTGTTGGGAGCAGGAGGTCGCCTGGCGTGTCTGCCTGGTCGCCAAGAGCTCTGCTTGTTGATCATCATCCGGTCTTCAAACATTACTGTTCGGGCCTGATGGAGGAAAGTAGTTTGATTTCGACGGAGAAAGGCCGTCCTGGCCATCCGCTTAGGCCTACTCGCTTTGGGGCTACCAGGTGCAGCGGACCGTCGCCTGATTTCGAACTGGAACGTTTGCTTGGTACCACCCGGTCATGTTGCGCTTCTTCAAAATGGCTAGGTATCGGAACAACTTCTATGAACCGAGAACATCTTGGCCTGGTGGTAGGCAATCGTACTTTGGACAATCGCCAAATTGCAATTCCGCGCTTTTGATCGCTTTTTGCTCCCTGCGATTTCGAACTAATTAGATGATAATACGAGAAATAGACACGATCTAGACAAATTTGATCGATCAAACTTTTAGAGAGAGGAGAGTTTCGCCATTCGAGCAACAAAACACGTAGATCCGGTTTCAGAAAGCGAAGTTGTTTGTCAACTAAGGTTCGTCATTCGGTCAATCGGTGGATATACGTAGAAAATCTCGAGTTGATCTTTCATATTCTGGCTATACTGATGATACTCCTAATATTTTCAATCCTTTGTTTCTTCGCGACGCTTTCTTCTGAGCTACCGATCTTCATGACGCTTTCTTCCGAGCCTCGTTATTTCTTTGACGAAAACTCGTGGTTGTCGATCCTGACTCTCATGTAAATTTTTAGATTTCTTCTTTCTCACGAACCGATCCTGTCTCATCGCTTATTTTAACGACGTAGTGGCTTTGAAGATATTGAAAGACAATCTTGATGAACTTTGCCAGAAACGATCTCAATGAACTTTGACTGAATCGTAAATCGAATAAATCTGGACGATTCTTTCTCCCTCTTCTTTGATCGGACTTAGATGCGGAGTTAGGCCGGATGAACTTTGCCAGAAACGACCTCAACGAGCTCGACTTTTTTCGAATCGCTTAGGAAGGAATTACGAACCGTAGATAGGGAATCAACAGGAATTTCCACTAGTGAATCGTGAACCGCAGTGAACTTTGTTGAATTGTAAATGAAATCGAAGACAAATCTAAGCGTGGTTGAATCGTGGTTGCTGATTTCCAGCAGTCCGTTTCCCACAGACGGCGCCAAATGAAAACATATAATTGGTCCCTCCCAACTCACAGACGTATAGAACACATATCTTTATTCCTTTCTTTGATATTACCACTTTTTGGAGCTTCCTAGATGAAAACGTATAAATATTCCTCTCCGTTGTGCTACAAAGCTAGGGAGCTTTTCTAGTGTTTCTCCCTCCTCTAATCTTGTGTCCCCTTACAAATGAGCCTCCCACCTCTATTTATAGACTTTCAAGAGTGAGGCCTATCTCTTAATCCTTGCACATGTGGTATTACTTCATTGGAGCCACCCTTCTAGTTTTGGCACTTCTTTCCTTATAAAGCCTTCCGGCCTCAAAGTGTAGGATGCGGGATCCGGTCATGGAGTATGGGGCCGGAACATGGGTCCCGGTCATAGAATGCGGGCCGGAACATGTTTGGTGCCCAAACTGGAGCCCGAACAAGGTCCTGAAGGGGGTCCGGGGTCCGGATCGGGATCTGTGGCCTGGACTGCTTTGACCCTCTTGCCTTCGTCATATTCTTGTCCTTGTCACCGGACTGCGCTCCAGAACAGGGTGTCCGAACATTGATGTTCGAACACATGTTCAGATGCGGTGTATACTGCAGCATTGTTCGGACATATGTTCAGATGTGGCGTATACTGCAGCAGTAAGTGATGCATTTTGAAAAAAAAAGGAGAAAAGGTTTTAAAACAAAACCTATGAAATACCCCGAACCTAATTAGGGTGATTAAATTACTCTAATATGATATTGAGGGCCTATTAGTGCCTAATGAATTTTGGTAAAAAGAGTAAATCCAAAAGAAACAAGAAAAACGCTTAAAAAAACGAAAATCGCTAATTGAGCGTTAAGTGACCCTAGAAGGAATACGACCTCGATGGGAGTATTAAATGGATTTAAAAGGCTTAATAATGCCTAAATAATATATGGGAACAATTCCCGAAGAAAACGGATCCAAATAATGTATTAAAACGCTAATAAGGCTTTAACGCATGTTTTTCCAGAAAACCCGAAAACGTGACTTTAAATGGTCAAACGAACCCATAAAAAAATTATAGTTCAGTAAATAGCTATAATTAAACATTAATGGAAGCTTAAGAACCATTAAAATTAAAGAAACGAGGAAATTCCGGAAACAGGCCCGGTTAGTGAATAGTGCTAAAACCGGGTAAATTAACGAGCCTTTTCTGTAAAAGACGAAAAGCGCTCCAGGTAAGTAAGTATGTGGGGGCCGGTTTTAATGGGTTAATCAGCCTCTCACTCACACTCTCACCTAGCTAGAAAAGAAGAAAGAAAAAGTCAAAAAAAGCAAAAAAGGTATTAAAGTACCTTTTACTCTCTTTCCTCTCATTTCCCTCCTCTCTCTCCCCCTTCTTCCTCTCTTCCACCGTGAGTACTCCCCACCTCCCTCATCCTTGCGATTTGAGCTGCTCCAACAACAACAATGGCAGCCTCCCTTTCTCTCCATGCTCAAGCCATGTTAGAGCTCCAAATGAAAAACCGAACACATATTCTTCTTCCCCTCTTCAAGCGCTACACTTCCCTCTTTTCGAAATATCAAATGGAGGAGTTTGTCCTCCATGGGTTTTGGGCATTTGAAGAGTAAACTACACCATTTTGAAGCTTGGAGCTTCCTCCTTCAATCAAGGTAAAAGTTTCAAGAGAAAAGATCATTTCCTTCATTCTCTTGGTTGGCCAATTTTACCCCTCTTATGCCTTGTTACTATTCTTGTTTTGAGCTTATTTCCAAGCCTTCCATGGTGGTTGGGAGCTCCTCTTTGATTCATGACCAAAAGCCCATCTTAGGGTTTCAAGGTAATCCTTATTTTGTGCTTTAAGCACTTCTTTTGAATCCTAGCTAGGTTAAAATGTATAAGGGTATTAATAAGTACCTAATTCCCCATTTGGGTGTTGAATTTGAGGTTGGAAAGTGATTGGCCTATATTGCCAATTTTGGTCAAGAGAGAGAGAAGGAGAAGATTGGAAAAGAAATGAAGGAATTGTGAGCTTAGGTATGAAACTCACCTTAATGCCTATTTTAATTGCTTTAGGATTTAGGATGGTTTAATTTAAATTGAATAATGAACCCAAAATATGAAAAATAATGTGCTTAGTTGATTTTGAGAGAGTTTGTGAATTAATGGTTTGAATTGAGGGCCTTGGAGCCAAATGATTTGAGTTTGTGGTTATATTGTGGTTTATTAAGTTTTGGAGCTATATTGTGATATTGGTGAATTTTGGTTTGTTATTGTGTTCTGGTTGGACCATATAAGGGTGTGGCTAGATTAGGAATGAAATTGGTGAGAGTTGATGATTGGGATATGTTAGGTTATGGGGAGGTTCTGGCAAAATTTTGGTAGAAAAACAAGTGTTTAAAGATGAATTAGTAAATTGGAGAACCTAGGTGTTTGTAGTGTGTTTAGAGTTGAGTGGTAGACTTGACATGGCATTTGGAGAACTAGGGAGAGGAGTGTAAAAATCGTAGCAAAATGACTTGTGAGGATATGTAAAAACTCTAGAAATGAGTTAATGTTCAAGACTTAGAAAAATGGGAGTTGGACTTAGGTTAGAAGTGCAAATGTGTAGGAATGAATGGATCATTAGGGGATTGGTAAGTTGGTAGGAGGTAAAAACAATCAAAAGGAAGTAGGAATGCACAAGTGTGCAAAATGCAAGAATGTGAAAATTGAGTTTGTTGAATTTAAGCAAGAATTGGGTGGTGGATTAAACCTAGGATTTGGAGTGGTTTAGATCATGTTTTAGGGTGATTAATTATGTAGAAAACTTGTGAAAAGATTAGGGAAAGTTTGAGGGTGGTTTAAGGGTTGATTTGGGGTTGAAAAATGACCTTAATAACAGTTTTTTACCAGGGTCCGGGACTTAGGATATGTACCAAGTCGCGGGCCGCATCAAAAAACATGACGAAAGTTGAAACAGGGGGTGGTCCGGGACTATAGTCCAGGACCAAGTCCCAGACCAGGTAAGAAAAGGAGCCGAGAGTACGTTAATGCATTGGTCTGGGACTAGGGACCCGGACCATGTCCCGGACCATGCCTGAAATGCACCCATATGTGTTTTTAAGGGGCAAAAAGTTGGGGATTGAATCGTATTGGTGTTAAATGATGTTTAGGAGTTGTTTGGTGACCTTTAAAGGTCCTAAGAAGTGTAAACAAGTTTGAGAAGATTGAGTTGAGAAAGTTGTGAGTTTAAGTACACTAAGTTAAACCGAAATAACGGATAACGGGGTAAGTACGGGAGTAGCAATTATGTACATACTGTAACGCCTTAATATTAATGGAACCATTTGACATGTAATTAGTGGTTCAAGAGTAAGACATGAGGAACAAGTGTGAGCCGAGGAACGTGAGAACACCCGTAAAGTTAATCCCGGTGAAAGGTATGATTTCCTCATGCTCTATATCCTAACTTGGTTACCCCGATTTGTGTGCTTGTTTGATTGTGTGATCACCTAACAAGATAAATGCACGAATCGGATTGTTTGCACTTATTGGTGTCTGTATGGTATTGTTGCTTGCTGGTTTGTTTTGTGAACTTAGAGTTTGTATAATTCATGAAATGTGAATTGTGAATGACTTGTTTGAATGATGAATGTGTATGGTAGTGCGACTCATAGTTGAGTCTTTCGTGAATAGAAACTCGTAGAAAGAGTCAAGTGTGAACTAATAAAAGGTGGAAACACATTACAACTATCGAACCAATACACGACAACATAAACCTATGAACTCACTAGAACGTGGAAAGTATACGGGAGTAGTAACCTCCCGATAACGGTTAGACAACCAAATTGATTTAATCCACACAATAAATAATAGTGGAAGTATGTGAGTAACCTCTATCCAGAGGATTGATAATTGTTCGAATTATGAACTTGAGTGAAGTAAAGCATGGTAAGGGAACACCAAACCCCTTAGAGATATATTCGAACCCTAATGAGTGGAACCGACTAAAATGAACAATGTCCCAAACATGAGAGTATTCGATAAGTTGGGTAAAACCTTAAATCTTAGAATACTAGACATTGAGGAATTCCCCAAGCTAATAGATGTTATCTAGAGAGATGCTTCTAGGCTAATCCTTGAGATTGTGAATTGACTCCGAGAGTGGAGTTTCGGAATTTGAGTAGTCCGATAGAGAACTGGACATTGGTGGACTTGAGGAGCTATATGCATAGCCCTTTTGTATTTTGAGCCGGTGGTGGGTCTTGTGTATGACCCTGCCCGGAGGTAATGAGAATGACTTAACATGTAACTTGAGTATTGAGTATTGATGGGTGAACTCAAGTATCGAGTACGTGAGTAATGAGAATGGAGTGGTGACTTGAGAACTTGAGAATTGAGTTGAGCATTGTAGATCTTGTGAAATTGTGAGTAAGAGTACCCAAGATAGTGGGTAAGACAATGAGCAAATGAGTAAGGCATAGAGAGGTAGAAACCCTCAAGCCTAAGTATATGACAAACTAAACTAACCCCTTGGGTGTGTTAGTGTTGTGTGTTCAATGATGGACTTTGATTGTGAATGTACATATATAATGTATGTTGTATGCATGCTGTTTGAAATAAAATGAATCACATGCTCTGACCAATTAGTCGGCGTACCCTCGCTAGTACGCGGGGTATGCGGAAGTCATATGCAGCAATTTTGCTGAGCCCCTTGGGGCCCCATTTTTATTTTCCAGGTACAATGAAGCCGATCACCGTTCGAGAGTAGGACGGGGTTGCTGTGTAAGCATGGGTAGTAATTAGTGAAGGTTGTAATTTTGAAGTGTTGAATTGTAAGCCGAACTGTTACCGACAAATTGATGATTGTAGAAACTCGGTATAGTATGGAATGGTTATTGTATTTGTGTATTAAGGAGTTGAAGTTGTATTTGCTTTGAGTATTGATCAAGGAATGGATTGCATAGTTTGGTTTGTAGTGCTCGGTATATAAGACCCATCAGACCGATA
The DNA here is from genome assembly GCA_023374045.1 of Limonium bicolor. NCBI lineage: Eukaryota > Viridiplantae > Streptophyta > Magnoliopsida > Caryophyllales > Plumbaginaceae > Limonium > Limonium bicolor. The sequence continues at coordinate 19,961,790 of CM041783.1, read as the reverse complement.
TTGTAATTGTTGTTGTATTTGAGTTTGGATTGGCCTTGTTAGTCACATGGGTGACTAACGGCATTGTTTCACCCTCGGTCATATTGGAATTTCCGCTGCTTGTGTATTGGTAATGGAGACGAGTTAGTAGTTAATTGTGTCATTACCGGCAGGGGTGTTAGAAAAAGTGGTATCAGAGCGAAGTATCGCTCTGATGGTCTAATTACCGAGTTTAGGATAATACCAAGTTAGGAATTAGAGACTTAGGGCTAAGGGTTGAGTGTTAGCGTGTGAGGTACGCTAGATAGGAACTTCCAGTGTGATCTGGACACCTACATAACCAATCCCGCCCTCCGCAACCCCTGTTATAAGTTGGGGGAGGAACGCTAGAGAGATGGAAGGACCTCTCATACTCAGGTAAAACCCGATCTGGTAGTTGTAAACAAATTGTAAGAGAACGAACCACTCATACGGTAGATTCCAAGAACTGGAAATCCCGAAGACGGTTCCCGTTTGAACCTTAACAACCGCATTTGTTACCAGAAGATTGAAGATCCTAACCAGAGGATAACTAAATTTGGCGGCACCATGTGGCGACGTGCTTCGCAGTCGCGAGAACCATGTGCAACCAACAAGAAGGAAGCGTAACTACGCAATGAGAGGGTAGCGGAGTAACAAAACCCGAGACAAGGGAGTCTGTGGACAACCAATGTTGGACAATACCGTCAACAACATATAACCGAACAAGGAATTAGTCAAGGTTGGATAAAACTCCAATCCTACAACGCCAAAGGGCGGTAATACCCAAATAACATAGTTCGGACAACTATGGGAGTAATAATTAAGCTTACACTAACAGGACTACCGTGTAGTTCCTAAGGATCCGATAAACCTCGGTAACCATCGCCATGTGGGAACGAGCTATGGAGCAAGGTACATGGAGTACCACAAGGATCGGGAAGCACCCGAATATCGACAACCATGTCAAGAACACTGAGAGACCACTCAGGAGATGGATCACTAAGATCAAAAGACCAAAAGAAGATCCAATAAAATCACCAAATTTGGATGGAAACAACACCATAACGGTGTTTGTTAACGTGAAAAATGACGTACGCGCACTTGCCAAGGCAAGTGCAGCAACAACAAGACAATTGGAAGACTTTGGATGACTAACAAGTACATACTAAAGTACCACCATATCAATGGAGCAGACATAGAACCACACTCTTAAGAACTTGAAAAACAAAAGCCTTGGAAAGGCCTAACGGCTTGACCACCGCATTAACAAACATACCAGTCAGCAGGAAGCTGACTTGGTCAAGATCTCAGACATGGCAACGCCATGAAGATTTTCTTTCAAACTCAGAATTTTTATTTCAAAACCCAAGATTTTTCTTTCAAAACCACAACCTTTCTTTTAAAAACCTCAGATTTTTAAAACCAAACCAGAAGAATCACGGTGAGTATCATAGAGTGATACAAGAGGAGTTGACAATAGAATACTTCACCTAGGCGTGTGACGAGCACTACGAGTGTACCCAAATAGGGATGTGGGACAACCGCACTCCGAAGGAGCTTGCGGGCCTGACAGACCATTTGAGTAGTAGGGTAAGTGGTAACGTACCAATAAGGTACCCCATGTATGTATACATGTGGTGTACGAAACATGGGAAGTATTCAGCTCCGTTCTACGGACCATAAGTGAATACAAACCCGAATAGTGGATACCTCGAACAATGGAAGGAACTCAGATAAGCTTACAAGCCAAAGGAGTCAAGAACACACTCCAGAAGAACGATTAAGAGTTAAAAAGTGCGAGAAGCACAAGTAATTGATCAAAGACATGGATATGTTTCAAGGATTTTGAAACAAAAGAATGAAATAGCTGCAAATGGAAACCCAGTCTAAACACAGTAAGGCAATGTCTAACATGAACACACCAGTGTCCAATGGACAAAGTGAAATACACAGAGTGATCATCTAAGGTACCGGAGGATACCGTTCACCACCGAAGGAAATACCAAACTGGTTAAAACCATAAGAGGAGTACCCATAGTCTACCCTGGAAACGGGAGACGTATAACCCCAAACGGGACAACCTGAAATCCAAACCGCAATGCGGAATAAACTGAACACACTCAAATGCTAGCCAAATGTAACGACATAATCAACAACACCCAGGAGTAATCCATAAAGGGTATCAAAGTCAACATAGTTGAACGAGGTATCGTAATAAGAGTACAAGAGCTATAACGAACACTCGGTTAGAACACCGAAAGGGGACCCACTTACCCGGGGATACCCTAAATTGATAAATGGTACCGATCAATATCGGAATATTTAAAAGGCCTCCAAGGAACGGAAGCGTGATGCGATGACCTCATCATGGAGCCCAGTAAGTATCTCCAAATCAATTGATGGTATAAGGAGAACCAACGCTTGTAAACAACCTAAGATGAGCAGAGCTCTAGGCAACGTGGCTAGTATGCCAGGAACCCACTACAATTCATAAATTCAACGGTTGTAAACCCATTGTGAACTATATGGAAGGTTGCCAAGAACAGCATCAGTAAAGGTGGTTTAATAACCAACGAGCAGGGATACCCATCGTTAAGGTGGTACCGCAAGAGCGGTGAACATATAGACTCCAATGAAGAGGATGTCAGCAGTGAATGTCTGAAGATACACCTCTTTCATAACTACTAATGTAGTGAAGCTTGAGCATACAATTATTGCCAAGCAAAGGGGAAATATGCTATTATAGCAATTATTAGAAACCGAAGAGTAACCGGTTCAGAAGGAATGCTGTATAGGTATATCCTGAAGCATAAAATCAATAACGCTCAATGAGATCAGAAATATAAATGGTAAACCATGGTAGAGATGGTGGAAATACATTAGCAGAAGCTAATACAATAGCGGATGCCATGGAAACCAATGTCGTAGACAAATACGAACGTGGTGCGTAGCAAGCGACCAATACATGTGAATAAATCATACAGTGAGATGGAGTTGATGAATAATGATGGTAGACAGACCGGACACAAGGAAGTAAGGTGCATTCCTATTGCAATCTCATACGAGATTTCCCGCCAAGTGTTTACGCCTCTGCACTCTGTAGGACTGAGTGTTTTGGTATTGCATTTGTGCAGTAATGATCTAGTGGGGTAGCCAGGAATTTGGGAAGATGACGATTGTGGTAAAAGTAGAAGGAAACTTATGGAAGTCACACTGACCGGCGCATAGAAAATGCAAGGTCGTACGAGTTAAGAACACTCGTACAAAACCAGTTTAGTGGGCATAATTCAGAAGCCACTGACAACAGAGGAAGCACTACAATTAAGTAGTGGGTCAACCTCAACCGACAACATGTCGGGAGAACCAAGTGAATAATCACTCAAGTACACAATAGTATGTACATTGATTCCAAAGAGCTGGATAGAAAATCCGAAGCTCATTGAATTCGCGTACGGTAAGAGATACCACACATGATTGATTAACCTTATTCCCAAGATAAAGAGGGATAAAAGGGTATGTATAACACATTAGGCATAATGAGAAGGGTAAATAAACCCTAAGTTATCAGGGTCGCACAGCAGAAGCTAGTGGGCCCAAATTCTAAGGTTTAATACACCTAGTAGATGAATGGCTAAGCATCAATGCCTTGAAGCCTCTAATGCTAGAACCAAACCCGGTTTAGAGTTAAATAAACTCCGATGAAAATTCTTGGTACAGGGATTAAACCAGCAATGTGGTTAAGACCCTTTGACCAGAATACATTGTATAATAGACCGCATGGGAGTTGAACCACTCCGTGACGGCTGAACGCCTTAGACCTATGTCCAATGTTGTCACATGGTTGATTATGTGGGCGTAGTCCCTTTTTAAGGGGGGTAGGGCGAAAACCGTGAAATGTATGTTTTACGTGATAGTGCGTAAACTACACTGCGCATAGCGCAAAAGAATTTGTTTGATGATTGGTACTTATGTTACATAAACATATGTATACCATTCATAATGTAATTAAGGTTGATTGTGAGATTTGAAGTGGAAAGGAGTATTGATTGTGAGAGATTGAAGTGAATGGAGTAGAGAAACTCCGTGGGGAATGAGAACCCCGATTGGTAATAGTATGAGAAATGAGTATGTTTGAGGAAATTGATGAGTATAAATCGGTACAAAACCGATGTTAAACCTAGTGGGAATTGAGTCCCCTAGGCAACTTGTGTTGATTTGATTTTTCTTGTAAATGATTTGAGGATAGAAAGACTAATTGGAGTTATACATTTGAGTTTCTTAAGTATAACAATTGATGAGTAGGCTAATGGAGCAATAATTGATGGTATGAGTAGTAATGAGTAAATGAATTCTAGAAATTGGTAAATGCATTGATGGGTGATTATGACTAGCAAGATTAAAAAAAAAATTAAAAAAATGTTTGACTATTTGATTGTGTGAATTGAGGTGGGAGGTGGAACTTGGTTTGCTAGCGATCAAGGGAAACCGAACACCAAATTGGGGTGGATGGATAGTTCAACACCAATGCTGATCACATTGGGGTTGAATGACTCTTGAAGCTCCATATAAGTGGCCACAAGTAATCACACTAGTAATAGGTGAAACTAACATAAATTGGAACTTGGAGTTGCATGGAAGTTTTCAAAATGAATTTACAAAATGATTTCGGCAAATGATTTTCTTCAAACTTGAGAATGAGGATCGGTTTTGAAACCGCTCCCACGGGCGCTAGTGGGTCTTCCATGACTAGGCACGGGTATCCGGTTGAACCATGGAGGTGAAGCTGGTTGTGAGTCGGTGGAGGCGATGAATAGTTTTGAAACCACTACAACGGACGAGCAAGGGTACTAAGTGACCTGTAGGACATTTGTAGTGTGTGTTTTGTATTTGTCCAAGGGCCGCCGGATATGAGTAGTCTGGTTAGGGAAGAGTACCCACTTTGGAGCCCGAGGATTCTCTAGAGGTGCGAATGTTTTGATCAGAACCAAAGGACCGTAGAGCCAGAAAGAGTAAGTGCTCAATGTCATGACGGCCGTGAACCAGAGAGCGTAAGTGTTCAAACGTGACCGGTACCTGAGGGATCACTCGATTTGGGGGAGGACTTAGTGCCTAATTGTCTGCGGATAGACCCTCATTGAGAGATTTGGGCAAAGATATTTTTGGTTGCTATGCATGCTTGACATGTTGTGTGAATGTGTGGTACGTATTCAGTCAGTCATGGGAGTCTGACAGGTTGTAGAGAGAGTATAACCTTAGTATTGAGTACCTTGGTGACTAACAATCTTAGACTCACTAACTTTGTGGGCAAAGTTCTTTAAGGGGGGTAGATTGAAATACCCGAACCTAATTAGGGTGATTAAATTACTCTAATACGATATTGAGGGCCTATTAGTGCCTAATGAATTTTGGTAAAAAGAGTAAATCCAAAAGAAACAAGAAAAACGCTTAAAAAAACAAAAACCGCTAAATTGAGCGTTAAGTGACCCTAGGAGGAATACGACCTCGATGGGAGTATTAAATGGATTTAAAAGGCTTAATAATTCCTAAATAATATATGGGAACAATTCCCGAAGAAAACGGATCCAAATAATGTATTAAAACGCTAATAAGGCTTTAGCACATGTTTTTCGAGAAAACCCGAAAACGTGACTTTAAATGGTCAAACGAACCCGTAAAAAAATTATAGTTCAGTAAATAACTATAATTAAACATTAATGGAAGCTTAAGAACCATTAAAATTAAAGAAACGAGGAAATTCCGGAAAACGAGCCCGGTTAGTGAATAGTGCTAAAACCGGGTAAATTAACGAGCGTTTTCTATAAAAGATGAAAAACGCTCCAGTTAAGTAAGTATGTGGGGGCCGGTTTTAATGGGTTAATCAGCCTCTCACTCACACTCTCACCTAGCTAGAAAAGAAAGAAAAAGTCAAAAAAATCAAAAAAGGTATTAAAGTACCTTTTACTCTCTTTCCTCTCATTTCCCTCCTCTCTCACCTCCCTTCTTCCTCTCTTCCACCGTGAGTACTCCCCACCTCCCTCATCCTTGCGATTTGAGATGCTCCAACAACAACAATGGCATCCTCCCTTTCTCTCCATGCTCAAGCCATGTTAGAGCTCCAAATGAAAAACCGAACACATATTCTTTTTCCCCTCTTCAAGCTCTACACTTCCCTCTTTTCGAAATCTCAAATGGAGGAGTTTGACCTTCATGGGTTTTGGGCATTTGAAGAGTAAACTACACCATTTTGAAGCTTGAAGCTTCCTCCTACAACCAAGGTAAAAAGTTTCAAGAGAAAAGCTCATTTCCTTCAATCTCTTGGCTTGGCCGATTTTACCCCTCTTATGTGTTGTTCCTTTTCTTGTTTTGAGCTTATTTCCAAGCCTTCCATGGTGATTCGGAGCTCGTCTTTGATTCATGACCAAAAGCCCATCTTAGGGTTCAAGGTAATCCTTTATTTTGTGCTTTAAGCACTTCTTTTGAATCCTAGCTAGATTAAAATGTATAAGGGTATTACTAAGTACCTAATTCCCCATTTGGGTATTGAATTTGAGGTTGGAAAGTGATTGGCCTATATGGCCGATTTTGGTCAAGAGAGAGAGAAGGATAAGATTGGAAAAGAAATGAAGGAATTGTGAGCTTAAGGTAAGAAACTCACCTTAATGCCTATTTTAATTGCTTTAGGATTTGGGATGGGTTAAATTGAATAATGAACCCAAAATATGAAAAATAATGTGCTTAGTTGATTTTGAGAGAGTTTGTGAATTAATGGTTTGAATTGAGGGCCTTGGAGCCAAATGATTTGAGTTTGTGGTTATATTGTGGTTTATTAAGTTTTGGAGCTATATTGTGATATTGGTGAATTTTGGTTTGTTATTGTGTGCTGGTAGGTCCCTATAAGGGTGTGGCTAGATTAGGAATGAAATTGGTGAGAGTTGATGATTTGGGATATGTTAGGTTTATGGGGAGGTTATGGCAAAAGTTTGGTAGAAAAACAAGTGTTTAAAGATGACTTAGTGAATTGGAGAACCTAGGTGTTTGTAGTGTTGTTTAGAGTTGAGTGGTAGCCTTGAAATGGCATTTGGAGAACTAGGGAGAGGAGTGTAAAAATCTGTAGCAAAATGACTTGTGAGGATATGTAAAAACTCTAGAAATGAGTTAATGTACAAGACTTAGAAAAATGGGAGTTGTACTTGGGTTAGAAGTGCAAATGTGTAGGAATGAATGGGAATGGTCATTAGGTGATTTGGTAAGTTGGTAGGAGGTAAAAACAATCAAAAGGAAGTAGGAATGCACAAGTGTGCAAAATACAAGAATGTGAAAATTGAGTTTGTTGAATTTGAGCAAGAATTGGGTGGTGGATTAAACCTAGGATTTGGAGTGGTTTAGAGCATGTTTTAGGGTGATTAATTATGTATAAAACTTGTGGAAAGATTAGGGAAAGTTTGAGGGTGGTTTAAGGGTTGCTTTGGGGTTGAAAAATGACCTTAATAGCAGTTTTTAGCAGCGTTCGGGACTTAGGATATGTACCAAGTCCCGGACCGTATCAAAAAACATGCCAAAAGTTGAAACAGGGGGTGGTCCAGGACTATAGTCCAGGACCAAGTCCCAGACCAGGTAAGAAAAGGAGCCGAGAGTACGTTAATGCATTGGTCCGGGACTAGGGACCCGGACCATGTTCCGGGACTAGGGACCCGGACCATGTTCCGGACTATGCCTGAAATGCACCCGTATGTGTTTTTAAGGGGCTAAAAGGTGGGGGATTGAATGGTATTGGTTTTAGATGAGTTTAGGAGTTGTTTGGTGACCTTTAAAGGTCCTAAGAAGTGTAAACAAGTTTGAGAAGTGATTGAGAAAGTTGTGAGTTTAAGTACACTAAGTTAAACCGAAATAACGGAATAACGGGGTAAGTATGGGAGTAGAAATTATGTGCATACCGTAACGCCTTAATATTAATGGAACCATTTGACATGTAATTAGTGGTTCAAGAGTAAGACACGAGGAACAAGTTTGAGCCGAGGAACGTGAGAACACCCGGTAAAGTTAATCCCGATGAAAGATATGATTTCCTCATGCTCTGTATCCAAACTTGGTTACCCCGATTTGTGTGCTTATTTGATTGTGTGATCACCTAACAAGATAAATGCACGAATCGGATTGTTTGCACTTATTGGTGTTTGTATGGTATTGTTGCTTGTTGGTTTGTTTTGTGAACTTAGAGTTTGTATAATTCATGAAATGTGAATTGTGAATGACTTGTTTGAATGATGAATGTGCATGGTAGTGCGACTCATAGTTGAGTCTTGCGTGAAAAGAGACTCGTAGAAAGAGTCAAGTGCGAACTAATAAAAGGTGGAAACACACTACAACTATCGAACCAATACACAGCAACATAAGCCTATGAACTCACTAGAACGTGGAAAAGTATACGGGAGTAGTATCCTCCCGATAATGGTTAGACAACCAAATTGATTAATCCACACAATAAATAATAGTGGAAGTATGTGAGTAACCTCTATCCAGAGGATTGATAATTGTTCGAATTATGAACCTTGAGTGAAGTAAAAGCATGGTAAGGGAACACCAAACCCCTTAGAGATATAGACGAACCCTAATGAGAGGAACCGACTAAAATGAACAATGTCCCGAACATGAGAGTATTCGATAAGTTGGGTAAAACCTTAAATCTTGGAATACTAGACATTGAGGAATTCCCCAAGCTAATAGATGTTATCGAGAGAGATGCTTATAGGCTAATCCTTGAGATTGTGAATCGACTCCGAGAGTGGAGTTTTGGGAATTTGAGTAGTCCGGTAGAGAACTGGACATTGGTGGACTTGAGGAGCTATATGCATAGCCCTTTGGTATTTTGAGCCTGGTGGTGGGTCTTGTGTATGACCCTGCCCGGAGGTCATGAGAATGACTTAACATGTAACTTGAGTATTGAGTATTGATGGGTGAACTCGAGTATCGAGTATGTGAGTAATGAGAATGGAGTGGTGACTTGAGAACTTGTGAATTAAGTTGAGCATTGTAGATCTTGTGAAATTGTGAGTAAGAGTACCCAAGAGAGTGGGTAAGATAATGAGCAAATGAGTAAGACATAGAGAGGTAGAAACCCTCAAGCCTAAGTATATGACAAACTAAACTAACCCCTTGGGTGTGTTTGTGTTTGTGTTCAATGATGGACTTTGATTGTGAATGTACATATATAATGTATGTTGTATGCATGCTGTTTGAAATAAAATGAATCGCATGCTCTCGACCAATTAGTCGGCGTACCCTCGCTAGTACGCGGGGTATGCGGAAGTCATATGCAACAATTTTGCTGAGCCCCTTGGGGCCCCATTTTTATTTTCCAGGTACAATGAAGCCGATCATCGTTCGAGAGTAGGACGGGGTTGCTATGTAAGCATGGGTAGTAATTAGTGTAGGTTGTAATTATTTGAAGTGTTGAATTGTAAGCCGAATTGTTACCGGCAACTTGATGATTGTAGAAACTCGGTATAGTATGGAATGGTTATTGTATTTGTGTATTAAGGAGTTGAAGTTGTATTTGCTTTGAGTATTGATCAAGGAATGGATTGTATAGTTTGGTTTGTCGTGCTCGGTATATAAGACCCATCAGACCAATATTGTAATTGTTGTTGTATTTGAGTTTGGATTGGCCTTGTTAGTCACGTGGGTGATTAACGGCATTGTTTCACCCCCGGTCGTATTGAAATTTCCGCTGCTTGTGTATTGGTAATGGAGACGGGTTAGTAGTTAATTGTGTGATTACCGACAGGGGTGTTACAACCTAATCCGACAAGAGAGGAGGCACGACATAATTGACACAGAACAACGCTCTCCACCATTATCAGCATCATCTTCAAGCACTATCATAGCACGGATCATCATCACCATCACCGAGCATCTCAGAAGTGAGTCGACCACCATCTTCAACCTCGAACTGACATGTCTCTGGATCTGGATAGCAAAGTGGATTTGGAAGTTTTCTATTCTCTTAATGAATTCTATTCCAATTTCATTTATCTGTTTCGTTAGCATGTCTAGTTAGTAAGGATTTGCTCGGGGGGAGGGTTGTTTGTAATGGATATGAGTTAGCTTAATTTGTCTACAGCTTGGATGTGAGAATACATTGGATTGTTTCTATATTAATATTATACATTCATTTTCTATAATAATATCATGAGTTCTTAGAGTTATTTTACTAATCTTGTTTTGATATGATCGGTGAAAATCAAGAAGGTCAAGTTAATCTAAAAATCTGTGGAAAATTAGTCGGATAGATGAGTTTCCCTGTAGTTGCTAATAATTGTTCATTCTTAATCCGCCTATATATATTTTGTCTGCTTCTAAATTAGAACTGACATGTTCTGATAGGCGAGCTCTTCTTTAACTAAGATTTACAATTGAAGAGAGTCTAAAGAATTTTCCAATCCATATCTCATAAGAAACTGTAGAATTTTCTAATTATATTCAGTGTAGAACAACCTGAACCTGAAGTTCCACTCATCTGATCATCTTTAAGACTTAGTTTTATTAATTGTTTATTTTTAATTTTAATTTATCTTCAGTTAATTCTACCTCAAAAAAATTATACAACCCCTTGAATTTTTAGTTTCTTAGGATTAGGCTTATTTTCTTCAAGTGTCGTGGATTAGATACCTGGTTACTTTATTTCTATACTACAGTGACCGGGATTTTTGTAACCCGACAGACTTATTGATTTATTAATGTCTAGGTTTAGTTTCATAGTTTTTAGTATATCAATTTACCTGTTTGCAAGCACTCATGCCCTTCCACGTGCGGCGCTCATATGTCATCCCATCAGTCTAGTCGGACAGCATGTCTTCACCACTCGCACACCTCTCTAATACATTATGAAATACCCAAGATTTATGTGCCCTTTTTTTGAAGGGGCCATCCTGGGTGACATCAGATTTACTCTATGGAGGTAGCCCACATCATCATCTTGTCCAGCAGATGAGCGGCGAGCTGGCTCATCCGTCTCTATCTCTATAAATAGCAATCAATGCCCATTTATTTCCCACACATACATTAATACGCTCTCTCCTCTCTTGTATTCTCTTGGCCTTACTAAAAGCCTCTATCAAACCCCCATATACTAGATCACTGGAGATCGAACCACGTAAATCTCTATGTCAACCTGTTCTTTCATAATCATCCATACAAAACCATAACCACCAACATGCGAGAGAGTTAATCTAAACTTAAAACTCATATTATACTGTAACAATAATATTCTACCTCTAGTTACTTTTGGTCATTTTATGTCACAATCATGCTTAAAAAAATTATGAAAGATTCATCCACCCAAAGATACAGTGACATGGTAGAAAGAGCATTCGGTGTCAAATGTTACTGTATAGTTTTAGTGGTGATATACTAATAGTTATGCTTGCTCTGTATAGGTAATCTCAAAGTGGAAGATGAAAGTTTTCACAAATTGTATAATAGTCCGGTTGTTCGTATTGGCTCATTGAACATTAACATGATAAAACGGGTATTTTTATCACAGCTTTGTGTATATTGCCTACTTGCTTATTGATCATGGGATTCTACTATTGGTTCACTTGTGTTGGAGCAAGTGAGGGTGCAAGAGTACAATTTAAAAACTAATGAACCTAGTGCTAACAATGACAAACACAAGGTCCAAATGTTTGAAAACAACAAACAAATATTTTAATATCCATGTCATTGCCATCTTATTCAATTAAAACTTTATGGGTACAAATCCATTGATGAAGCTTGAAAATCGCTTTCAATAAAGACCCACCTGCTCAAGATAAGTTGATGATCACATTTACCATAAGAACTTCTAACGGCTTGCTCAAAATAAGAAAGAAAAACAACCCGTAATCAACAATACAATCTTTAACAAACACTTTAGCTATGACTACATTCTTCTTTCCCGGTATAGTGTATATATATCACTCTGGTTTGTTTTATCTATATCACATTGTTTTCAACATTGCTTTACAATTGACCTTCATTCTATTCTACATAATTTGGTAATCTTCTAATCATGGATGAGGAGAGGAACATATCAAATTTTTTCTAGCACATGCATCAACACAACTAATGCATTTCTTGGTATTTGAATACTCTCAGATCCATACACTATCTCAAAGGGGAGATGGTTAAGTATAATATTCTTCTTCTGGTCGCATTTGGTCCTTCTACGATTCTATCATTGTCAAACAAACTATTAATCAAGATTCGCCCACACAAAGCTACCCTGTCAGGGTATAGAGATAATTTGGTATTAGAGGTTATAACATAATTTCAGTGGTGATAAACTTGCTTTGTATAGGTCTCTCATAATGGAAGGTGAAAATTAGCACAAATATGCACATCAGTTGGACTCTTAACCAGTTCATACTATGAACAAACAAAACCAAACAAACCATATCAGGGTTATGTTGAGGATTGATTCCAAATAGCTAAGTAGAATGTGTGTGATGTGAATCCTTCATTCTTTCCATCATGTCAGTCTCTTGCTGTCTAGAAGCAAAAAAAATTTTGCATCCATTTGAGCTTTATATGCAATCAGCTCTACCGCCGTCTCCTCCTTCACCGGATTCACAGTTTTCTTGAATTCCAGTAGGTTACAATTTTCTTTTTATGCCCTCTTTAATTGTTTTCATATAGAGAATTATTTTGGATAAAAATATAATTAAAGTGTCGCATGATTCTAAGCTATATACCCATTGCTTTCTATAGTTAATGAACACAAGTTTTGGTGTCTATACAATTATTATGATATACCTCTAAAATATAATATCACATAAGTACAAGAGTCTAAATAAAAAAATACATTACATCATTTTTTCTCTACAAGATCAACTATGGGATTATATGTGCCTAACACTGCAATCAAACTCCCGAAATTACAATGGAAACAATCACCGGAAACATAACACGATGGTAGCTGCCGTTGATTTTCAAGTAGCACAGACAAGTTTGAATAGTACATAAGATAATACAACAAATATAGACCCATGAAAAGTAGTTCTGATCAACAACGCAATTCTTATAAAACCTTAAGATGAATGAGTTCCTTCGCTCGTTTGGCAGGAAGCTCTCGATTATATCAGCTAATAGAGTCATCATCAATATGTACTCATCACATGAATAATTAGAATGGTATATGTCATAACTTTAGATGCAACCAAGCATACTTGAAGGTTTAAAGTTATTTCAAAATGTAGGTTTTGTTCATACATAAGATAACGCACGACAACCATCGTCCATAAATTTATGTTGCTATGAAAAAGCTAACCAGTCTTATGAATTGCGTACGTTGTCTCATTGAAATGTATATCAAGAAATTACTAGATGCCCTACAAAACATACAATGTAAAGACATACTATAATGGGTAGACCAGACAAGTCAAAATGTGTTACTTTAGACTTAAACCCAACACCTTCACTGACACAAACGACCGAGACTAAGTGATCAAACATAAAAAGATACCAGTGGCACCGAAGACATAGGAGAGAATCCTATGATTGATAAGCAACATGGTAGGTAAGATTGTCAAAGTAGTGATCAAAATAGACATAATAAACATTTAGGAATTAGCAACAAAAATTAGCAATAATATTTTTGTTGATATGGTTTTAATTAGCTACATTATGTAACAAAATTGTAATTCAAAATTTTAGCAACAATTTAGTAATATACCAACAAATAGTTTAGCCACTAGTTTTTCTATTGTGAGTTCATCAACCCTGAATTATGTTACTACTAAGCAATTAGCAAGATAGATAAACAATATATATATATATGCAATTAAACATACAAATTTGTAGTTTCCAATCATTGATTTTAGTTAATTGTTGTTGGTTATCCCTAAATTTCTGGCATGACATTTGTATGAAAGGTTGCACCGTACTTATGGTAATAAACATAGAGCTATATTTGCTTTGTGCAGGTCTCCTCATATTGGAAGGTGACAACTTACTCAAGTTGTTTCCTAATCTGATTGACATACGACATATTACCACTAAAAATACAGGACTACCAACAAAAATTATCATTTTTTCTAGAACTTTTCATTGCTATTATTTCTAATTAACTACTTTATTGTTAACCGAGTATGTATATAAATACATATTGTTAATTTGTGTGCTACTGGCTAATTAGTAACAAAATATATTTGTTGATGAATATGTAATGGAAAAAATAGTGGCTATCTCGTTTTTAGTTTGTTACTAGAGTGCCGCTAAAATTTTGTATATGTTATAAATGGTGAATGTCTATATTGTTCATACTAGGTTATCTCTTTAGTTCTATATATAGAAATCATTGTATTTACTTATAATGTAATGAAAAACCCGATCATTGTTATTCCTTTCATCTCTTCTCTTTTATTCACAATACGTCATTAGAACGCTCTAAATTTCTAAATTCACCCGGCTGTACTATTAGCATAATTCACATCAACAGGTAAAGCCACCTCACATCTACTCGCTACTCTCTTCATCTCGCTTGCTTGAGAAATTTTTATTCTCACCGATCGACTATTTCTACTTGTCTCAAATATCACCTGAAGGATTCCTCGTCATTGACAATCATTAGCCGCCTTTAATACCCCGGATCTAAAAATGGTGATTTAATTACTCTAATAAGATTATTAAGGGCCTAATTGTGCCTAGAGAGTATTGGTAAAAAGAATAAAACCAAAAGAAGAGAGAAAACGCTTGAAAAGCGAAAAACGCTACAACGCGTATTAAATGAATAAAGGGAAAATATGATCTCGTTAGGGTCCGAGATGGATTCCTAAGGCTTAATTACGCCTAATTATTATGTGGGAATAATTCCCGAAGGAAACGGATCCAAATAATGGATTAAAAATACTAACGGAGTTTTAGGCACGCTTTTCGAGAAAACCCGAAAACGTGACTTTATGTGGTCAAACGGACCCATAAAAATTATAGTTGATTAAATAACTATAAATAGGTATTAATGGTAGCTTAATAACCATTAAAATTAATTAAACGAGAAAATTCCGGAAAACGGACCCGGTAAGTGAATAGTGACGAAACCGGGAGACGAAACGCGTTTAATTCGAAAAGACGAAAAACGACCCGGGCTATTAATTAATGTGGGCCGGTTTTAATTATAATGTGTACACCCATTAATAGCTTGCTAGCTATTAAGTAATAACAAGACAAATAAATAAATAAGTAAAGTAAATAGTATAAAGTAAAAAGTAAAATAAAGAACTCACCTTCTCACCTTCTATTCTCATTTCACGTATTGAATTGCTCCAGAGACTTGCAAACTCCTTCTTCTTCCTCTCTGTACGCGCGACAACAACAGCCCCAAACCCCTCCTTGTCTCACCTCTAACTTGCTCAATCCTCCACCAAATCACACGAAATTTGTACCGTTGAACTCCTCTCGGTGAGAGCTTCGGTTTCCACCCAATTAAAACTCGATTCCTCCATCTTCATCTCCATTGACGTTGGAGCTTTTGAAGCTTGAAGAGTAGATTTCAACCCTTCTTCTTCTCCTTGATGCTTTAAGGTAATAATAAGCATAAGTTTAGGCCATTTCAAGCTCATTCTTGCCATTTGTGGGATTTTTCCCTCACAT
This sequence comes from Limonium bicolor, assembly GCA_023374045.1. NCBI lineage: Eukaryota > Viridiplantae > Streptophyta > Magnoliopsida > Caryophyllales > Plumbaginaceae > Limonium > Limonium bicolor. Next base: position 19,946,163 of record CM041783.1, on the reverse strand, counting down.
TGGAATTTTTCCTCATTTCAGTCGAGACCGTGGGTTTTTGTGGGTATTGGAAAACTTTTCCAATTGATTGCCAAGCCATCCATTTGGGGTCTCTAAGGTAAAATCTAGATTAAAGTTTGAAAACTAGCACTTAATATATATAGGTCTTGTGAGGAAAATAAATTGATTGTTGAATGTGTGTTATGGGCGGTGGTGTGTTGGCAACCCATAGCCCTTGTGTGGTGAGGGAAAACAAGAAGAGGAAGAGGGAACAAGAAAAAGAGGAGGAAGAGAAAGAAAACAGAAAACAAATAAGGTAAAAAAAAAACTCACCTTGAGTTGGTTTATCTTCTTGCAAAACAGATTTTTTGTAAGTGGTGTGGATAACCTTGTATTAGTGTAGTTGAGATACTACAATTTAATGATGAATGAAGCTGTTTTAATGTTGCTTAAGTGTGGGAATTAAGCTTGAGTCTAAACTAGTACATATGTGTGAACAAGTGGAATTTGGTGTATTGTGGTTGTTGATGCTTGATGAAACAGGAATGAAGATTGTGTATGAGTTGATTTAAGTGTGGGGAATATGCTAAGAAAGTAGCCAAGTGCTGTCAAAATTTGTTTAGGATGATGGACTTCGGTGTTTTTATTAAAGGAAGGAGCTAGGTGTGTTAAGGAGATTCAAGTGGGTGGTTAATGATTTGGAAACCAAACTAAGGAGAAGTGTGTAGGAGGAGTATAAATAATGTCAATTGAAGTGCTAGGAATGGTTTTAGTGGGTGAAGTTTGAATGTTGAGAAGAGAGTGCCCAATCTGTTACAAGAGCTTTGGAAAACAAGAAAACTAGTTATGGAAATATAAGTGGTTTTGAGTAAGAATTTGGGTAAGGGTTTAACCCATGATTTGAAGAGGTTTAGAGCATGTTTAAAGGTGGTTAAACATGTGGAAAACTTGTGGAAAGTTTATGGAAAGATTAAGGGTGGTTTAAGGATTGATTTGGAGTGGAAAAATCAAGTTTGGAGCAGGTTTTAGCAGGGTCCGGGACTTGGTCCTTGGACAAAGTCCCGGACCACACCTAAATTAAGGCCGAGAGTGCAAGTGCTTTGTTGGTCCGGGACTATACTCCAGGACAAGGTCCCGGACCATGTGTAATTTTCACCGAGAGTTATGTTTGCAATTGGTCCGGGACTTAGGGTAAGGACCAAGTCCCGGACCACCCCCAGAAACCTACAGAGAGCATTTTAAAGGTTGTAAATGATGGGGGTTTAAATGTTAATGATGTTATAAGATGTTAAGGCTTTGTTTGGTGACATGTAAAGGCCCTAGGAAGTGTAAGAAAGTGTTAGAAGTGATTGAGAAGTGAGAACTCAAATTAACAAAAGTAAAACCGAGGTAACGGGATAACGGGGTAAGTACGGGAGTAGCATTTAATAATGTACCGTATGAGCTTAGTATTAATAATAATGTTTGAAACATTATCAGAGAATCGTGCGTGACCCGAGCATGGTGAGATGACACGGTAAAAGTAAAAACCCCGGTGAAAGGTATGATTTTCTCATACTCCGCGTGCTAACCGAGTTACGTTGATTTGTGTGTTTGTGTGCCGGCTTAATCAAGATTAAAGCATGAAAATAATCCCTTGTTTGATTATGAATGCCTTGTTGTATGTTGAATGAGCTAACATACTTGTATGCCGGTGTGGTCTAACATAGTGAATGGACCGACTCGAAGTGAGTAACGTTTGGCTAGAGACCCATAGATCGGGTCGACGCTTATGATAACGAAAACGTGCAAACACACAAACTATCCGTTAAAGTATAATGATAACGCAAACATATGAACTCCCTAGAATGTGAGGAGAATTATGGGTTGAGTAAATACCCGATAATGGTTAGAAAACCACATTGAAACAATCCACGAAACAAATGAGAGTGGAAAGATAAGTGAACCTCCTTCAAGAGGATTTAAGATAGTTCGAAGATGTGAACCAGTGAAGAAGGTAAAAGAGACCTGAGGGATTAGTAACTCCCTTGAGACATGGTCGACCTCCCATATGAGGATTTTACCTGGTATATGCAAGTAACCGAAAGTATGAGTAAAGTAAATGTATGGGTAACTCTTAAAACCTAAGATTAACCGAACTAAAGTAATGTTCCCAAGTCATTAGAAACATCGAGAGTGATGCTTCTAGACTAATATACATAATATTATTATAACTCCGAGAGAGGAGTGTATGGGAACGAGAGTAGTCCGAGAGTAGTCGGACCTAAGTAAAAGAGATAGGAACTAAGAGAGAGTTCCGTGAGCTAGTTGAACCTTCCCACCATGCTAGACCCAGAGTAGGGTCGAAACCGGGGAAGTAAGACTATGCTAGAGAGCCATGAGTTTTGGCCTAAGTATGTACTAAGTGTAACGAGCGTGACGTAGGAGACCTGCAGTGTCTCGAGAATCTACAAGAGCTTGAGTATAGTTAACCCAAGAGTGTGGGTGAGATAAAAGTATAAATAACCCAAGAGTGTGGGTGAGGTAATGTGTATAAGTAACCCGAGAGAATGGGTGAGTGTAAAATGAGTAGCCCAAGAGAATGGGTGTGTACATGAATAAGTAACCGAGAGAGCGGGTGAGGTATTGAATAAGTAAACAAGGCATAGTGAGGTATAACCCTCAAGGCCTAAGAGTAACCAGATGCAACTAACAACCTTGTTATGTTAGTTAGGAATTGTGTTCCATGATTGGATGTAAATTCCTTGAGCATTACATGTACTTATTGTATTGCTATGATGCATGTTGTTTGACTAATGAACTCCATGTATATCCGACAAAAGTAGTCGGCGTACCCCGGTTAGCGCTCGGGGTATGCGAATTTCATATGCAGCGTTAAGCTGAGCCCCTAGGGGCGATGTTTTTATTTTACAGGTACACCGAAGATGTTACCGTTCGAGAGTAGGACGGGGTCGGTGGGTTACATGGGTAGTAGTTTTAGTTACTTATGTATTGAAGGGAGTGTAAGACCGAATATGTTGTCGGCATCCATTTATTGTAGACTCGGTATAGTAAAGAAATGAGTTGAGTATTGTATTTGTAATGGGTATTCGGTTGTTCCAGTCCATCAGACCGTTACTGTATGTGAGTCAGGCCTGGTTAGCCACGAGGGTGGCTAACGGCGTTGTATCACCCTCTGTTGTATTAGAATTCCGCTGCGAGTTTAATGGTAAATTGTAACAGTTTAAGAGGTAATGATGAGATTAGCAGTTGGGGTGTTACAAAAATGGTATCAGAGCGAAGGCTGGAAATACCGAGCTTAGGAAATACCGAGTTAGGAATTAGAGACTTAGGGCTATGGGTTGAGTGGTAGCGTGAGAGATGCGCTAGTTAGGAACTTCCAGTATGATCTGGATACCTACAATACCAAACCCGCCCTCCACAACCCCCGTATTAAAAGTTCGGGAAAGAACGCCAGAGAGATGGGGAAACCCGATCTGGCAGTGGTTAAATATTTCATTCTGAACCAGAACCTGTCATGCGGTAGATCCCGAGAACCGGAAATCCCGGAGGCGGATCCCGCTGAAATGACAATAACTGCATGCAACGACGGAAGGTCGAGACATCCTAATCCAAGGAGACCAGAATTTGTGGCAGCCTGGGGCGACATGCTTAGCAGTCGCGAGAACCCAGCTGGTCGAGCAGCAGTGAGAAGGATGCACCAATCGTGCGACCAGACGGACTTATGAGAACTAACGAGAACCGGGACACATGTCTACGGACCGCCATAGTTAACTAATACCAACATCGGTACACTAACCGACCAAAATCTAGTCAAGAGTAGGTACACCCACCCTGCCACACCCGAAGAGGTTGCAATACTTAACTGAAACAGCTTAGACAGCTACAAGCATAACTACGGGATATACCCGAATAGGACTACAGAAGTAGTACCTAAATAAGTTAAACCTCGGTAACCACAGTAAAGACGTGGGAACGAGCAACGAGGTAAATCATAGAATTAAAGTATTTAAGGAACTCCGAGAGTGGAGGAGCGCCTAAATGAATGACAGTCATGTCAAGAGGAATGAAAGGCAGCTCCAAGGAGCAGTTATCCAACCAAGGAAACGAAGGAAGAGCCGACAAGGCTACAAAATATAATGTGAACGATACCGTGACCGGTACGAGTTAACCCAAACCCCGCCTGAACCGCGCACTTGCCTCGGCAAGTGCAGTAATAACGGGACCGTTAAGGAGAATCTTAACAAGTGACGAGTACTTAGCAAGTACCAAGGTGGCAAGAGAAGCCAAAATAACACTACAAAACTTTAAGAATTCTGAAACGAAACCTTGAAGAGGGCTTAACGGCCTAATCACTGTATAAAGAACATACCGGCCAGCAAGAAGCTGGACTGGGTAAGAATCAGCCGGCATTGAAATGCCGTGAAGACCTTGTTTCAAACCCAAATTTTTCTTTAAGAACGCAATATTCCAAAAACCCCCGAATTTTTAAACCAAATCAGTGAACCACGGTAAGCTATCATAGGACCATATAAGAGGAGTTGGCAATAGAATGCTTCACCTAGGCGTGACCGACACTACAAGTGTACACAAATGAGACATGGAACGACCGCACTCCGAAGGAGCTTGCGGGCCTGACAGACCAATTATGAGTTAGTCAGGTAAGTGGTAACGTATCAATAAGATACTCCATGTATGTATACTAGTAGAGTACGGAACACGGGAGTAGCCCACTCCATACTACGGACGAAAGAGCCAATCCAAACCAAGACAGTAGACACCTCGAATGACCGAAGAACATGAAGAAGCTTACCAAAATAAAGGAGTCTAGAATCCAGTAAGGTAACGGACCTAAGGATATAGCGTTAATAAGTGCGAGAAGCACAGAGTATTAAGCACAGACATGAGATATGTCTCAGGAATCAAGGAGGAAATACCTAATAACTGGAATGGATACCAGTGTAAGCAATAAGATGAATGCCTTAATTGATCATATCAATGTTTGATAAACGGGATAGAATCCCCACAGTATATCTCACTAAGAGAATAACGACCTAATTAAGTAGGTAAAGGAAAAGTACTAATACTCTACCCAATAACGGGAGACATTACAACCCTAAACGGGATAGTTCGAGTTATACATAGCCGCAAGGCGAAGTCGCAACTGAACATAACCATAAGTACAAGCCAGATGTAATGGCATTACTCAGTAACACCCAGGAGCAATCCGAGAAGGGTGCCGGAGTCAACAGTAGTTGAACAAAACATCGTGTTGAGAACACAAGTGTTAAAGAGAACACTCGGGTAAAACCCGAAGGGATCCCACGTAACACGGGATACCCTAGATTGCCAGAGGGCATGAACAAATATCAAGTTATTTAAAAGGGCCTTCCATGTATGGAAGTGTGTTGAGACAACCTTATCGAAAAGCCCAGTAATACCTCCAAACCATTGAATGGTGTACGGAGAAGATGAAACCTGTATACACAGCCCGCATGGAGCATGGCGAGGCAATGTGGCTTATAAGCCGGTAAACTAACTGCAACTTGCAGATCTAAACGTTGTAAACCTATGCATAGAGGCATAAGAGGAACAGTGGTGAATGAACCACTACCTTAGAGTGGGGATACCACTTGTCATTATGGGGCCTATGGAGCGGCATTTGCGTGAATCCTCCAGAGAAAGGCTACCACCTAAGTAAGTAATGTGAAACCGCTAGAGCGGTGTAGTAAAACTTGAGCATGTGTATATTGCCAATGAGTATATGAACTATAGTAGAGTGTAAAGAGGAACCTCGATTGCAGCAATTCTAGACCGAAGAGTAATCAGTTAAGTAGTAAAAACTGCAGAGTAAGCAGCGCGCAAGTGCGCAGAGAGATTTGAGGAATAGCGTATATTGTGGAGCCAAGTGAATGGCAAGCCATCGTGTAAATGGCGAGAACACCTGGGCGGAAGCTAAAGTAGTAGCGGATGCCATAGAAATGAGAAAGACCAAGGTGCGCAGTAAGCGACCATTGTAAAAGTATATTCAGATAGTGATTAGAGTTGATGAAGAAATGTGGTAAAGGAGACATGTTCATTCCTATCTCATGAGAGATTTACTGTCAAGGGTTTACGCTTCTGCACTCTGTATGACTGAGTGTTTTGGTATTGCACTTGTGCGGTAATGATCGAGTGGGAGAGCCAGGAATTGAGAAATGTCAACGAAGCCTGTTGAGTGAGAATTTAGAGAGATAACCGTGCGGCCGTTGGCCAAAGATGCACGAGGAACGTGAGCAGTAACCCACAGGGCCCAGGATCCATGAATGGTAAATGCAGAGTAGTATGAATGAGGAATTCTTGTACAGAAACAAGTAAACAAATGTAATTCAGAAGCAACTATTAATCGAGGAAGCACTACATACTGAGTAGTAGCTTGACCTCAACCGACAATAAGTCGGGAAAAATATGTGAATAATCATGAAGGTGTCCATAGTTATACAAAACAGATTTCCAGAGAGCTGGAGAGGAAATCTATAACTCATCGAATTCGCATACGGTAAGAGATACCTAGCGACGATTGAAAAACCTTTATTTCCAAGACAAAAAGGGATAAAAAGGAGTGGATTTATGCGTTGAGAATACCAAAGGGCGAATTAAGCTCTAGTTATCAGGTCACGCGGCAGATGCTAGTGGGCCGTAATTCAAGGTTAAGTAAACCTAGCAATTGTGAGTAGTTGCCTAATCCTAAATGCTTTGAAGCCTTAAAGGCTAGAACCGAACCCGGTTATGAGTTAATTAACCGCATTGAAGTTAAAACACTTCATAATACCTGAATTAGTGAACCAATGTTCAGTGATAACATATGGTTGGTTACGCGGGCGTAACCCCTTTTAAGGGGGGTAGGGCGAGAAACCGCTTAGAGTATGTTTTACGTTTAGTGCGTAAACTACTATGTGCATGGCACAAAGGAAATTGTTTTGATGTTTGGACCTCATGTTACATAAACATGTGTACCCATTCATTGTGTAAGTGTAAGTATTGTGCATGAGAGATGCAAGTAATGAGTATGTAATATTTATGAAAAGGGGAGTAGAGAGACTCCTAGGGAATGAGAATCCCTTTAGTATTTGTCTATTGAGATTAGATATGAGATATGACGAGTATAAATCGGCATGAAACCGATGTGTAACCTAAGAGGGAGTGAGTTCCCTAGGTGATTTTATTTGAGAATGATAGATGGAGTGAGTTCCATCCTTTGGAGTTGTATGTTATGTGTTTTAAATTGAGCAACAATTTGGGTAAAAGAAGTCATAAGTATGGAATACCTAGGTAAAGTAGTGAAGCAAGGAGAATGACAAATGACCTAAGTACTAGGAACTAGAGATTAATTGAAACGAATTGTTTCGTGAATATGACTAGAAAGAGTAAAAATAGAAAACAAAAATGTTGACTATCTGATTGTTTGAAACTGACGTGGGAGGTGGAACTTGATCTGCTAGCGATCAAGGGAAACCGAACACAAATTGGGGTGGAAGGATAATTCAACACTGATGCTGATCACATCAGGGTTAGATGATTCTTGAAGCTCCCTATAGTGGTCACAAGTAATCACGCTAAGAAAAGATACAGCTACCATAAATTTGATTTGGAGTTGTGTGATTTTAAAAAGAATTTTCAAACAGATTTTGAAAAAGAATTTTCTTCAAGTATGAAGATGGAAACGAAACTGGTTTTGAAACCGCTATCACCCGCCGATGGCTGTGGCCTTAAGTCTTGGTGACCGGTAGAACGGGGGCGTGTACAGGTTTTGAAACCATTGCACCGTACGTGCGGCGGTCCTAAGTGACCGGTTGGGGCGGTGTCAGTGTGTGATTTTTCCAAAGGCAGCGGGACGGGGAGAGTACCCTGAGATGTTCCTGTGTTGAGTGAGTCAACCAGAGTGCCTGAGGATATGTATATGTGTAATGTTTTTGATCAGAACCGAAGGGACCGTGGGCCAGAGAGAGTAAGTGCCCATTTGTCATGAAACGGCCGTGAACCAGAAAGAGTAAGTGTTCAACGTGACCGGTACCTGAGGGATCAGTAGTATAATACTCAACATGGATTCGAGGACTGTAGTGCCTTCTTGTCTTCGGACCGATTCCATGGAGAGAGAACAAAAAGTATCTTTGATTGCTATACATGCTGTGATATGTGTGAGGTATGTGTAGTATGAAATGAGACAGACTTGTGAAGTCTGTAAGGTTGTACATGTATTATAACCTTGGCATAGTACGCCCATGAGAGTAACCATTTAGATTCACCAACTTTGAGGACAAAGTTCCTAAGGGGGGTAGATTTTAATACCCCGGATCTAAAAATGGTGATTTAATTACTCTAATAAGATTATTAAGGGCCTAATTGTGCCTAGAGAGTATTGGTAAAAAGAATAAAACCAAAAAGAGAGAGAAAACGCTTGAAAAGCGAAAAACGCTAAAACGCGTATTAAATGAATAAAGGGAAAATATGATCTCGTTAGGGTCCGAGATGGATTCCTAAGGCTTAATTACGCCTAATTATTATGTGGGAATAATTCCCGAAGGAAACGGATCCAAATAATGGATTAAAAATACTAACGGAGTTTTAGGCACGCTTTTCGAGAAAACCCGAAAACGTGACTTTATGTGGTCAAACGGACCCAAAAATTATAGTTGATTAAATAACTATAAATAAGTATTAATGGTAGCTTAATAACCATTAAAATTATTAAACGAGAAAATTCCGGAAAACGGACCCGGTAAGTGAATAGTGACGAAACCGGGAGACGAAACGCGTTTAATTCGAAAAGACGAAAAACGACCCGGGCTATAATTAATGTGGGCCGGTTTTAATTATAATGTGTACACCCATTAATAGCTTGCTAGCTATTAAGTAATAACAAGACAAATAAATAAATAAGTAAAGTAAATAGTATAAAGTAAAAAGTAAAATAAAGAACTCACCTTCTCACCTTCTATTCTCATTTCACGTATTGAATTGCTCCAGAGACTTGCAAACTCCTTCTTCTTCCTCTCTGTACGCGCGACAACAACAGCCCCAAACCCCTCCTTGTCTCACCTCTAACTTGCTCAATCCTCCACCAAATCACACGAAATTTGTACCGTTGAACTCCTCTCGGTGAGAGCTTCGGTTTCCACCCAATTAAAACTCGATTCCTCCATCTTCATCTCCATTGACGTTGGAGCTTTTGAAGCTTGAAGAGTAGATTTCAACCCTTCTTCTTCTCCTTGATGCTTTAAGGTAATAATAAGCATAAGTTTAGGCCATTTCAAGCTCATTCTTGCCATTTGTGGGATTTTTCCCTCACATTGGAATTTTTCCTCATTTCAGTCGAGACCGTGGGTTTTTGTGGGTATTGGAAAACTTTTCCAATTGATTGCCAAGCCATCCATTTGGGGTCTCTAAGGTAAAATCTAGATTAAAGTTTGAAAACTAGCACTTAATATATATATTAGGTCTTGTGAGGAAAATAAATTGATTGTTGAATGTGTGTTATGGGCGGTGGTTGTAGTTGGCAACCCATAGCCCTTGTGTGGTGAGGGAAAACAAGAAGAGGAAGAGGGAACAAGAAAAAGAGGAGGAAGAGAAAGAAAACAGAAAACAAATAAGGTAAAAAAAAAACTCACCTTGAGTTGGTTTATCTTCTTGCAAAACAGATTTTTTGTAAGTGGTGTGGATAACCTTGTATTAGTGTAGTTGAGATACTACAATTTAATGATGAATGAAGCTGTTTTAATGTTGCTTAAGTGTGGGAATTAAGCTTGAGTCTAAACTAGTACATATGTGTGAACAAGTGGAATTTGGTGTATTGTGGTTGTTGATGCTTGATGAAACAGGAATGAAGATTGTGTATGAGTTGATTTAAGTGTGGGGAATATGCTAAGAAAGTAGCCAAGTGCTGTCAAAATTTGTTTAGGAGATGATGGACTTCGGTGTTTTTATTAAAGGAAGGAGCTAGGTGTGTTAAGGAGATTCAAGTGGGTGGTTAATGATTTGGAAACCAAACTAAGGAGAAGTGTGTAGGAGGAGTATAAATAATGTCAATTGAAGTGCTAGGAATGGTTTTAGTGGGTGAAGTTTGAATGTTGAGAAGAGAGTGCCCAATCTGTTACAAGAGCTTTGGAAAACAAGAAAACTAGTTATGGAAATATAAGTGGTTTTGAGTAAGAATTTGGGTAAGGGTTTAACCCATGATTTGAAGAGGTTTAGAGCATGTTTAAAGGTGGTTAAACATGTGGAAAACTTGTGGAAAGTTTATGGAAAGATTAAGGGTGGTTTAAGGATTGATTTGGAGTGGAAAAATCAAGTTTGGAGCAGGTTTTAGCAGGGTCCGGGACTTGGTCCTTGGACAAAGTCCCGGACCACACCTAAATTAAGGCCGAGAGTGCAAGTGCTTTGTTGGTCCGGGACTATACTCCAGGACAAGGTCCCGGACCATGTGTAATTTTCACCCGAGAGTTATGTTTGCAATTGGTCCGGGACTTAGGGTAAGGACCAAGTCCCGGACCACCCCCAGAAACCTACAGAGAGCATTTTAAAGGTTGTAAATGATGGGGGTTTAAATGTTAATGATGTTATAAGATGTTAAGGCTTGTTTGGTGACATGTAAAGGCCCTAGGAAGTGTAAGAAAGTGTTAGAAGTGATTGAGAAGTGAGAACTCAAATTAACAAAAGTAAAACCGAGGTAACGGGATAACGGGGTAAGTACGGGAGTAGCATTTAATAATGTACCGTATGAGCTTAGTATTAATAATAATGTTTGAAACATTATCAGAGAATCGTGCGTGACCCGAGCATGGTGAGATGACACGGTAAAAGTAAAAACCCCGGTGAAAGGTATGATTTTCTCATACTCGCGTGCTAACCGAGTTACGTTGATTTGTGTGTTTGTGTGCCGGCTTAATCAAGATTAAAGCATGAAAATAATCCCTTGTTTGATTATGAATGCCTTGTTGTATGTTGAATGAGCTAACATACTTGTATGCCGGTGTGGTCTAACATAGTGAATGGACCGACTCGAAGTGAGTAACGTTTGGCTAGAGACCCATAGATCGGGTCGACGCTTATGATAACGAAAACGTGCAAACACACAAACTATCCGTTAAAGTATAATGATAACGCAAACATATGAACTCCCTAGAATGTGAGGAGAATTACGGGTTGAGTAAATACCCGATAATGGTTAGAAAACCACATTGAAACAATCCACGAAACAAATGAGAGTGGAAAGATAAGTGAACCTCCTTCAAGAGGATTTAAGATAGTTCGAAGATGTGAACCAGTGAAGAAGGTAAAAGAGACCTGAGGGATTAGTAACTCCCTTGAGACATGGTCGACCTCCCATATGAGGATTTTACCTGGTATATGCAAGTAACCGAAAGTATGAGTAAAGTAAATGTATGGGTAACTCTTAAAACCTAAGATTAACCGAACTAAAGTAATGTTCCCAAGTCATTAGAAACATCGAGAGTGATGCTTCTAGACTAATATACATAATATTATTATAACTCCGAGAGAGGAGTGTATGGGAACGAGAGTAGTCCGAGAGTAGTCGGACCTAAGTAAAAGAGATAGGAACTAAGAGAGAGTTCCGTGAGCTAGTTGAACCTTCCCACCATGCTAGACCCAGAGTAGGGTCGAAACCGGGGAAGTAAGACTATGCTAGAGAGCCATGAGTTTTGGCCTAAGTATGTACTAAGTGTAACGAGCGTGACGTAGGAGACCTGCAGTGTCTCGAGAATCTACAAGAGCTTGAGTATAGTTAACCCAAGAGTGTGGGTGAGATAAAAGTATAAATAACCCAAGAGTGTGGGTGAGGTAATGTGTATAAGTAACCCGAGAGAATGGGTGAGTGTAAAATGAGTAGCCCAAGAGAATGGGTGTGTACATGAATAAGTAACCCGAGAGAGCGGGTGAGGTATTGAATAAGTAAACAAGGCATAGTGAGGTATAACCCTCAAGGCCTAAGAGTAACCAGATGCAACTAACAACCTTGTTATGTTAGTTAGGAATTGTGTTCCATGATTGGATGTAAATTCCTTGAGCATTACATGTACTTATTGTATTGCTATGATGCATGTTGTTTGACTAATGAACTCCATGTATATCCGACAAAAGTAGTCGGCGTACCCCGGTTAGCGCTCGGGGTATGCGAATTTCATATGCAGCGTTAAGCTGAGCCCCTAGGGGCGATGTTTTTATTTTACAGGTACACCGAAGATGTTACCGTTCGAGAGTAGGACGGGGTCGGTGGGTTACATAGGTAGTAGTTTTAGTTACTTATGTATTGAAGGGAGTGTAAGACCGAATATGTTGTCGGCATCCATTTATTGTAGACTCGGTATAGTAAAGAAATGAGTTGAGTATTGTATTTGTAATGGGTATTCGGTTGTTCCAGTCCATCAGACCGTTACTGTATGTGAGTCAGGCCTTGTTAGCCACGAGGGTGGCTAACGGCGTTGTATCACCCTCTGTTGTATTAGAATTCCGCTGCGAGTTTAATGGTAAATTGTAACAGTTTAAGAGGTAATGATGAGATTAGCAGTTGGGGTGTTACACCGCCAAACCAAAACTCACTTGACTACTCCCTCCGTCCGAGTAGCAGTGTCCCCTTACACATTTGCACGCAAATTAAGAAAACAAATTTAACAAGTTTCCTTTCCCATATTACCCCACCAACGAACACAGAGATAAGATAGAGACAGAGAAAAGTAAATAGTCCCATTTCTACCGTATGTGAGAGGGTATTAATAGAATTTCATTTAGAAAATAGACACTAATTTGGGACAAAGGAAAAATGGAAAGAGGACTCTGGTATTGGGACGAAGGGAGTATTTTAGAACGGATAGTGTTTTTATTGACGTTTCAATAAGCCAAGCTGATTGCTTCTCGATATTTTTTGTCATACAAAAAAACATACATGCTCCACGCCAATCTCTACTTCACCCCATTTTTATCTCTTTAAAATTCTTTATTTTGTTGTTTATTATACATGTCAATTTATATATATACCTATACATGAGGCTTTTGCCTGTAACAAATATCACGTGTGGCATTATCCCGGGAATAAATATGACATACTTTAATAGCATATCAAAATCAAACTTTATGGCATAATGCCCTTTACACCATTTTGAAGTCAAAGTTTCAGGCACGATGCTTTATACTTTATCAAAGTTAAAATTATGCAGGTGTGACACATTTTATGTCATTATGAATAATAAAAAAATGAACCATATATATATTGAAATAAAAATAAATCAAACCATGCAAAATAAATGAAAATAGTAAACAATAATGTAATGCCTCACGTGTTAATTATTTCAAGCATGATTTCTCAATTGATATCTAATATCTGGCACGATGCCTCTCGTGACATTAATATCTGGCACAATGCCTCTCGTGACATTAATATATGACATGATGCCTCATGTGATACTGATGTATAAATAAATGACTAAATAGATAAATAAATAAATAAATAAATAAATGCAAAAACATAATAACTTAGACAATATAAAAATATATAAAATGATAAATAAATTATGGCATGATGTGTCACGTCAAATTATATTTGGCACAATGCCTAACGTGAAATTAATATTGGGCATGATGCTTCACGTTAAATTAATTTTTGGCATGATGCCAGACGTGATATTAATGTTATGATGCCTAAATAGATGAATAAATAAATGTGAAACCGGATAAATCGAACAACACGGAATGAATGTCAATAATTAACAGTAAACAAAATCTAGCGCAATGCCTTATTACACCTAAAAGTTTTTTTTTTGATATGATCAGTATAAAAGGGCATAACACCAATTTTTTTATTGTGATTTTGATATGTTATTGACAATGTGCCTGAACTTAGTATCATGAAAACACAATGGTATTGAGCATATCACTGATGTAAAGGATGATATAAAACCTAGTTAGCTTATATGCAGAAGTATTTATTTATTCATCTCTTACGAGATGAACATTTTATTATGATTGATGAAGAATCTTGATGGTATAGCACAAGGGGAAATTTGTGCAAATCGCTTGTTGTAGCTATGAGAAAAATAACTATATAAGTGACATAATATGATAAAGTATATTCATATGTTAAGTTTTTTGACTTTATGATGTTTGCGTTTAATTTTAATGTTACTTAAAGAAAGAAAGACATCACGCTGGAAAGTCCTAAAATATGATATTAAAGTGATGTCATAAAAATGATACATGTAGGATCATTTCGAATATTTATTTATTTTTATGACATATTGCAAGAAATAATCCTCAGTGAAGAAATTCATCGGTGGATGGTGAAGATGTATATCTTATCGACAGTGCAACAATGCACACGATTCTTAAGCATAAGAAATATTTTTCATATTAGAGAAATTATGCGGCAAAGGTAACTACCATATCTTGTAGTATGAGTATTATTGAAGGGTGTGGAAACACCAATATTATTTTACGTAAGGGAAAAAAATCTGCACTAAAATTGCATTGTTTTCCAGCATGTCTCAAAGAAACCAGTTGAGTTCATTGATATACGCCGGAATGGGTATCACATTGAGACGTGAAATGATGGAAATGTTGAATATATTGGCATCACCAAAGTGATAGCTAGAAAAAGACAAATTTTGAAAAAGCTAGTTGTTATTTCCTTTGTGTTGTACCCTACGTTTATCAATACAGCTGAAATACATGTTGAAAATTTGAAATATTTTGATGATTTCAAAACTTGGCATGACCACTTAGGCCATCCCGGTTCAATCATGATGCGAAGAATTATGAGAAGTTCGTGTGGTCACATGTTCAAAAACCAAAGGATTCTTCAACTAAATAGTTTTCCATGTATTGCTTTTTGTCAAGGAAAACTAGTTATAAGACCATCACTAGTTAAACTTGAGACAAAAGCGATTGCTTTACTCGAAAGGATTCAAGGTTATATGTGTGAACCTATCCATCCACCATGTGGACCATTTAGATATTTCCTAGTTTTTATAGATGGATCAACCAAATGGTAACGCGTAATGTGGCATTTGCAAGGTTATTGGCTAAGCTGATTCGATTGTGAGCCAATTTTACTGATAACCAAATCAAGTTTGTACGCATGGACAATGCTGCTAAATTTACCTCTAGGGCCTTCAATGACTACTTCATGTCCATTCGTATAACCATTGAGCACCCGCTAGCTCATGTTCATACCCAAAATGGTTTAGCATAATCTTTTATCAAACGTCTACAATTAATTGCAAGACCGTTACAAATGAGATCAAAACTCTCGGTATATTCTCGGGGACATGCCATATTACATGCAACTAGTTTAATCCCCATCAGGCCAACAGGCCATAATAACTTGTCACCATTGCAAATGGTTACGAGTCAAGAACCAAATATCTTTTATTCTAAGGATTTTCGTTAGTGGTGTATGTTGCTATATGTAACACCCCTACCGGTAATCCAGTCATTATCCCCTAATCTATCTCAATTAACAATACTCAAGCAGCGGAATTCCAATACAACCGGGGGTGATACAATGCCGTTAGTCACTCACGTGACTAACAAGGCCAATCCAAACTCAAATACAACAATCCAAATTACATTATCGGTCTGATGTCGAATATACCGAGTACTACAACCAAACTATACATTCCATTACTTGATCAATCACCATTCAAATACAACTTTAATTCAAAACTATACCGAGTATCTACAAACCTCAAACATGCCGATACTAGCCGGTCTTACAGTACAACCTTCACAATACAAATTAATATTCCCTAATCAACTACCCGTGCTCATACAGCCATCCCCGTCCTACACAAGAACGGTAATCGGCTTTAGTACCTGTAAAATAAAAACGGTGCCCCTAGGGGCTCAGCAAATTGCTGCATATGAAATTCGCATACCCCGCGTGCTAACGGGGGTACGCCGACTACTTTGGTCGAGAACATGCGGTTCATTTTAATTCAATCAACATGCTCACATACGAAGTATTCAAACAAGGAATACAAGAATAACCAACACACAAGCTTGTTAGTCACAACATATTTACTCTTAGGCCTTGAGGGTTTCTACCTCACAATGCCTTGGTTCCTTATTCATTATCTACCCCTTTCTCTTGGGTTACTCTTACTCAAGTCTCTTACTCTCAAATTCAATTCAAGTTCTACAATACACAAACTCAATTCTCTACCCAAACTCAATACCTCAAATCTCTCAAGTCTCAACTCAATACTCAATACTCAATTCTCTAACCTCAATCAAATTCTCAAATCAAATACTCAAAGGTATATTTTAAGTCATTACCCATGACCTCCGGGCAGAGTCATACACAAGACTCACCACTGGGCTTACAAATACAAACGGGGCTATACACTTAGCTCCTCAAATTCTCAAATGTCCGGTTCTCTACCGGACTACTCAAATTCCTTAAACTCCTCTCTCGGAGTTACTTCACAATCTCAGAGATTAGCCTAGAAGTATCTCTCTCGATATCCTTCATTAGCTTAGGGAATTCTCAATGTCTAGTATTCTCAGATTTAAGGTTTTACCCAACTTATCGAATACTCTCATATTCGGGACATTGTTCATTTTAGTCGGATCCTCTCAATGTGGGTCGACTATTATTCTAAGGGGTTTGGTGATCCCTTACTATTCTTTACTTCTCTTAAGGTTCATGTCTTGAGCAATCATCAATGCTCTAAATAGAGGTTACTTATATACTTCCACTATTAATTGTTTTGTGGATTAAATCAATTTGGTTCTCTAACCGTTATCGGGAGTTTACTAATCATGTACCCTCTCTCACTTTCTAATGAGTTCATAGGTTTACGTTATCGTTTCTTGGTTCGATAGTTTTAGTGCGTTACCGCGTTTTCATTAATTCTCAACTTGACTCTTTCTTCGAGTCTCTAACCAAACAAGACTCAACTATGAGTCAAACTATAGTACACCATCGACATTCATGGAATTCATCCACAATCACGCATTTTATGAATTATACAAACCTCAAATTCAAAAATACAATTCAACAAAGAGCAATACAATTCAGAGCACAAGATAGTGCAAATAATCCGATTCGTGCATTTATCTTGTTTAGGTGATCACACAAATCAAACACGCACACAAATCAGAGTAACACCGTTAGCATACGGGGTATGAGAAAATCATACCTTACACTATGGTTTAACTTTACTGGGTCGCTTTATGTTCCTCGGTTTTCACTAGGTCCACTGATAACATTTCAAACATTTCCATTAATTTAAGGTACTACGGTATGTAAAACTAGTACTCCCCCAATTAACCCCGTTATCCCATTATTCTTTAGTTTTGTTCATGTGTTCTTAAACTCACAACTTCCTCATCCACTTCTCAATCTTGTTTAAGCTTCTTAGGACATTTATATGTCACCAAAAAACTCCTAAACAACTCCTAAAACCAATACCAATCAATCCCCCATCATTTGGACACTTTAAAACACTCATGGTTGATTTATGGGGGGTGGTCCGGGACTTGGTTCGGACCCAAAGTCCCGGAACAACTAATTTCCTTACTCTCGGCCTGTTCTCTCCGTTGGTCCAGGTCCTGGTCCTGAACTAGGGTCCCGGATCACCTGCTGTCTCAACTTTCGGGGCATTTTTAAGGGCGGTCTGGGACTTGGTCCGCCCCCTAAGTCCCGGACCCTGCTAAAAAGCTGCTAAAATTGTATTTTTCGACCCCTAAACCAACCTTAATCCACCCCTAATCATTCCATAATCTTTCAACATGTTTCCTACATGTTTAAACACCCTTAAACACTCCTTAAACCACCTTAAATCCTTGGACACATTCACTACCCAATTCTTATTCAAATTCACAAATATTAATTTCCATATTTTGTACTTTGCACACTAATGCACTTCTAACGTCCTGTTGATAGTTTCCAGCCTCCTACCACCTTACCAATTCACTTATTGACCATCACACACCTTCCTAGACATTTACATTATCTATACCCAAGTCCATCCTCCATTCCCGAGATTTTGCACACTAACTCTTTTCTAGAAATTTCAAGACTTTTCTACTCACCTTTGCTACAGATTTTACAAATCTCTAATCCATTCTTTATTTACCATGTCAAGGTTATTAATCCATTCAAACTCAACTTAATAAACACCTAGGTTCTACCATTCACCAAGTCATCTAAAAATTCTTATTTTTTACTAAAGTTTTGCCATAGTTTGCCTACAAACCAAACATGTAACACCCCTACTAATTCGGCTCCTAATAATCCTATAAATGTCGCGCACAATAATATCTCATAGCGGTATTTAAATAATAACTGTCGCCCTAATGGTGTCACTTTATCACTCGCCCATACGGGTGATAACGAATTACCTGAAATCAACTGCGAAACGTATTCCCGCAGTGACCACAAGAGATAGATAGCAGTACTTAAATAATTTAAAACGAATCTAACATCAACCAATTATTACAGACCGTGAGCATCTAATCCAAAATACACCTCGGTTAAACAACCCGAGTCCAAAACAACCTTAGTATCACACCGTACCAGGTCTATCCAACAGTAAACTTAATAGTCGCGCCCCGCGTCGACCCACCAGCTAGTCTCCTGCAATAAAGATGGTTTGTGGTATGGAATCAGCCCCTGCTGAGTATGTTATCATATGCCCCGTCATGCCCCCAAAGACCCCTCAATTATTTGGTCGAGAGCATGAGGTTCTTTACATGCAATACCGTTTTAATATTTAAAACTGTAAAACAATTAACAGTAACATCCATACAATAACACAACCATCAACATATATAATATAACCACAAGTATAACCAATGAACAACCAAGCGAAACAACGAGAATAATAAACAAGTACTAGTTCTCGTCCATGGCGTAGAAGCCAATATCGTTCGCCACTGTACAAGTCTCAATTGTATTAATTGTTCAGTTATAACTAGTGACAACGTCTCGTTAAAACGACATGTCTCTAGTACCCATATATTATGGCGGGTCACCCACGGCAGTAGCCACTCCAACGGTAGAGTCTCCGACCAACGAGCCATTCTAGCTCACGGGAAATTTTCTTGATACTTGCGGACTGATAAGTGTCCAAATGAGCATGATTTATAGGTGTATTTCATATATAATATTAGAACTTTTCTTGCTCATTTCTCCACTTCGGTTAGTTTTCCTCTAGTTTATGTTTTATTGTTTATCTCACAAATTTATTGGTTTAACATGAGGAAAACCAAGCTGGGAGTAAAGTAGACGAACGCATAAACGCAAACGGCTCAGAAAACGGAGTCCAAACGAAGAATCTAGAGCCGGTCGAAGTTCGTAGAAGGAAATAGGTCACGGTCAGCATTGCAACCGCCTAGCTAACCGCCCAAAACAGAGGCGGACGTGAGACAGATACGTGAGTGAGGCGGAAAACAAGAGGCAACCGCCTTGTTTTGAGGCGGTACCGCAGGCGGACAAGGGATATGCAACCGCCTCTACCACAGGCGGACAGCAGGAGGACACCACGCGGACGCGTGTAAAAGTTCCAGATCTAAGACGCGAACAGTTTTCTTCTTCGCGCGCCGTCTGCAACTTACCTTCGCCGACTTCTGCAACTCGTCCACTGTCTCCAACTTGCAGGCGCCTACCTTAATTCACGCCAGTGTTCAAGCTTTGTCCCCTCAATTAATGAGGAGCAATCAACGAGGCACCTCCCTTATCTTCTTCTACCGCCTCAATCAAATCCTCACGCGTCTGTTATCTCTTATTTGCTCCCTTCTTCCTTTCCCTATATAAACCCACGCAACTTCATCCAGAATACAGACATCCACCACCCATACAATCACGACCACTTCACAAACCTCACACCATCTCATTTCTCTTCTCCCGTCTTCTCCATTTTATTTATTTTACAGTCCACCAAAACCACCTCTAGCCCTACGTATACAAAATAGCAGAGTGAGCCGGAGTGATTACGGATGATTTCTATTACTCTTGTCTCTGTCTATCTATTTAATATGTTAGGCTAGTTTACGTATACTCTGGGAATGGTTATTATGTGTTTGTATTAATTATGCATTATTTTTACTGGTTTTAATTATATAAGTTTGTTACATTTTAAAGGTTATCTCGCACCTTTTTAATAAATGTCATGAGTTTATTAATTGCTTTCCTAAGTCTATTTTGATCAGACCGGTGATAAATAGATAGGTTAATTAAGACGTAAAACTGGAGGAAACTTGTTATGATTTAATAAGTTAGTATTCAGTTGCAAATGTAATTCCTCAATACTCTCTACCGTTCGCAGGCTTTTGCTTGAACCTTGATTAGAACCTTGCATTACAGGTGAACGAGTCTTATGAGGCTATGACTTAGTCCTTAAGATAATTACAGGAACCTTGCCAAATTATTAAACCAGTAGAGATAGCTTAATTATGCAGATTATATTAACCTGACCCAGAGTTCCATTTTATCTATCTATTAACTTAGTTTATTTATTTTCTTTTTTATTTTACAAGTCAATTAATCCCCCTCTTGTGACACGCTTAGGTACTTATATGTACATTAGTCCCACGGTTCGACATCCGGTTGCTTACATTTTCACTATACTACTGCGACCGGGAATTGTTTGCAGCCCGACGTTTAATTTGAGTTTTAATTTCTTTTCTTTTAATTTTACATCAGTTTAACCACTCACTTTAAACGTCTGCAAAATGGCGCCGTTGCCGGGGACTAGTTTATTCTAGTCCCTAAGCCCCGGATTATTCACTTGTTATATTAGAATATTTTGTCTATATTATTTTTGTTTGTTGTTTATATTAATTATCTTTTATATTTTGTTATATTGATAGTTTGTTAGTTTTCTAATGTTGTTTACGTGAAGAAGAAGAAAAAAAAAAGTAGCGAACAGAGGTTCGTCCGCCCCACTTCCATGCGGACGCCCAGGCGGTCCGCCCCAGCCACGTCCGCCCTCCTTACCGCCTAAGTTCCAAGCGGACGTCCCATACAGAAAAAAAACGCTTCATTTCTGTTTCCTTTATATTTTGTTTATATTATTGTTATGTTTACTTCTGATTATTTTATTTTCTAATCTGTTCAGTAGTTTTGTTTTATATACAAAAAAACACAAAAAAAAATGGAAATGGAACAGGTGTTCGAGCAAGAGTTCTGCTATTCACAGTATTTATACTGCTCCGTATGTGGAGGAGCTCATGATTATGAGGATTGTCTCATATTTCAAGAGCAACTCTGGTTAGAAGATCAACCAGACTACCTCGAGAGACTCGCTCAACCAGAACAGCAACCAAAGAGCGAAATAATTCATGAGGTAGAACACCCCACTACGGATGTAAGTTATTCTCTTCCCTCTACAATCGCCTACCGCCAGTTTCCATCCTTCTCTGTGCTCTATCCAGAAGATGAGGATACCTTCATCCTCGAAAATGAAGAGAAGGAATTGCCATCACCTCCCTCCAAAATATCCAAACAAAACGCCACTATCACCTTTAAAGAATTAACTTTCTCTGAAGATGATATTGATCAGCGTTCTTTCTATAAACCTCACCTACAAGAGGAGGATGTTTACATCCTCCAATTTGAGGAAGAAAAACTATCTCCACCGGGTCTTCTGTTAGAACTACGTTCCCGGCAATACCTCCTCAAACATCAGCTTTTGTGGAGTATTAATTTTCTTTTTTTATATGCCGAGGTAACGTTTTGTTTTGATCCAGGATAACAAAGCGGGCGTCTAGCCAAAGACGTTAAATAAGGGCAGCTTCCCGGGAGGCAACCCGGGTGTACTTTTATTTTATTTTGCTTTTATGCTCTTTTAATTTTCAGGTTCTCTTAAAATTTTATTTTTGCTAAACTTTTAACCCCGTTTTTAGTATGGTTGCTTCTAGTGTCTTATGCAGGTGCACCTCCATGTGGACACCGCAACCAATCTACGCTACTTGAGGCTGAAGCTCAAGTGTGGGGGAACTCCTATAACGCAAGAAAAAATAAAATCAGGGGAGTACCAGTTTCTTTAATTTTGCTTTTATTTAAATAAAAACTGCAGAGGAGCGTTTATGTGCTTAGATGTTTATTTGTGATCTTTGTGTTATCTCTATTTCATCTACTTACCGAAAAGGTCTTCTGAGACCTTCCCTTGTTTTTCTGGTGAACAATGAGGACATTGTTCAATTTAAGTGTGGGGGAGTGTGCCCTTTTCGGTAACATTTTGTGCTTAAATGTTTAATCTCTCTCCTTATCATGCGTTTGTCCAATTCAAATATTATGGACCCTTTATATGTGGGTTGTTCTCTTTAAGAATAAATATTGTTATGAATTGTAGGATAAATGTACAAATTTTTAAAATTTTGATTACTTTTGAGGAGCATTTTATATGCGGTGTGACCAAATAATCTGCAAATGGTTGGATTTTATTGCTCAAGGTTTCTTTCTGTCTTCTCTCTTAGGGATTGCTAAGGGGTGCTTCTCTGTTTAAAAAAAAAACAAAGAAAAAAATAATAAGGGACTTGTGAGACACCATTAGTAACCAACAAAGAGAGTTGAGTGTTCTTAAATACAAAGGTGTTATGCCTACATTTTCTCATCCCATATGCAAAAGTGAAACAAATGCATAAATCTATTTTTCCTTTTGTTTTCTTCTCAATGCCCATTCTTGAGAGAAGTTGGCCATGGTAAAAGTTCTCAGAGTCACCTAAAAGAAACATTGAAGTACCTTGGATCATACCCCGAAACTCTATATTTTATTTTCACCCTGAGCACACCTATGCCACCAGCAGTTAATTTTTCACACTCCTCAATAAGTTTAAAAGATCATGTTTATCCTACCCTTCATAATAATATTTGTTAGTATTGAGCATTCCCTACTTACTTGGGTATGTGATTTTGCTTGAGGACAAGCAAAAAGATAAGTGTGGGGGTGTGATAAGTGTCCAAATGAGCATGATTTATAGGTGTATTTCATATATAATATTAGCACTTTTCTTGCTCATTTCTCCACTTCGGTTAGTTTTCCTCTAGTTTATGTTTTATTGTTTATCTCACAAATTTATTGGTTTAACATGAGGAAAACCAAGCTGGGAGTAAAGTAGACGAATAGACGAACGCATAGACGCAAACGGCTCAGAAAACGGAGTCCAAACGAAGAATCTAGAGCCGGTCGAAGTTCGTAGAAGGAAATAGGTCACGGTCAGCATTGCAACCGCCTAGCTAACCGCCCAAAACAGAGGCGGACGTGAGACAGATACGTGAGTGAGGAAAACAAGAGGCAACCGCCTTGTTTTGAGGCGGTACCGCAGGCGGACAAGGGATATGCAACCGCCTCTACCACAGGCGGACAGCAGGAGGACACCACGCGGACGCGTGTAAAAGTTCCAGATCTAATACGCGAACAGTTTTCTTCTTCGCGCGCCGTCTGCAACTTACCTTCGCCGACTTCTGCAACTCGTCCACTGTCTCCAACTTGCAGGCGCCTACCTTAATTCACGCCAGTGTTCAAGCTTTGTCCCCTCAATTAATGAGGAGCAATCAACGAGGCACCTCCCTTATCTTCTTCTACCGCCTCAATCAAATCCTCACGCGTCTGTTATCTCTTATTTGCTGCCTTCTTCCTTTCCCTATATAAACCCACGCAACTTCATCCAGAATACAGACATCCACCACCCATACAATCCACGACCACTTCACAAACCTCACACCATCTCATTTCTCTTCTCCCGTCTTCTCCATTTTATTTATTTTACAGTCCACCAAAACCACCTCTAGCCCTACGTATACAAAATAGCAGAGTGAGCCGGAGTGATTACGGATGATTTCTATTACTCTTGTCTCTGTCTATCTATTTAATATGTTAGGCTAGTTTACGTATACTCTGGGAATGGTTATTATGTGTTTGTATTAATTATGCATTATTTTTACTGGTTTTAATTATATATAGTTTGTTACATTTTAAAGGTTATCTCGCACCTTTTTAATAAATGTCATGAGTTTATTAAATTGCTTTCCTAAGTCTATTTTGATCAGACCGGTGATAAATAGATAGGTTAATTAAGACGTAAAACTGGAGGAAACTTGTTATGATTTAATAAGTTAGTATTCAGTTGCAAATGTAATTCCTCAATACTCCTCTGCCGTTCGCAGGCTTTTGCTTGAACCTTGATTAGAACCTTGCATTACAGGTGAACGAGTTCTTATGAGGCTATGACTTAGTCCTTAAGATAATTACAGGAACCTTGCCAAATTATTAAACCAGTAGAGATAGCTTAATTATGCAGATTATATTAACCTGACCCAGAGTTCCATTTTATCTATCTATTAACTTAGTTTATTTTATCTTTTCTTTTTTATTTTACAAGTCAATTAATCCCCCCTCTTATGACACGCTTAGGTACTATTATATGTACATTAGTCCCACGGTTCGACATCCGGTTGCTTACATTTTCACTATACTACTGCGACCGGGAATTGTTTGCAGCCCGACGTTTAATTTGAGTTTTAATTTCTTTTCTTTTAATTTTACACCAGTTTAACCACTCACTTTATAACGTCTGCACGGACCCGTACGCGGACATCCTGGTATCGTTTTTGTGATCACAGCGCGCACCAAGAGCCACATCCTCTTGGCTTTACTTTCCTTCATTAATTAATTTATTATTCCATCGCATCGCATTACCAAATTTTCCTAACACGGCAGACTAAGGTCATTAGTCCAATCTGGAGTCTGTAAACTCGGGATCCAGTGTTAGATACGAGAGCGGCGTATAGAAAGGCCAATGCTCCGTATAAAAGTCTCGGATAATATGTATATCTTATTATCCTAGTGCTACAACGTTTTTCTGACGATCCTTATATTTCATATAAGATAGCACCATAGCCGCTAGTTCATTTTATATATATTGGTCCATATATACGAACCGGTACTGTTAACTCAACAACAGTAATAATAAGCAGCTATAAATATACAGTTCATGCATATTTAATTAAACATTCAGACAAACAATCTTATCACAGATCACACAGAAGTCTGAACTGAGGAAGCCCTCAGAGACAATCAAAGACACATAACAACATACCGTTCACCCTGATGTATTACGGTGGAGTATGAATCAGCAAGATCCTATGCTCCGTGTGTCGTCTCTAACAGTCTAAACAATAAATAATGCTACTGATTAGCATACTGTATAACAACACAATCCTACGGTACCCCGTACCGTCACTATTAACTCCCGGTTAACCCCCCGTTATTAACTGTCAATGTTTGTCGGGCTTTTGGTTTAACTCGAGATTGGAAAAGTGTTATATTACATGCGTAGTCTTGTCTTGTATATTAATATACTTATTGTTAGACTTGTTATCGCATGTGACTTAACACACCCTTGTATGTCGTATAGTTTATTTCATTATTGCATGTGTGATCCTTTGTCATGCACTATGCATCTCACCTTAGTATATATTTTTCTAAGGTTTGTCTCTCTCTCTTTTAAAAAAAAACTCAATGTGGTATAATTCATTTGTAAACAATATTTTGAATATATAAATTCTTATTATCCCAAGTATACTCTTAACATTAGAATTCCACATCTAATGTTTGTAATTCTTTTCCCTTTATCATATGTCATTTTAATTATGAAAACACATGGTCACTAAACCATATTATATTTTTCCACCATAACATATATTATTTATGTGTATGTATTTGTGGAACTATTTTCTATATGGCAAATCTTATAATATATATTCATTCTTTTTAATGAATACCTCATATATTATAAATGTTATAACTCTTATAACATTAAAACCATATTATAAATTCCATTTAAAAATGTTAATATTTCCGAACAGCACCTATGTTCTTAAATATTTACAAAACCCACCGCTTAACTAATATAATGTTACATTATAGTTATATAACATATCTTATGACATTTAAGTCATTTAAAACAATTATAACCTATAGTTATATTTTGTTTATAAAATACCAAATAGCCCTTATATTCTCGGCTTTTACTATAACCACTAAACTTCTATAAAATCACAATACAATCCCAATTTATAATACATAGTTTTCTAATTCCATTAAAACTATATATTATACATATATCTTTATAAAACCTTATATATAATTCCAAAAATTACCAAACTATACTAAAAGGTTATAAATATTATTCCTAACCTTATACTTCCTTTAAATCTCGGTTTTCACCCCTTTGTTACCCATTTGTAACAATGTTATAACATACCATATATTGTACTTGTATAATTCATATAAACTCCAAATTTAACCAAATAAACTTCTAAAAATTCCTAACAACTTAAGGACTTTACTAAACTCCCTTTAGCACCCCTAAGTCTTGGAAATTACATTACTACCCCAAGTCTTATAAATCTTTTACAATTCAATAAGTATCTTATTATAAGGTAGTATTTTAATTTCTTAAATTTCCAAACTTGGTCAAAGTCTCCTATATAGTCAACTTTGACTTCTAATACCAAATGGGAACCAATTTTTCGGTAATCACTAATAATAACCTATACTTTTCTATTTTTACAATTTTGACCCAAAACTTTATAAAATGTTATAATTTTTATTAAATTCATTTAAAAACCCTAAATTGCTCTAAATTAAGCCCACGGCTTTCTAATTTCCTAGTAATTATGAATTGGCCCCAATTTAATTATAAGCATAAATAAAACTAAATAAGCTTATAAACTTAAATTAAAATGGCCTAATGACATGGCCTTATTACAACCTTGAACTTGCAAAATAAATTACACAATAAATGACTCAAAATATAGCATATATTCTCGGCCTCACCTTGATTTAATTATTTTTCCACATAATGTCATAATTTGACCATTATGTTAATTAAATCTCTTAAATGACTAGCTTAATTTATCTTAGTCATTTTTTTCCATTCTTAGGTCAATATGACCCATATTTATAATTTTACTCTCGGTCATATATATATATATATAAGCTTAGAAATTATAAAAATCATAAGTTTAAGGTGTTTATACCTTGATTATTCCTTGTATGAGCTCGGTCACTTGTAGGAAAATTCACCACATGATTTAGACATGTTTAATACACCAAAACAAGATATGGTTATACTCCAAGCTTGAGCTTAAGCATAAGGAATAATTAATGTAAGATTTAAGGCAAAAATCACCTTAAAAATGCAAGGAAACTTCTAGGTGGATTCGGCCTGAATCAAACACACCACAAGGTGTTAGATCCACCATATTGACATAGGAAATAGCTAGATCACAACAAGCTGCATTGTTATTAGGTTTTACCTTGGAAAATGCCTTAAAAGAGAGTATTTCTCTTGGATCTCGGTCACCCTTGCTCCAAATGGCTAACCAACTGAATGAATATGTAAATATGAAGATTATGAGTGTATAAACTCATAAAAATTCAAGGAAGTAAACCGGATGTAGAGTGGAGAGGCTTAAGGTATGTTTTTACCTTAAAATGCAATTTTGAGCAACCTTGGTCCCTCTACTTGTCTCAACCGAGTTTGGAAGTTGTTCTAACCTTAGAACATTGAGAATGAGCCATAGGAACAAATGAGCCACGAAATCTAAGTATAGGTAGTGAAGAGATGAAGAAAAAGAGCTAAAAATGACATTAAAACCTTACCTTAAGAGCTTAGGAGTTAGATCTGCCTTCCATGCTCAAGAACAAGGCTTGAGAGCTTCTATGAAGGGGAGGGACTCAGCTGGAATGGATGGGATCGGACAAGAGCAAGAGAAGAGAGTGGAAAGGTTTGAAATAATTGAAAAAGGTAAGTTTACTATTCTAAATTTGGTATTAGGTATCAATTTGTCTCATAATGATTGTAAGCTGTCTCCTCCCTCTTGCTAGCCGATTTCCATGGGGTCAAATGGGTCATTACTTGACCATTGACCATACTTGGTCAATTTGACTCATGCGGGCCCCACTTTAGGGTTTAATTAATATTTTAATATTAAATTTGTACAAATTCGTAAATTTATGGAATTAAATTCCTAATATGATATAATGTGATAAAATATCATATTTAAAGGTAATTATAACCTTTAAGCCCATTAAAAATCAATTTAGAAGACAATCTCACAAAAACGTGCTTTAAGGTGTTTTAGTGCACATTTTTGTGTCACAGGGTGTTCCTGAGCTTAGTTCTCCTTGAGAACGGTTTTGTTGTGTTCCTTACTTAATTATAATACTTAGGAATCCACTTTGGATCCTATTTGAGGTCATACAATCTTTATGGTGTCTTAAAGCACATTTTTGGCTTTACCGATCTTAAGGCGTGTTTTGCCTTGTTGAGATCTTTTAGATTGTTCCCCAATATTTAGATGTTTATTAATCATCTTAGATCATTAATAGATCATTAATTATATTTTAAAGGTTAGGGGTATTTCAGTCTACCCCCCTTAAAAAGGCTTCGTCCCGAAGTCCTTAACCCTCTACAGTTCACCTAAGGAATCAAGTTCCACTAAGTAACCAAATAGTCCATTGTTAGGGAGTAACTCCCCTAGGTTCAGACCTAGTCTATTCATACAGCATATATCAAATAACCAACTCATGGTATCGATTCATTCACATCACAACACTAAACAAGGTGCACATCCAACTCATCAACCAAAAGTACTCAGCGGTACTATAAATATATTCAACCAGGTGCACCAAGGCACATGCATAAAATGTATCATACATACAATCATCCAAACAACATGTATGACGCAGCATACCAACGAAAACACACTACAAAAACAAGACCTAATGCACAACATGTGCGCAAGCCAAGTGGTGTCTACCCCCCTTAAAAAGGGTTTGACCACGAACCCGTACAAGTATCATAGCTACTACTCGAAGAGTGCTGGGTACTTTGCTCATGGAGTCCTCTAACTCCCATGTAGCCTCCTCCACCTCATGGTTCGACCAGAGAACCTTGACCATGCTGACGGTCTTGTTCCTAGTCTGCCTCGTCTTCGTATCGAGAATGCGGAGTGGTACTTCCTCATATCGTAGAGCAGGGTCCAACTCTAAAGTCTCTGGCTGTAAAACATGCGATGGATGGGGCACATACCTCTTCAACTGTGAAACGTGAAAGACGTCGTGCACCCTCCGAGCTCTGCTGGTAAAATCCAGTTGTAGGCTAACGGGCCCACTCGCTCCTAATCGCCTAAGGTCCAACATACTTCGGGTCAAACTTGCCCTTTGACCGAACCGGAATATCCCCTTCATGGGTGACACTCTAAGGAATATCGTATCGTCGGTAGTGAACTCAATGTCCCTCCTTCTGGTGTCTGCATAAGATTTCTGCCGGTCCTGAGCTGCCCTCATGTTCTTGCGAATCTGTAGGACATCCTCCTTAATCTGCTCTAGGTACTCTGGTCCTAGAAGCATAGTCTCGCTGGCCTCATCCCAGCATAAAGGAGTCCTACACGGTCTACCATAAAGTGCCTGAAATGGTGGCATCTGTATCGAGGAGTGGTAGCTGTTGTTGTAGGCGAACTCTATCAAGTGTAGACGCTCTAACCAGCTCCCCTGGAAATCTAAGGCACATGCTCTCAGCATGTCCTCCAATGTCTGGATGGTCCTCTCACTCTGACCGTCGGTCTGTGGATGGAACGCCGTACTAAGCTTCAACTTTGTAACCAAGGCTTCCTGAACCTGTCCCCAGAATCTGGACAAAAATCGAGGGTCCCTATCAGAAACAATAGTCTTTGGCACACCATGGTGCCGGATCACCTCCTTCTGGAACAAGTCCGCTAACTTCGGGACATTCTAGGTATCCTTCATAGCAACAAACTTTGCCACCTTCGTCAGACGGTCCACAATGACCCAAATCGTGTTCAGTCCTCCCTTAGTCGGTGGGAGACCAACAACGAAATCCATCGAGATGTCCTCGAACTTCCAACAAGGAATAGGCATAGACTGCACTAAACCTCCGGGTTTCCTATGCTCAAACTTAACCTTCTGATAGGTCAAGCATCTAGCCACGTACTCAGCTACATCCTTCTTCATCCCGCTCCACCAGAAATGAACCTTCAAATCCTTATACATCTTCGACGAACCTGGGTGGACGGATAAGGACGAGCAATGAGCCTCCTGGAGTATCTTCTCCTTCAGATCAGGAGACGACTATCGAATACATAATCGGCCATTCAGTCGTAACATGCCATCATTACACAGTTCGAAATCATACTTCTGTCTTTCAAAACAACCCTCTGACATTTTCTGTTTGATGCTCTCCAAATACTGATCACTCTCCTGAGCAGCTCGTATCTCATCAACCATACTGCTGCTCGCTACTAGTGTAAATAATGAATGAGCTCTGCGGCTCAGGGCGTCGGCAACTACATTTGCTTTGCCCTCTTTGTACCTCAGGTCTATGTCGTAGTCCTTCAAGAACTCAACCCATCTTCTCTGTCGCATGTTCAGCTCCTTCTGAGAGAAGAGATGCTGTAGACTCTTGTGGTCAGAGTAGATAGTGACTGTCACACCATACAAATAATGTCGCCAGATCTTCAAAGCGAAGACTACTGCGCCTAACTCAAGGTCGTGTGTGGGGTAATTCACCTCATGCTTCTTCAGCTGCCGGGATGCGTAAGCAACTACCTTCCCGTGCTGCATAAGCACATAG
Source organism: Limonium bicolor (assembly GCA_023374045.1). NCBI lineage: Eukaryota > Viridiplantae > Streptophyta > Magnoliopsida > Caryophyllales > Plumbaginaceae > Limonium > Limonium bicolor. Next base: position 19,915,527 of record CM041783.1, on the reverse strand, counting down.
CCTAGACCGGTTCCAAAGGCATCACAATATACCTCGAACCCATCGGTGCCCTCAGGGATAGTAAGAACGGGCGCCGATGTCAGGAGATCCTTCAGCGTCTGAAAGGACTGCTCACATTCTGCAGACCATAAGAACTGGGATTCCTTCTTCATTAGGTTAGTCATCGGTTTGGCCTCCTTGGAGAAGTCCTTCACGAATCTTCGATAATACCCGGCCAAACCCAGAAAGCTACGGACGTCTGTGACTGTCTTCGGCCTTGGCCAACTCTTCACTGCCTCAATCTTAGCAGGATCTACAGATATGCCGCTAGCTGATATAATGTGTCCTAGAAATGACACGCTGTCCAACCAGAACTCACACTTAGAGAGTTTGGCATACAGCTGGTTCTCTCTTATAATATTCAACACCTGTCTCAAATGTAACTCATGATCTTCCTTGGTCTTTGAATATATCAGAATATCGTCGATGAAGACTACAACTGAACTATCAAGATGCTCTCAAAAAGACGGTTCATCAAGTCCATGAATATGGCTGGCGCATTCGTCAATCCGAATGGCATAACGGTGAACTCGTAGTGTCCATACCGTGTCCTGAAAGCTGTCTTCTCAATATCACCCTCTGCAATCCTAATCTGATGGTAGCCAGATCTGAGATCTATCTTCGAGAACACACTGGCCCCTCTCAGCTGATCAAATAAATCATCTATCCGTGGTAATGGGTACTTGTTCTTGACTGTAACCGCATTAAGCTCGCGGTAGTCGATGCAGAGTCGCATACTGCCGTCCTTTTCTTGACGAACAGCACTGGAGCACCCCAAGGAGAAACACTAGGTCGAATGAATCCCTTGTAGGAGGTCCTCCAGCTGTAGCTTCAGCTCCCTCATCTCAGCCGGTGCCATACGGTAGGGTGCCTTAGCAATGGGGCCCGTACCTGGCAACAAGTCGACGGCGAACTCAACCTCGCGCACAGGCGGCATGCCTGGCAGCTCATCAGGAAATAAGTCGGGAAATTCTACCACGACTGGAATGTCTACGTCCGTCACGTCACTCTGTCTCGTGTCCTGTACATAACAGAGGAAGGCTTGTCGGCCCTTCCTAACATCCTTCATCAGGGACAATGCTGACACGATCTTGACAGTCGGCTCTCTCCTCACACTGCGGTATGACACTGTCCTGCCGCTCGGCCCCTTCAGTAGTAGTCGATGCTCTGCACAATGAAGGTGGCCCCTATGCTTCTGTAGCTAATCCATGCCCACTATAATGTCAAAACCCAAGTTCTTGAACTCAATCAGATCAATGGGAAAGGTCTCAGTCATAATGCTGATCTCTAACCCTGTATACTGTCTGGTGCAACCTACTTTCTCCTTCGAAGGAAGGGTGACTGAAAAGTCTGAAAGCTGTTCGGGGGTGGCCCCCAGCTTCTTAGCAAATGCCGAGGAAATAAAAGAATGCGAAGCCCCTGAGTCGAACAATACGGAAGCACTAACACCATCAATAGGAAAGGTACCTGAGATAACCTCTCGTATTAGCATCGAGTCCCAATAAATCACTAATTTACTGTTGTTTGTAATTGTCATACCTGTGATGACATTACCAGACTCCTTGGCTTGCGCCATGTCTAGGATGCAGATGGTACCCTCCTTTCCATTTCTAGCCTGAAGTTATGAATTATCGGTATCAACAAAACTGAACACATATACTTGAAGGTAGAAAACTCTTATTTCATTCATTCCAACTGTATTATACAAGGTTACACACTTACTACTACTATTACATCATACTGTCTGAAAGTCAAATTTAAACGGCCAGGTCGGATGTGGGTATCATTCACTAGAGCTGGTGGTGCGGTATTGAGCTTAATGCTCTTAATACCATGATATACAAGCCTCGACTCTCCACCAAATACCAACACATCCCCAGACTTGAGGATGATCTTGCTTGCTAGATCCATCCTCTTCTGGTCTCCATAGATAAACTCAGCATCATCGCCGATGGAGAATGACACAACCGGTATTCCTCTGGTGATGGACTCGGTCGTCTCATCACGGTCCTGGTGCATTCCAAGCTTTCCTCCCTGCTCATAGTAGTTGATGATGCAAACGTCAGGTGTCATGTCGGGTAATGGATAAGTCTCACAGTCTTGAGCAATATCCATTGCGTTTCTCACCAAGGTAAGGAAACTCTCAGGTATCCTAGGTATAGATACGTCACCTACCATCCTCACCTCTCGATAAACCCTAGCTTGTGGATCCCAATCTTTCCCTAAGCACATCATGTGCAGTTTCATTCTAGAACCACTATTAAATACAGGGGTAAAAACCTCCTATGCCCTTACCCAAAGCTCTACACTCATTCACTATGGTGATTTGCTCATCTAGGGTTAGGAACTCTCTGAGAAGTATCATGCCCGGTCTGACTACATGACACAACTCACTAGGGTACTCCCGTCTTTCTTCCACGGGTCTAGGTGATCTCTGTCTTGTAAGTGTGGGATAGCAGATCGAATCTCCTAAGAGGTAAAGGTTTCCTAGGTAAGTTGTTCATCTAAAGCGGTAACTTAAACACACATTCATGCTAAGGTAAAGCGTTTAACACTTAGTCATGCTTTCATACAATGGTTAAGGTTTCAAATGCTAACCTTCACCGCGCTGGGTACTAGTGCCAGCGCCTGAAGCTCCCGCTGCATTCAGCATACGGTTGCCCGGCGGGTTCCTCTGGTTCTGGTTCTGCTGCTGTGGCTGCTGATGCTGCTGCCCTCTCTGGGCTTGGGGCGCCGGCCCCCTCTGGCCACCTCGAGCTCCACCTCCTCCAGCAGGTGCGCTCTGAGTCCCCTTCTGCGGGCGGTACGCTCGGCTATCTGGATTAGCAAAGCACTCGAACGACCTGTGGCCCTTCTTTCCACAATGGTGGCAGTCCACCGCTTGCCCGGTGCAGTCGACACCCGGGTGGTCTTTACCACAGCGCTTGCAGTGAAAGTGGCGCTGGGGTGCAGAACCTATTATCATATCACACTCAGGTTATACAAGGATGGTAATGGGTAGTGTAGTACACAATTCATTCACAAGGTTAGATCGCTTACCCTTAGGGGGTACAGATCTAAGAGGCTGCACATCGTAGGTAGGCCCGGTCAGCACGGGACCTTGTCCTTACCCTTTTGGCTGGCCTGCTCCTTCTTCTTCTCCCTCCAGGAGAACTTTTTCTTCCTGTGATCGTCAAAGTGTCAGGAATAGCAGGTATAAAAGCAGGCAGTAAGTAAGTAATTTAAATGGATTAAATAACTTAAGGTGGTTCTTACTTCCAGCCCTTACTGCCTCCGCTTCCAGCCTCAGTCTCCGCCTCTTCTCTGGGGCCTTACGCTTCTGCCCCTGGCCGTCCTCCCGGCTGTTCACCATCATCTCAGTCCGAGAAGCAGCGTCATAACACTCCTGTAATGCATCAATGAGTTCCCCGAACTTGTAATAAATCAAACTGAGTTATAAGGTATAACTGTCAATTAATTTTACCTGGACCGTAGGGTACAAGGTAGCACCCATGGCGGCCTTAATAGCATATCTCAACCCGCCTCTAAATTTTTCCACCTTCACAGCATCAGAATAGACAACTCCTGGGACGAAGTCCAAGAGCCCAATAAACAAGGAGTAGTACTGATCTACTGTCATACTACCCTGCCTCAGGGCCTCAAACTCCTCCCTCTTCCTCTGCTTCAGATGAGCAGGATAGTACTTCTCTCTCAACAATTCCACAAAACTAGTCCATCCAAAACCCTCTATAGCAAGATAGTGTGCCTTCACGGACCTCCACCACGTGCTGGCAGCGTCCTTCAGGTGAAAGGCTGCTATATCGACTCGGTGCTCAGTAGGCACATGTATGGCATCGAAGGCCTTCTCGTGCTCAACAATGTATCTCTCTAGGACAGTGTTGTCAGCAACTCCATCATAGGTAGGTACTCGCGTGTCAGCTACGCTCTTCAGCCAATTCGGCTCTCTAGGTGCGGGTTGCAAACGATTTATTTTGATGTATTAAATGCTAAGAATTAATCCTAGAAATCAACAAATCAATAAACCGTCAGGTTGCAAAAATCCCGGTCGTAGTAGTATAGCAATTTAGAAGCGACTAGGTGTCAATCCACGGGACTTGATAAAGTAAGTCTAGCCTAAGACAATGGGTAATTCAAAAGGGGTTTGTTTTGGTTTTGGGATCAATAATAAATAACAAGAATGAAATAATTAAAATAACAATCAAGAAAATAAATAACAGATAAAATAAAGTGATAGATGAATTGGATGAAAGGGACTCTTGGTTCAGGTTAAAACCGTTTGATTAATTATGTCTACTGGTTAATTAAAGATAGATTGGCAATATTCCTATAAATTTCTTAAGAGCTAAATCATAGTCTCAGAAGAACTCATTTACCAGAAATGCAGGACCTAGTCTAGGCTCAAGCAGAAACACATGTAAACGGATTAAGTTCGAGGAATAATAAATTTGCGTCTGCAGGAATAATTAATTAATCCAATTAATAATTCCACAGATATACAGATTAATTTAACCGATCTATTTATCACTTGGTCTGATCAAAATAGATTTAGTAAAGCAATTTAATAAACTCATGATATTTATTAAAAAGCGCAAGAATAACATTAATCGTAACAATCCGGAATTAATTAAAACCAGTAAATATAATTAAAACAAACTTCAATTAAACCATCACCCAAAGTAAATATTAACTACTCACTCATTATATCAAAAACACAAATAAACATTAAAAACAATTATCAAAAGTTATGGAACAACCAAGAATGTAACATGTAACAAACATATAATAAAGTGAGTTTAGTAAAAACCCTCTTTAAGCCCGGTCCGGTTCATGAGTGGCCGGTTCTTCCCCTTTTAATTTCTTTCCGGTTCGGTCTGGTTCAATCCTCTCAGCCCTGTCCTTTTGTCGTTTCTTGCCTCGCGATTTCACCCTGTTCCTCTTCAGATCCCTATTTTTCTTCTCGCAGCGAAGAGCTCTGTTCTCCTCTGCTCTTCTTCTTCGTCGATTTCGCTGGAGTTCTCGAACGACGATGGCGTGTGGTGAGTGAAGGCGATCGATGATGATGATAAATTGTGAAGGCGGTGGTGTGTGCGACCGTGATGGAGGGATCCGTGTGTGTCGATGAAGAAGAACCGTGACGGGATGAAGGCGAACCGTGGCGTGGCGAAGATGGTGGGTGAGGCGAGGCGAAGATTCGACGGCGTGCAACGGAGACGATGGCGTGGTCAAGAAGATGGTGATGGTCCGAGGTGGTGAGGTTCGTGCGAGAGTGATGGTGTGAGATGGTCGTCTCCTCCGATGTGGGTGTGTCGTTCCCTGTGTGTGTACGTGGCGATGGCGGTGTCGACTGCGACGTTGATGTGGTGAGTGTGGTTGATGGGTGAAGGAGATGGTGCAGGTGATCGATGGTGATAGTGTGGATGACCGGTGGCGATGAAGACGAGGGTGAGATGCGGTGCAGGTGTGCGTGGCAATGGTGAAACGAAGATGAAGATGCGGGTATGTGATGCGAAGGTGAAGAAGATGGGTATGGTCGTCGATCCGTTCCCCGGTGTGTGGCGTGAATGGTGTAGATGATATGTGGGGCAGTGACGTGAGATGAGGCGTTGAAGATGATAGATGACGTCGATGCAGTCGGAGATGGAGATCGATGGTGGGTCGATGTTGTGAATGGAGAAGCGAGAGGAAAACGATGAACGGTGGTGAATGTGAAAACGAAGGTCGATGGCGAAGCGTGATGACGGTGAATGGTGGCGGTGAGTGATGTAGATGTGGTGGTCTTGGGTCAGACCATGAAGATGAAGAACCGATGGGCTTCGTGCTTGGGCGTTGTTACGGGCGTGTGTGAATGGCGGTGGTGAAGGTTTTTCGACGGATCGAAGATGCTGATGTGGGTGAGATGTGATGAAGATGAAGTGGTGACGGTTCGACCGTGACGATAGATCGAGGATGTTCGTGTATATATTTGAATGCGATGCTCCTCTACGATGTTAAAGACGCTCTCCAAAAATAGTGCGATCGATCCCTGTTTGTCTACCCTGTTATGCATGGGTTTAATAATATCTTACTCTAAAATGTTGGTATGCCATTGTTATTTCTTCTGTCCATGTCGTTACATTGGCTCTTTAATCATGAATCAATATGTGCAGCCCATTATCTCACGAACCCACATATTCATGTGCATGCGCCTGTGAATATTTCATGATTAATTAATCATAATTGATCATCACAAAGTATGTAATTCCAAGCATGTTTTTCCTACATTTTACATATAAAGTATATCAATTCGCATCAAAATATAAATAGTAGAAAAACTATTAGATAAGTGTGAAATATAAGCCAATTCATTATGAATATTAAATTAAATTAACCCATAAAAGTCTATATATTTCACGCTTATCAAACTTCCTCACACTTAGCTTTTGCTTGTCCTCAAGCAAATATAGAATATGACTACTCTTAAGGGTCGTAGTATTGAAACTCACGATCAACAACTGCCAATGGAAAACAAGCATAATGACAATCAAAAGAAAAGTTATGCGATTAGCTGTAGGTTTTCGCAAACAGTGAAAAAGAATGAAGTTAAAACGCATGGAGAAGTTAGATTATAGAAACTGAAACAGAATAGTTTGGGATCCTCCACCATTTCTTTCCTCTAACCTTTGGATGACAAGGGGTGTGAAGTAACACCTTATTCTGTGATACCTTTCAACACCACATACTCATGATCAGAATAAGCAAAATTGAATCACATATTTAACTTTTCAAAGTTCATTTTTCTTAACATTCTATTTTGCCATTTGCATATTTGATTCATCCCCTCAGACTTTTCTCTTCACCCATGTAGCGGCTTTGGGCCTTCTGTCCCAGATCACAAGACCTTAGGTAGATGGGTGATAAGGCACCCCAAGGACTTAATAACCGAATGAAGAGGCCTGTTTTGGTTCAGAAATTTTAATTCAGATCAGTGGAGTACCTTGCCTTATCCTTTCATTCCAAACTTTCGCAACATTCCCAAGACCCCAAACTAGACCAATACAGTTTTCATAATCAGCTAATCCACCAAATTTCAGTGAAAACAGATATAATTTGAATAAAACTAAATAAACAAACAGCCTAGAGCAGAAAGATTCTTGAGGTGGCCATCAGGCTCGTTTTCAACACTTCCAATTTTTTTTTTCGGCCACTTAAAAGAAATAACTTTTTTCAAAATAAGAGGACAAACAAAAACAAATGTGGCATTGAGTGCAATTGTCAATATTTAGAAAGTACCTCTACTTCCTCACACTTAAGAGGAGCAATGTCCTCATTGTTCACAAATTTAAAACAAGAAAAGGACTTTCTAAATATTGCAAACTCATCAAGGATTTCATTCAGGACAATCATGGACTGATATATAGAAATAAGCACTAAGCATGATATATCATCATAGGCTGAACACAGACATTTAAATAAAGGAAAACTGAAACTCCCCTGATATCGTAGATTGAGGAAGGTGCCCTTCTTCACACTTAAGCTCGTGCATGGGGTAGTAGCCTTCCTCACACTTGCGTCCATGTAAGTGTCCAGCCTTGGAGAGCATCAAACACCATAAAAAGTTTTTCACCTGCACACACTCACAATTACCACAAAAACGCTAAAAGCGTTGCATTAAAAGCACAGGGACACCATTGCCACTTCAAAATAAAAATAAAAAAAATAAAAAAATAAAACCAAAACAAAACAAAACATAAAGTTAACCACTGGGTTGCCTCCCAGCAAGCTGCCTATCTTTATAGTCTTTGGCTAGACTCTCGCTTCATTATCCAGGATCGAAAATAAAAGTTGATAGTGGTGCCAACGGGGATATGAAGTGGCCAGCAATCAGGATTAAACCACCTGGATCAAAACAAAGTGTTACCTCAACAAATAAAATAGGAAAATACATGCTCCATATAACCTGGTTCTTGAGGAGGTATTGACGGTAACGGGTCTCAAGCAGAAGACCAGGTGCTGACTGTTGTTCTTCCTCAAATTGGAGGATGTAAACATCTTCCTCGTTCAGTTGAGGCTCGACAAGGTTTGATATTGGCAAGGGTGGGTTCTTTTCTTCTCAAACTCGAGGATGTAAGCATCCTCATCTTCTGGATAGAGCATGGAGAAGGAGGAAAGAAAACCGTCTGCAGTAGGGTGTACTCCATCATGAACCGCTTTGCTCCTTGGTTTTTGCAATATTAGAACTAGCTGAGTTTTTAACTCCGCAATTGTGTCTTCCAAATCAGCAAAGAACTTCAGTTGTTCATGTAGAAATCTTCTCCTTCAGGTTGTTCGGCAACATTGTTTATGATTGTATTGTGTTGTGGAACACCTATATTCTGCAGGTAATCTGGTTGATCCGCTAACCACAATTGCTCTTGAAATTCGAGACACTCCTCCATCTCATGAGGTCCCGTACACCATGAGCAATATATATCTTGGGAATAATAGGGATCCTCTCCTTCAGGTTGTTCGACAACATTGTTTATGATTGTATTGTGTTGTGGAACACCTATATTCTGCAGGTAGTCTGGTTGGGAAGGCAGTGACCCAGAAGGTCTCTGCTGTAAGAGGAACTGAATTAACTGGCTCATCATTCCCTGCATCTCTACCATGGCATTCTCTAACTTTTGCTGACCAGCTGCCAGACTCTGATTGATTACAATTTGCTGCTCCTGAGAAGCCATCAACTTATAGACCATCTCCTTCACCAGTGGGCAATCCTCCTCATTTATGTGCGTTCCCCACACTGAGAGCAGCATATCTGGGAATAATAGGATTCCCAATCGAATTCCTCCCTTATTGCCATTATTAGTCAGAAAAAACTAATCGCAAAAATAATGTCAATCAAATCCTTTGCCACATTTTTTTGAATTAAAAAAAGAAAATATATGCAAAAGAAAATGTAAATAATAATAAGAATGAACTACGAAACAAAACAAAATAGCAAACAGAAATTAGAAACAAAAATTAAAAACAGAAAAACAAAAATAAAAGAAACAAAATATTATATATAACAAATGAATTAACCAAGGCTTAGGGACATAGACAAAAGTCAAGTCCCCGGCAACGGCGCCATTTTGCAAACGATTTATTTGATGTATTAAATGCTAAGAATTAATCCTAGAAATAACAAATCCAATAAACCGTCGGGGTTGCAAAAATCCGGTCGTAGTAGTATAGCAATTTAGAAGCGACCAGTGTCAATCCACGGGACTCTGATAAAGTAAGTCTGCCTAAGACAATGGGTAATTCAAAAGGGGTTTGTTTGGTTTTGGGATCGATAATAAAATAACAAGAATGAAATAATTAAAATAACAATCAAGAAAAATAAATAACAGATAAAATAAAGTGATAGAGATTGGATGAAAGGGACTGGGTTCAGGTTAAAACCGTTTGATTAATTATGTCTACTGGTTAATTAAGATAGATTGGCAATATTCCTATAATTTTCTTAAGAGCTAAATCATAGTTCAGAAGAACTCATTTACCAGAAATGCAGGACCTAGTCAGGTTTCTAAAGCAGGAAACACATGTAACGGACTTATGTTCGAGGAATAATAAATTGCGTCTGCAGGAATAATTAATTAATCCAAGAATAATTCACAGATATACAGATTTAATTTAACCGATCTATTTATCACTTGGTCTGATCAAAATAGATTTAGTAAAGCAATTTAATAAACTCATGATATTATTAAAAAGCGCAAGAATAACATTATCGTAAACAATCCGGAATTAATTAAAACCAGTAAATATAATTAACACAAAAACTTCAATTAAACCATCTACCAAAGTAAATATTAAATACTCCTCATTATATCAAAAACACAAATAAACATTAAAAACAATATCAAAAGTTATGGAAACAACCAAGAATGTAACATGTAACAAACATATAATAAAGTGAGTTAGAGGTAAAAAACCCTCTTTAAGCACGGTCGGTTCATGAGTGGCCGGTTCTGCCCCTTTTAATTTCTTTCCGGTTCGGTCTGGTTCAATCCTCTCAGCCCTGTCCTTTAGTCGTTTCTTGCCTCGCGATTTCACCCTGTTCCTCTTCAGATCCCTATTTTTCTTCTCGCAACGAAGAGCTCTGTTCTCCTCTGCTCTTCTTCTTCGTCGATTTCGCTGGAGTTCTCGAACGACGATGGCGTGTGGTGAGTGAAGGCGATCGATGATGATGATAAATTGTGAAGGCGGTGGTGTGTGTGACCGTGATGGAGGGATCCGTGTGTGTCGATGAAGAAGAACCGTGACAGGATGAAGGTGAACCGTGGCGTGGCGAAGATGGTGGGTGAGGTGAGGCGAAGATTCGACGGCGTGCAACGGAGACGATGGCGTGGTCAAGAAGATGGTGATGGTCCGAGGTGGTGAGGTTCGTGCGAGAGTGATGGTGTGAGATGGTCGTCTCCTCCGATGTGGGTGTGTCATTCCCTGTGTGTGTACGAGGCGATGGCGGTGTCGACTGCGACGTTGATGTGGTGAGTGTGGTTGATGGGTGAAGGAGATGGTGCAGGTGATCGATGGTGATAGTGTGGATGATCGGTGGCGATGAAGACGAGGGTGAGATGCGGTGCAGGTGTGCGTGGCAATAGTGAAACGAAGATGAAGATGTGGGTGTGTGATGCGAAGGTGAAGAAGATGGGTATGGTCGTCGATCCGTTCCCCGGTGTGTGGCGTGAATGGTGTAGATGATATGCGGGGCAGTGACGTAAGATGAGGCGTTGAAGATGATAGATGACGTCGATGCAGTCGGAAGATGGAGATCGATGGTGGGTCGATGTTGTGAATGGAGAAGCGAGAGGAAACGATGAACGGTGGTGAATGTGAAAATGAAGGTCGATGGCGAAGGTGATGACGGTGATGGTGGCGGTGAGTGATGTAGATGCGGTGGTCTTGGGTCAGACCATGAGATGAAGATGAAGAACCGATGGGCTTGTGCTTGGGCGTTGTTACGGGCGTGTGTGAATGGCGGTGTGAAGGTTTTCGACGGATCGAAGATGCTGATGTGGGTGAGATGTGATGAAGATGAAGTGGTGACGGTTCGAGTGACGATGGATCAAGATGTTCGTGATATATTTGAATGCGATGCTCCTCTGTGATGTTAAAGAGTTCTCCAAAAATAGTGCGACGATCCTTTGTCTACCCTGTTATGCATGGGTTTAATAATACTTACTCTAAATGTTGTATGCCATTGTTATTTTTTGTCCATGTCGTTACATTGGCTCTTTAATCATCAATATGTGCAGCCCATTATATCACGAACCCACATATTCATGTGCATGCGCCTGTGCATATTTCATGATTAATTAATCATAATTGATCATGAAACAAGTATGTAATTCCAAGCATGTTTTTCCTACATTTTACATATAAAGTATATCAATTCGCATCAAAATATAAATAGTAGAAAAACTATAAGATAAGTGTGAAATAAAAGCCAATTCATTATGAATATTAAATTAAATTAACCCATAAAAGTCTATATATTTCACGCTGATCACGGGTACGGGTGGGACTACCGGTGGTGCAGGTGGTGCTCCTATATGGATACCTCCCATCTGGGCTAGCTGAGCGAAGACGGCAGCTACCGTCTCAGCCACGCCCACGGCTGGGGCCTCCGGAGGACCTGCTCCAGGCCCGCCGCCTCTTCCACCACCTCCTCTACCTGCTGATCGCCTCCCAGAAGACATCTGAAGAATTCAAAGTTAAAGTCAGCACTCGGTACAAATACCGTACTTATCTCAACCATAAGTTCACATAGCCCTAAAAGGCATAAAACACATTGTCCCCGACAATCTCCTAACTCAAATCATTTGCAACTATCTCCTAGGTACTGGTGTGTGAATAACCTAGGCTCACGGTACTTAAACTACTATCTCTTGTAATCAGAGCGGTACTCCGCTCTGATACCACTTTTGTAACACCCCTACTAATTCGGCTCCTAAAATCCTATAAATGTCGCGCACAATAATATCTCGCAGCGGTAAATAATAAACTGTCGCCCTAATGGTGTCACTGTTATCACTCGCCCATACGGGTGATAACGATTTACCTGATAATCAACTTGCGAAACGTATTCCCGCAGTGACCACAAGAGATAGATAGTAGTACTTAAACAATTAAAAAATCTAACATCAACCAATTATTACAGACCGTGAGCATCTAAACCAAATACACCTCGGTTAAACAACCCGAGTCCAAAACAACCTGAGTATCACACCGTACCAAGTCTATCCAACAGTAACTTAATAGTCGCGCCCGCGTCGACCCACCAGCTAGTCCTGCAATAAAGATGGTTTGTGGTATGGAATCAGCCCCTGCTGAGTATGTCATCACATGCCCCGTCATGCCCCCAAAGACCCCTCAATTATTTGGTCGAGAGCATGAGGTTCATTACATGCAATACCGTTTTAATATTTAAATCTGTTAAACAATTAACAGTAACATCCATACAATAAACACAACCATCAACATATATAATATAACCACAAGTATAACCAATGAACAACCAAGCGAAACAACGAGAATAATAAACAAGTACTAGTTCTCGTCCATGGTGTAGAAACCAATATCGTTCGCCACTGTATAATTCTCAACTGTATTATTTGTTCAGTTATACCTAGTGACAATGTCTCGTTAAAACGACATGTCTCTAGTTACCCATATATTATGGCGGGTCACCCACGGCAGTAGCCACTCCAACGGTAGAGTCTCCGACCAACGAGCCATTCTAGCTCACGGGAAATTTTCTTGATACTTGCGGACCCGTACGCGGACATCCTGGTATCGTTTTTGTGATCACAGCGCGCACCAAGAGCCACATCCTCTTGGCTTTACTTTCCTTCATTACTTAATTAATTATTCCATCGCATCGCATTACCAAATTTTCCTAACACAGCAGACTAAGGTCATTAGTCCAATCCGGAGTCTGTAAACTCGGGATCCAGTGTTAGATACGAGAGCGGCGTATAGAAAGGCCAATGCTCCGTATAAAAGTCTCGGATAATATGTATATCTTATTATCCTAGTGCTACAACGTTTTTCTGACGATCCTTATATTTCATATAAGATAGCACCATAGCCGCTAGTTCGTTTTATATATATGGTCATATATACGAACCGTACTGTTAACTCAACAACAGTAATAATAAGCAGCTATAAATATACAATTCATGCATATTAATTCACATTCAGACAAACAATCTTATCACAGATCACACAGAAGTCTGAACTGAGGAAGCCCTCAGAGACAATCAGAGACACATAACAACATACCGTTCACCCTGATGTATTACGGTGGAGTATGAATCAGCAAGATCCTATGCTCCTTGTGTAGTCTCTAACAGTCTAAACAATACATAATGCTACTGATTAGCATACCGTATAACAACACAATCCTACGGTACCCCGTACCGTCACTAAACTCCCGGTTAACCCCCCGTTATTAACTGTCAATGTTTGTCGGGTTTTAGGTTTAACTCGAGATTGGAAAAGTGTTATATTACATGCGTAGTCTTGTCTTGTATATTATATACTTATTGTTGACTTGTTATCGCATGACTTAACTGTATGTGTATAGTTTATTTCATTATACATTTTTCTTGTGTGTGATCCTTTGTCATGCACTATGCATCTCACCTTAGTATTTATTTTTCTAAGGTTTGTCTCTCTCTTTTTTTTTAATTCAATGTGGTATAATTCATTGTAAACAATACTTTGAATATATAAATCTTATTATCCCATGTATACTCTTAACATTAGAATTCCATATCTAATGTTTGTAATTCTTTTCCCTTATCATATGTCATTTTAATTATGAAAAACATGGTATTAAACCATTATATTTTCCACCATACATATATTTATTTATGTGTATGTTTATGGAACTATTTTATATGGTAAGTCTTATAATATATTCATTCTTTTAATAAATACCTCTATATTATAAATGTTATAACTCTTATAACATTAAAACCATATTATAAATTCCATTTAAAAATGTTAATATTTCCGAACAGCACCTATGTTCTTAAATATTTACAAAATCCACCACTTAATTAATATAATGTTACATTATAGTTATATAACATATCTTATGACATTTAAGTCATTAAAACAATTATAACCTATAGTTATATTTTGTTTATAAAATACCAAATAGCCCTTATATTTTCGGCTTTTACTATAACCACTAAACTTCTATAAATCACAATTCATCCCAATTTATAATACATAGTTTTCTAATTCCATTAAAACTATATTATACATATATCTTTATAAAACCTTATATAATTCCAAAAATTACCAAAATACCAAAAGGTTATAAATATTATTCCTAACCTTATACTTCCTTTAAATCTCGGTTTTCCCCTTTGTTACCCATTTGTAACAATGTTATAAAATACCATATATTATACTTATATAATTCATAAACTCCAAATTTAACCAAATAAACTTCTAAAAATTCCTAATAACTTAAGGACTTTACTAAACTCCATTTAGTACCCCTAAGTTTCGGAATTACATTATACCCCAATCTTATAAATCTTTTACAATTTAATAAGTATCTTATTATAAGGTAGTATTTTAATTTCTTAAATTTTCCAAACTTGGTCAAAGTCTCCTATATAGTCAACTTTGACTTCTAATACCAAATGGGAACCAATTTTTCGGTAATCACTAATAAACCTATACTTTTCTATTTTTACAATTTTGACCCAAAACTTTATAAAATGTTATAATTTTTATTAAATTCATTTAAAAACCCTAAATTGCTCTAAATTAAGCCCACGGCTTTCTAATTTCCTAGTAATTACGAATTGGCCCCAATTTTAATTATAAGCATAAATAAAACTAAATAAGCTTATAAACTTAAATTAAAATGGCCTAATGACATGGCCTTATTACAACCTTGAACTTGCAAAATAAATTACACAATAAATGTCTCAAAATATAGCATATATTTCGGCCTCACTTGGTTTAATTATTTTTCCACATAATGTCATAATTTGACCATTATGTTAATTAAATCTCTTAAATGACTAGCTTAATTTATCTTAGCCATTTTTTTCCATTTTTAGGTCAATATGACCTATTATAATTTCACTCTCGGCCATATATATATATGCTTAAATTATAAAAATCATAAGTTTAAGGTGTTTATACCTTGATTATTCCTTGTATGGCTCGGTCACTTGTAGGAAAATTCACCACTTGATTTAGACATGTTTAATACACAAAAACAAGATATGGTTACACTCCAAGCTTGAGCTTAACCATAAGGAATAATTAATGTAAGATTTAAGGCAAAAATCACCTTAAAAATGCAAGGGAAGTTCTAGGTGGTTTCGCCTGAACCAAACACACCACAAGGTGTTAGATCCACCATATTGACATAGGAAATAGCTAGATCACAACCCTTGTTATTAGGTTTTACCTTGGAAAAATGCCTTAAAAGAGAGTATTTCTCTTGGATTGGTCACCCTTGCTCCAAATGGCTAACCAACTGAATGAACATGTAAATATGAGATTATGAGTGTATAAACTCATAAAAATTCAAGGAAGAAAACCGATGAAGTTGAGAGCTTAAGGTATGTTTTTACCTTAAAATGCAATTTGAGCAACCTTGGTCCCTCTACTTGTCTCAACCGAGTTTAGCTCTTGTTCTAACCTTAGAACACTGAGAATAAGCCATAGGAATTGATGAGCCACGAAATCTAGGTGTGGTAGTGAAGAGATGAAGAAAAAGGCTAAAAATGACTTAAAACACTTACCTTAAGAGCTTAGGAGCTAGATCTGCCTTCCATGCTCAAGAACAAGCTTGAGAGCTTTAGGAAGGGAGGACTCGGCTGGAAGGATGGGATCGGACAAGAGAAGAGAAGAGAGGGAAAGGTTTGAAATAATTGAAAAAGTAAGTTTACTATTTAAATTGTATTAGGTATCAATTTGTCTCATAAATTGTAGCTGTCTCCTCCCTCTTCCAGCCGATTTCCATGGTCAAATGGGTCATTATTGACCATTGACCATACTTGGTCAATTTGACTCATGCGGGCCCCACTTTAGGGTTTTATTAATATTTTAATATTAAATTTGTAAAAATTCGTAAATTTCTGGAATTAAATTCCTAATATGATAAATGATAAAATATCATATTTAAGGTAATTATAATTTAAGCCCATTAAAAATCAATTTAGAAGGCAATCTCACAAAAACGTGCTTTAAGGTGTTTTAGCGCACATTTTTGTGTCACAGGGTGTTCCTGAGCTTAGTTCTCCTTGAGAACGGTTTTGTTGTGTTCCTTACTTCATTATAATACTTAGGAATCCACTTTGGATCCTATTTGAGGTCATACAATCTTTATGGTGTCTTAAAGCACATTTTTGGCTTTACCGATCTTAAGGCGTTTTTGCCTTGTTGAGATCTTTTAGATTGTTCCCCAATAATATTTAGATGTTTATAATCATCTTAGATCATTAATAGATCATTTAATTATATTTTAAAGGTTAGGGGTATTTCAGTCTACCCCCCTTAAAAAGGCTTCGTCCCGAAGTCCTTAATCCTCTACAGTTCACCTAAGGAATCAAGTTCCACTAAGTAACCAAACAGTCCATTGCTAGGGAGTAACTCCCACTAGGTTCAGACCTAGTCTATACATACAGCATATATCAAATAACCAAACTCATGGTATACTCATTCACATCACAGCACTAAACAAGGTGCACATCCAACTCATCAACCAAAAGTACTCAGCGGTACTATATATATTCAACCAGGTGCACTAAGGCACATACATAAAATGTATCATACATACAATCATCCAAACAACATGTATGCAGCATACCAACAAAACACACACAAAAACAAGACCTAATGCACAACATGTGCGCAAGCCAAGTGGTGTCTACCCCCCTTAAAAAGGGTTTGACCACGAACCCGTACAAGTATCACAGCTACTACTCGAAGAGTGCTGGGTACTTCGCTCTCATGGAGTCCTCTAACTCCCATGTAGCCTCCTCCACCTCATGGTTCGACCAGAGAACCTTGACCATGCTAACGGTCTTGTTCCTAGTCTGCCTCGTCTTCGTATCGAGAATGCGGAGTGGTACTTCCTCATATCGTAGAGCGGGGTCCAACTCTAAAGTCTCTGGCTGCAAAACGTGCGATGGATGGGGCACATACTCTTCAACTGTGAAACGTGAAAGACGTCGTGCACCCTCCCGAGCTCTGCTGGTAAATCCAGTCTGTAGGCTAACGGGCCCACTCGCTCCCTAATCGCATAAGGTCCAACATACTTGGGCTCAACTTGCCCTTCTGCCCAAACCGGAATATCCCTTCATGGGTGACACTCTAAGGAATACCATATCGTCGGTAGTGAACTCAATGTCCCTCCTCTTGGTGTCTGCATTTGCTTTCTGCCGGTCCTGAGCTGCCCTCATGTTCTTGCGAATCTGTAGGACATCCTCCTTAATCTGCTCTAGGTACTCTGGTCCTAGAAGCGTAGTCTCGCTGGCCTCATCCCAGCATAAAGGAGTCCTACACGGTCTACCATAAAGTGCCTGAAATGGTGGCATCTGTATCGAGGAGTGGTAGCTGTTGTTGTAGGCGAACTCTATCAAGTGTAGACGCTCTAACCACTCCCCTGAAATCTAAGGCACATGCTCTCAGCATGTCCTCCAGTGTCTGGATGGTCCTCTCACTCTGACCGTCGGTCTGTGGATGGAACGCCGTACTAAGCTTCAACTTTGTACCCAAGGCTTCCTGAACCTGTCCCCAGAATCTGGACAAAAATCGAGGGTCCCTATCAGAAACAATAGTCTTTGGCACACCATGGTGCCGGATCACCTCCTTCTGGAACAAGTCCGCTAACTTCGGGACGTTCCAGGTATCCTTCATAGCAACAAACTTTGCCACCTTCGTCAGACGGTCCACAATGACCCAAATCGTGTTCAGTCCTCCCTTAGTCGGTGGGAGACCGACAACGAAATCCATCGAGATGTCCTCGAACTTCCAACAAGGAATAGGCATAGACTGCACTAAACCTCCGGGTCTCCTATGCTCAAACTTAACCTTCTGACAGGTCAAGCATCTAGCCACATACTCAGCTACATCCTTCTTCATCCCGCTCCACCAGAAATGAACCTTCAAATCCTTATACATCTTCGACGAACCAGGGTGGACGGATAAGGACGAGCAATGAGCCTCCTGGAGTATCTTCTCCTTCAGATCAGGAGACGACTCCGGAATACATAATCGGCCATTCAGTCGTAACATGCCATCATTACACAGTTCGAAATCATACTTCTGTCTCTCAAAACAACCTCTGACATTTTCTGTTTGATACTCCAATAGTGATCACTCTCCTGAGCAGCTCGTATCTCATCAATCATACTGCTGCTGCTACTAGTGTAAATAATGAATGAGCTCTGCGGCTCAGGGCGTCGGCAACTACATTGCTTTGCCCTCTTTGTACCTCAGGTCTATGTCGTAGTCCTTCAAGAACTCGACCCATCTTCTCTGTCGCATGTTCAGCTCCTTCTGAGAGAAGAGATGCTGTAGACTCTTGTGATCAGAGTAGATAGTGACTGTCACACCATACAAATAATGTCGCCAGATCTTCAAAGCGAAGACTACTGCGCCTAACTCAAGGTCGTGTGTGGGGTAATTCACCTCATGCTTCTTCAGCTGTCGGGATGCGTAAGCAACTACCTTCCCGTGCTGCATAAGCACACAGCCTAGACCGGTTCCAGAGGCATCACAATATACCTCGAACCCATCGGTGCCCTCAGGGATAGTAAGAACGGGCGCCGATGTCAGGAGATCCTTCAGCGTCTGAAAGGACTGCTCACACTCTGCAGACCATAAGAACTGGGATTCCTTCTTCATTAGATTAGTCATGGTTTGGCTCCTTGGAGAAGTCCTTCACGAATCTTCGATAATACCCTGCCAAACCCAGAAAGCTACGGACGTCTGTGACTGTCTTCGGCCTTGGCCAACTCTTCACTGCCTCAATCTTAGCAGGATCTACAGATATGCCGCTAGCTGATATAATGTGTCCTAGAAATGACACGCTGTCCAACCAGAACTCACACTTAGAGAGTTTGGCATACAGCTGGTTCTCTCATAATATTCAACACCTGTCTCAAATGTAACTCATGATCTTCCTTGGTCTTTGAATAGATCAGAATATCGTCGATGAAGACTACAACTGAACTATCAAGATGCTCTCTAAAAAGACGGTTCATCAAGTCCATGAATATGGCTGGCGCATTCGTCAATCCGAATGGCATAACGGTGAACTCGTAGTGTCCATACCGTGTCCTGAAAGCTGTCTTCTCAATATCACCCTCTGCAATCCTAATCTGATGGTAGCCAGATCTGAGATCTATCTTCGAGAACACACTGGCCCCTCTCAGCTGATCAAATAAATCATCTATCCGTGGTAATGGGTACTTGTTCTTGACTGTAACCGCATTAAGCTCGCGGTAGTCGATGCAGAGTCGCATACTGCCGTCCTTTTTCTTGACGAACAGCACTGGAGCACCCCAAGGAGAAACACTAGGTCGAATGAATCCCTTGTCGAGGAGGTCCTCCAGCTGTAGCTTCAGCTCCCTCATCTCAGCCGGTGCCATACGGTAGGGTGCCTTAGCAATAGGGCCCGTACCTGGCAACAAGTCGACGGCGAACTCAACCTCGCGCACAGGCGGCATGCCTGGCAGCTCATCAGGAAATAAGTCGGGAAAATCTACCACGACTGGAATGTCTACGTCCGTCACGTCGCTCTGTCTCGTGTCCTGTACATAACAGAGGAAGGCTTGTCGGCCCTTCCTAACATCCTTCATCAGGGACAATGCTGACACGATCTTGACAGTCGGCTCTCTCCTCACACTGCGGTATGACACTGTCTGCCGCTCGGCCCCTTCAGTAGTAGTCGATGCTCTGCACAATGAAGGCGGCCCCTATGCTTCTGTAGCCAATCCATGCCCACTATGATGTCAAAACCCAAGTTCTTGAACTCAATCAGATCAATGGGGAAGGTCTCAGTCATAATGCTGATCTCTAACCCTGTATACTGTCTGGTGCAACCTACTTTCTCCTTCGAAGGAAGGGTGACTGAAAAGTCTGAAAGCTGTTCGGGGGTGGCCCCCAGCTTCTTAGCAAATGCCGAGGAAATAAAAGAATGCGAAGCCCCTGAGTCGAACAATACGGAAGCACTAACACCATCAATAGGAAAGGTACCTGAGATCACCTCTCGTATTAGCATCGAGTCCCAATAAATCACTAATTTACTGTTGTTTGTAATTGTCATACCTGTGATGACATTACCAGACTCCTTGGCTTGCGCCATGTCTAGGATGCAGATGGTACCCTCCTTTCCATTTCTATAGCCTGAAGTTATGAATTATCGGTATCAACAAAACTGAACACATATACTTGAAGGTAAAAACTCTTATTTCATTCATTCCAACTGTATTATACAAGGTTACACACTTACTACTACTATTACATCAGTACTGTCTGAAAGTCAAATTTAAACGGCCAGGTCGGATGTGGGTATCATTTACTAGAGTTGGTGGTGCGGTATTGAGCTTAATGCTCTTAATACCATGATATACAAGCCTCGACTCTCCACCAAATACCAACACATCCCCAGACTTGAGGATGATCTTGCTTGCTAGATCCATCCTCTTCTGGTCTCCATAGATAAACTCAGCATCATCGCCGATGGAGAATGACACAACCGGTATTCCTCTGGTGATGGACTCGGTCGTCTCATCACGGTCCTGGTGCATTCCAAGCTTTCCTCCCTGCTCATAGTAGTTGATGATGCAAACGTCAGGTGTCATGTCGGGTAATGGATAAGTCTCACAGTCTTGAGCAATATCCATTGCGTTTCTCACCAAGGTAAGGAAACTCTCAGGTATCCTAGGTATAGATACGTCACCTACCATCCTCACCTCTCGATAAACCCTAGCTTGTGGATCCCAATCTTTCCCTAAGCACATCATGTGCAGTTTCATTCTAGAACCACTATTAAATACAGGGGTATAAAAACCTCCTATGCCCTTACCCAAAGCTCTACACTCATTCACTATGGTGATTTGCTCATCTAGGGTTAGGAACTCTCTGAGAAGTATCATGCCCGGTCTGACTACATGACACAACTCACTAGGGTACTCCCGTCTTTCTTCCACGGGTCTAGGTGATCTCTGTCTTGTAAGTGTGGGATAGCAGATATCGAAGTCTCCTAAGAGGTAAAAGGTTTCCTAGGTAAGTTGTTCATCTAAAGCGGTAACTTAAACACACATTCATGCTAAGGTAAAGCGTTTAACACTTAGTCATGCTTCATACAATGGTTAAGGTTTCAAATGCTAACCTTCACCGCGCTGGGTACTAGTGCCAGCGCCTGAAGCTCCCGCTGCATTCAGCATACGGTTGCCCGGCGGGTTCCTCTGGTTCTGGTTCTGCTGCTGTGGCTGCTGATGCTGCTGCCCTCTCTGGGCTTGGGGCGCCGGCCCCCTCTGGCCACCTCGAGCTCCACCTCCTCCAGTAGGTGCGCTGAGTCCCCTTCTGCGGGCGGTACGCTCGGCTATCTGGATTAGCAAAGCACTCGAACGACCTGTGGCCCTTCTTTCCACAATGGTGGCAGTCCACCGCTTGCCCGGTGCAGTCGACACCCGGGTGGTCTTTACCACAGCGCTTGCAGTGAAAGTGGCGCTGGGGTGCAGAACCTATTATCATATCACACTCAGTTATACAAGGATGGTAATGGGTAGTGTAGTACACAATTATTCACAAGGTTAGATCGCTTACCCTTAGGGGGTACAGATCTAAGAGGCTGCACATCGTAGGTAGGCCCGGTCAGCACGGGACCTTGTCCTTACCCTTTTGGCTGGCCTGCTCCTTCTTCTTCTCCCTCCAGGAGAACTTTTTCTTCCTGTGATCGTCAAAGTGTCAAATAGCAGGTATAAAAGCAGGCAGTAAGTAAGTAATTTAAATGGATTAAATAACTTAAGGTGGTTCTTACTTCCAGCCCTTACTGCCTCCGCTTCCAGCCTCAGTCTCCGCCTCTTTCTCTGGGGCCTTACGCTTCTGCCCCTGGCCGTCCTCCCGGCTGTTCACCATCATCTCAGTCCGAGAAGCAGCGTCATAACACTCCTGTAATACATCAATGAGTTCCCCGAACTTGTAATAAATCAAACTGAGTTATAGGTAAACTGTCAATTATTTTACCTGACCGTAGGGTACAAGGTAGCACCCATGGCGGCCTTAATAGCATATCTCAACCCGCCTCTAAATTTTCCACCTTCACAGCATCAGAATAAACAACTCCTGGGACGAAGTCCAAGAGCCCAATAAACAAGGAGTAGTACTGATCTACTGTCATACTACCCTGCCTCAGGGCCTCAAACTCCTCCCTCTTCCTCTGCTTCAATGAGCAGGATAGTACTTCTCTCTCAACAATTCCACAAAACCAGTCCATCCAAAACCCTCTATAGCAAGATAATGTGCCTTCACGGACCTCCACCACGTGCTGGCAGCGTCCTTCAGGTGAAAGGCTGCTATATCGACTCGGTGCTCAGCAGGCACATGTATGGCATCGAAGGCCTTCTCGTGCTCAACAATGTATCTCTCCAGGACAGTGGGGTCAGCAACTCCATCATAGGTAGGTACTCGCGTGTCAGCTACGCTCTTCAGCCAATTCGGCTCTCTAGGTGCGGGTACGGGTGGGACTACCGGTGGTGCAGGTGGTGCTCCTATATGGATACCTCCCATCTGGGCTAGCTGAGCGAAGACGGCAGCTACCGTCTCAGCCACGCCCACGGCTGGGGCCTCCGGAGGACCTGCTCCAGGCCCGCCGCTCTTCCACCACCTCCTCTACCTGCTGATCGCCTCCCAGAAGACATCTGAAGAATTCAAAGTTAAAGTCAACACTCGGTACAAATACCGTACTTATCTCAACCATAAGTTCACATAGCCCTAAAAGGCTAAAAAAACATTGTAACACCCCAATGCTAATCTCATCATTAACTCTTAGACTGTTACAATTTCCAATTAAGCTCGCAGCGGAATTCAATACAACAGAGGTGATACAACGCCGTTAGCCACCCTCGTGGCTAACCAGGCCTGACTCACAAACAGTAACGGTCTGATGGACTGGAACAACCGAGTACTTCATACAAAACACCATAATCATTTCACTTCTTTACTAAACCGAGTCTACAATATACGGTTTGCCGATAACATACTCGGACTTACACCTCATTCAAATGCATAAGTAACTACAATCTAACTACCCATGCTCACAGCAGTCCCCGTCCTACTCTCTCTCGAACGGTGGCCAGCTTCAAGTACCTGCACACTAAAACGTTCCCCCTAGGGGGTCAGCTTTCGCTGCGCATGAAATTCGCATATACCGCGTGCTAACGCGGTACGCCGACTACTTTGGGTCGGATATACATGGAGTTCATTTTAATCAAACAACATGCATCATGGCAATACAATATATATGTATATACACAAGGAATCTACATCCAATACGGAACACGATTCCTAACTAACATAACAATGTTGTTAGTGGTAACTGGTTACTCTTAGGCATTGAGAGTTGTTCCTCACTATGCCTTGTTTACTTATTCGATGCCTCACCCGCTCTCTCGGGTTACTTATTCGTATACAACCCATTCCTTGGGCTACTCATTCTTACACTTACCCATTCTCTCGGGGTTACATTCATATACTCACCCCTTTCTCTCGGGTTATTTATACTCATTATCTCACCCGCACTCTTGGGTTATTCATACTCAAATCTTGTAGATTCTCGAGACACTACAGGTCCTACATCAACGCTTGTTACTCTCTTTACATACTTAAGCCAAAACTCATGGCTCTAGCATAGTTCTTATTCCCCGGTTTCGACCCTACTCTGGTCTAGCATGGTGGGAAGGTTCAACTAGCTCACGGAACTCTCTCTTAGTTCCTATCTCTTTTACTTAGGTCCGACTACTCTCGGACTACTCACATTCCCATATACTCCTCTCTCGGAGTTATAATCATATCATGTATATTAGTCTAGAAGCATCATTCTCGATGTGTTTCTAATGACTTAGGGAACATTACTCAAGTTTGGTTAATCTTAGGTTTTAAGAGTTACCTTTACAATACATATTCGCATACTTCCGGTTTATTCTTATACCGGGTAACCCTCTTATAGGAGGTCGACCGATCTCAAGGGAGTCACATAGTCCCTTAGGTCTCTTACCTTTCTTATATGTTTACATTGTTGGACAACTTCAATCCTCTCGATGGAGGTCATTTATCTCTCCACTCATATTTATTTCGTGGATTGTTTCAATAAGGTCTCTAACCGTTATCGGGTATATACTCAACCCGTACATCTCCTCGCATTTTAGGGAGTTCATATGTTTGCGTTATCGTTATACTTTAATCGATAGCTTGTGTGTGTTTGCATATTTTCGTTATCATACGCCTCGTTCCGTTCTACGGATCTCTAGCCGATCGTTACTCACTATGAGTCGTCTTTACACTATGTAGACCACACCGGCATACAGTATGTTAGTTCATTCAACATACAACAAGACATTCATAATCAAACAAGGGATTATTTTCATGCTTTAGTCTTGATTAAGCCGGCACACAAACACACAAATCAGAGTAACTCGGTTAGCATACGGGGCATGAGAAAATCATACCTTTCACCGAAGATGCTCTCTAATGTGCCATCACATGTTCCTTGAAAATCTTTGTACAACTGGTAACATTATAACTATCTTTATTAATCGGGGTAAACATAATTATTTAACGACTAATGCGCCCATGATTAACCCGTTCGATAGTTTTATAACTTACATTTGTATTACAACTTCTTTACCACTCAATCATCATTATAACTTACTTAATTTATCCTTAACAACCTATATATCTTAACTTTAAGCATTAAGGTTTATACTTAATCTTAACTTAATTACTTAAGTTCTTAGGGTCCAATCATCACTACCCTATTAATGGCACACCTTAATACCAATTAACATTCTTAGAAATTAAAATTTCTTTTTTTTTTTTTTTTTTTTGTTAAGGGTCGACCGACCCACCGACCGACCCAACCCCTGGGTCGGTCCGTCCCAGTAACTTTCTGTTCAGAAAACAACTTAGACCGACCCACGACCGACCCATCCTTATGGGTCGGTCCATTGCCGAAACTTTTTCCTTCGTTTAAATTTTTGCCCGGCCGACCCAAAGCTAGCGACGACCCAAAACTCTCTGGGTCGGTCCATTGCCGAAGCTTTCTGGCTGGCTTAACGTGGTCCGACCGACCCAGAACTGGGTCGGACCCTGGGTCGGTCCACTACAGATTTTTCTCTTAATTTGTTCTTTCAACTCCAAACCTTTCCTCATATATCCTAACTGTTCTAACCTCATTTGGGCACTTCAAACACATCTTAATGACATCCAAAAAACTCCTTAATTCTCCCCAACCATTTAACCATCATCAACACTCATTTCCCATCCAAAAATTTCCATAACCTCCCCATAAGCTCTACAACCTTTATCCTCATCAATTATCATCAAAACTCAATCTCTTTTGCTACAGATTTTTGCACATCTCACCACAAACATCCTCTCATATACTTGGGTGATCATTTACCCAATTCAAACTCCAACAACACCTAGCTAACCCTAGGTTATTCCCACACAAAAACATCACTTAAACCACTTAGGTTTCTACACAAATTTTGCCATAACTTGGCTATTTTTCTAACATTTCCAAAGTTCTATCATCACATTATTCAACCTAAAATAACCAAACCCATCAGGGTTCTACCAGCACATACAAGTTCACCAATACTCATCAATTCTCCAAATACAATACAATGCATAATTCATGAAAATGCATAACACTTATCAAACACTAAATTCACAATGTTTTCTCACTTGCATTTTTGTACAAGCACATTGCTACCTCAACTCAAGTGGGGTTCATTTATTCATTAACCCTTCCCAAATTCTAATACATGTAGAATATACTTAAGGGTTGGTTTCTTACCTTGGATTCTCTCAAGTTTCCTTTTAAATACTCTTCTTCTTCTCCTCTTTCTTCACCCAAAATCGGTCAAGGCAAATCACTAGCCCAATTCTCTAGACCAACATACCAATGGATATAAGGAGTACTCATTAGTTCTCCTAACTATGAAAATAACTCATGAATTCAAGAGGAGGGCTCAAGGCATTAAATTTGAACATTACCTTGGAAACCCTAGAATTGATTTGCCAAGAATCAAAGGAGGAGCTCCAACCCACCATTGGAGACTTGGAGAGTAGCTCAAAACAAAGAGAAGCAAGGCATTAACACATGCCAAAATCGGCCAACACAAGGAAGTGAAGAAAATGTATTTTTCTTTGGATATTTTTACCTTGGGTGAAAGAGGAAGCTTCAAGCTTCAAGATTATTGCTTTTCTCCTCAAATGGGCAAACCCCGAAATGAAACTCATCATTTCAAGTTTTGAAAAGAAGAGAATGATAGAGGGTGGAGGAGAGGATCTCAAATATGTGGTTATTTTTGAGTTTAGAGCTTAAACAACGCTTGAGCAAGGAAGGGAAGTGGGAAGAAGCCATGGATGAGGGGGGAAGAAATCGTCCCAGGCTGGAGGAAGGGGAGAACGTCTGGGAAAGGAGAAAGAAAAGGGGAAAGAAAAAGGAAGAAAGTGAGGGAGGAGAGAGAAGAGCCTACCTTTTCTACTTTACTTTTCCTTCCCTTTTATTTTCTTTCTTTATTTACTAACTAGCTATTATTAGAGAGGGGCTGCTATTTGGATAATAAAAAACCGGCCCCCACTTATACTTGTAGACGGAGCGTTTTTCGTTTTCTGACAGAAAACGCTCGTTATTTACCCGGTTGGCACTATTCACTAACCGGGCCCGTTTTTCGGATTTTGGATTTTTCTCGTTTCTTTGTTTTTTTAATGGCTATTAAGCTTCCATTAATACTTAATTATAGTTATATACTCAACTATAATTTTTACGGGTCCATTTGACCACTTAAAGTCACGTTTTCGGGTTTTCTCGAAAAACGTGCTTTAAACTCCGTTAGCGTTTTAATCCATTATTTGGATCCGTTTCTTCGGGAATCATTCCCGTATACTAATTAGGCCTAACTAAGCCTTAGGAATCCATCTCGGACCCTCTCGAGATCATAATCTCTTATACTTATTTAACGCGTATTTTAGCGTTTTTTCGCTTTTCAAGCGTTTTCTCTTTCTTTTGGTTTTATTCTTTTACCGATACTCTTAGGCACCATTAGGCCTTTTATAATCATATTAGAGTAGTTTAATCGCCATTCCTAGATCCGAGGTATTTCAATCTACCCCCCTTAGGAACTTTGTCCTCAAAGTTGCTGAATCTAGGTGGTTTACTCTCATGGCATTCAATGCCAAGGTTATAGTACATGTATAACCTTACAGATCCACAAGTCTGTCTCATTTCATACTACACATACCACACACATAACACAGCATGTATAGCAACAAAATATCTTTTTACTCTCTCCATGGAATCGGTCGAAGACAAGAGGCACTACAGTCCTCGAATCCATATTGAGTAATATACTATTGATCCCTCAGGTACCGGTCACGTTGAACACTTACTCTTTCTGGTTCACGGCCGTTTCATGACAAATGGGCACTTACTCTCTCTGGCCCAACGGTCCCCCTTCGGTTCTGATCAAAACATTACACATATACATATCCTCAGGCACTCTGGTTGACTCACTCAACACAGGAACATCTCAGGGTATTCTCCCCGTCCCGCTGCCTTTGGAAAATCACACACTGACACCGCCCCAACCGGTCACTTAGGACGCCGCACGTAGGTGCCAATGGTTTCAAAACTAATACACGCCCACCGTTCTACCGGTCATCAAGACTTAAGGCTCAGCCATCGGCGGTGGGGTGATAGCGGTTTCAAAACCAGTTTTTTTCCATCTTCATACTTGAAGGAAATTCTTTTTCAAAATCTGTTTGAAAATTCTTTTTTAAAAACACCACACAACTCCAAATCAGATTTATGGTAGCGGTATCTTTTCTTAGCGTGATTACTTGTGACCACTATAGGGAGCTTCAGGAATCATCTAACCCTGATGATCAGCATCAGTGTTGACTATCCTTCCACCCCAATTTGTGTTCGGTTTCCCTTGATCGCTAGCAGATCAGTTCCACCTCCCACGTCAGTTTCAAACAATCAGATAGTCAAACATTTTCGTTTTCTATCTTTACTCTTTCTATCGTATTCACGAAACAATTCGTTTCAATTAATCTCTAGTTCTAGTACTTAGGTCATTTGTCATTCTCATTGCTTCACACTTTACCTCGTATTCCATACTTATGGCTTCATTTACTCAAATTGCACAATTTAAAACACATAACATACAACTCCAAAGGATGGAAACTCACATCTATCATTCTAAAATCACAAAACCTAGGGAACTCACTCCCTCTTAGGTTACACATCGGTTTCATGCGATTCATACTCATTATGTCTCATGTCTAATCTCACTAGACATACTATAGGATTCTCATTCCCCAGAGAGGTTTCTCTACTCCTCTTTTCATATTTATTACATACACATTATCGATCTCTCATGAATAATACTCATACTTACACGATGAATGGGTAGACATTTTATGTAACATGAGTTCCAATCATCAAAACAATTTCTTTTGTGCTATGCCATAGTAGTTTACGCACCAATACGTAAAACATACTCTAAGCGGTTCTCGCCCTACCCCCCCTTAAAAGGGGTTACGCCCGCGTAACCAACCCATGTTATCACTGAACATTGTTCATTAATTCGAGTATTATGAAGAGCTTTAAACTTCAGTACGGTTAATTAACTCATAACCGGGTTCGGTTTAGCCTCTAAGGCTTCAAGGGGTTATGACATAGGCATACTAACCCTGAATCACGGTCCACAAGCTTGCTGCGTGACCTGATAACTAGAGCTTAACTCGCTCTGTCGTTGGGTATCTCTTACCGTATGCGAATTCGATGCGTTATAGATTTTCTATCCAATTCTCTGGAAAATCTTAACACTGTATCCTTTGTGATTATTCACATATTTTCCCGACTTAGTGTCGGTTGAGGTCAAGCTGCTACTTAGCATGTAGTGCTTACTCATTTAATAGTGGCTCATGGATATGTTGTTTCTTGGTTCTGTGCCAGGTTCTTCATTCATACTACTCTGCATTTTCCACATATCGATCCTGGGCCCTGTGGGTTATGCCCACG
The DNA here is from genome assembly GCA_023374045.1 of Limonium bicolor. Lineage (NCBI taxonomy): Eukaryota > Viridiplantae > Streptophyta > Magnoliopsida > Caryophyllales > Plumbaginaceae > Limonium > Limonium bicolor. Next base: position 19,886,174 of record CM041783.1, on the reverse strand, counting down.
TCTTTGTGCATCTTTAGGCCATGGTCGCACGTTATCTCTCTAGATTCTCACTCAACAGGTGACATTCTCAATTCCTGGCTCTCCCACGTGATCATTAACCGCACAAGTGCAATCCAAAACACTCAGTCATAAGAGTGCAGAAGCGTAACCCTGACAGTAAATCTCTCATGAGATGGAATGATCATGTCTCCATTACCACATTTCCTCATCAACTCTGATCACTATCTGAATATACTCTCACAATGGTCGCTCACTGCGTACCTGGTCTTTCTCATTTTCATGGCATCCGCTACTACTTTAGCTTCGCCCTAGGTGTTCACGCATTCAACACTGTGGCTCAACAACATACATACTCTTTAAATCTCTCTGCGCACTTGCGCATGCTTACTCTGGCAGTTCATATGGTACACATACAGTGTTCACTACTCAACTGATTACTCTACATAGTTCGTTACTCATTGGCAATATAACACATGCTCAAGTTTGCTACACCACTCTAGCGGTTCACAATTACATACTTAGGTGGTAGCTTTCTCTGGAGGATTCACACCAAATGCCGCGCCATAGGCCCCATAATCACAATGGTATCCCCACTCTAAGGTAGGGGTTCATTACCACTGTTCCTCTTATGCCTTTATGCATATGTTTTACAATGTTTGGATCTACGTATTGTAGTTGGTTTTATCGGCTTACAAGCCACCTTGCCTCGAGTCATGCTCCATGCGGGCTGTTTATATAGGTTTCTCCTTTACCATATGTCATTAAATGGTTTGGAAGGTATTACTGGGCTCTTGATGTGGTTGTCTCACCACACTTCCGTACATGGAAGGCCCTTAAAACAACTTGATATTTGTTGATGCCCTCTGGCAATCTAGGGTATCCCGTGCTACGTGGGATCCCTTCGGGTTTTACCCGAGTGTTTGACTTAACACTTGTGTTCTCAACACGATGTTTCGTTCAACTACTGTTGACTCCGGCACCCTTCTCGGATTGCTCCTGGGTGTTACAGAGTAATGCCATTACATTTGGCTTGTACTTATGGTTATGTTCAGTTGTGACTTTGCCTTGCGGCTATGTCCTTGACTATCCCGTTTAGGGTTGTAATGTCTCCCATTATTGGGTAGATCCTTGGTACCTTCTAATACCTTCTGGGTTAGGTCATTATTCTCTTCAGTGAGGTATAAAGTGGGAATTCTATCCCGTTTATCGTACATTAATAAGTTCATTTAGGCATTCGCCGTATTATTTACACTGGTATTCACCCAGTTATTAGGTATTTCCTGAGACATTTCCAATGTCTGTGTTTAATACTTTGTGCCTCTCGCGTTTATTAACGCTATGTTCTTAGATCCATCATCTTACTGGATTCTTGACTCCCTTAACTTGGTAAGCTTCCTTGTATTCTTCGATCATTCGAGATATCCAACTGTCTTGGTTTGGATTGGCTCTTTCGTCCGTAGTATGGAGTGGGCTACTTCCCGTGTTCCGTACTCTACTTGTATACATACATGGAGTATCTTATTGATACGTTACCACTTACCCAACTAACTCATAATGGTCTGTCAGGCCCGCAAGCTCCTTTGGAGTGCGGTCGTTCCATGTCTCATTTGTGTACACTTGTAGTGTCGGTCACGCCTAAGTGAAGTATTCTGTTGCCAACTCCTCTTATAAGGTCCTATAATGACTTACCGTGATTCTCTGGTTTGGTTTAAAAAAAATTCGGGGGTTTTTGGTAGATTTCATGTTTGAAAGAAAATTCAGGTTTTAAAAATAAGCTCTTCATGGCATTTCAATGCCGGTATGTTCTTTATACAGTGACTAGGCTGTTAGGCCTTTTCAAGGTTTCATTTCAGAATTCTTAAGGTTCGAGTTGCTATATTGGCTTCATTCGCCATTCTGGTACTTTGCTAAGTACTGATAGCTTGTCAAAGCTCTTCTTATTGGTCCCGCTATTACTGCACTTGCCGTGGCAAGTGCGCGGTACTGGCGGTTTTTGGGTTAACTCATACCGGTCACGGTATTGTTCACATTATATTTGGTAGCCTCGTTGGCTCTTCCTTGATCCCCTAGTTGGATAACTGCTCCTTGGAGCTGCTTCTCATTCCTCTTGACATGACTGTCATTCATTTAGGTGCTCCTCCACTCTCGGAGTTCCTTAATTACTTTAATTCTATGCTTTACCTCGTTGCTCGTTCCCACGTCTTTACTGTGGTTACCGAGGTTTAGCTTATTTAGGTACTACTTTTGTAGTCCTATTCGGGTATATCCCGTAGTTATGCTCGTAGCTCTCTAAGCTGTGCCCGTTAGGTATTGCAACCTCTTCGGGTGTGGCAGGGTGGGTGTACCAACTCTCAACTATGTTCTTAATTGATTGGTATACCCTTAGGGGTATTACATATCATGGCGGTCCGTAGACATGTGTCCCGGTTCTCGTTATTTCTCATGTGTCCGCCTTGTTGCACGGTTGGTGCATGCTTCTCACTGCTACTCGGCCTATTGGGTTCTCGCGACTGCTAAGCATGTCGCCCCAAGTTGCCACAGATTTCGATCTCCTTGGATTAGGATTTCTCGATCTCTCGCCATTATGTGCGGTCATTGTCATTCCAGCGGGATCCGTCTCCGGGCTTTCCGGTTCTCGGGACTTACCGCATGACAGGTTCTGGTTCATATTGAAATATTAAATAACTGCCAGATTGGGTTTCCCCGTCTCTCTGGCGTTCTTTCCCAAGCTTTTAATGCGGGGGTTGTGGAGGGCGGGTCTGGTATTGTAGGTATCCAGATCATACTGGAAGTTCCTATCTAGCGCATCTCTCACGCTACCACTCAACCCATAGCCCTAAGTCTCTATATCCTAACTCGGTATTTCCTAAGCTCGGTATTTCCAGTCATCAGAGCGATACTTCGCTCTGATACCATTTTTGTAACACCCCAACTGCTAATCTCATCATTAACTCTTAGACTGTTACAATTTACCATTAAGCTCGCAGCGGAATTCAAATACAACAGAGGGTGATACAACGCCGTTAGCCACCCTCGTGGCTAACCAGGCCTGACTCACAAACAGTAACGGTCTGATGGACTGGAACAACCGAGTACTTCATACAAACACCATAATCATTTCACTTCTTTACTAAACCGAGTCTACAATATACGGTTGCCGATAACATACTCGGACTTACACCTCATTCAAATGCATAAGTAACTACAATCTAACTACCCATGCTCACAGCAGTCCCCGTCCTACTCTCTCTCGAACGGTGGCCAGCTTCAAGTACCTGCACACTAAAAACGTTCCCCCTAGGGGGTCAGCTTTCGCTGCGCATGAAATTCGCATATACCGCGTGCTAACCGCGGTACGCCGACTACTTTGGGTCGGATATACATGGAGTTCATTTTAATCAAACAACATGCATCATGGCAATACAATATATATGTATATCACACAAGGAATCTACATCCAATCACGGAACACGATTCCTAACTAACATAACAATGTTGTTAGTGGTAACTGGTTACTCTTAGGCATTGAGAGTTGTTCCTCACTATGCCTTGTTTACTTATTCGATGCCTCACCCGCTCTCTCGGGTTACTTATTCGTATACACACCCATTCCTTGGGCTACTCATTCTTACACTTACCCATTCTCTCGGGTTACACATTCATATACTCACCCCTTTCTCTCGGGTTATTTATACTCATTATCTCACCCGCACTCTTGGGTTATTCATACTCAAGCTCTTGTAGATTCTCGAGACACTACAGGTCTCCTACATCACGCTTGTTACTCTCTTTACATACTTAAGCCAAAACTCATGGCTCTCTAGCATAGTCTTACTTCCCCGGTTTCGACCCTACTCTGGGTCTAGCATGGTGGGAAGGTTCAACTAGCTCACGGAACTCTCTCTTAGTTCCTATCTCTTTTACTTAGGTCCGACTACTCTCGGACTACTCACATTCCCATATACTCCTCTCTCGGAGTTATAATTATATCATGTATATTAGTCTAGAAGCATCATTCTCGATGTTTCTAATGACTTAGGGAACATTACTCAAGTTTGGTTAATCTTAGGTTTTAAGAGTTACCTTTACAATACATATACGCATACTTTCGGTTATATTCTTATACCGGGTAACCCTCTTATAGGAGGTCGACCGTATCTCAAGGGAGTCACATAGTCCCTTAGGTCTCTTTTACCTTTCTTATATGTTTACATTGTTGGACTAACTTCAATCCTCTCGATGGAGGTCATTTATCTCTCCACTCATATTTATTTCGTGGATTGTTTCAATAAGGTTCTCTAACCGTTATCGGGTATATACTCAACCCGTACATCTCCTCGCATTTTAGGGAGTTCATATGTTTGCGTTATCGTTATACTTTAATCGATAGCTTGTGTGTGTTTGCATATTTTCGTTATCATACGCCTCGTTCCGTTCTACGGATCTCTAGCCGATCGTTACTCACTATGAGTCGGTCTTTACACTATGTTAGACCACACCGGCATACAAGTATGTTAGTTCATTCAACATACAACAAGACATTCATAATCAAACAAGGGATTATTTTCATGCTTTAGTCTTGATTAAGCCGGCACACAAACACACAAATCAGAGTAACTCGGTTAGCATACGGGGCATGAGAAAATCATACCTTTCACCGAAGATGCTCTCTAATGTGCCATCACATGTTCCTTGAAAATCTTTGTACAACTGGTAACATTATAACTATCTTTATTAATATCGGGGTAACATAATTATTTAACGACTAATGCGCCCATGATTAACCCCGTTCGATAGTTTTATAACTTACATTTGTATTACAACTTCTTACCACTCAATCACCATTATAACTTACTTAATTTATCCTTAACAACCTTATAATCTTAACTTTAAGCATTAAGGTTTATACTTAATCTTAACTTAATTACTTAAGTTCTTAGGGTCCCAATCATCACTACCCTATTAATGGCACACCTTAATACCAATTAACATTCTTAGAAATTAAAATTTCTTTTTTTTTTTTTTTGTTAAGGGTCGACCGACCCACCGACCGACCCAACCCCTGGGTCGGTCCGTCCCAGTAACTTTCTGGTTCAGAAAACAACCTTAGACCGACCCACGACCGACCCATCCTTATGGGTCGGTCCATTGCCGAAACTTTTTCCTTCGTTAAATTTTGCCCGACCGACCCAAAGCTAAGCCGACCGACCCAAAACTCTCTGGGTCGGTCCATTGCCGAAGCTTTCTGGCTGGCTTAACGTGGTCCGACCGACCCAGAACTGGGTCGGACCCTGGGTCGGTCCACTACAGATTTTTCTCTTAATTTGTTCTTTCAACTCCAAACCTTTCCTCATATATCCTAATATGTTCTAACCTCATTTGGGCACTTCAAACACATCTTAATGACATCCAAAAACTCCTTAATTCTCCCCAACCATTTAACCATCATCAACACTCATTTCCCATCCAAAATTTTCCATAACCTCCCCATAAGCTCTACACCTTTATCCTCATCAATTATCATCAAAACTCAATCTCTTTTGCTACAGATTTTTGCACATCTCACCACAAACATCCTCTCATATACTTGGGTGATCATTTACCCAATTCAAACTCCAACAACACCTAGCTAACCCTAGGTTATTCCCCACACAAAACATCACTTAAACCACTTAGGTTTCTACACAAATTTTGCCATAACTTGGCTATTTTTCTAACATTTCCCAAAGTTCATATCATCACATTATTCAACCTAAAACTAACCAAACCCATCATGGGTTCTACCAGCACATACAAGTTCACCAATACTCATCAATTCTCCAAATACAATACAATGCATAATTCATGAAATGCATAACACTTAATCAAACACTAAATTCACAATGTTTTCTCACTTGCATTATTTTGTACAAGCACATTGCTACCTCAACTCAAGTGGGGTTCATTTATTCATTAACCCTTCCCAAATTCTAATACATGTAGAATATACTTAAGGGTTGGTTTCTTACCTTGGATTCTCTCAAGTTTCCTTTTAAATACTCTTCTCTTCTTCTCCTCTTTTCTTCACCCAAAATCGGTCAAGGCAAATCACTAGCCCAATTCTCTAGACCAACATACCAATGGATATAAGGAGTACTCATTAGTTCTCCTAACTATGAAAATAACTCATGAATTCAAGAGGAGGGCTCAAGGCATTAAATTTGAACATTACCTTTGGAAACCCTAGAATTGATTTGCCAAGAATCAAAGGAGGAGCTCCAACCCACCATTGGAGACTTGGAGAGTAGCTCAAAACAAAGAGAAGCAAGGCATTAACACATGCCAAAATCGGCCAACACAAGGAAGTGAAGAAAAATGTATTTTTCTTTGGATATTTTTACCTTGGGTGAAAGAGGAAGCTTCAAGCTTCAAGATTATGTGCTTTTCTCCTCAAATGGGCAACACCCACGAAAATGAAACTCATCATTTTCAAGTTTTGAAAAGAGAGAATGATAGAGGGTGAGGAGAGGATCTCAAATATGTGGTTATTTTTGAGTTTAGAGCTTAAACAAAGCTTGAGCAAGGAAGGGAAGTGGGAAGAAGCCATGGATGAGGGGGGAAGAAATCGTCCCAGGCTGGAGGAAGGGGAGAACGTCTGGGAAAGGAGAAAGAAAAGAGGGAAAGAAAAGAAGAAAGTGAGGGAGGAGAGAGAAGAGCCTACCTTTTCTACTTTACTTTTCCTTCCCTTTTATTTTCTTTCTTTATTTACTAACTAGCTATTATTAGAGAGGGGCTGCTATTTGGATAATAAAAACCGGCCCCACTTATACTTGTAGACTGGAGCGTTTTTCGTTTTCTGACAGAAAACGCTCGTTATTTTACCCGGTTTGGCACTATTCACTAACCGGGCCCGTTTTTTCGGATTTTTCTCGTTTCTTTTTTTTTAATGGCTATTAAGCTTCCATTAATACTTAATTATAGTTATATACTCAACTATAATTTTTACGGGTCCATTTGACCACTTAAAGTCACGTTTTCGGGTTTTCTCGAAAAACGTGCTTTAAAACTCCGTTAGCGTTTTAATCCATTATTTGGATCCGTTTTCTTCGGGAATCATTCCCGTATACTAATTAGGCCTAACTAAGCCTTAGGAATCCATCTCGGACCCTCTCGAGATCATATATCTCTTATACTTATTTAACGCGTATTTTAGCGTTTTTCGCTTTTCAAGCGTTTTCTCTTTTCTTTTGGTTTTATTCTTTTTACCGATACTCTTTAGGCACCATTAGGCCTTTTATAATCATATTAGAGTAATTTAATCGCCATTCCTAGATCCGAGGTATTTCAAGATAAGTACCAATGTGGCTTAGAGCTTACATTGTGTATTGGGTTATATAACCTAAGAAAAAGAACTTAAATAAGCTTGAGAACTTGTGACTAAGGAGCCAAAGGAAATGAGTTAGTAATATAAGTTTAAGATGAGTTTTAAGAACATTATGACTACTATGAGATTGATGGGTGTATTTGCAGGTTGAAAGCTTTTATATGTGGGAAATTCAGTGTTTAAGTTTAAGTCATTTAAGGGCCTAAGAGCCATGTCATTTAAGAGCCTTAGTGCTATGCAATTTAAGATTATTGCAATATATTGAGTTGTTGTGAATGAGTTGGTTTGGGTGATGAGATATGATGAGAAGAACTTGATGTGTGTGAGATGGTTGAATGAGGAAAGATAATGTGTTTGGGCATGATAATATACTAGAGGAGCTATGGCGAAATTTGAGTAGAAAATAAGTGTTTAGGTGATGGTGGTGAGCTAATATGCCCTAGGGTTTACTAGGGAGCATGAAAAGAAAATTGGGTGGAAATGAGTTAACTAAGGAGTTCTTGAGGTTTAGAATGACCTAGAGATGTCTAGGAGGAATTAGAGGATTGGTGAGTCACTGGAAGAACGCGAGCTTTTAATTACGGTCCAAAACCGTGTTACATTACGGTTCTGGACCGTAATCTACGCGGGCGTCAATAAAGATGGCGACGTCTTTAATTACGGTTTTAAACCGTAATTAATGGCCCTTTTCCGGCCCGCGTGTCATTGACTTTACATTACGGTTATTTGTAAAACCGTGATCTAAAGTCCTTTGGCGCGCGCGAACCAAAGGACTTTAGATCACGGTTTTACAAATAACCGTAATGTAAAGTCGACACTTTAGATTACGGTTCTAACAATAACCGTAATCTAAAGTGTTTTGGCGCGCGCGCCCAAAGGACTTTAGATTACGGTTATTGTTAGAACCGTAATCTAAAGTGTAATTTTTTTTTATTATTTTATTTTTTTTACAAATCTACACAATTGCAACAGAGACAGAATTGTAACAGATAAGCAACAGAGGGCAGAAACTGCACAATTGAACCACCTGAATCAAATACCAACAACACAAATTCATTCTAATAAAGCACCAGATCGAAAATCTGTAACATATTCAATCTGTTACACAATTGCAACAGAGATAACATCTAATAAAGCACCAGATCGAAAATCTGTAACATATTCAATCTGTTACACAATTGCAACAGAGATAACAATTGCAAATTCATTTCTGCGCACAATTGCAACAGAAATATTCAATACAACAGCTAGAATCTGTTACAGCAGCAGCTAGCATAATTCATTACAAACAGAATCAGAGCAACTAACAAAAAATATAATCTGTTACACAATATAATCTGTTGCAGCAGCAACTAACAGAATCAGAGCAGCAACTAAAAAAAAATATGTTACAGCAGCAGCTAGCTAGTCTACCACTCCATTCTCATAAACATGGCTGCCATGCTCTCTCTGACATGCAACAAGTCGGCAGGAGCATAAGTCTTGAATCTGGCATAATGCTCTTTAATCTGCAACAAGAAAAGGAATGGAACACATAATGAGATTAAGATAAAGACACAAAAAATCTGCCGAAAGAATTAAATACAAGACAGCGTTCGTATTACCTTGTCAATATCATTCTTAAAACTTGGGAAGTACCCGCAGAACTCGTACATATACCGCATCACGTAGTACCCGCAACTCTTAGAATCCTTTTGGGTAGGGCACTAAATCACCAAAATTCACAAATGTAAAACAATTGTACAAAGATAATAGCAGCACGAATGAAATACATGAATTACCAAACCTTGATGTAATCGACGGTCAAATCACCAAACTCTCCTTGAGGGGTTTTTTTGTAACAACTGTTACATATATTAACAAAAGCGTTTAGCAAAATGAACAAGTACATTAATTTTGGTTCAAAAAACTTACAAACAATTAAATAGTAATAAAAACTTACTCTTTGATTAAGTCTTCAGTGTTGAATTCTTTCCACTGCCCTAGTGGATCTAGAACGAGCAGAGTAGCGGTGGCAGCGCAGAATATAAACAAAGCCCAGTGGTGGCTACAATGTCAAATACAAAATGAAATGAGAAATGAAGGTAACAAAGTTAGCTAATTAGTATGTAATTTTATATTAGAACTCACGTTTGGTGATACGGCATTAGAATGAATAATTTATTCTGTTGATCAACAACATTGAAGACATGAATCATGTAGTTACAAAACCTCCCAGGGTCCCTAGTGACATTGTCGTACGATAAACGCTCCGGGCACACCGCAGTAACGCATGTCATGTCCTTCTCAACACATCTCTCAAGCAGACATCTATTATATCACATGTACTATAAAAAGTTAGCCAATGCAACTTCATAGATACTTATTCTATATGTTTTTACAGTATGAGGAAAGAACACTTACTTTAGATAAGCTTGAATAATGTTAATGTTCAGATAATCTCCACACATCATCTCTCTGATGTCCTCAAAGTTGATTGCCGTCATCATATCTTCTTCGTAGTGAAACATCGACTTTGGAAGCGTCATCATGAAGTTGTTAGTTTGAGATGACTTCACCATGATCTTGTCGTAGAGATTCATCTGCTTGGCCCCCAAAACATTAACAAGTTTTTGTGGCAGTGCGAGCTTATTTTTAGGCGCCTCAGAAGTCCTGGTGCGACCCCGGACGGGCGCTGGATTCTTACCTTTCGCACCCCGACTCACTGGATTCTTACCCTTCACACACAAACAGTAAAGCATAAATGTAAAGATAATTACTAATTGATTATTATAGTAACATTAAACATTTATCTAGAACATACCCTTCTGGCAGGATTCGTCGGCGCGCTGATCTCTTCTTCTCTGGGCCGGGATACGCGGCGAGGAACCTCAGGGATCTCAGGATTCGCCGGCGCGCTGGTCTCTTCTAGTCTGGGCCGGGTTACGCGGCGAGGAAGCTCAGGGATCTATAATAGATTAGATTAGACACTTAATGCTAAATAATGCATTTTATTAGATACTAAATGGTTGTCAAACAGTCTTACCTCATCGGTGACAACAATATAACATGCTGGCCAGGGCAATATGTCTCCCTTCGCTTCGATCAGCGTGCATTTGTTGTCAATCGCCATCGGAAGGTATGCATGCTCAAATCCATCAACTATCAGGTCCAAGGTCACACGCGCGTAGAATGGGGGTAGACGTACGAAACTGATGAGCGTGAGTGGACCTGATGGCAACACCGTCCCGTAGGCCGCATCTACAGGGTGCCCGTCTAATGGTATTTGGAGACGACATTTTTTTTGCTCCTTTAATAAACGAGATAATACGTGAAATAAATAAGTGAGTCCAATCTAATACTATTTAAATAACTTTATTTTAGAAGAAAAATAGTTAAACAAAGTTAACCTGGATGTTGGCAAACGGGTACGGGTCAGCGGCCGGAGCACAACTAGACGAGGAAGACAATCGCATTCAACGCTTCCTGCAGCCTCTCCTCGATAGCCCGGCGCTCAGCAGCATGTTTCTCGTCATTAGCTTGGCGCTCAGCAGCGAACTTACGCTCTACCATCGCCTCGACTTCAGCAGCACTCATCTGACCCTTCCTAGCAGATGGCGGGAATACGTTCTTCTGACGTACTTCTCCCCCAAATCCTCTAACACGCTCCGGGTGATCCTTCTTCCCAAGCATTTGATTTAGCGCGTCGTCTTGAGAAGGAGGAGCGTGTAAGTCCACTTCTCCTCTCTGTGCCGCATCGTACTGTCCAATTTTCAAAGAAGTTAATGACGAGATTTAAGATCAACAAACACTTGAGTATATAAGTAAATTATTCAACAGCTACTTTCAAATACTTACAATTTGGTTTGCCAGTTGTTCCATCGCAGCATTAGGAAATATCCTCTGACCTTCGCTGGTCGTTTTCTGGCGTCCCAGTATGTACATCTGCACCCTCCTCGCCTCAGAGACATCCTCGATCGGGCATTCACTTCCATCCTCGTTCCTCCGTGTCAGCAAACCAGCTTCTTTCCATCCCTCGAGGCTGCCCACATATCCCCTTCGTCCCATGGTGTGGGGGTAGAGATTAGCTTCACGGTTTTGTCGTGCTTGTTCTTGTACTTGCTGTTAAGAAAGTACAACAGGAAATTAATTAGAAAATCAGGGATAAAGCATTATGAGCATTAATTAAGAAAAGAGTACACACAAACATACCCTGAACTCGGGGGTGGCGTGCCGCTCAACGAACTCCTTCCACTCCTCTTCAGTTATCATGCCATTGTATACAACATACGGCGGAGGCTCACGTGGGGGCACCCTGTTGATCCAATGCTCAACCAAGTAGTGGCGGAATGATTTAGCTTTGCCGGCCACCAAAGAAAGAACGGTCTTCTTCACTTCTTCTGGGATCTTGTACCGTTCTTGCACCTTCTTCCAGATGGTCTCCTTTACTTTTTCCGGGACTTGTTTCCATGTGTGGTTGATGCAGCAATGTGATCTGGCCAGAGTCCCTAGCATACTAGCGAACTCTGACCTGCTGCCCCCACCATACCTCCCATACTGGTCCCACAGAAGACTAATCTGATCCGGTTTCTGCAGTTTCAACCCACGGGTCGGACCTCTACCTCTGGGTCTCTGAGTAGCACTCGTAGAAGGTGCACTCATGGAAGGGCCAACAGCAGCAGCGGCAGATGTGGATGGGGCAACAGCAGCAGCGGCAGATGTAGATGGGACCGGTACCATTTGCTGCTCATTTTCCTCCTCCTCACGACAAAATAAATCGAACTCTTCATCAGCCATGTCCTGATCAGCCATGCCTGCAAGGATTGAAATACAATTTGAATTAAATTAAGCATTTCATAATGGTCATAAACAAGCAATAAATAAAAGAGTGTTAATTTCATATAAATTTTTATAGTAATAACTTACATACACCATTATCTCTCAACCCACATTCCCTCGTTATGGTCTGATCGTATATACTCACGATGACCTGTGACCTCAGCCTCTTCCAATGAAATAGGAACAGTTGGAGGTTCATCTTCTGCATCATACTCATCCTCATCAACCACACCATCCACACCAACTATTCCTCTTCTCCCTTTAAGCACAACAGACCATCTAGGATTACAGGGATCAGTTACATAAAATATCTGCTTAACCTTCGTCCCAACAACGAATGGCTCAACCGTGGGAGTAGCTCTAGACAGATCAACCAGTTTCATACCATGCTCCTCCTCACGGTAGCCATGATTGTTGTTAACCCAGTTACAGCGGAAAACACACATTTCGTAGCTGTTGTAGTCCAATACCCAGATGTCTTGTATAACACCGAAATATGATTGTTGTACCGAGACAGGACTATGACCCACGACACCGATGTCATATAAGTTTTGATAAGCTTCAAGCTCTACACCACTGTTTTGATTCGTTGACTTCTGATCCTGACGTTCTGTGAAAAAGGTGAATCCGTTGACATCGTACCCCTCATAAGAAATTACATCCAGATTTGGTCCAAATGCAACTACTTTAATCAGTTCAGGCACATTCGTGGACTGATCGGACAACACTCTCTCTTTGAACCATCGGACAAATGTCCTATTCTGCTCATTTTGTAGTCTAACGTCACTCATGTTTGGATATTGTGCTCTTAAAACACACAAGTGTTCATCAAAGTATGGTTCAACATCTTCAAGATGACTTAGCACAACTAAATGAGCTTTGTTAAGAGTGTCTATGTCAATTCTTTTCAGTTTCCTTCCAACCGTGCCAACACCCTTCAATCTGCCCTCGTGTCTAGAACGTGGAAGTCCAATGGTATCGACACCTTCTAGGTAATTGGTGCAGAAGTCTACAACTTCCTCTGTGATAGTGCCCTCTATAATACTACCCTCTGGGTGACGACGGTTCTTCATTTTCTTCTTCAGGACACCCATGTACCTTTCGAACGGATACATGTAGCGAAGGTACAAAGGACCACACATCAGAATCTCTCTTACAAGATGCACGAGGAGATGTATCATTATGTCGAAGAACGATGGAGGAAAATACATCTCCAGCTGGCACATTGTCACAATAAGATCCTTTTGTAATTTAGACAGAGTGTCCACATCAAGAACCTTAGACGAAATGGATTTGAGGAAGACACTGACGTTTGTGATTGTGTGTCTGACAGCATCCGGCAAGATCCCACGTAGTGCAATTGGCAAAAATTCTTGAAGTAGGACATGATAATCGTGAGATTTCATTCCTACTAATTTGAAATCTGTCATGGACACTAGGTTTCTTATGTTTGAGGAGTAACCTGATGGCACCTTGATGTTGTAAAGGGTACTGCATAGACTATGTTTCTCTTCTTTAGACAGAGTGTGACAGGCAGGAGGCAAGAATGTGCGTTTTCCACGTTCTTGCGGGCCAAGCTCTGTGCGTATGCCCAACTCAATTAAATCTTTTCTTCCTTTCAAATGATCCTTTGTCTTTCCTTTTATGTTCAAAAGAGTGCTAGTGACACTTTCACCCACGTTCTTCTCGACATGCATCCCATCGATACAATGTCTAACCTCCAGATGCTGCCAGTACTCTAGTTCCCAAAATATTGATTTCTTTTTCCAGACACTTTTTTCACCACTTTTGGTTGGCGGCCCGAAGTTGTTCACAATATTATCCAACTTTTTGTAAATCTCTGTACCTGTCAAAGGCTGGCGCGCCATGCTGTGATCAGTTTTCCCATCGAACTCTTTCGCCATCTTTCGATACTTATGTCCTTTTGGAAGCATTTTTCGGTGGCCCATATACACGGTTTTCCCACTATGTTTCAAGCGAATGCTACAAGTGTTTTCACCACAAATCGGACACGCCAACGCCCCCTTGATTGAATAGCCTGAAAGATTACCATAGGCGGGGAAATCATTGATTGTGCAGTACAACATGGCACGCAAATTGAAGTCCTCTTTACTGAATGAGTCGTAAACCGTAGCCCCTTCATTCCACAAGAGTTGTAGATCCTCTATCAAAGGTTGTAGGAATACGTCAATTTTGTTGCCCGGTTGCTTTGGACCAGATATTAACAAAGACAACAAGATGTGTCTTGGTTTCATGCATAACCACGGCGGTAGATTGTAAATAACCAAAAGCACAGGCCAGGTACTGTGTATGCTACTCAAAGTACCGTAAGGGTTCATCCCATCCGTGCACAAGCCTAGCCTTAGGTTTCTCGGTTCGTTACCAAACTCAGGAAATTTTACGTCTATGTTTCTCCACTGTGGTGCATCAGCGGGATGTCTTAATCTGCCATCCTTTTTCCTGTGAACTGAATGCCACCGAAGATTCTCTGCGTCTTTCTCAATGGAGAACAAACGTCTGAACCTTGGAATGATGGGCAGGTACCACAGTACCTTAGCTGGTGAACCTTTCTTACTACCGCTGATGTGAGTTTGTTGTTTCTTATACCGTGACGCTCCACATGCTGAACAGCTTTCAGCAAATTCATCCGATTTCCAAAACAGCATGCAACCATTTGGACAAGCATGAATTTTCTGGTACCCCATACCCATTGGGCACATCATTTTTTTGGCTGAGTACGTAGTCGTTGGTAAAACGTTGTCCACCGGAAGAACGTATTTCAATAGTTCCAGGAGGTCAGTGAAACTTACGTCGCTCCAGCCATGTTTCGCTTTCAAGTTGAATAGCTTGAGGACGACACTCAACTTGCTTAACTTTGTAGGGTCACACCCGGGGTACAACGGTGTTTTGGATGAATCCAACAAATTTTCATGCTTGTCTGGCGTGTTAGAGTAATGTCGTTCCACATCTTCGAGCATAGTCTCAATGTCATCATCCCAGAAATCTGGCTCAACGTTCCCTGTAACGTCTTCTGGGTCACCAGCAACTGTATCATCTCCAAGTTCTGTTTCTGTGTTTGCCTGACCATTATCCCCTTCGTCAGGCTTAATAACATCGAACGCACTCTGACCATGCCATCGGATTATGTCTTGGAAATCTTTTGTAAAACCGCGGCGGATCAGATGTTCCTTAATTGTTTCAACGCCGCGATATCTCAGATTGTTTTGGCAGTCGATACACGGACAAAATATGTATCCCTTGTCTGTAGGTTTCAGATTGTTCGCCAACACCGTGCATAACTTATCAACTCCTTCTAAAAACTTGTCGTCCAAATTTCCGCTGTAAATCCACGAACGTTCCATCTCCTTCTAGCTATTTATATGAAGGCAGCCATTTCATACCGTCACCCGTGGCAGAGTCTTTACACTTTTGTATCTTATCAACCTAAATCCATCCATGAGTATTAAATCCCACCGGTGAACGTGTTTTTAATATGTAATTTATTGAAAATTTCGGCAGCATCTCCCTACAGTTCTTCAAATGCACGATATTATGATATTAATCAATAATATATGCATTCGAAGAACAATAAAGAGATACTGCTGAAATAATCAATAAAGTACAATTAAAAACATTCACACCCTAGGTGTGAGATTTAACAATCATGGACAGTCCCGACAGGGACTGCCGAAGATATACCTCTATTAGGTATATCTTGGGCGGATAACTATGTTTGGTAGTTTGTCAAATATTATATGTATATATGTAAATCTTACCTCTGGTAGACGATTAGCCGATGCTAAGACGGTTGAGGTCGGAAGCCAAAATAAAGTCGTAGTCCTGATGCATAAATGAAAAACGACAACATTAGAATTCATCAAAAAATCAAGGTTAAATGCTAGCTAAACCGCGGAAAAAAATCGACAGCATCTCCCCTATATTTCTAACGTCTCCAAATCAGTTTTATCAAAGTCAAATTTGCACGCACCATCTAGAACTAGTAACATACATAAACTTATCTTCTTCTACTATAAATGAAGTTTATTTATGACCTTCTCTGCAGTACTTCAGATTGAAGGACTGAAACTAGTCATTCTAGAACCATTAAAATACCGAAACTCATCTTATTCTTTCTGGTGGTTATAACAATAGCATTGTTGATTCCTGTCACAGATTGTGAATCAAACAGAGAGCATCTGGCATAGCAGATTGAGCAGTTGAAAATGAGCTATTTTCAGGAATCGGTAATATACTTGAACTTACTTTCTTTCCTGTGGCAGTTTTAAGTAGTAGCATTTTTAAAACTACACTATTATTTATTAATTGTAATACTAAATGCTAAGAATAAATAAATACAGCAGTTTACAGTTTGCTTTGCAAAATTACCGTTACTAAGCACCGAAGTGGGCAAGTAGTGTAGAAATCAGCCCACGAACTAGGTTGCAATTAACTGTGAATCTGGGCACAAATATATGAACAAAGTTAGAACTTGCAATCGAAATGCATGTATATGAACAAAGTTAGAAAAAACGACAATCAATCGATCGCATACCCAATACGCGATAGAGAGGTCGACGGTGAGACCAGTGGTAGATGGGTGGTGACCGGCGGCGATGGGAGTGACAAAGGTGGTGGGAGCGATGGTGGCGATGGCCGTTAGCAAGGTGACGGGAGAGAGGAGGCGATTTCAGTGAGGAATAGCGCGAAAGAGAAGAAGAGTTACTGTAAGTACAGTGTGCAGAGTAAACGGGCAAATGTTGTAGTTAAAAGGACTTTAGATTACGGTTTACATGAAAACCGTAATGTAAAGTCACACTTTACATGACGGTTCCTAAAGAACCGTAATCTAAAGTGTAACGAAATTAATAAAATAGCGCGAAAATTATTTGGCCTATGCTGGGTTTCGAACTCAAGATCGATGGTGTTGACTCATGTACCCACGGCCATTGAGCCATGAGTCTTATTCGATCAAACAAATGTAACACATTAATATAAAGTTATTTTTAATCTAAAATAAGCTGGTAAGACGACGTCGTTCACTGTAATTTAGATTACGCGCGGCGTCGAAAAAATCAAATAATGCGGGAAATATTTGGCGTCAGGTCAAGACGACGTCGTTGACCATCAGTGGGCGGGGACTTTAGATGACGGTTATTAGTAAAACCGTAATCTAAAGTCCGTTGACCGTAAAGCGCGCGTCAACACGGGACTTTAGATTACGGTTTCACAAATAACCGTCATCTAAAGTCCGTCCTAAAAAAGGCGCGCCTACCTCCGATCGATTATTGCTTACGGTTAATTTAATAAACGTCATTAATTAACTCCGGCCTTCATATTAATTACGGTTTCTGTTAAAGCCGTGATTAAACCACCGTCATTAAAGGCTTCCGTTCCACCAGTTAAACACACCAAAATCATGATATGAGGAATGTCAGACTTCGCAAGGGGCATAATAGAGATAAATCCCGAGAGATGAACAGTGAAGGGACGAAGGTTCCCCCGGTGGTATGAAAGCATTGATTGACCAGGAAAGTAATTATCCCAACATTAACACTTACATCTTCACATCAAACACAACCATGATTTACTTTTTATTATACATGTGTGCAAACCGTTTTTTAATCTAAGCCGTTTTAAAATTTTCAGAATTCTCTTTTGTATGTCTCTTAAAGCCTTCTTACGATCTCGTTTGACATAGAGTCACACCTAAATTTTACTCATAAACATTTACGGTTTTAAATCTGCCACTTCATCTTTAAAATGCTATTCCCAAAACAATCTTCGAAAATAGATTTTGAAAACCTACTTTGTACAAACGAATTTTAAACAACCTTCTTCACCAACATTATTTCTTAATAGTTTTCGAAAACAGTTTTCAAAGTCGATTTTCACTAACGTATTCCAAAATAAATGATTTAGTTCCCATGTTGCGACTCGCTATTTTTGAAGCTCAACCCACCTTCAAGAGCATCGATCATTACTGTGGAGCGTTGAAATACCCCAAACCTAAGTATGCTAAGTGAACATCAAATTATGATGTAGTAAGGCTAGAATATGCCTTAGAAAGATTGGTAGAGAATTTAAACCAAGGAAAACACAAGAAAGTGCCTTAAGGGCAATCAGGGCAAAAACGTGCTCTAAGCTTGGAGTGACTTTGATTAGCACCCAAATACCATTATAAGACTTTAGTAATATGCTAATGGACATTTTAAATCAATTAGCAAAGAAAACCAAGCTTGAAAACAAGTTAAAACACAAAATGTGCTTTAAGAAGTCTTAAAGCACATTTTTGAGAAATTGTCTTAGAATTGAGTTTTGAGTGGCTAAATGTCCATCATTACTCTTTAATCAACATGTGTACTAATTAGTATCACATTAGGAGGTCTAAATCAATGGGAAATCAAAAATTTCAGAAATATGTGCACTGATTAGTGAATAGTGCCAAATAATGACTAGTTTAAGTTTTAATCAATATAAGCTAATTAGTTGGTCAACAAAGACCATGACTAGCCTTATTTAAAGTAGGGGGCCGGTTTTCTAAAGGAGGGTGAGTCACCATAAGTAGTCAAATAAGGAAGAAAAGAAGAGATAAGTAAAAGAGTACTATTTGCTTTATTAAAGCAAATATCTCTTATAAGCCATCTTTTCTTCTTCTCTCTCTTCATTTCTCTTCTTCACACGATTTCTTCTTCTCTTCTTTTGCTCCAAACCGAGAGAGCTCCATCCATGGGTGCTCCACCTTCAATCACTCACTAAGTGTTCATCTTTTCTCCAAATCAAAAACTAAACACATATTTCTCTTAGTTAGGTCAAGACCTATCTTTCTATCTTTTCAAATCTTTCAAAGATCCATTTTGGTGCCAAGAGGAAACTCCATTGATGGAGGAAAATCAAGTTTGAAGAGCTCATTAGCTTCTCCATTCTCTTAAGGTAAAGAAAATGTAAGAAAAAGCAGTTTCCATCATCTTCCTTATATGGCCGAAAATTCCTTCTCATGGGGATATGTTTTTATGCCTTGTTCTAGCTTAATTTATTCACCAAGGACTAGTGGAGGTCCTATTTCATTCAATGCCCAAGTCTACCTTGAGACTTCAAAGGTAATCATCCACTTTTATGCTTTAGAACACATTTCTAACCTAGGTTTTCATTCCTTGAGGTTAGTATATTGCTTAGTACTCATATGAGTCATTGAATGTTGATTAGAACATTGGCAAGGGGAATTTAAGTGGTGGCCGAGATCTATGCAAGAAGAAGGTCTAAGGAGGAGATTAAGATAAGCTTGAGAAAACAAGGTAAAATGCTTACCTAATGGTGGTTTAAGTTTAAAGGGATGAGTTTTAGATAAGTACCAATGTGGCTTAGAGCTTACATTGTGTATTGGGTTATATAACCTAAGAAAAAGAACTTAAATAAGCTTGAGAACTTGTGACTAAGGAGCCAAAGAAAATGAGTTAGTAATATAAGTTTAAGATGAGTTTTAAGAACATTATGACTACTATGAGATTGATGGGTGTATTTGCAGGTTGAAAGCTTTTATATGTGGGAAATTCAGTGTTTAAGTTTAAGTCATTTAAGGGCCTAAGAGCCATGTCATTTAAGAGCCTTAGTGCTATGCAATTTAAGATTATTGCATATATTGAGTTGTTGTGAATGAGTTGGTTTGGGTGATGAGATATGATGAGAAGAACTTGATGTGTGTGAGATGGTTGAATGAGGAAAGATAATGTGTTTGGGCATGATAATATACTAGAGGAGCTATGGCGAAATTTGAGTAGAAAATAAGTGTTTAGGTGATGGTGGTGAGCTAATATGCCCTAGGGTTTACTAGGGAGCATGAAAAGAAAATTGGGTGGAAATGAGTTAACTAAGGAGTTCTTGAGGTTTAGAATGACCTAGAGATGTCTAGGAGGAATTAGAGGATTGGTGAGTGTATTAAACACACCAAAATCATGATATGAGGAATGTAAGACTTGTGCATAAGTTTTAAGGAAAGGTGTATAATGCCTTAAGGAGATTTAGGTATGAACTAGAGAGTAAGACAATGAGAGTTTTGAGAACCTTGTGTAAGTGTGATGATGTTAGTGGTGGACTAGTAAGGTTTAGTTGAATGGTAATGTGTGGACTTGGGTGATGGAAGTGAAAAAGGTAGGAGGATGTTGTAAGTCATCAAGGAAAATGACTAGGAATGTAAAAGAGCGTATGATCGTGATAATGGTGAGTAAGTGAGTAAAAGGAGGTGGAAATGTCCAAGGAGGGTGTAGTATAGTTAAGGTAAAGAAGAACAAGGTTGAGGTGCTAAGAGGATGACAAGAAATGTTTAGGTATGCCCAAGAGTTTAGGAATGATGAGTAACAAATGGAAAAGAGAGGAATTTGTGCATGGTTATGTAAGATGACTTGAGGAAGTTTTGGTAAATGAACTGAAGATGGAAAATAATGTTTATGAAGTGCCCAAACTGTTAAGGAGGGAACACTTGGGTTGGTTGAAGTTTTGGTAAAGATACAAGTTGGTAGTGTAAGGAATTATATGATAAGTGTTAGGAGTGTTTGTAAGAATTGAGCAAATGTTTGAGAAGATCTTTGGAAGTTGTTTTAATGAGTTGGTGGAGGTTATAAGGTGTGTTTGATGTGCCAAATGATGTTAGAACACATTAGGAGGCTTGAGGAAAAATTTGGAGAAAATTTGACAATGTATTGGAAGTTTCTACAGCCGACCTACCCAGGGGACCGACCCAGTCTGGGTCGGTCGGGCTAAAACTGTGAAGTTGGATGTTCTCTGCAGCCGACCTACCCAGGGGGTGGGTCGGTCGGTGGGTCGGTCGGACCATAAAAAAAAAAAAGAAAAAAAAGAAAGAAACCCTAAGAGAGTTTAGTGGTATTAATGGTACCCCATTAAGGGGGCAATGATGATTAGAGGTATAAAGACCTAAGGGATTAAGTTAAGAATAAGCTTAAAAGTTTAAGATTAAGTTTGTAAGATTAAGTTGTAAGACATAAGAGGTGTTAGGTGGGGATCATTAAGGGTTAAGTAAGTTGAATTAAGTTATGTGATTAACAACCTAAAACTAAATGAATGTTTTAGGACTTGGGAGTTGGACTCCGGAAGAGAGTAAGCAGCAGACGAACAACGAAACAAAACTCTTGTGACAGTACTCTTGTGCTTGCTAACGAGGTGTCCCTCGGCTTGTGTGCTAATTGTTTTGTGTGCTCACTAAACAAGATAAAGCATGCAATCGGAATATTATATTTCTTGTATTGTTGTGTGATGTTTGAAAACTAACACAACATACCCTGAGAACTTACTAACCAATGTTTAGTAAGGAATTGAGTGAGACTAAGGAACGCCCCCTAATGAGGGACGATATGAACCGAAAGAGGTTAACCCACAAACATGGTCTTGAGACTATTACTAAGGAACTTGAGTGAGGAAACCCGGGACCGATCTCCGGTCATGCATGCTAAGGAAAAAGGGGGACGGTATCTGAATCAGATCCGCCCTCCGCTTAAGGACTTGTCTTCGGACTTGTAGCCTAGGGCCGGTTGCCGGCTCAGCTACGCTGGATTCCCGTCCAGGGTAGGTGGCATTAAGATGGTGCGGTGGGATCACCTAAATCCCAGGTTTGGACTTAGGCTACAACCATTCCCCCCAGGAACGGTTTGTATTCTGAGAATAATTAAGATTAAGATAAGTTACAATCATTCCTTTTTAAAGGATGATTTGTATTGTTAAGATTAAGATTAAGTTAAGATTAAGATAAGTTACAATCATTCCTTTTTAAAGGATGATTTGTATTGTTAAGATTAAGATTAAGTTAAGATTAAGATAAGTTACAATCATTCCTTTTTAGAGGATGATTTGTATTGTTAAGATTAAGATTAAGTTAAGATTAAGATAAGTTACAATCATTCCTTTTTAAAGGATGATTTGTATTGTTAAGATTAAGATTAAGTTAAGATTAAGATAAGTTACAATCATTCCTTTTTAAAGGATGATTTGTATTGTTAAGATTAAGATTAAGTTAAGATTAAGATAAGACTAAGATTGAGGTGAGATAAGTATGGACTAAGATTAAGAGGGAACATTACTTAAGGAGTTAAATAATTAACTCTCTAATTAAGGGAACGCATTTAAGTCGTTCATTGTGTGTGAACTTTGATTGTTCATATCTGAGTTGTTGTTTACTGCACTTTCTATTATGTTGTGCATCTAATCAACCTCCATGCTATCGACAATTAGTCGTCGTAGCCACGTTAGCTTGGGGGCCATGAGGGGATCGTACCAGCATTCGTGCTGACCCCCTTTGGGGGCTGTTTTTACTACACAGGTACATCAGGAAGCGGCCGTCGCGAGAGTAAGAAGAGAATACAAGTGTTAAGGATTAAGTGTGGCCTACGAGTTGTGCATGTACACTCGTATGGCAATTGAGTTAGTAAGATGTATAGGATGTGAGGGGATTGTAAAAAGGTTATGTAATTGGTTAAGGTTGTTGTACTAATGTTCGGTATATTCTGTAGTCAGACCGTGGCAAGGTCCTGGATTGTAAAGAATTCCGCTGTGACATGTATATATATATGCTGTTAAGTTGCGAGACCACAATTGGATTGAGTTGGGGTGTTACAAGCGTAGTATTCATTTCATGTTTTCATAACAGTGGTGGATTTTCACAAGGTTTTGTGCTCGATCATTCACCTTTCCTTTCTCAAAAAATATCCCTCATTCCCCTCGACGAAGCAAGTGAAGCAACATGAAGATCAACTAGCGGATCGAGCTGAAAGCTAGAGACGCACCTGCCCGTGGAGCTAGCCGAGCGACAAGAAGACCAACACCAACCGTTCAAATACAAAATCAGGGTTGCACTAACCCGAGTCAAGTGACATAAAGACTAGTGACACCGGTTCGAGTTCAAATTATTGAAAATCAAAGGGACACCAGACCCGTTTGTTTGATTACAGCACTGCTTCGCTGCAAGAGCCCGAAAGACGAGCAGTCAGTCAAGACCCAAAAGTGAACGAGCAACCGGTCAAGAGCCTGAAGACGAGCGAGCTACCAACCAGGAGCCCAGAGATGAGTGAGCAACCAACCAGGAATCCGAGCGTGTGCAGTCAGTCAGAAGCCTAAAGACGGACCAGCAAAATTTCAGAAGAAGTTCAGCTCAAAATTCCCCCTTTTAATGACTTTTAGAATTGATGTATAGGTTTTCCCCTAGCATTCTTTTCTCTCTTGTCAATTTCTGAATAGACTCCATGTATAAGTTTATACATTCCCTTTGAATTTATTCAGATCAATGTGTATAGGGTTCCCCACTCCCTATTTTGTTTGCGAATGACAGAGCATCAAAATCCAAATTGAGAAAATCCGCCACTTTGAAAAACACGCTTTCAAAATTGTTTTCCGAACTTGGTTTCTTTTAGCATGCACGAATAAAGAGATGAATGAATAAGGAACGACTCCTCACAGTTATATATCATTCATCAACTTTGCTTTATGGGGTAAGAATTCACGGTATCTGCAGGAGGCATCCGATAAATAAACAACACCGACAAATGCAACCGAGCACAAAGCAAAACACATGCATCGCATTCATGACAAAAAAAAGAGAGTCACTTGCACTTCTATCCATTTTAATTCCATCAATCATTCACGAGTTGTGTCCGCCTCAAAAATTGCATAACCATGTGTTTCATCCCAATATCTCGACCGCCAGAGCCCGATCTCAGAGGGATAGAAAAGAAAACCCGAGTTCAAACCTCTTCCAATCAGAATCACCATGCGCGCCAGTGACCAAAAGGGAAGGAGTGTCATGTCGTAGAGCCACCATGCGAGAGTTGTCAATCCCTAAAAATTCAAAATCCAGGAGCCAATCACCAACCCGACCTCACTTGAGAGTCATTACCCTGACAGCGACCCCAACTACTAGACCACCTTTAAGGCCAGCAGTGATGGGATGAGCTTCATAAACCGTGAGCTGAATTCGACCCAAGAGAGACTAGTCATAACCTTACCACTCATGCATTGCATCCAAAAGAAAAACATAAAAAAACACACACATTTGGTCAAACGCCAAAGTCAACCATCTTTATTCATCATTTTTAGCATTTCATGTATCTTATACGTAGTAATTCCATATTACCACAGTAGATTGCATTGTAGATAGCCGTGTTTGCATACTCTCGGATCGAAACTACATCTTTGGGAAAAATCTTGAGAGAATGATTGAACGGAGTCCGTGAACCACTAAACCCTTGACCCATCAGTGAACACAAGGGTCCAAATGAAATCAACACCAAAAACCAAGTAAGTAGTGTGCAAAGAGCGGTGTTTTCTCTTGAATTTCGATTGAGTGTTTTGGACAATCAACTAAGCGACGAGGAAAGGTAGAGAGATCCAATGGAGGTAAAACCACAAGTGTCTTGTGCTTTCCTTTAGCACATGGAGAGGCATGATTCAATGTGAGATCAATGTCGATAGCAAGATATGAACTGTGATTCATGCGAAGATCCGAGAATAGTAAGAAAATAATCATTGTCTAATGAGAATGACGAGGCACTTAGGATCAAAAATCTCCACAAAACCAAAGAGCTTTAACTGCCCTATACATAATCCCTTAGTGAGCCCCGCTGAGCCTTTCACGATAAACCTTTTTCTATGAACTCCACAGCATGCCAACTCACATGCACATACTAACTCACGCTTACAATAGAGGATCTCGAAGGAGCCAGAGCCATGGTCTCTCCCCCACCATCTTTCACAAAAACAACAAATGAAATGTTTGAAGAAATCAGTGAGTCAATGCAACTCCAAAGCCAAACACCCAAAAATGTTCAAGAAGATTGATGAGTCAATGCAACTCCAAAACTGAAAGCCGAAATACAAAGCAAAGAACATTTGAGGAAACCGATGAGCCAAGTTCAATTTCAAAAAAGAAAAATGAGAAGAAAGTTCAAACCGTACATTAGAAGAGACAAGAAGGAGAAATCCAAATCCAAAGGACCAATGATGTCCCGTAGAAACCAATAAAGGTTATCAAAATCCGTCTAACCATTCCACCCATGGCAAAGGTGAAACATATCCTCTATTGCACAAAGGCTCTACAATTTCCAAATAAATCTTCCAGTCCCATGTGACATATATCATACCCTTCAGCCCCGTTATAACCCAATAAAGACCTTCGACTCATACGTTAATGAGCGTTAACTAAAAGTACCGGATCTGAAACATGAATCATAAGTTTTGTACTTGTTATCAACATGTCCCGTCTTTCCAAAGGGAGCATGAGCGAATGAGTGCGACCTTATCTCACAAGGTCTTCAGAGTGCGAGCGACTCTTTGATTAAAGCACCACACATAAACAGCCTACCCCTTCACAGGTGAGGAGTTTGAAAGGAACGGAAAGTCCAGAACCTCGAAAGAAATTCAAAGGAAAATACTGCTCCGAGCATCGAGAGTAACATCACACCATTAGCACACACGACCATACTCACGAGAGATTGACCCACATCCTTCCATGAGAGGAAAGTGATTCACACATTCTAGTTCAACAATCACTCAAGATCGAACCGAATATTTCTTATATTCGTAAACCTCATAGTAATAGAAATAGGACAGTACCTTCTCTTCCAAAAATAAACCGCATATGAATTTTGCATCGCATCTAGCATTTAATGTTTGCATAATCGTAATCACTTCATCTCCAACATCCGACATGTAAGAACTATGCCTAGTCTCGCCGAAGGTGGACTTCAGTTGCAGTTGTTAAAGCGTAACTTTTGGTCAAAAGAAATCAAAAACTGGAGCCACACGAAGACTATTTTGGAGCTATCCACTGTCATACTCGAGCCTCATTGGCGCCTCTCCCATAGCCAAGCTAGAGCCGTACGGGAGCCATCCTCGGACATTGAAACCATCCTTGGAATTACACAGGGGTCATCCCAACAGTCCGAGAACAATATGGGAGCCACCTCAAATCCATATCAGAGCCATCTCGTCACCAAGGCCTTGCCCACAGAGTTTCGAACTACGTATGGTCTGATCTCAATACGAAATTGAGTACGCAGGCAGCCGCCCAGGGTGCGACCACCTCAAAGGAAAAATTCCCCTTTGGTTCCTCAAAATCACCAAACAGAGCCATCTCGTAGCCCTTCCCGGAGCCACCCCGAGCTATCCTGGAGCCATCATGAGAGAACCCGGAAGTCATAACCGGACCGAAGCCATCCATCCATGACCAAGAAGTTATCAACACAATAAAAAATATCTACCACATCAAATACGTCATACACAACACAATCCACCAATCACATCAACCCACCATTCGACTCAAAATCTAAAACAAATCAAAACCCACCAACCATCCCAGAGTTGTTGCTCACAAGGGAGTCACATATCAAACAAGAGCCATCTGACCGCACTGGAGCAATCCAATCATATCAAAGCCATCTGATCATACCAAAGTCATCCAGTCACACCAAAACCATTAAGTCCCCAAAGTCACTCATTCACAAAACCATCCTTTCAAAAACCGACCACAAAATCATAAAACAAAACAAAAACTCATGAGCCATACCGGAGCCACCTCGAAACTATGGAGCCAAGAGTCCTACCAAATCCCGAAACTACAGTGCACAACGGGCGAGACTGTCAAAGCAAAACCGAAACACAAGTCCCACACTAACAAAGTCAAGGGCAACATTAATAGAAAACACTCGACTATCATATCCCTCACATATCAACCAAAAATATCCAAACCTGAATCAATCCACAATCAAAATCATCATTCAATCAACCACTCAAAACAACAAGATTCGTACAACTCGATCAAAGTATTATAGGCTTGTCATAAGTCCTATAGCTAGATGTCAAGAGGTCTAGTTGAGGCCCGTCATAAGTCCTCGTACTTTCAGTTGCATTCTAGGCCCGTCATAAGTCCTAGAGCTAGACACCGAGTTCTAGTTGAGGCCCGTCATTAGTCCTCATGTATAGCTAATATACCGATTGTATTCTAGGCCCGTCATTTGTCCTAGAGCTAGACATCAAGAGGTCTAGTTGAGGCCCGTCATTGGTCCTCATACATTTCGAAGATGCATTCTAGGCCCGTCATAAGTCCTTGAGCTAGACACCGAGTTCTAGTTGAGGCCCGTCATTAGTCCTCATGCATAACCAATATTCCGATTGTATTCTAGGCCCGTCATTAGTCCTAGAGCTAGACATCAAGAGGTATAGTTGAGGCCCGTCATTAGTCCTCATACATTTCAAAGATGCATTCTAGGCCCGTTATAAGTCCTAGAGCTAAGCACTGACTTCTAGTTGAGGCCCGTCATTAGTCCTCATGCATAACCAATATACCGATTGTATTCTAGGCCCGTCATTAGTCATCTAGAGCTAGACATCAAGAGGTCTAGTTGAGGCCCGTCATTAGTTCCTCAGACATTCGATGCATTTTAGGCCCATCATAAGTCCTAGAGCTAGACACCGAGTTCAAGTTGAGGCCCGTCATTAGTCCTCTTGCATAACCAATATTCCGATTGTATTCTAGGCCCGTCATTAGTCCTAGAGCTAGACATCAAGAGGTCTAGTTGAGGCCCGTCATTAGTCCTCATAAATTTCGAAGATGCATTCTAGGCCCGTCATAAGTCCTAGAGCTAGACACTGAGTTCTAGTTGAGGCCCGTCATTAGTCCTCTTGCATAACCAATATCCGATTGTATTCTTGGCCCGTCATTAGTCCTAGAGCTAGACACCGAGATCTAGTTGAGGCCCGTCATTAGTCCTCATACATTTTGAAAATGCATTATAGGCCCGTCATAAGTCCTAGAGCTAGACACTGAGTTCTAGTTGAGGCCCGTCATTAGTCCTCATGCATAACCAATATACCAATTGTATTCTAGGCCCGTCCTTAGTCCTAGAGCTAGACATCAAGAGGTCTAGTTGAGGCCCGTCATTAGTCCTCAAACATTTCAAAGATGCATTCTAGGCCCGTCATATGTCCTAGAGCTAGACACCGAGTTCTAGTTGAGGCCCGTCATTAGTTTTCATGCATAACCAATATACCGATCGTATTCTAGGCCTATCATTAGTCCTAGAGCTAGACATCAAGAGGTCTAGTTGAGTCTCGTCATTAGTCCTCATACATTTCGAAGATGCATTCTAGGCCGTCATAAGTCCTAGAGCTAGACACCGAGTTCTAGTTAAGGACCGTCATTAGTCCTCATGCATAACCAATATACCGATTGTATTCTAGGCCCGTCATTAGTCGGAGAGCTAGACATCAAGAGGTCAAGTTGAGGCCCATCATTAGTCCTAGAGCTAGACATCAAGAGGTCTAGTTGAGGCCTGTCTTTAGTCCTCATACATTTCGAAGATGCATTCTAGGCCCGTCATAAGTCCTAGAGCTAGACATCGAGTTCTAGTTGAGGCCCGTCATTAGTCCTCATGCATAGGTTGTTTGATCGTATTCTAGGCCATCATTAGTCCTAGAGCTAGACATCGAGATCTAGTTGAGGCCCGTCATTAGTCCTCATACCATCAATCACCGCAATTTGGGGCCCGTCATACGTCCCCGTGCACCCGCATTCATAAGAGCAGATCATAAACCGCAGTGAGAATTTTTGGCGTCCCGTCAACCGTGATCCAATTCTGCAAGGGCTTGCAGAATTTAATCAAGGGGAGCCATCTGTAGACACCAAAATTCTCACCCCATAAAGCAAATTCCAAAATAATAAAAAAAATAAGAGTGGTCATCACCATT
This sequence comes from Limonium bicolor, assembly GCA_023374045.1. Taxonomy (NCBI): domain Eukaryota; kingdom Viridiplantae; phylum Streptophyta; class Magnoliopsida; order Caryophyllales; family Plumbaginaceae; genus Limonium; species Limonium bicolor. Next base: position 19,857,253 of record CM041783.1, on the reverse strand, counting down.
CTTTTTCAAAAACGTATTAGCGTGCTTGCTTAAACGAAGCCATTTTTTTATAGGTTTTCGCACTCATTTTTTAAGCATTTTTAAAAAGGAAAAGCCGATCTTTTACAAAAGAGTTTCCAACGACATTCCTGTTTCAAAGCCTTCCTTTTTGTTTATTCACTTATTTTGACAATCTCATTTTACTTATATTCTATTTATTTATTTATTCGTCTATCCGTTTTTCTTATATTTTATTTTATTCTGCCATTAGCATTAGTGGTTTTATTATCATTTCAATTCACTTCGCATTATACACTTTTATTTTCAACTCACAAACACAACCCACACTTGATTGAAGTCTGGTCTAGCCCAGTCCCTTAAATCTATTCCAGCTCCAAACATTGGACCTACAAGCCTAAACAATAACTCAAGCCCACTCAAAACCCTAAACCCACCCTCTCATTATAAAACAACCTCAAACCCTACAGTAAAAGGAGCTGATTCTCTTTGTGGTGACTGTAGCCGACACGTTCTCTTCTTCATTCTTCCTAAACCTCTATTCATTCATCTTCCTCAAAAAATAAAACTGGCGAGGAACATCGAACCCGCTTCCATTCTCTTCGAAACCAAGCACCTCCATCTTCTTCTCTGCTAAAACCCAGTCGATGATACCCTAAGGAGAAAGACACTTTCAATTTCGTTCTCCTCTTTCAGATATTGAAATCCCTCGCCACTCATTCTCCTTATCTCTAAAATGCATCCTCCACTCTCATAGGACCAGAACTTTCCACATTCTCTTGGCACTCACTTTTGGAAATCCCGATTTGAAAAATCGGTAAGCAGAAGCAGCAGACACAACCTCAAAGACTTGTTTGAATTCGTGACGCCCCTAACGACATTTAACAAGAATTTTGTCCATATCTCCTTCATGTTCTATCTCGTCTTTCTCGATTCGGCAACAGGGAAGCTCTTCATTAAATTCCCCTCGATTTCCATGTTCTTTGATTTTCTATAAATCGGAGTTAACCTGATGGAGGCGTTGTCATCTGTCGTTTCTATGCAGAGGATTCATGGATGCTAGAAATCGATGCTAGCATAACCTGGCCTTGTGTTTTATGCTCTCGCATTTCTCATCTTCTCTCTGCTCTCTTCTATTTCTTCGATTGTACTCATGGCCTGATATGGTATATTTCCTTGTTTATGTGCTTAATCGTACTGAAGATTTCATCCTTCTCCAGTTGCCTCCATTTGGCTTTGTTTATTTTGAACAAAAATGTTAATTCTCAGGAGATGCATCAGAAACCGGTTTCGCTTAACTTGGTGATGAAAATACTTCTCGCAATGAAATCGCGTAGCTTCGTGTTTGTCCATTGCTGTCTGGTGACCCTGATTACTTCAAAAATTGGTTGCTCTCTATCTGTGTGCTTTCCTCCTCTTCTTAAAAACACTCGCAGTCTGTTTTTTTCTTCTAGCTCGACAAGTTGAGGAAAGATCTGTTGCCATGCTTTCCTAGACTTTGGCTTAATTTGTCATTAATCAAGCTTGTTTGATTTACTCTGAACTGAGACTTTGGTTTTGCTAATTGCCTTGTGAGATATTCATTTGATCTGAATATATTTAACCCTCCGTTCACGTTTTCCTTTTCGACCGAGGCACATGTTTAATCGTTGGATCAGAGATGAGAATCACACATGTTGCTGTTTGGATTTGACTTTGGAATAAACTGGTGGATTTTGGCTTCACTGTCGGTTCACTTTGGAATCTCATCGAAGTCTCTATGGCAGTTTTCTTCCGGCCTTTCCTGCTGCAAAAAAACTTATCCCCGTCTCTGTTCATGTTGGATTCCGCCATCGGCGAGTTTTTGACACCAGTTCGATCCATCGGTTTACTTGGCCTTGGTAATGGGTTTTATCTCCAGCTTCTATTGTTGTTGATTGGTTTGGTATGCGTTCATTTTGATGGTATGATATTGGTCTTGATGTATATTCGCTTCTCTGGAGCATTTTGGGTTTGGGATTCGAATTTCTAAACACTTTGGTTATGGCTTTGCTGATCGATTAACTCCAGCAAGATTACACACTGTCCATTGTGCATTTTATTATGCTCTAACAATTATTTTGATCCCAATGAACGTATCATTTCGTGTAATAACTGTTATTGCTTTGCAACTTGCCTGAGGGGCACATGGTTCATTGGATTTGGCTTGAGACTCACACATGCGGGTCTGTTTGCTTTGGAACTGATCCTGGGTCTTGCGCGTACGTTCGGCTTGTGGAACTTTGGGCTTTTCTCGGCAACCTTCTATGGGTTTGGAAAATCATACTTTTTCTTCACGGATTACTCCTAGCACTTTGAATTGATTTAGAGATTGTTTTATCTTAGCATCATTTATCTTTTTGCACACTGATATCTCGGCTAGATTTTTCTGATTGCGCATTTGATTGTTTTTAACTCCTTAACCATTTTGGCTACTTATTCATCTTAATTGCTTACTCTCTTGATTTACTACTTTACTTTACATTTTGTTGCTTTAGCCCTATTGTTTAACCTTCATCTAAGCCTTAGTTACTATGTCCTTAGGTCCAAGCAACTAGGATAGAGGGGTCCCCTGGTCTGATAGGTCATTGACCAATCTCGTGGTGGTAACACCCCTAAACCCTAAAACACACACCTAAAATATGAATATATATGTATATAGATTAGTATTCTTCTTTTGGTTTCAGACCAACATTCTCATTCAAAGTTTCTCTCCAACAAGCCCAAATACAAATGAGGCCCAAATCACTCAACCTGGCCCACTTCTTACCTGACCCACTTCTAGCTTGACCCATTCAATCCAAAAGCCCAACCCAAGGCCCAGCCAACCCAAGGCCCATGCCAACCCAAGGCCCAAGCCAACCCAAGGCCCAAGCCAACCCAAGGGCCAAACCAACCCAAGGCCCAAACCAACCGAAGACCCAAATCAATTCAAACCCTGTCCACAAAAGTCAAGCCTTGACACGAACTCCAACCTTGACCCGAACTCTAACCTTGACCCGAACTCAGACCTTGACTCAAACTTTGACCTTGGCCTGAACTCATACCTTGACCCGAACTTTGATGTTGACTTGAACTTTGACCTTGACTTTGACCTTGACGTAGCTTTGACTCGGCCTAGCTTTGACCCAACCATACTTTGACTCAGCCTAGCTTTGAGCCGACCAAACTTTGACCTCGACCTAGCTTTGACCCATCCGAACTTTGACCTCAACTCACTCTTGACACGGCCTTGCTTTGACCAAATCCAAATGCTGACCTTGACCAAACTTTGACCCCTCCTGACCTTGACCCAACCCGAACTTCAATCTAATCCAAATCAAACTTCAATCCAATTCAAACTCGACCCAAGTCCATGTCAAGCCCAAACAAGGCCCATTCAACCCAAAAGCCTAAACAAAGCCCATTCAGGCCAAAAGCCTAAACAAGGTCCATTCAGCCCAAAAGCCTAAACAAGGCCCATTCAGCTCAAAAGCCTAAACCAGGCCCATTCACTCCAAAAGCCTAACCCAAGGCCCAAGCCAACCCAAGGCCCAAGCCACCCAAGGCCCAAGCCACCCAAGGCCCAACCAACCCAAGGCCCAAACCAACCCAAGCCCAAACCAACCCAGGCAAATCAATTCAAACCAAGTCCACAAAAGTCAAACCAAGTCCACAAAAGCCAAGCCTTGACTCGAACTCCAACCTTGACCCGAACTCAGACCTTGACCTAAACTTTAACCATGGCCTGAACTCAAACCTTAACCCGAACTTTACGTTGACCTGAACTTTGACCATGACCTAGCTTTGACTCGGCCTAGCTTTGACCCAACCAAACTTTGACTCAGCCTAGCTTTGACCCGACCAATCTTTGACCTCGACCTAGCTTTGACCCATCCGAACTTTGACCTCAACTCAATCTTGACACGGCCTACCTTTGACCAAATCCAAATGCTGACCTTGACCCAACCCGAACTTCAATCTAATCCAAATCAAACTTCAATCCAATTCAAACTCGACCCAATCCAATTCAAACCTGACTCCAATTCAATTCAAGCCGGATTCATTCAGCCAAATCCAATCTACAATGCATCCACTCTCAATTTGTAAATTTCATTTCAAACCATCTTTTTATTCAAGTTTCACCAAGTTGTCAAAAGAACTATTTTGTGGAATTTTAAAGGAAAGACTCTTCTCACATCACAGAAAGCTCTTCTCAAACGCAGAAAGTTCTTCTCACATATACAGAAAGTTTTCTCCTAAAACATTTCTCAATGAAATACCCCAAACCTAAGTATGCTAAGTAAACATCAAATTATGATGTAGTAAGGCTAGAATATGCCTTAGAAAGATTGGCAAACAATTTAAACCAAGGAAAACACAAAAGTGCCTTAAGGGCAATTAGGGCAAAAATGTGCTCTAAGCTTGGAGAGACTTGGGTGAGTACCCAAATATCATGATAAGACTTTAGTAATATGCTAATGGACATTTTAAATCAATTAGAAAAGAAAACCTAGCTCAAAAACAAGTTAAAACACAAAATGTGCTTTAAGAAGTCTTAAAGCACATTTTTTAGAAATTGTCTTAGAATTGAGTTTTGAGTGGCTAAATGTCCATCATTACTCTTTAATCAACATGTGTACTAATTAGTATCACATTAGGAAGCCTAAATCAATGGGAAATCAAAAATTTCAGAAATATGTGCACTAATTAGTGAATAGTGCCAAATAGTGACTAGTTTAAGTTTTAATCAATATAATAATTAGTTGGTCAACAAAGACCATGACTAGCCTTATTTAAGATAGGGGGCCAGTTTTAAAAGGGAGGATGAGTCACCATAAGTAGTCAAATAAGGAAGAAAAGAAGAGATAAGTAAAAGGAGTACTATTTGCTTTATTAAAGCAAATATCTTATATTAGCCCACTTTTCTTCTTCTCTCTCTTCATTTCCCTTCTTCCCACGGCTTCTTCTTCCCTTCTCTTGCTCCAAAACCGAGAGAGCTTCATCCATGGTGCTCCACCTTCAAATGCTCACCAAGAGTTCATCTTTGCTCCAAATCAAAAACTAAGTATAGATTTCTCTTAGTTAGGCCAAGACCTATCTTTCCATCTTTTCAAATCTTTCAAAGCTCAAGTTTGGTGCCATGGGAAAACTCCATTGATGCAGGAAATCAAGTTTGAAGAGCTCATTGGCTTCTCCATTCTCTTAAGGTAAAAAATGTAAGAAAAACCATGTTTCCACCACTTCTTCTACATGGCCGAAAATTCCTTCTCATGGGGCTTTGTTTTTATGCCTTGTTCTAGCTTGATTTATTCACCAAGGACTAGTGGAGGTCCTATTTCATTCAATGCCCATGTCTACTTTGAGACTTCAAAGGTAATCATCCACTTTTATGCCTTAGAAACATTTCTAACCTAGGTTTTCTTTCCTTGAGGTTAGTGTATTGTTTAGTACTCATGTGAGTCATTGAATATTGGTTAGAACATTGGCAAAGGAAGTTTAAGTGGTGGCCGATATTCATTCAAGAAGAAGGTCTAAGGAGGAAGATAAGATAAGCTTGAGAAAACAAGGTAAATTACTTACCTAATGGTGGTTTAAGATTAAGGAATGAGTTTTAGATGAGTACCAATGTAGCCTAGAGCTTACATTGTGTATTGGATTATATAACCTAAGAAAAAGAACTTAAACAAGCTTATGAACTTGTGACTAAGGAGCCAATGGGAATGAGTTAGTAATATAAGTTTGAGACGGATTTTAAGAGCATTATATCTTCCATGAGATTGATGGGTGTATTTGCAGGTTGAAGGCTTTTATATGTGGGAAATTTAGTGTTTATGTTTAAGTTATTTAAGGGCCTAAGAGCCATGCCATTTAAGAGCCTTAGTGCTATGCAATTTAAGATTATTGTAATATATTGAGTTTGTTGTGATGAGTTGATTTGGGGTGATGAGATATGATGAGAAAGAACTTGATGTGTGTGAGATGGTTGAATGAGGAAAAATAATTTGCTTGGGCATGATAAGATACTAGAGGAGCTATGGCGAAATTTGGATGGAAAGGTGTATAATGCTTTATGGTGATTTAGGTGTGAACTAGAGGATAAAACAATGAGGAGTTTGGATAGCTTGTGCAAGTGTGATGATGTTAGTAGAGGACTAATGAGGTTTAGTTTAGATTGTAATAAGTGGACTTAGGTGATGGAAGAGAAAGGTGTGGGAGAATGTATTCAAACGTCAAGGAAAATGACTAGGAATGTAAATAGTGTGTGATCATGAGGAAGGTGAGTAAGTGAATAAAAGAATGTATAAGTAAGCTCAAGAGTTTAGGAGTGATGAGTAACAAATGAAAAGAAGAGAATTGTGCATGGACATGCAAGATGACCTTGGAAGGTTTAACTAGCAAGATGACCTTGGAAGGTTTAACTAGCAAGATGGAGTGCAATGAGGTTAAAGAGGAGTTATATGGGTTGAAAAGAAACACTTGGGATAGTTAAAGTTTTAGACAAAATGTACATGTTGGAAATGTAAGGAATTATATGACAAATGTAAGGAGTGTTTGTAAGAATTTAGTAAATGTTTGAGAAGATCTTTGGAAGTTGTTTTGGAGAGTTTGGTGGAAGTTATAAGGTGAGTTTAAGTGCCTAAATGGTATTAGGACACATGGGGGAACTTGTGGAGAAGTTTAGTCAAATGGGAATTTAGAAATAAGGTTTTGGAGCCGACCGACCTTGGGACCGGACCTGCAAGGTCGGTCGAGCTCAGTTTACACTACCGGAGAAAGTTTCTGGAACCGACCGAACTTGGGGACCGGACTTGCAAGTTGGGTCGGCTTGTAATTTGTGAAGGAATTGAGTCTCTGGAATTGACCGAACATGGGACCGAACTTGGCAAGTTCGGTCAGGCTTAAATATCCCACGGGGAAACTCTCGGGAATGGACCGACCTTGGGACCGGACTTGCAAGGTCAGTCGGGTAGAATTTTCAAGCGGTAATATGTTCTGGAATGGACCGACCTTAGGTAAGGTCGGTTGGAAGTTCGGTCGAGCCTAAAAATAATAAAAAAAAGAAATTTTAAATTCTAAGGATGGTAATAGGTAATAAGGTGTACCTTTGGTAGGGTGGTAATGATTAGGACCCTAAGAACTTAAGGGATTAAGTTAAGTTAAGTATAAACTTAAAAGTTTAAGGTTAAGTTGTAAGATTAAGTTGTAAGACTTAAGAGGTGTTAGGTGGGAATAAATAAGGGTTAAGTAAGTTAAGTACGTTAAGTAAGTTGGATTAAGTTAAGTGATTAACAACCTAAAACTGAATGAATGTTTTAGGACTTGGAGTTTGGACTTCGGAAGAGAGTAAGCAACCGAACGACCAACGGTGAACGGTACAATTCTTCTTGTGACCTGCTTGCTAACGAGGTGTCCCTCGGCTTGTGTGCTAATTGTTTTTGTGTGCTCACTAAACAAGATAAAGCATGCAACCGGAATATTATGTTTATTGTATTGTTGTGTGATGTTTGAAAACTAACACAACATACCGTGAGAACTTACTAACCAACGTTTAGTAAGGAATTGAGTGAGACTAAGGAACGCTCCCTAATATGGGTTGATATAAACCGAAGAGGTTAACCAACAAACATGGTCTAGAGACTACTACTAACTGGAACTTGAGTGAGGAAACCCGGGACCGATCTCCGGTCATGCATGCTAAGAAAAAGGGGGTCGGTATCTATAGAAGATACGTCTCCCGCTTAAGGACTTGTCTTCGGACTTGTAGCCTAGGGCCGGTTGCCGGCTCAGCTACGCTGGACTCCCGTCCAGGGTAGGTGGCATTAAGATGGTGCGGTGGGATCACCTAAATCCCAGGTTTGGACTTAGGATACAACCATTCCCCTCCAGGAACAGTTTATATACTGATAATAAGTTAAGATTAAGATTAAGGTATGGTTAAGATAAGTTGCAACCATTCCTTTTTAAAGGATGGTTTGTATTATTAAGATTAAGATTAAGGTACGGTTAAGATAAGTTGCACCATTCCATTTTAAAGGATGGTTTGTATTATTAAGATTAAGGTATGGTTAAGATAAGTTGCAACCATTCCTTTTTAAAGGATGGTTTGTATTATTAAGATTAAGATAAACTACATCCACTCCTTATTAAAGAATGGTTGTTTCTAAGATTAAGATAAGACTAAGATTGAGGTGAGATAAGGATGGACTAAGATTAAGAGGGAACATTACTTAAGGAGTTAAATAATTAACTCTCTAATTAAGGGAACGCATTTAAGTCGTTCATTGTGTGTGAACTTTGATTGTTCATATCTGAGTTGTTGTTTTACTGCACTTTCTATTATGTTGTGCATCTAATCAACCTCCATGTTATCGACAATTAGTCGTCGTAGCCACGTTAGCTTGGGGGCCATGAGAGGATCATACCAGCATTCGTGCTGACCCCCTTTGGGGGCTGTTTTTACTACACAGGTACATCAGGAGGCGGCCATCGCGAGAGTAAGAAGGGGTACAAGTGTTACGGGTTAAGTGTGGCCTACGAGTTGTGCATGTACACTCGTATGGCAATTGAGTTAGTAAGATGTATAGGTGTGAGGGGGTTGTAAGAAATATGTAATTGGTTAAGGTTGTGTTACTAATGTTCGGTATATTCTGTAGTCAGACCGTGGCAAGGTCCTGGATTGTAAAGAATTCCGCTGTGACATGTTTTATATATACACTGTTAAGTTGCGCGAGACCACATCAGGATTGAGTTGGGGTGTAACAAAAAGTGGTATCAGAGCGTAGTTACGCTCTGAAGACAAGAAATACCAAATTTAGAAGAATATTGAAGTTGAGATTGAGTTATGGGTTAAGGGATTGAGAGATAGAGTGAGAGGTGCGTTAGTCAGGACTTCCCGGTGTTTGCCGGATATCCATAGTACCTAGACCCGCCCTCCACTCCCCTAACCCTGATTGTGGAAAAACGCTGAGAGAAGCAGCCTTCATACTCGGAAACCCGATCTGGCAGTTAGCTAACAGATAAGCAAGGTAAGCAATACGAGAAATAATTGGTTGCACAACAGTTACGGAGAACTTGGAGGTTTTTAAAGGAGCACAACAGAGAAACAGGCGCTACCTATGGAATCCTATCAATAAGGAACGGTAATTACCGGCAACATGGGTCGACATGCTACGCAGTCGAAATAACCCGCAATACCAATGATAAGGAATGCACTACGGGTGCAATAGAAAGGAAAAGGGAAGTGACATGAGTACCGGACAGTGGTCCGAAGGAGCATAACAGTAGGGTAATACAAAGCATGAGGATTGAGATTACTGGAAGGTCCAGTTAAGAACCGGGAACTCCAAACCCCATACAATGAAAAAAGTTACAAACCTGCCCGACATAACACGGACAACGGTGGAAACATATATAATTGTATACCGAAATAGGACTACGATGTAGTGCCTAAAGGAGAATCATTACTGAGTAACCACAACAAAATGTGTGGAGACAGGAGCGAGGATTAAGACATAAGAAAATATTAAGGGGTTCCCTCAGAAAGAGGAACGCCCTGATAAATGACAGTACTGTCAAACAACAAGGAAACTACCAGATGGTTGGTTATCCAAAATAAGAGATTATCGAAGGAGTCCCGAGGACTACCAATTACATGGAAATTAGAAGGAAGTATCGCTACCAATGTACCTTGCACCAATAGCCCATCCTGCATGGCGCACTTGCCATAGCAAGTGCTACCACGGTTAAGCTACACGGAAAGCCATCATGGAAAATAGGAGAACGCTACAGTTGTAGCACATATTAATACCGGATTGTAAATCCATAAGAACAGAAAAATAGACCTTGGAAAGGCCCGACGGCCTGACCATGATGAGATGAGGTGACACACCAGTCAGCCGGAGCAGAACTTGGACATAATATTAGACCATATGGATGTTAGCAACAGTACAACAACAACCGACAGTGCGGTAAGAACACCAACCCGGATCTCAAAGAGGAACCTGAGAGATCGCTCAACAATCCGAGCAAAAACACTATATAAGCAATAATATACAAGGGATGTATTATAAGATACGATTGAGACGGTTGACGCAACGACTTCCAACGAAAATGGGATAAGACTCCCAAAGTGACCATTAAGAATACCAATAACAAACATTCTACAATGAAGATGTTGGAAAACCCAAGAGACAAGGGTAAAAGAGAATAAACGTAAGCTATAACCTGCTGAGGATTAAAGACGTACAACCCTGGAAAAGGAAAGCCCGGAGGACTACCCCCACAGAGCGGGCATAGTCGAGCCGAGCAAACTGATGAATGACAGTTAATACTGTTTGTCTAACTCATTAACACCCAAGTATGATTGATCATCAATGGGTGGCGTAGTCAACGGAAGTTGAACGAAGCGTTGAGATGGAAGTATAAGACGACAGGATGATATCCAACTTGGACACCGTAAGGCAAACCCCTAAGACGAACCTAACCTTGATTGTTAAAAGACGTAGTCTAGTAAAATGACGGTATATTCGAGGACACTAAGTAACCTCAGATCTCCTGAATAGACTTCCATAGCAGGAAGCAGGATGCAGCAACTTACCATGAAACCCACACTACATTTAATATGTAACCTAATTGTGGATAGTGTTTAAAGGACCAGAAACCCGACACTACATTTAATATGACCTAGAGATAAATAAGAGTGCAAATAATGAGCTGAGACATTAAGCATTAAGAGCCTACGAGCCAAGGATGTTAACCACATCAGAGCCCGAGGCGCAGTAAGTTATAAGAAAGCTTGTTTAAGCCACGAAGGAACTACAATTCATAGATAGGAACGGTTACCAAACCCATAACTTAAATTGTGGAAAATATTGCCAGGGAAAAAGCACCAATGAGAATATTGAAATAATGCTGAGGCCATGAGTGGGAATGAACCCCTCAAAAAGGCTTTCACTTATTAGAGATGCAATACGCTTTTGCTAGAGAATGGAAACTGTAAAATTGAGATTACTTTATAACATATCAGATACACTTGAGTAATAAGGAAGGTTGCACAGATAGACCCCATATCCAACACCCAGGATGTAAGAATTAGTAATGGTCAGAGATAAACATTGAGATTGCACATTATGACACGTCAAGTGACCAATGCTCAAAAAAGCTTGTGATTCAGTGGATGAATTCTTCAGTATCCAGTTAAATTACATGGTAGATAACATCACTAAGGATGAAAGAAAGCGAGAGAAATTAGCCTACTTACGAATCTGAGATTGGAGCAGAACATCTTCATATTAAGAGTTAACTATTTTACAGCACGGTATGACAACCGCCATACACCGGAATGAGAGAACTCCCAGTGTGTTTACACCAAGAAGGGATTGAGTATAAGGTAAGACATTAGAATAAATGAGTAAGAGGTTGCACCATCAATGGGCAACATGGTAAGGGCCAACTACCACGGTAGTAGTGGTCGTGAGTACAATAGTTATATAAGGGGAATTAAGTCGTGGTGCGCGGTAAAGCGACCGTTAGGTATGAGCCGTCAAATATTGACACAGAGGCAATGAGATTTATGAGTTAAGACCAATATAAGTAAAAATAAGATGGTAGACGAACTGAGCATTGATGCCAGTAGTCTGGACCTGGTTAGGTAAGATTTCGCAGGAAGCACACTACCCATTCCTTAAGGAACTGGAAGTGCATTCCTAGTAGCATAAATATGAGAAACAAGATAAGAGGCTCTACGGAAAGAGACCTCAATTATTAAGAGACCGAATCAGTACGGGATACAGAAAGAGCTAGAGCATACAATACCAAGAACACAATAATGGATTTCCCTTGATTAACTTCAAGAAGAACAATAAATGTTATTATGGAACGATGAAGAGGAGATCAACAACAGAATACTTTATAATTAGCAATAGCTAAACGTGTGACGGACACTATGAGTTTACTAAAACGAGACGTGGGACGACTGCACCCCACAGGGCTTGCAGGCCTGACATGCTCATTTATGAGTTAGTTAGGTAAGTAGTAATGTACCAGTAAGGTACCCCATGCATGTGGACGAGTGGTGTAAGGAACACGGGAAGTAGTCGACTCCGTACCACCGACAACGACGCAAGATCAGACAAGAGCAGCTACTACCACAAATAGTCGAAGAGAAGAATTCAGTTGAACCAGCAACACAGAGGAACCAGAGAACAAGTAATTAAGGACTATGAAGTGCGAAGAACACGGATTGTTAAGTACAGACATTGGACATATCTTATGATGTAAGAGATTAAACTATAAAGTGCAATAAGCACTAAACAGTAGTTTCACATTAAGAATCATCCTCAGACCAAAGGTCAGTTGAGGGGAACAATTTAGACATTCGAGAAAATACTAAGAGTATGAGCATAAGATCTTCAAGGAGAATGGATAGACGAGTTACAACTCATTAAGGCCGTGTATATATAAAGATAACACGTGTCCATTGAGACAATTAAGCCTAAGATTATCAGAGTCGTGCAGCGGAAGCTAGCAGACCACTACCTTTGAGATTAGACCAAACTAAGTTAAGGAAACGGTATAAGTACCGTTAAGAATCCTCGATACAGAGACTAAGTCATTTCTGATCGAATTATAAGTAAGATAGATGACGTGGAAGCTAGAATGCTTGGTGAGAATTAGACATCTTGAACTTATGTTCAAAGATGATGTAACGCTGATTACGTGGGCGTAATCCATTTTAAGGGGGTAGAGCGAAAACCGCTTAGCGTATGTTTGTGTACTGAGTACATAAACTACGGTGTGCATAGCACAAAATAATTTGAGAATATGTTTTACATAAACATTTTGAGATAAATCATGGTTATTGCACACATAAGATGTGAATACCATACATATTAAGTACCTATCTTGTTAACTCCTGTGTGAGTACAAGTTAAGAGAATTATAGAAGAGGATTAAGGAGACTTAAGAAATAAGAATATATGAGGTATGAGTCAATATGAGACTATGTAGGAGATAAGAATAAGATAACATTATGAGATACAATTTGATATGATTATGAGTTAGGAAATAGTAATGCTATGTGGTATGATACAGTGGAAGTTGGTATGAGACTGATATAGAATTTAGTAGGAATTTAAGTCTTGAGGTAATTACTAAGAGATGAATTGGGAATGTTTGATGGAATGAGTCCACACTTTGGAGATGTATTGATTATGATTAGAAGAACTAAAAAGATAGAAAATTGGACATGAGTGAATTATTTGGATGTTTGAAAATGACGTGGGAGTGGAACTTGATTTTCTAGGGATCAAGGGAAACCAAACACAAATTGGGGTGGAAGGATAGTTCTACACTGATGCTGATCACATCAGGGTTGGATGATTCCTGAAACTCCCTACCAGTGGTCACAATTAAATCACACTATGGATAGAGGCCTTAGGATAAAATGAAATTGGAGCTGATTATATTTTTAATTAGAGGAATTATTCCTCACATGACCTCGTAAAAAGGATTACCCTTTTTACTGAGTCTCGCCCATGAAGTCGAGGACGCACGAGCCTTTGTCTTCGGACCGGTGACATGGGGAGAGCAGAGTGTTTTGTATTCTGGCCCATGGTGACGAGGACGAATGAGCCATTGTCTACGGACCGGTGACATGGGAGAATACGTTGGAAATTATGTGAATGTTTTAATCATCAAAAGAAACAAGGAGAATTTTGAGTGTTATACATGCTTAAGCATGTTGTGTGATATTTAAGTATAAGAATATGGCGGATCTAATGATCCAATGAGATTAAGTATACAGAAGTATGATCTATATGATCTGAGGAATGAGGTAAGATATGTATCCTAATAAGATAAGGTGCATGGGAACTTTGGGGACAAAGTTCTTTTAAGGGGGGTAGATTGAAATACCCCAAACCTAAGTATGCTAAGTAAACATCAAATTATGATGTAGTAAGGCTAGAATATGCCTTAGAAAGATTGGCAGACAATTTAAACCAAGGAAAACACAAAAAGTGCCTTAAGGGCAATTAGGGCAAAAATGTGCTCTAAGCTTGGAGAGACTTGGGTGAGTACCCAAATATCATGATAAGACTTTAGTAATATGCTATCGACAATTAGTCGTCGTAGCCACGTTAGCTTGGGGGCCATGAGAGGATCATACCAGCATTCGTGCTGACCCCCTTTGGGGGCTGTTTTTTACTACACAGTTACATCAGGAGGCGGCCGTCGCGAGAGTAAGAAGGAGTACAAGTGTTACGGGTTAAGTGTGGCCTACGAGTTGTGCATGTACACTCGTATGGCAATTGAGTTAGTAAGATGTATAGCATGTGAGGGGGTTGTAAGAAGAATATGTAATTGGTTAAGGTTGTTGTACTAATGTTCGGTATATTCTGTAGTCAGACCGTGGCAAGGTCCTGGATTGTAAAGAATTCCGCTGTGACATGTTTATATATACACTGTTAAGTTGCGAGACCACATCTGGATTGAGTTGGGATGTTACACTCAAAATCAATGTTTCTTCATCGAGAATTCCGAACAACTTCAAAAGTTTTCCAACTTAGTTTTCAAACCCAAAACTAAACCGTTTTTGGGGAACATGGGATGTCTAACACCTTCAAAGAACATGTTCTTCCTAGTTAGCCATCACTTGTCTCCCTTCCAAAATAAAAATCCGAGGCGGGACAATGGGGTCATAACCTTCCCTTAGCGTAGTCTGGATCTCTTTAGGCGTGGCATTAGGGTGACAAACCTCCCCTATTTGTAGCCTAGATTTTTACAAGGCGGGGTGCTAGTGAAGTAACGACCTTCCTAGTTGCAGCCGGGATTTTAGAATCGTCTAACTCTCTTCCGCTCGATTTCAATGTTTTCGGTTTTTAACGTTTTAAAACACGGGAGTTAGAGACATTATTCGGGTTCGACCGAGAACATCTCATTCACGGTGTTTCTCTTTGAATCCTATTTTTCGACTAAACTTATTGCCCCATCTTTCGAGCCTTGGCACTTACCATTAATTAAGTGTCGTGTTCGAGGGGGTACATAGGGTAATCTCTCGGGATTATCCGCCCTTTTACAACAAAAATGGGTTTTCAGTTTTAAAAACTTAAAGAGAGACAATGTTGACAATCATTCCTACAAACAATTCAGTCCACCATCATCTCACTCTAAATTCGAAATATCCCAAAACATCAACCCTCTTAAAATCTCAAATCCGAAAAACCCGGGATCTCTACTCAAACTTCAATTGTCTCACACACTTAAATCATTATCCAAACTCAAATCATTCCAAATTTGAAACATCTCCTGAATCCCAACTTCTTCCAAACTTCTATAGTCTCATAGGCCCGAGTGCCCCACAGACTTGAACATCTCGATCTCTCCACTATTTTTGGATTCCAATGTCTCACAGGCTAGAGCGTCTCACAGACTCGAACATCTCACGAACTCGAATGTCTCACAGACCCGAGCGTCTAACAGACTCAATCATTCTGAGATTTCAACGTCTCATAGACCTAAGTGTCTCATAGACTGTAACCACCCAAAACTCGAAACTTCTTGAAACTCCGAACCTTTCTAAAATCTCAAACACCTCAAATATCTTCAAGCTCCACAAATATCAAAATCTCCAAAAATCCGAAAACTGTGAACTACGTAAGGTCTAATCTCAACAGGGAATTGAGTACGTAGGCAGCCCATCTAGGGTGCGACCCCATTCTAAACAAAAACCTCTTTCCCCTTCTAAGGTGAATCCCATGTCTCTTAAAACGTTCAAACCCCCTTTGACTTCCATAAGCGCTTGACTTCTTCAACTCTCAAAATCAAACTCCAAATATTTCATTCTATACTCATTCGAATTCATTAATTCTTCTTCTTGGCGCTAGCTTGGCAGAAAAGCTCGCCTCAACCACTCGTTTTCTCTCCCCCTATTCTAATCCTATCCTTGGCTTTTAAATGAATCTCTCTAATAAGGTTTTGAAAGAAGCAATCCCGACAATTGGACACTGAGGTTTCCTCGGGCACCAATCCGAAGTCGTGGTCGTTGCCACTTCTAAGGGGTGTAACCCAGTGCGAACCCAACATAGAATCTCTGGCTTGATCAGATAAGTCCTATCCATAGGCAATAAATCATAGGAGTCAATTAACGGTTCCTATAACCCTTCTCCTCCCTTCCTAGTTCCTTAGGTCAAACTAGGTGGCGACTCTAGTCAATTTCTGCCTATAGGGCATAAGTCCGCGTGGAGCCCATTGAGAGCGGGTGTAGTGCTCACTAGCATTCCCCATAAGCTTTCAGGGAAAGACGGACGATGTAGTAGGTATTTGAGGGATGCTAGAATAACGGGTTTTCACCCTCCACAGAATGGAATTTCTAGGATCTAGGCTTTTCAGTCAATAACCATATTTAGGTAGACACCCCCCTCCTCATACCGAAAAATCACCCTCCATAAAGGCAACACTCACAATTCTCAGCCAAGGAACTGATTTGAGGGAGAGAGAGAATAGGGGAAAACTGTCGCTCAGCACCACAATGGAGAACGCTCTTCACGATAGAACTGATATGATGTAAAACAATTAGAAGTGAAAGAAATTAAATAAGGTTCCCTTCCTAATTTATTAAATAAAATAATTACCTTAGTTGTTTTAAGCAAAGACTTCCTTGCCCTTGACATTTAAAAGAACGCCGACCAAGTCCCACAGACATAAGTAATGTAATCCATCTTAGATAACAACAATATAAACCGGACATAATATAATGTTTGCAATTATACAGGTTATAACATTGTAGCCTTAGCATAGAATACCTATGTGACTAACTATATCAGATTCACCAACTTTGAGGGCAAAGTTCTTTAAGGGGGTAGATTGAAATACCCCAAACTTAATTATGGTGACTAAATTACTCTAATATGATATTTGAAGTCCTAATAGCGCCTAAAGAGTATTGGTGAAGAAAATAAAAAGCACAAAATGTAAATTGTGTGTTACGTAACTCTAGGAGGTCTATGACCTAGGTTAGGATCCTAGATGGATTTCTAAGGCTTAGTTAGGCCTAATTAATGTACGGGAACAATTCTCGAAGTAAAAGGATCCATAAAATGGATTTAAAAAAACGTTAATAGAGCTTTTTAGAGCATGTTTTTCAAGAAACCCCGAAAATGTGACATTGAGTGGTCAAATGGACCCGTAAAAGTTATGGTCAATCAAATAACTATAATTGAACATTAATGGAAGCTTAATAACCATTAAAATTAATAAAAGGAGAAAAATCCAGAAAACGGCCCGGTTGGTGAAGTGCTAAAACCGGGTAATTAACGAGCGTTAACACGGAAAGACGAAAACGCGCCCAGCTTAATTAGCTAGAGGGGGCCAGTTTTATTAAGTGTATAACACTCTCCATCACAAATTAATAAGTTAGTCAAAGTAGGTCAAAAAGTAAAAGTGAAAAAAAGGAAAAAGTAAAAAGGGTAGTTTTTTCCTCTCTCCTCCCACCGTATTCACCCTCCTCCCTTCCTCCATTTCTGGCGATTTTGCAAGCCCTCCATGGCAGCCCTCTTCCTCCTCTTGCCCAAGCCACATTCTTGCTCCAAATCAAAAATATTGCATATTTTCGTTCCACTGACCAAGGGCTACATTCCCCTCTTTTCAAAATCCCAAAACCATGAAGTTCATCTCCATGGGTATATCCCATTTGAAGAGAAATTTGGAGCTTCTTGGAGCTTGGAGTCTCCTCATTGTTGTAAGGTAAGAAAAATCAAAAAAATCCACTCCTTCCTTCATCACTTATGTGGCCAGTTTTTGACTCCCCAATTTCCTTGTTTTCCTTCATTGAATGAGTCTTGTTCAAGCTTCAAAAGCTTATGGGGATCCCTCCTTTGTTTCATGGCAAAAACCCATTTCTACGGTTTCCAAGGTAATGACCAATCTTAGTGCCTAAAGCATTTTAATTTATGAGTTTAGTGTTTTTACTTAGACTCAATTCCTTTATTGATTGTTGGGTTGGAATTGGGCAATTCGATTTGCCCTTGACCGATTGGGAGCCAAGAGAAATGAGAAAGAAGAGAGAGAAGAGAAGACTTGAAATAAGAACTTAAGAAATTTAAGGTAAAGAATTTACCTTAATCCTTATCTAATTGTTTTAGAATATTGGGTTGTGCAAATTAATGAATGAACCCAAAATTTGTACTAGGAATGTGCTTGGTTGAAATATGAGAGAATTGTGAAATTGATGGTTGAATTAAGGGCCTTGGAGCCAAGTGGTTATGATTATGCTTATATTGATGTTTGATGAGTTTTGGATAGAACCTTGTGTGCTGGTAGGACCCTTTATGGGTGTGGTTAGTTTTGGATTGGTTTAGGTGAGAATTGATGAATTTAGGAATGTTAGATTTGTGGGGAAGTTATGGCAAAATTTGTGTAGAAACTAGGTGTTTTTAGGTGACTTTATGAATTAGAGAAACTAGGAACAAATGGTGATTGATTTGGGTAGTTAACCATCTTGAGATGGTAGTTGGAGAACTAGAAAGAGAAGAGTAAAAATCTGTAGCAAAGGGGTTGTTTAAGTGCCTTAGGAGTTTTAGTGAAGGTTGTGAATTTAAGACTTTGAGAATGAGGAATCAACTTGGGTATTAGAAGTGCATTTTCTTGGAAGAATAAGAATGGTCAAAATGAGTGAGAACAAAGTGGAAACTGTCAAGAGGAAGTTAGAAATGCACAAGTGTGCAAAATGCAAAAATGTAAGAATGAAAATGTAGGAATTGAACAAGAATTGGGGTAAGGATTGGACCAATGATTCAAAGAGGTTTTAAGAGTGTTTTAGGGTGTTTAAACATGTGGAAAGATTAGGAAAAGATTGAGTGTGGATTAGGGGTTGATTTAGGGTCGAAAAATTACAAGAGTAGTAGTTTTTAGCAGGGTCCGAGACCTAGGTTAGGAACAAGGTCCCGGACCACATTAAAATTCATGCTGAGAATGCAATGCCAACTTTGGTGGGGAATTAAGATGGGGACAAGGTCTCGGACCACTTTGTTTTTTCAGCTGAAATTTTGGTTTTTAATTGATCAGGGACTTAGGGTAACGACCAAGTCCCGAACCACCTCTAGAATTGTCCCGAGATTGTTTTAAAGGGGCCTAATGGTGGGGAATTGATTGGTATTGGTTTTATCTGTTGTTTAGTACTTTTTGGTGACATGTAAATGTCTTTAGAAGGATAAACAAGTGCTAGAAATGATTGAGAAGTGAGAACTTAAATTAACAAGAGTAAAACCGAGATAACAAAATAACGGTGTAAGTGTGGGAGTAGTAGTTATTTACATACCGTAATGCCTTCATGTAATAAGAACATTTGGAATGATATTAGTGGATCAAGTGTGAACCGGATTACACTGATTTATGTGCTTGTGTGCTTGTGTGCCGACTTAATCAAGATAAAAGCATGAAAATGATTTATTGCATTTGATACGTATGTCTTGATGCATGCTGTATGAACTAACATACTTAAATGAATGTGCGGTCTAACTTAGTGTAATAGCCCGACTCGTGGATGTGTATTGCTGGATTAGAGACTCGTAGGAAGAGTCGTTCGCATATTAACAAAAACGTGGAAACACACGAAAACTATCGAATCAGGAATAACGATAATGCAAACCTATGAACTCATTAGAACGTGAGAGAGTTGTACGGGATTAGTTACTCCCGATAACGGCAAGAAAACCGAAATGAACAATCCTTTAAATAATTAATAGTGGAAAGATATAATGAACCTCTACTTAGAGGATGATGATAGTTCTAAGAAAATAACTTATGAGAAAAGTAAAAGACACATAAAGGACCGTCAAACTCCTTTAAAAGATAGTCGATCTACGATATGAGGATTCGACCTAAATTGAGAAAATGTCCCGAACTTAAAAAGTATTCGATAAGTTGGGGAAACCCTTAAATCTGAGAGTACTAGACATTAAGAAAATTCCCTAAGCTATTAGATGATATCGAGGGAGGTACTTCTAGGCTAATCTATATGATTACAATATAACTCCGAGAGAGGAGTTTTTGGGAAATTGAGTAGTCCGGTAGAGATACGGACGTTTGAGAATTTGAAGAGCTAAGTGTATAGTTCAGTTTGATAGTCGAACCTTCCCATTATGCTAGACCCGGAGTAGGGTTAAAACCGGGGAAGTAAGACTTGTATTTGAAAGCCCGGTGGTGAGTCTTGTGTATAACTTTGCCCGGAGGTCATGGGTAATGACTTAAAAGATATCCTTTCGAGAATTTGAGATTGAGATTTGAGAATTTAAGATTTGAGGATTGCGAATTGAGTTGAAACTTAAGAGATTTGAGAATTGAGTTGAGAAGTGTAGAAATTGAGTTTGAATTGAGAAATTGAGAATTTGAGTTTGAGATTGAGAGCAAGAGAGTTTGAGTAAGACTAACCCAAGAGAATGGGTAAGGTAATGAATAAGTGACTAAGGCATAGTGAGGTAGAAACCCTCAAGGCCGAAGAGTAAGTTAGTGCTAACTAAC
Source organism: Limonium bicolor (assembly GCA_023374045.1). Classification (NCBI taxonomy): domain Eukaryota; kingdom Viridiplantae; phylum Streptophyta; class Magnoliopsida; order Caryophyllales; family Plumbaginaceae; genus Limonium; species Limonium bicolor. The sequence goes on along the minus strand of CM041783.1, from coordinate 19,836,739 downwards.
GAACTTGTTGTGTTAGTAGTAATTGTATTCCTTGTTTGAATGCCTTTGAATGTGAGCAAGATTATTGAATTAAAATGAATCTCATGTTCTCGACCAAGTAGTCGGCGTACCCCCGCTAGCACGCGGGGTATGCAAATTTCATACCAGCAATTCGCTGAGCCCCTTGGGGCACTCTTTTTTACTTTCCAGGTACTTCCGAGCCGACCATCGTTCGAGATTGTAAGACGGGTTTGCTGTGTAAGCATGGGTAGATGATTAATGAAAGTTGTATTTAATTGTAATGTTAAAATTGTAAGTCCGAATTGCATCAGAAAAATTGATGATTGTAGAGACTCGGAATAGAATTGATTTGAGGTTTGGATTGTATCATGATTTGATTAAGAAATGGAATGTATTGTTTGGAATAGAGTACTCGGTATATTAGTTCATCAGACCAATATTGTAATTTGTATTTGGATCTGGCCTTATTAGTCATGTGGGTGACTAACGGCATTGTATCACCCGTCGTTAGAGTAAGAATTCTGCTGCTTTGGTATTGGTAAGTGAGACAGTTTAAGAGGTAAAGACTTTATTAGCAGTAGGGGTGTTACAAAAAACTTATTGGGAGCCTTCCTTAATTCAAGACAAAAAAAACTTAATTCTAGAGCTCTAAAGGTAAAGCCCTAAATTTTGTGCTTTAAGCCCTCTTCTTGAATCCTAGGGTTATTTCAATGAGTCTAAGTGTTTTTACTTAGACCCATCCCCCATTTGAATAGCGATTTAGAGTTCTTGGTAATTAGATTGCTCTTGGCCAATTTTGCATCAAGAGGAATGAAGAAGAGAAGGAAAAGAAGTAAAAAGGAGAACTTGGGAGATTAAGGTAAATGACTAAGCTTAAGGGCTATCCTATATGATTTACAATTATGGGATGAGAAATTTAAAAGGATAAACCAAAATTGAGTTGAAAATGTGTTTTGTAGTTAGAAGAGAGAATTGTGAATTTATATGTGATTTAAGGGACTTGGAGCCAAGTGGTTTATGATTATTGCATTATAATATAATTGGTGAATTGTGGATGATTTGGATGAATTATGTGCTGGTAGAACCCACTATGGGTTTGCTTGTTTTGAATTGATTAGGTGAATGATATTGAGCATGCTAGGATTGTAGGGAGGTTATGGTGAAATTTCTGTAGAAAACCGAGTGTTTAATGTAAAGTTAAGAGGTTGGAGAACCTAAGTGTGGTTAGGAGAAAGTAGAGTGTAAATGAGTGGATTAAACTCACCAAGAACTAGAGTATAAGAGTTGGATTGAGAAGAACAAAAATCTGTAGCTATTGAGTAGTAAGAGTGTCTTGGAAATTCTAGGAAAGAACTTGAGTGTTTAACTTGGGGAATAATGAATGAGCTTGGGTAACAGAGATCTAAATGCCTAGGAAGAATGTGTCATGGTCAAAATGATTGTAGGAGAAACAATGGAGTTAAAGAATTGGTGAGCAAAAGTGCAACTTAGGAATTTTGGAGCTAAGTTGCAAAGTGCAGAATTTTTGAGTGGAAACTTATAAAATTGGACAATGATTGAGTAAAGAGTTTGACCACTGATTTATGAATGTTTAATGAGTGTTAAAGGTGATATAAAATGTTTGGAAGCATGTGGAAAGATTAGAAAATGATTGGGTAAGAATTAAAGTTGGAATAGAGTTTAAAAACAGTCAAATGCAATAAGACCATTCTTGGTCTGGGTTTGCAAACAAGTACGCAAACCCGGACCACCTCTTAAATTTGGCAGAATGTTTCTCCGCTGGATTGGTCCGGGTTTACAAACTGGGATGCAAACCCGGACCAACCTAAAAACACGGTAGTAAGTTGATCAAAGAGATGGTCCGGGTTTGTAAACAAGTACACAAACCCGGACCAACACAAAATGCTCTAGAATGTTGGAAAATGGAATTTGATGATGGGGAATTGAATGATGATGGTTTTAGATGATGATTAAGACTTGGTTAATGACATGTAAAGGTCATTAGGGGTATAAACAAGGGTTAGATTGAATGTGAAAGTGAGAACTTAAAATTACATGAGTAAATATGAGATAACGGGGCAACGGGGTTAATTACGGGCGCGATAGCCGTTTAGATTCTGTAATTGCTTTAACGTTAATAGAAACGTTTTTAATGTAACCAGTTGTTCGGGAATAACCTGAGGAGCGGGAGATGACACGTTAGAGTAAATCCTTGGTTATATGGTTTTCTTGTAACTTTGTCCTGCCGAGTTACGCTCGGCTTGTGTGCTACTTGTTATGTGTACCGACCTAATAAGATAAAAGCACGAAAATGTTTATTGCATTTATATATTATATATATATATATCTTGACGCATGTTGTGTACTAACCATCCTTGCTTGAGTGCGTGGTCTAACTGAATGTAGTAGACCGAGTCGTAAATGATTAACATTTAGTTAGTGACTGATAGAAAGAGTCGAACCACGAATTAATGTAACTTGGAGAAAACACATAAGAATTCTTAATTAGAGAATAAATATAGTTCAACTTTACGAACTTAATTGAAAACTAAATATAGTAAACTCCTTTTTATTGGTTGTCAGGACAACGATAGTTAAATTTTATGAACTCACTAGAATGTGAGAGAGATGTATGGGACTAGTGAACCCCTTTTTAATGATAGTCGACCTCCTATATGAGGATCCGACCCAATATGAGAAAACGAGCTGAACACATAAGTATTCGAAATGATGGGGCAACCCTTAAATTTGAGAATACAAGAATTCAAGAAAGTTCCCTAAGTCATTTGATGACATCAAGAGTGATGCTTCTAGACTAATATACATAATTATGTTATGACTCCAATGAGAGGAGTGATTGGGAATATGAGAAGTTCGAGAGAGATTCGGACGTATGTGAACGAAAGAGGAACTAAGAGAGTAGTTTCGGTTGCTAGTTGAATCTTCCCACCATGCTGGACCCTGTGTAGGGTCGAAGCTGGGGAAGTAAGACTAGAACCCAAAAAAGCCATGTGGTGAGAATTATGAATGTCTCTGCCCGGAGGTCAAGAGAATTGACTTGAGATTATTTAAGAGAATTGATTTGAGAATTATTCGAGGGAAGAATAATTGAGAAAATAAGATCGAGACCAGTAGTGTCTGTAGAACTAAGAGAACAAGTAAGGTATCCAAAGAGAATGGATAAGATATTGAATGATGAGAATGAGACATTAGTGAGGTAGAAGCCTCAAGGCCTAAAGAGTAGGATAATGTAGACTAACAAACCTAATGAGTTAGTTTTGTGATTGTATTCATATGTTGAATGCTTGTGTTGAATGCGAGCATGTTGTGTGTTTACCACATTTCATGTTTTGATTTAAATAAAATCAATCGCATGCTTAGACGATAGTTAGTTGGGTGTAACCCGGTAGTAGCGGGTTGCACGACTACCATACCAGCAACGGTGCTGAGTCCCTTTAGGGCCACCCATTATTTTTGAGGTACAATGGAGCTGATTACAGTTTGAGAGTAGGACGGGATTTCTGCTAGAACGGGTAGTTGAATTGTTTAAATTATAATCGTTTTATTGTAAGTTCGAAATTGTATCGGCAATGGATTGTAATAGTCTCGGTATAGATTTGAATTGAGGATTGTATTATGTGACTCGGTTTAGTATGAATGAGAATTGTGTTTGTGTAAGTACTCGGAATTTCGGTCCATTAGACCGTTACTGTAATGAGTTAGGCCATGTTAGTCATGTGGGTGGGTAACGGCATTGTGTCACCCCCGTTATTTTGGATTATTCGCTGCGAAGGTAATGATGAACGAGGAAATTAGTTGTTAATAACGAGATTAACGGTAGGGTGTTACAAGATATGTCTTGTTTTCCTTGAATGTAACACCCCATCCTAAGCCATTCGTGGTTATCGTAAAACTGAACACTTAATCGAATACGTCGCAGCGGAGATAACAAACACCTGGACCTTGCCACGGTCTGATCGTTAGAATATACCGGCCTTAACATTTACAATACTTATCCAACTCAAAACATCACCAACCACAATACCATAACCAACGAGTACAAGTATCTTAAACATTAATCCCAAACTTACATCAGTTTAATTAAAACGTCGGTGCACAGGCGCAACCCGAACTCAAAATAAACGTCCCACCCTAAGTCTAACCGCTCCTCTCTCGCAGTGCCTCCTCATGGGTCTCTTACCTGCAAGTGTAAAAATAGCCCCCGAGGGGGTCAGCACGAATGCTGGTACACCCTCTCATGGCCCCCAAGCTAACGGGACTACGACGACTAATTGTCGATAGCATGGAAATTGATTACATACACAAGCATAATATGAAGTGCAATAACAATAACCACAGATGAACATAAATAGTTCACAACAATGAACGACTCAAGCGTTCCCTTATCAAGTGGGTTAGTAACCCCCTCCTTAATCCTCATTTCCTTAATCTCAGTTCCTTACCTTACCTTAATCTTAATCTCAATCTTAATCTTAATCTCAGTATACAAACCTTTCCTGGAAGGGATTGGTTGTAGCTTAATTCGAACCTGGGATTTAGGTGATCCCACCGCACCATCTTAATGCCACCTACTCTGGACGGGAGTCCAGCGTAGCTGAGCCGGCAACCGGCCCTAGGCTACAAGTCCGAAGACAAGTCCTTAAGCGGAGGGCGGATCTGATTCAGATACCGTCCCCTTTTCCTTAGCATGCATGACCGGAGATCGGTCCCGGGTTTCCTCACTCAAGTTCCAGTTAGTAGTCATCTTAATCACCATGTGCTAGCTAAGCCTTAACGGGCATTAACCATCAACCATCAAACTTAACTCTCATTCTTAGCTCAGTAAGTACTAAACTTGGTTAGTAACAATCTCAAGTCTCGCGGGTTAGTGTAAAGATAACACAAACACAACGAGAATAAATATAACCGGTTGCATGCTTTATCTTGTTTTAGTCATAGCAAATAAACAGATAGCACACAAGCCGAGGGATACCTCGTTAGCAAGCAGGTCACAAGAAGGATTGTACCGTTCACCGTCGATCGTTGTTTGTTTAACCTTCTTCGGGGTCCCAATTCACAAACCTAAAACATTCATTCATTTTAGGTCATTAGTTATTTGCATCTTGCTTAACTCACTTAGTCTCTTAAGATTCTCATTCAATAACCTCTCAAGTCTTTGCCACTTAGCTTACAAGCTTAACTTTAAACATTAATATTTATACTTAACTTAACTTAACTTAACTTAACTTAACTTAAGCCCTTAAGTTCTTAGGGTCACAATCTTTACCACCCTACCAAAGGTATACCTTATCGCCATTTATCATTCTTAGAATTAAATTTTTTTTTAAGTGTTAAGGGCCGTCCGACCCACCGTCCGACCCACCCTCTGGGTGGACCATTCCAGTAACTTTCGGGTTTTGGAAAACCCTACATGTCCGACCCACGTCCGACCCAACCAACTGGGTCGGACCATTCCAGAAACTCTCCGTCTTCTAAAACATCCCATGTCCGACCCAACATTCTGGGTCGGACCATTCCAGAAACTTATTTGCCCTCTAAAACTCACCCGTCCGACCCATGTCCGACCCAAGTCCTTTGGGTCGGACCATTCCAGAACCTTTCCCTGGCGTTAAACAGAGGCCGTCCGACCCAAACTTGGTCGGACCCCTGGGTCGGACGCCACCAAAACATGCCCAAACTTTGCCAAATCTTCACTAAACCTTTCCTCAAGCCATCCAATATGTTCTAACATCATTTAGACCCTTAAACCCACCTTAGAGCATCCTCCAAACACATTAAATCATTCACCAAGATTCACCTTAATCATTATACATTTTTCCTTGTAATAATGCTAACACTTGTAATGCTTTCCTCTAGGTTTCTAGGTGGTGGTTCATACCTAATGTAACCACTATGCCAAATGTTTTCCTCACCACTATATCATCTCCCAAGCATCTTTCACTATCTAAAACTCTCTTATGCATTTACTTAATGTTCCTTCACAACTTAAACTTCCATCCATCAACACATTATTTCCTTCCTAGTTGTTCACCAACATTTGCCGAAGTCCTAAATACTCAAATACATTCTCTTGATTCCTAAATCCTCCATGGTGATATCTACGTCATTATAAGTCATTAGAACACCTTAATCTCACCCTTTTTTATCAAGACAACCTCTAGAACATCCTAGTACTTCCTTAGTCATTCAATTCCCTTAGAATATCTTAAACACCTAAGTTCTCCTTTAAATTTTGCCATGGGTTCTCTAGTAGTTAGTACATCCTAACACTGATTTTTCCCATCAAACAACCAACATCACCAATTTCTCATCACAACACCTTAACACACAATTACACCACATCATCATATAGTGCTTAAACTTAAAAAGCTTGGCTCTTAGGCCCTTAAATGACAATAATCTTAGCCACTGAATTTCCACATATATATGCCTTCAACCTGCGAATACACACAACAAGGCTCCCATCGAAATAAAATGCTTCTTGTACTTCACCTTAATATTCTTAAACTATCTCTTCTTCTCATTTGCTCTTTAGTCACAAGTTCACAAATATAGTCATTGTTTCTCCTAGGTTTTATAACACCTTCCCAATATAAACTCTACACTAAACTCATCATACACCTAAATCCCATTCCCTTAAACAATAAGACATCATAAGGTAAGTATTTTACCTTGTTCTCTCACAAGCTTCACAAGCTTTTCTCCTTAGACTTCTCTTACCAAATCTCGGTCACCAATATAGTTCTCCTTGCCAATGTTCTAAACAATGTCCAATAACTCTAATGAGCACTAAACAACACACTTACCATAAGGAATAAAACCTAGGTTAAAATGTGTTTTAAGGTTTTGTATTGATTGCTTTACCTTAGTTTCTCAAGACAAACTTGGATATGAAGCAAGAAGGACCTCCTCTCTCCTTTGAAGAGTAGAAACAAGCTAGAACAAGGCATTAAAATGGAGTCCCATGAGCACTAAATTTTCATACATGTGAAGAAAATGGTGGAAACCTAGATTTTCTTACACTTTCTTTACCTTAAGAGAATGGAGATGCCAATGGAGTCTCCAAACTTGAATTTCCTCCTCCAATGGTGGTTTGAATTGGCACCAAAATGAAGCTCTTGAAGTTTTGAAAAGATAGAAAGAGAGAGCTTGAGCTAACTAAGAAGAATATGTATTTTGTTATGGATTTGGAGCTAAAATGAGCAAGATGTGACCAAGGAAGGATGGAGCTTTCATGGAGGTTGAGTTTTACGTGAATGGAGAAGGGAGAGAGCAGCTCAAACCGTGGGAAAACAAAGGAGAATGAAGAAGTGAGGAGAGAGAACTAATAAAGTGTGATATTTATGTAAAAGGTGAATAGTGCTTTTACTTTATAACTCTCATTTGCTTTCTTATTTGCTTAATGACTCATGAAGGTGGTGACTCACCTCCTAAGAAACCGGCCCCCTTTTATTAATGAGGGTAATTAAGTCTTTGTTGACCAAATGTCTCACTTATATAGACTTATGTTATAAACTAGCTTAATTAATTCACTATTCACCAAAACAAGGCACATTGTTGTGAAATTTTTGATTTCCCATTGATATAGAATTCCAAATGTGATACTATATAGTACACATGTTAATTAAAGAGTAATGATGGACATTTAGCCATTCAAAACTCATTTACAAAACAATTTTTCAAAAACGTGCTTTAAGACTCCTTAAAGCACATTTTGTGTTTTAACTTGTTTTCAAGCTTGGTTTTCTTTGGTAATTGATTTAAAATTACCATTAGAATATTACTAAGGTCTTAGAACAATATTTGGGTACTCTCCCAAGTCTCTCCAAGCTTAGAGCACGTTTTTGCTTAAACTGCTCTTTGGTGTTTCCCTATATATTCTTTGATTAGAAATGTTTCTTAATGTTTCTAAGGCATTATTTAGCCTCCTTATATCTTAGTTTATCATTTAAACACCATATCTAAGTTTGGGGTATTTCAATCTACCCCCCTTAAAAGAACTTTGTCCTCAAAGTTCACACATGTGCTTAACCATTCACGGTACACAATTCTCTTAATCTTAATACCACATCTTATATTCACATTCACACATCTCAAGACTCAAAGGTCAATCTCAAATACAATACATAAGTATTATACATAACTCAAACTTACACCGAAGTGTAGCAACTTACACAAATTCACATCTTAAACAACCAACCAAACGACAAACATGATCGTTTCCTAACTCAAAAGCGAGGAAGCTCTACCCCCCTTAAAAAGGGGTACGCCCCGTACCCTATACAGACGATCTAGTCAGTAAATAAAGAAGGGTACTTCGCTCTCATCTTATCCTCTAATTCCCACGTGGCCTCTTCGACATCCTGGTTAGACCAGAGAACCTTCACCAGTCGCACTGACTTGTGGCGAGTGTCCCTAGTCTTGCTGTCCAAGATTCTCTGAGGAGTCTCCATGGATCTCATATTTGGTTCTAAAGTCAACCTCTCAGGTTCTAACACATGGGAGGGGTGGTGCATGTATTTCTTTAGCTGTGAAACATGAAAAACACCATGCACTTTACCCAGCTAAGCAGGTAAATTCAACCTGTAAGCAACCGGGCCCACCCGCTCCGTAATCTCATAAGGACCAACAAATTTCGGGCTTAATTTGCCCTTCTGCCCAAACCTGAATACACCCTTCATCGGTGAAACTCGTAGAAATACCTGGTCGCCCACTGCGAACTCCAGGTCCCGTCATCGAACATCAGCATACGACTTCTACCTATCTTGAGCAGCTTTCATGTTCTCCCTGATTTGCTGAACTTCAGCCTTAACTTGTTCTAAGTACTCTGGTCCTATAATGACCGTCTCACTCGACTCATCCCAGCAGAGCGGTGTACGACATGGTCTACCGTAAAACGCTTGAAAAGGTGCCATCTTGATCGAAGCGTGATAGCTGTTGTTGTATGAAAACTTGATCAGATGCAATCTGTCAATCCAACTGCCCTGGAAGTCTAAGGCACATGCTCTCAGCATGTCCTCGAGTGTCTGAATAGTACGCTCAGTCTGACCATCTGTCTGAGGATGGAACGCGGTACTCAGCTTGAGTTCTGTACCCAACGCTTCTGGTAGCTCTCCAGTACCTCGAAAGGAACCTGGTATCTCTATCTGACACTATGTCTTTGGTATGCCGTGATGTCTCATAATTTCTTTCTCAAATAACTCAGCTAATTTGGTCACCTTCCAAGTATCCTCACGGTATGAATCGGGCTACTTTGGTAAGGCGATCCACCACCACCCATATCATGTTGAGACCTCCCCTAGCAGGTTGAAGCCCAACTACGAAGTCCATGGAGATATCATGGAACTTCCACTCCGGAACTGGCATCGACTGTACCATTCCGCCCGGTCGTCGGTGCTCGAATTTCACCTTCTGGCATGTGAGACACCTCAAGACGAACTCGGTAACATCTGTCTTCATCCCCGACCACCAGAAGTATCTCTTCATGTCTTTATACATTTTAGAGGCTCCCGGATGGATGGAAACTGAAGAACAGTGTGATTCTCTAAGTATACGGTCTTTCAGATCCGTGTTGCCCCGTGGTATGCATAACCGGCCCTTAAGTCTGATCAGATCATCATCATGAAGTCTGAAGTTGTATTTCTGACTCTCAAAGGTACCATCTGTCAGCTTCTGTCTGACCTCTCTCAAGTACTCATCTGTCCTCTGAGCCTCTCGCACCTCATCAACCAAGCTGGAGAAAGAAACTAGCGAATGGAGTGAGTGTGCTCGACGGCTCAGAGCATCTGCTACAACATTGGCCTTCCCCTCTTTGTATTGGACGTCAATGTCATAGTCTTTCAGAAACTCTAACCATCTCCTCTGTCGAAGATTTAACTCCTTCTGAGTGAATATGTATTTCAAACTCTTGTGATCGGTGTACATCGTGACACTAACCCCATATAAGTAGTGGCGCCATATCTTCAAAGCGAAGACTACAGCTCCCAGCTCTAAATCAAGTGTGGGGTAGTTCTCCTCATGTTTCTTCAACTGGCGTGAGGCATATGCCACCACCTTGCCATGTTGCATGAGCACGCAACCCAGCCCTCTGTCGGATGCATCACAGTAAACCTCAAAGCCCTCTGTACCGTCTGGAATGGTCAGAACCGGTGCAGTGGTCTGTGAGTCCTTCAAGCGCTGAAATGATCTCTCACAGTCAACTGTCCACAAGAATGGTGCGTCCTTCTTCATCAGACTGGTCATCGGTTTGGCGACCTTGCTGAAATCTCTAACAAACCTCCTGTAGTAACCTGCCAGACCGAGAAAGCTCCGGATATCGGTAACAGTCTTCGGCCTTGGCCAAGTACGTACGGCATCAATCTTTGCTGGATCCACTACGATCCCAGCATCTGAGATGACATGACCTAGGAAAGAGACCTGGTCAAGCCAAAACTCACACTTGGAGAACTTAGCATATAGCTGGTTCTCCCTCAGTATTTCCAATACCCTCCTCAGATGTTCCACATGTTCAACCTTAGACTTCGAGTATATCAAAATGTCATCAATAAAAACCACAACCGACTTGTCCAGCTGCTCCCGGAACAAGCGGTTCATCAGATCCATAAATTTCGTCGGTGCGTTTGACAAACCGAACGGCATCACTGTAAACTCATAGTGGCCGTATCGTGTCCGGAATGCTGTCTTCTCAATGTCTCCCTCCTTAATGGCTATCTGATGATACCCCGATCTGAGATCAATCTTGGAAAACACAGATGCTCCCTTCAACTGATCGAACAGATCGTCAATGCGGGGTAGTGGGTACTTATTCTTCACTGTTACTGCATTCAGCTCTCTGTAGTCGATGCAGAGGCGGAGGCTACCATCCTTCTTCTTCACGAAGAGGACTGGCGCTCCCCATGGTGACACACTTGGTCTGATGAATCCCTTATCCAACAAATCTTTCAATTGTTCTTTTAATTCAGTCATTTCTGCCGGAGCCATACGGTATGGTGCCTTGGCTATCGGTCCGGTACCAGGTAGAAGCTCGATGGTGAACTCTACCTCCCGAGTGGGTGGCATGCCGGGCAGTTCCCGTGGAAATAAGTCGGGGAACTCCGACACTACCGGTAAGTCGGGGTCGAACTCAGGGTCTCTCTCTATGTCCTGTACATAGCAGAGGTATACTTCTTCCTTTCTCCTTAATTCTCTATGCATTGCCATGGCGGTGATGATCTTAGTCGAAGGCTCTCTAGGCCTCTGGCGGTATGATATTGTTACCCCAGACGGACTCCTGAGCAGCAATCTATGCTCGGCGCAGAGGATACGTCCCTTGTGCCGCTCCAACCAGTTCATCCCGAAGATAACATCAAATCCTAGCTTACTGTACTCAATGAAACTGACTGGAAAGTCTTCTCCCTTAATTCTGATGGTGGCTCCTCGGTAGTAACGAGTGCAACGAACCTTCTCCTTAGACGAGAGCGTAACCGTGAAGTCGGGTAGCTCATCAGCGTCTAGCCCCAACCTGCTCGCAAATGATGCCGAGACAAAGGTATGCGAGGCCCCTGAGTCGAAGAGAACTGATGCCTCAATCCCATTAATCGGAAAGGTGCCGGTGAGGATAGTACCGCTAGCGTCAGCCTGTGCCTCTGTAAGTATGCTTAGCGCACCTTCCGTACCGAGTCCATAACCTAATTATGTTCACAAGCTTCATGAGTATTGATGGTATAACAAGAGTCGTAACAATTATATGAACAACACAGTTATTTTATTCATGACCATCCTGTTTACAACATGTGCTTCAATCTTACATCTCATTCCTCATTCCATTCTAACATTACACGGCTAATATTGTCTAAAGGTTAAGTTTAATCTTCCTGGTCTCATATGCGTCGCATTGACTACTGCTGATGGTGCTGTATTCAGCTTGATTCTCTTAATCCCATGGTATAACATCCTTGATTCTCCTCCCAAAATTAATACATCACCTGACTTAAGTACTATCTTATCTGCACGGTCCGCACGCTTCTGCTCGCCGTATAAAAATTCTGCATCATCTCCAATGGACCAAGACACTACGGGTATCCCTCTTTCGAGAGACTCCGTTGTCTCGTCCTTATCCTGGTGTAGTCCCAGTTTCCCGTCCTTCTCGTAGAAGTTTACAATGCAAATGTCTGCTTGGATGTCTGGAATCGGTTCAGCCTCCAACTCCTGAGCGATTTCCACGACGTGTGTAATAACTGGATGGAACTCTTCGGGTATTCCCGGTGGTGAGACTCCATCTTGCTCCCTCATGGTTTGGTAATTCTTGGCATACGGATTCCAATCCTTGCCCAAGCTCATCATCTTAAATTTCATCCTTGCTCCCCTTGGGTACTCCGGTGTGTAAAAACCTCCCGGTCCCATTCCTAGTTGATTGCATCTTCTGATGATGGCTATTTGTGCTTCGGGTGTCAGGTATCCCCTTAATAAAATCATACCTGGGCGGATAACCTGACATTGTTCGGTTGGAAGGTCTATGGTTTCGATGTCGGTGTGCTCCGGGTTAGGTGTAGACGGTATTGGGTAGCAAATGTTGAATCTCCCTAAAGTGGTAGTATATTACATCTTACTTAAGTTCTAATCTCATCTTATTCTTACTTAACTCATTTATTCACCAAACATGCATGATAATGCGGTAAGCAGGTAGTTTTTATTACTAAATGGTTATAGTGGTACCTGGCCTCGATGAGGGTTCAGGCTCATCGTCCCGGTCCACCATGTGTAAAGTGGGTCCCGTCTTCTGGGTCACCCGTGGGTTCTTGTCCGCCGGCTGCTGCGCCTTCCTCTGACCGTCAGATCCAGCTCCCTGATCGGTCTTGCCCTTACCCCTGATATCGGGCCTATAGGCTCTGCTAGCAGGATTCCGGAAACACTCATACGCTCGATGCCCGTAGACTCCACAAAAGTTGCACTCCACCTTGTTTCCCTTATAGTCGAGCCCGGGGTGGTCCTTGTGACACCACCTACAAATGAAGCGTCGCTGGTAGCCACCACCGGCTCCCCTCTCAGTCTCAGATCCTGATGATTCACAATATCAATTCTTATATCTCAAACGGTTACTAATTTATTTCTTAACTCATTCATTGTCAGTTTCCTTACCCTTTAGCGCCTTAGAGCGCAGGGGTGTAGCTGCAATAGCATACGTCAACTTCAATGGCTCTTCCAAAGCCTTCTCCTTTTCCTCCTTCCCCTTTGGGTTCTGATTTTTCTGGGCCTGAGGCTGGTACTTTTGTTTCTTGTACCCTCCTTGCCCTTGACTTTCTGAGCTCTTACCAGCACTCTTCCTCTTTGCATTCTCCTCATCCCTCAGCTGGACGGCTATCTCAACCTTAGCAGCGGCATGATAGCACTCCTGCTTTTCCATAGTATCAGTCACACTTATTTCTCATAATCTAAATCTTACTCATTACTTACTCAAATCTCAATCATTCTTATTACCTGCAAGGTAGTATAACTCGTCGGCCCCATGCCGTAGCGGAGTCGATGGCTAAGCCCACCATAGAAGCGGTCCACCAAGATCTGGTTAGAATATCCAAGACCTGGCAGAAGACGGAGCAAGGCAGTGAACTCTGAGTAATACTCGTCCACTATCATCTTGTCCGTCTGCCTAAGCGCATCCAACTGCAAGCGCTTCTTTGTCTGGACATGGGCGGGGTAGTACTTTGCTCGTAGCAAGGAGGTGTACTGCTCCCAGCCGAACTCTGGATTGGCCACATGCTCGGCCCTCACCAGCTTCCACCAATCGCCTGCCGCCCCCTTCAGATAGAAAGCAGCTAGGCGCACCTTGATCCCAGCAGGGACATCAAGGGTCTCGAAGGCGGTCTCCAGCTCAGAGATGTACGCCTCAAGCTTGACGGGATCGGTCTCCCCCTTAAAATGAGCGGGTCGAAGGTCTGCAAGACTCTTCACCCAGTTTGGTTCCCTAGGTTGTGGCGGTGGAGGTGGTACACCCGCACCAGGCTGATAGCCCATATGCCCTAATGCGGCAGCTACGATCTCTGCGATCGTCTGCCCTCCAGGTATTCCTGAAGTATCCTCACCCTGGCCACGACCTCGGCTTCCCCTAGGACGTCCTGCCATCTGAACAAGCACATCTCACATTAGTTTGTATTCACCACTGTCTCGGTTAGCAAATTTATAACGTCCGTAGAAGATAAAGACGATCCACACTTATTAGTGGTCATCTGACTCTACTCACTCTAACTTCTCACACCCTTAACCCATCACTTATTCCTTAACTTATATCCTAACTCGGTGGTTTCTCATGTCCGGTATTTCTTGATCAGAGCGTAACTACGCTCTGATACCACTTTTTGTAACACCCCATCCTAAGCCATTCGTGGTTATCGTAAAACTGAACACTTAATCGAATACGTCGCAGCGGAGATAACAAACACCTGGACCTTGCCACGGTCTGATCGTTAGAATATACCGGCCTTAACATTTACAATACTTATCCAACTCAAAACATCACCAACCACAATACCATAACCAACCGAGTACAAGTATCTTAAACATAATCCCAAACTTACATCAGTTTAATATAAACAGTCGGGTGCACAGGCGCAACCCGAACTCAAAATAAACGTCCCACCCTAAGTCTAACCGCTCCTACTCTCGTAGTGCGTCCTCATGGGTCTCTTACCTGCAAGTGTAAAAATAGCCCCCGAGGGGGTCAGCACGAATGCTGGTACACCCTCTCATGGCCCCCAAGCTAACGGGGCTACGACGACTAATTGACGATAGCATGGAAATTGATTACATACACAAGCATAATATGAAGTGCAATAGCAATAACCACAGATGAACATAAATAGTTCACAACAATGAACGACTCAAGCGTTCCCTTATCAAGTGGGTTAGTAACCCCCTCCTTAATCCTCATTTCCTTAATCTCAGTTCCTTACCTTACCTTAATCTTAATCTCAATCTTAATCTTAATCTCAGTATACAAACCTTTCCTGGAAGGGATTGGTTGTAGCTTAATTCGAACCTGGGATTTAGGTGATCCCACCGCACCATCTTAATGCCACCTACTCTGGACGGGAGTCCAGCGTAGCTGAGCCGGCAACCGGCCCTAGGCTACAAGTCCGAAGACAAGTCCTTAAGCGGAGGGCGGATCTGATTCAGATACCGTCCCCCTTTTTCCTTAGCATGCATGACCGGAGATCGGTCCCGGGTTTCCTCACTCAAGTTCCAGTTAGTAGTCATCTTAATCACCATGTGCTAGCTAAGCCTTTACGGGCATTAAACAACAACCATCAAACTTAACTCTCATTCTTAGCTCAGTAAGTACTAAACTTGGTTAGTAACAATCTCAAGTCTCGCGGGTTAGTGTAAAGATAACACAAACACAACGAGAATAAATATAACCGGTTGCATGCTTTATCTTGTTTTAGTCATAGCAAATAAACAGATAGCACACAAGCCGAGGGACACCTCGTTAGCAAGCAGGTCACAAGAAGGATTGTACCGTTCGCCGTCGATCGTTGTTTGTTTAACCTTCTTCGGGGTCCCAATTCACAAACCTAAAACATTCATTCATTTTTAGGTCATTAGTTATTTGCATCTTGCTTAACTCACTTAGTCTCTTAAGATTCTCATTCAATAACCTCTCAAGTCTTTGCCACTTAGCTTACAAGCTTAACTTTAAATATTAATATTTATACTTAACTTAACTTAACTTAACTTAAGCCCTTAAGTTCTTAGGGTCACAATCTTTACCACCCTACCAAAGGTATACCTTATCGCCATTTATCATTATTAGAATTCAAAATTTCTTTTTTTTTTTTAAGTGTTAAGGGCCGTCCGACCCACCGTCTGACCCACCCTCTGGGTCGGACCATTCCAGTAACTTTCGGGTTTGGAAAACCCTACATGTCCGACCCACGTCCGACCCAACCAACTGGGTCTGACCATTCCAAAAACTTTTCGTCTTCTAAAACATCCCATGTCCGACCCACGTCCGACCCAACCTTCTGGGTCGGACCATTCCAGAAACTTATTTGCCCTCTAAAACTCACCCGTCCGACCCATGTCCGACCCAAGTCCTCTGGGTCGGACCATTCCAGAACCTTTCCCTGGCGTTAAACAGAGGCTGTCCGACCCAAACTTGGGTCGGACCCCTGGGTCGGACGCCACCAAAACATGCCCAAACTTTGCCAAATCTTCACTAAACCTTTCCTCAAGCCATCCAATGTGTTCTAACATCATTTAGACCCTTAAACCCACCTTAGAGCATCCTCCAAACACATTAAATCATTCACCAAGATTCACCTTAATCATTATACATTTTTCTTTGTAATAATGCTAACACTTGTAATGCTTTCCTCTAGGTTTATAGGTGGTGGTTCATACCTAATGTAACCACTATGCCAAATGTTTTCCTCACCACTATAACATCATCTCCCAAGCATCTTTCACTATCTAAAACTCTCTTATGCATTTACTTAATGTTCCTTCACAACTTAAACTTCCATCCATCAACACATTATTTCCTTCCTAGTTGTTCACCAACATTTGCCTAAGTCCTAAATACTCAAATACATTCTCTTGATTCCTAAATCCTCCATGGTGATATCTAAGTCATTATAAGTCATTAGAACACCTTAATCTCACCCTTTTTTATCAAGACAACCTCTAGAACATCCTAGTACTTCCTTAGTCATTCAATTCCCTTAGAATATCTTAAACACCTAAGTTCTCCTTTAAATTTTGCCATGGGTTCTCTAGTATATAGTACATCCTAACACATGATTTTTCTCCATCAAACAACCAACATCACTCAATTTCTCATCACAACACCTTAACACACAATTTACACCACATCATCATATAGTGCTTAAACTTAAAAATGCTTGGCTCTTAGGCCCTTAAATGACAATAATCTTAGCCACTGAATTTCCACATATATATGCCTTCAACCTGCGAATACACACAACAAGGCTCCCATCGAAATAAAATGCTTCTTGTACTTCACCTTAATATTCTTAAACTATCTCTTCTTCTCATTTGCTCTTTAGTCACAAGTTCACAAATATTGTAACACCCCATCCAACATTAACATACTTACAACAAACTGCAGCGGAAGAACAACCTCATCACATTACTAAACTTGTTGGTGTTACACGCCGTTAGCCACCCACGTGGCTAACAAGGCTAATACATACACAATGTACCGGTCTGATGGGCTAAATTCCCGAGCGACTATACATTGATATTCCTTTACATTAACACACAACAACATATACCTTATCAACTATACCGAGTATTTGTAAACTGGTGCCGACAACAACATCGGTCTTACTACACCTACTGTATATACACACTTAAATGAATACCCATATACAATGACTACCCGTCCTACTCTCGAACGGCTTCCAGCACTTCGTACCTGAAATAGGAAAAGAAGAGAAAGGGGTGGCCCCAAGGGGCTCAGCACCTTTGCTGGTATGGTAATCCCGCAGCCCACATGCTACCGGGCCACGCACAACTAATTGTCGTCTTAACATGCAGTTGATTATATTTTAATCATGCATGTGACAATAAACACACAACACTTAACATTTCGCCTCAATGGGCTCAACAATCGGATAATACATCCTTACTTAATAAGTCACTCATGGTATTCATCATGCCTAGAGTGTTCCTCCTCTGATGGAGCTACTTCCTTAATAGACGGCACATACCCTTAAAGCGGGTTATCCTTAAACGCCTCTTATCACAAACTGGGAGTCATATCCATGATCCACACACTTCACATTTTACAACTTATAACATACACTACATAACAACATTTAACAACACTTTGCACGTTTCCATGTGCACAACATAACACCGCAATAGATATTGCATCACAACAAAACACATAACATAACGGGAATGGTCCTCTCAGGAACCGACCCAAACATCACTAACACACTGGTGAGCCTAGAGATTGTTGCCAGTCTCATGATAAGCTCTTTACATAACTCGTTACCGTCTCGTTAAATGAACGGTTAACTTAACACAAGGTGCCCCGGATATAGTGATCCAAGCACACCGAAACAAACATAACAATAGTATGCCCCTGTGGCCCGACGTGAGTCAGTAATAGCCTTGGTTAAGCTAAAGGGTAGGTTGGGAACCAAATTGGAAAACAACCAATACATACAGAGAGGATCGAACCTGCTATGACAACGACCCCCATACTCACACGCGTGGCCGGAACAGACCGACTCCTCATTCCCCCCGTTAGCACTTATTAGAAGTTCATCTTTGAACTTTATTAAACAATCACAAACATTGAGTTAAGTCTTGTCAGACATACACAAGGGAAAGAGAGTCATACGCTCACATACAAACATCACACACAAACATCACATAACCAACTCACGCATAGCCGTGGTTAGAACGTTCCTTAAGTCGGAAACGTTATTACCGGATACCGTTCTCTTACGTTTACCTAATAGTGGTTAACTAGCCCTTCAAGCGCATTAGAGGTTACCGGTATCGGCACGTAAACATACAATAACAATAATGACTGTAAACTCGTTCATGATTTATCATAACGTGGCAAACATACAGAAAAACACATTGGCATACAAGCCGGTGTAATCCGTTAGGACACAGGTTGCAAGAAACCATACCTGTCACCGGAGTCCACTTATCCTGTCCATTTATGTTCCTCGAGCAAATTCTCGAACAACTGTTAACATCACATGTGTTTTCATTAACATCGGGGTTTGCTTGATTATTTAATATCAATGCTTAATTTTTCCCCGTTAACTTAGTTACATAACTTAACATTTTTAACTTGTTTTACTCTCACATTTTACTACAACTTTTAACCCACTTAGGTGACATTAAAACTCCCCCAACATGTCCTTAACATCCTTATAACATCATTACCTACCAATCCCCATCATCACATAACATTTCATAACCTTAAACCATGTTTTTGGTCCGACCGACCCACCGACCGACCCAACCTTCTGGGTCGGTCCATTACAGACCCCTTTTACTTCCTTATGAACATGCCCGTCCGACCCACGTCCGACCCACCATTCTGGGTCGGTCCATGTGCGAACATTTTTCCACCTTTGAAACTTGACCGACCGACCCATGTCCGACCCACCCTTTTGGGTCGGACCATCACCGAACATTTTCCTAACATTTTACAGAGGCTCGACCGACCCAAAAACTGGGTCGGCCCCTGGGTCGGTCGCCTTCTAAACTTACCAAAACTTTGCCAAATCTTCACCAAACTTCTCCTAAGGCCTCTTAATGCTTCCTAACAACATTTGGGTACCTTATATCCACATACAACATCCATGAAACTCATTTTCTAACTCCTTAAGCCTTTACCCATTTCCTTGTAAAATTCCTTAACACTTACAATGTTTTCTCCTTATGATTTCTAGGTGGCATTTCACCTATAATGACCACAATACCAAGGTGTTTCCTCTACACCTTATCATCACCTCTCAACTTCTTTTCTTACTAACTAAATCTCCTTTTCACAATTTCTTAAAACTCCTTACTCAAAACCTTACCTAAACATCATTTATTCTTTGAACACCAACATTACCTAAACTTTACACAACTCCTCCAAGACTTTAATACATTCACAAAACAACCATTGAATTCCTAGAACTTCCAAGACAACACCTAAATCCTTGCATCACTCTAAATCACCTTAATACGTGTTTTCTTCTCAAGTAAACATTTATTCACCTATAACACTTCCTAGTTCACCAAAACTTCCTTAAAACACTTAGAACTTCTTACACATTTTCCCAAATTTGGCCATAGCTTCTCTAGTACTTACTCACATCCAAACACTTAGGTTTTTACCTTAGTTCATTCAAGAACACCTAAAATCCATCAAACACACTTTTATACACAAACTTCACACATTAAGCACTACATCACAAATAGTGCATAACTTAAATTGCTTGGCACTTAGGCCTTAAATGCATGGCTCTTAGGCCCTTAAATTGCATAAACCATAAACACTGAATTTCCCACATAAATAATGCCTTTGACCTGCAAATACATACACCAAAACATATGTTCTTTTACTAGTCTCCTTGAGAACACTTCACTAGGTCATTCACCATTTGCTCTTTAGGTAGTTTTAACAAGCATCATAAGCTTATTTCTCCTAAGGCATTAAAACACATTGAGATAGTTTGTTTACCTCTTTTTCCTCACAAATTTCTTTCTTGGTTCCTTGTAAAACCGGTAGGGCATTTGGTCCCTTTTCAACTATTAAACATTATACAAACAATAGAATGAGTATTCAAGCATTGTGCTTCACCTCATTGTAAACCCTAGTTACACATATTGTTTTAACACATTAAGGTAATTGTTTTACCTTGGAATTGGAAAGAGAGCTTGAATATATATCAAGAGAGGACTCCTCCTAGCCCTTGGAAGATTCAAATGAAGCTAAAACAAACAAGATAAATACACCATTGTGAGGTGAATTTTCGGACAACATGAAAACATGGAGGAAACATGGATTTTCTTTGAGTTTCCTTACCTTGAAGCAAAGGAGAACAAGAATATGTGGAAAGATGGGCTCAAGCTCCTTCAATGGTGAATCTTCATGGCACCAAAATTGAGTTCTTGAAGATTTGAAAAGAGGGAAGTGTAGAGCTTGACCTAACTAAGACAATATGGTCTTGGAATTTGATTTGGCCAAGGGAGCTAGAAGATACAAGTGAAAGAAGATGGACTTCCATGGTTGTATTATGTATCACCGAGAGAGAACAAGAAGAAGAGAGAGTGGGAACCGTGTGAAATGAAGGAAAGGAAGGGAGAATGAAGATAGAACTTACTTTTGAAGATATTTATATCTTAAAGCAAATAGTAACTATGAGTCACATTTATTACTTAACAAGTTAACATACTTGGTGACTCCTCACTACAAAACCGGCCACCATTATACCTAGGAGGGTATACTAGTCTTTGTTGACCAATTTAATTACTTATAACATTATATGTTACAAACTAGCTTATAAAGTTACTATTCACCTATACAAGGCACATAGAAGTGAAATTTTTGATTTCCCACTAATATGGCCACCCAAATGTGATACTATATAGTACACATGTTAATTAAAGAGTAATGATGGACATTTAGCCATTCAAAACTCATTTACAAGACAATTTTTCAAAAACGTGCTTTAAGACTCCTTAAAGCACATTTTGTGTTTTAACTTGTTTTCAAGCTTGGTTTTCTTTAGTAATTGATTTAATATGTTCATTAACATATAAATAAGGTATAGGTATGACCATTAGGTCTTATACACATTCATCCCAAGCTTAGAGCACATTTTTGCTCATATTGACTTTAAGGTATTACCTTGTGTTTTGTTTGGTTTCATTGTCTACCAAAGTTTCCTAAGGACTTGTTTAGCCTTATTAAATCATAATTAAATGTTATCAAGTCTTGGTAGGCTCTCTGGGTCCTAACCAAGTTCACTCATAGCTTAGAGCATGTTTTTGCTCAAACTGTGTCTTAATGCTTTATTGCATTTATTATGGTTTAAATTGTTCACTGATGTTACTAAGGCACTTTTTAGCCTTTACATACCATAATTTGATATTTAAACCACATATCAAGGTTTGGGGTATTTCAATCTACCCCCCTTAAAAGAACTTCGTCCTCGAAGTTCATACTTTTCACATATCATTAGATTAGAACACAAGAATCACTTGGAAACAAACTTCCATAACCAAACACACTTTACATCACAACCTCGGACTTAATGGTCCGGGCAACACATTCACATCCACACATAACATAACATATCCAAATGATAACCTCGGACTCTATGGTCCGGGTATCTTAACAACACTTACACATACATAACAACCCCTTTGACTCACTGGTCTTGGGTAACATAACAACATTTGGACAATAGGTCTGGTAACATAACAGTCTTTAGACACATAGGTCTATGTAACACCACACATTTAGACTCATAGGCCTTGATAGTATACACTTTAGGAATCCAAGTCAAAACAACATTCATTACACATACCACACAACATGTCAGAGCATGTATAGCAATAAAAATATCCTTGATATACACTGTGATCCCGCAGAACACGGTCGCGATGGACACCTTCCGTCCCCGTGCCTTTAGGAGATTAAAACAATCACATAAGTTTAAAATTTCCTGTGAGGTTAAGTAAGAGAACTTTAATTACGTAAAGTATCCATCAACGTTTATAAATACCAATTTAAAATCCTTTTGAAAGCACACACAACTCCAAGTCCAACTTAAGCTCTTTGCTTCTTTTATTAGCGTGGTTATTCGTGACCACTTATAGGGAGTTTCAAGAGTCATCCAACCCTGATGTGATCAGCATCAGTGTTGAACTATCCCTTCCACCCCACCCCAATTTGTGTTCGGCTTCCCTTGATCACATGCAAATCAAGTTCCACCTCCCACTTCATTTTCAAGCATCAAGTAAGTCACTCATTTCCAATTTTCTATCTTCGAATCATTCTAGTCATGATCACAACATCTCCAAAGGATAGAACTCCGTCTATCAGTTACCTCCATTCACTTTTATCTGTTGCCTAGGGAATCTTATTCTCACTAGGTTCTATGTCGGTATCATGCCCTTTCATGCATCACTATTAAGTTACATATATATATATATACATATATTTTACCAAAATACAACACACCTGATTTTACAATTATACACTGTCGGGTTTTGTCCCCGGGATTTATCTACTCCCACACTTGTACAATCACACACAACTGTTAACAAACACACACACTTATCACAATGGTATTCGCATCTTCTGTGCGCATTACCACAATTAAACCATGAATGAATGTGTATGTTTACGTAACACACACACCAATCATCAAAACAAACCATAATTTGTGCTATGCACAATATGAATCACATACACTACGTACACTTGTACGGTAATATACACCAAGTGGTTTTGCGCTCTACCCCCCTTAAAAGGGATTACGCCCACGTAATCAATCACTAAATATTAGCTTAAAATGTTTTGCCGTCGTGAAGTATCTTAACTTCCACGCGGTCTATTACACATGGATTCTGATTAGAGGATCTTAACAATATTGGCGGTTTAGTCCCTAAACCAAGAATTCGCATTGGAGTTATAACTCGTAACCGGTTTCGGTTCTGGCCTGTGAGGATTTAGGCATTAATAATTAGCCATCCACTCATATTCGTTATTCACGTTTTACATTTGAATCACTGGTTCACTAGTTTCTGCTGCGAAACTCTAATAACTGTAGAGCTTAATTGCTCCCTTTTGTTATTCTTACTGTATTGTACATCCCCAATTGTCACCTTCATCTTGGTAACAATGGTTTCTCAACGACGCACGGTATATCTTTACCCTGAGCGGATTCGGTGAGTTTCACAATTTTCCATCCACTTCCATGATAATTTACTGTGTATACAGCTATGTATTTCACAATGATTGACTTGTTCCCTTCCGACTTACTGTCGGTTGAGATTGAGCTACTACCTAGTGTGTAGTGCTCTCTCAGCTATTCCAACCTTTGTGGTATATTCCATACCGATATTTGGCAGCTAGTGCTACTGTAGTCACTTACTGTTAATCATATTTCCACGTTTGGTTTTGTACAAGTACTCTTTTATTGGTGTGGTCTTGCATTTCCTATGCATTGGCCTTATAACATTATTCCTCCACAATTAACATGTTTCCAATTCCTAGCTATCTCATTCGTTCATTACTGCGCAAGTGCAATACCAAAACACTCAGTCATACAGAGTGCAGAGGCGTAAACTCTCGACAGTAAATCCCTTATGCGATTCGCTATGGAATTCACACTGAGTTCCTCATCACACAGTACCTACCACTGGCTTATTGCTCAGTCTGTTTAACATCACTCATCTTGCATCTCCACTGAGTTTAACTCATAACTGGCCTTATCCGCCACATCATTATTTAACAACACTTATACAACGGTCGCTTACTGCGGACCGTACTTATTGTATAACACTAACTCACATCGTATTTACTGTCACATTAACTTCCACACATAAATTTACATTATTCATATTATGGTTCATCCCTCATTTGGATGACCACTGAATGCTCCTTGAGCATCGATCATTCGAATCACAAACCGGCGTTATTCAGCTCGGTGTTTCACTTTATACACACATGCTATTAAGCCAACTGCTCTTTTTCAGTAATAGCGTCGTCCACCCTTAACATATTTCTTGAACTTGATTCACATAACTACCGCTCCTGCGGTGTCACAATGTCGAGAGGTATCCCCACTCTTAATGCAGTGGTTTGTGTACCACTCTATTCGCTTATACAACATAAACTTCTACCATCATCGAATTTATATGATATATCCTGCTTTTGGATTATAAGCCTTATTGCCTTGAGCTGGGCTCATTATAGGCTGTCCACACATATGTACTTCTCCGTACAACATTACATGGTTTGAATATTATATTGGGCTCCATGACAAGGTCGTTGCATTCCGTTTCCTTTCATGGGATGCCCCTTAGGATTGTCAGTCCGTCTCCTGACAACTTATGTCTAAACTGTGTGTTAGTTTCAACCCTTGTGCTTCTATCATGCATTTCATTCAACAATTGTTGATGCGAACACCCTTTAAGGATTTCTCCTGGGTGTTGCTAAGTTATGCCATTACATCTAGTTCACACTCATTGGTACATTCAGTTAGCCACGCCTTTTGCGTTCTTAACTGGCTTATTATTTTCTTCTGTGAAGATTAACATTTACTGGTAGTGTAGGTACTCATTCTGGGAATTTATCCGTTCATTGCACATTAATGTGTCCACATTAGGCATTTGCTTGCCACGCACAGGCTGGGTCTCCGTTCCAGCTATAATGTTTATCCCTAAGGATCCTTAAGACATATTAGATGTCTTTACATTGCAGTTAGTGCACTTCGCACCTCCTGACTCTTAAACATTTCCTTGAAAGGAATTCACTAACTCCTTTGGTCTCGTTAACTTAACTGAGTTCCTTAACTTCAACTATTCCTTGTAATCCTTAGCTCTCGTTTGATTTATACTGCTGACCGTAGACGGAGTCGACTACTTCCCGTGTTTCGGACTCTACTCGTATACATATATGGGGTATCATACTGATACATTACTACTTACCCAACTAACCCATAAGTAGGTCTGTCAGGCCCACATGCTCCTATCGGAGTGCGGTCGTCCCACAACACAGTTGGTACACTTGTAGTGTCCGTCACACGCCTAGGTGAAGTATTCTGTTGTCAACTCCCTTATATTGTCCCGTGACAATATTCATTCCCTGCTTCCCGAACTTAATCGAGAGAAAGTTTATCCATTGTTGTATCCACGTCAACTGTCCTTGGTTTTACTGGTTTGGTTTAAAAGAAGGTTGGAAAGAAGTGTTGGTTTGAAAGAAAATCTGGTTTTGAAAAGAAAAGGGTTTGAATAAATATGAGTTGAAAGAAAAATTTTCATGGCTTCACAACATCTTCTACCTTAACCAAGTCTAGCTTCCTGCTGACTGGTGTACTACAATTACAAAGGTCAGGCTGTTAAGCCCTTCCATGGTTATTATGTTCAACTTAACTTCGTGGTACTTTACTAAGTATTCTTCGTAGTGGTTATAAATTTCCCGAACAGCCCTATTATAGCAGCACTTGCTATGGCAAGTGCGCATGCTAACTGGCTATCAGTTAACACATACCAGTTGTGGTGTTGTTTTTACCATACTGTCATCAGTGGCCTTGTTGGCCCTCACTGATCTTACTGTCTTGATAATAACTTGTCTAGGTGACTTCTCACTGTATTCACATGACGATCATCAACTAGGGTGTTTCCCATTCTGGGAGACCCCCTTTTTGTTTTAATATTGTATTCTCTTTGTAGCCCGTTCCACTTATTTGTCGTGGTTACTGAGACTTGTCTCTTGTTTGGGCACTACATTGTAGTTCCTTTGTCGGTTGGTATACCGTTGGTGTTTCATTTAACAACTGCGGTTCCGTAGACACTTGTCTCGGGTGTTATTAATCTATTTCTTGCCTGTTGCACGGTAGGCGCGTTGCAAGCTGGTTGTACTCGACTGCTCTGCATGTCGACCCAGGTTGCCGGAAATTCTATTCTCTTATACACAAAATCCTTCATTCGTCGCTATGGAATGCGGTTAACATTATTCGGATGGAGACCGTCTCCGGGATTCCCAGTTTTCGGGATCTACCGTATGACAGGTTCTCCGTACCCTAAGGGTATTTAATAACAGCCAGATCGGGTATTCCCCGTAAGAGAGGACTTCCATCTCTTGGCGTTGTTTCCCAAGTATCAAACAGGGATTGTGGAGGGTGGGATGGATATTGTAGGTTTCCAGTAGTCACTGGTAGTTCCTAAACTAGCGTATCTCTCACGCTATCACTCAACCCTTAACCCAAAGTACTTAAATCCTAACTCGGTACTTCCTAAGCTCGGTAATTCAGTCATCAGAGCGATACTTCGCTCTGATACCACTTTTTGTAACACCCCATCCAACATTAACATACTTACAACAAACTGCAGCGGAAGAACAACCTCATCACATTACTAAACTTGTTGGTGTTACACGCCGTTAGCCACCCACGTGGCTAACAAGGCTAATACATACACAATGTACCGGTCTGATGGGCTAAATTCCCGAGCGACTATACATTGATATTCCTTTACATTAACAACAACAACAACAACATATACCTTATCAACTATACCGAGTATTTGTAAACTGGTGCCGACAACAACATCGGTCTTACTACACCTACTGTATATACACACTTAAATGAATACCCATATACAATGACTACCCGTCCTACTCTCGAACGGCTTCCAGCACTTCGTACCTGAAATAGGAAAAGAAGAGAAAGGGGTGGCCCCAAGGGGCTCAGCACCTTTGCTGGTATGGTAATCCCGCAGCCCACATGCTACCGGGCCACGCACAACTAATTGTCGTCTTAACATGCAGTTGATTATATTTAATCATGCATGTGACAATAAACACACAACACTTAACATTTCGCCTCAATGGGCTCAACAATCGGATAATACATCCTTACTTAATAAGTCACTCATGGTATTCATCATGCCTAGAGTGTTCCTCCTCTGATGGAGCTACTTCCTTAATAGACGGCACATACCCTTAAAGCGGGTTATCCTTAAACGCCTCTTATCACAAACTGGGAGTCATATCCATGATCCACACTTCACATTTTACAACTTATAACATACACTACATAACAACATTTAACAACACTTTGCACGTTTCCATGTGCACAACAAACACCGCAATAGATATTGCATCACAACAAAACACATAACATAACGGGAATGGTCCTCTCAGGAACCGACCCAAACATCACTAAACACACTGGTGAGCCTAGAGATTGTTGCCAGTCTCATGATAAGCTCTTTACATAACTCGTTACCGTCTCGTTAAATGAACGGTTAACTTAACACAAGGTGCCCCGGATATAGTGATCCAAGCACACCGAAACAAACATAACAATAGTATGCCCCTGTGGCCCGACGTGAGTCAGTAATAGCCTTGGTTAAGCTAAAGGGTAGGTTGGGAACCAAATTGGAAACAACCAATACATACAGAGAGGATCGAACCTGCTATGACAACGACCCCCATACTCACACGCGTGGCCGGAACAGACCGGACTCCTCATTCCCCCCGTTAGCACTTATTAGAAGTTCATCTTTGAACTTTATTAAACAATCACAAACATTGAGTTAAGTCTTGTCAGACATACACAAGGGAAAAGAGAGTCATACGCTCACATACAAACATCACACACAAACATCACATAACCAACTCACGCATAGCCGTGGTTAGAACGTTCCTTAAGTCGGAAACGTTATTACCGGATACCGTTCTCTTACGTTTACCTAATAGTGGTTAACTAGCCCTTCAAGCGCATTAGAGGTTACCGGTATCGGCACGTAAACATACAATAACAATAATGACTGTAAACTCGTTTCATGATTTATATCATAACGTGGCAAACATACAGAAAAACACATTGGCATACAAGCCGGTGTAATCCGTTAGGACACAGGTTGCAAGAAAACCATACCTGTCACCGGAGTCCACTTATCCTGTCCATTTATGTTCCTCGAGCAAATTCTCGAACAACTGTTAACATCACATGTGTTTTCATTAACATCGGGGTTTGCTTGATTATTTAATATCAATGCTTAATTTTTCCCCGTTAACTTAGTTACATAACTTAACATTTTTAACTTGTTTTACTCTCACATTTTACTACAACTTTTAACCCACTTAGGTGACATTAAAACTCCCCCAACATGTCCTTAACATCCTTATAACATCATTACCTACCAATCCCCATCATCACATAACATTTCATAACCTCAAACCATGTTTTTGGTCCGACCGACCCACCGACCGACCCAACCTTCTGGGTCGGTCCATTACAGACCCCTTTTACTTCCTTATGAACATGCCCGTCCGACCCACGTCCGACCCACCATTCTGGGTCGGTCCATGTGCGAACATTTTTCCACCTTTGAAACTTGACCGACCGACCCATGTCCGACCCACCCTTTTGGGTCGGACCATCACCGAACATTTTCCTAACATTTTACAGAGGCTCGACCGACCCAAAAACTGGGTCGGCCCCTGGGTCGGTCGCCTTCTAAACTTACCAAAACTTTGCCAAATCTTCACCAAACTTCTCCTAAGGCCTCTTAATGCTTCCTAACAACATTTGGGTACCTTATATCCACATACAACATCCATGAAACTCATTTTCTAACTCCTTAAGCCTTTACCCATTTCCTTGTAAAATTCCTTAACACTTACAATGTTTTCTCCTTATGATTTCTAGGTGGCATTTCACCTATAATGACCACAATACCAAGGTGTTTCCTCTACACCTTATCATCACCTCTCAACTTCTTTTCTTACTAACTAAATCTCCTTTTCACAATTTCTTAAAACTCCTTACTCAAAACCTTACCTAAACATCATTTATTCTTTGAACACCAACATTACCTAAACTTTACACAACTCCTCCAAGACTTTAATACATTCACAAAACAACCATTGAATTCCTAGAACTTCCAAGACAACACCTAAATCCTTGCATCACTCTAAATCACCTTAACACGTGTTTTCTTCTCAAGTAAACATTTATTCACCTATAACACTTCCTAGTTCACCAAAACTTCCTTAAAACACTTAGAACTTCTTACACATTTTCCCAAATTTGGCCATAGCTTCTCTAGTACTTACTCACATCCAAACACTTAGGTTTTTACCTTAGTTCATTCAAGAACACCTAAAATCCATCAAACACACTTTTATACACAAACTTCACACATTAAGCACTACATCACAATATAGTGCATAACTTAAATTGCTTGGCACTTAGGCCCTTAAATGCATGGCTCTTAGGCCCTTAAATTGCATAAACCATAAACACTGAATTTCCCACATAAATAATGCCTTTGACCTGCAAATACATACACCAAAACATATGTTCTTTTACTAGTCTCCTTGAGAACACTTCACTAGGTCATTCACCATTTGCTCTTTAGGTAGTTTTAACAAGCATCATAAGCTTATTTCTCCTAAGGCATTAAAACACATTGAGATAGTTTGTTTACCTCTTTTTCCTCACAAATTTCTTTCTTGGTTCCTTGTAAAACCGGTAGGGCATTTGGTCCCTTTTCAACTATTAAACATTATACAAACAATAGAATGAGTATTCAAGCATTGTGCTTCACCTCATTGTAAACCCTAGTTACACATATTGTTTTAACACATTAAGGTAATTGTTTTACCTTGGAATTGGAAAGAGAGCTTGAATATATATCAAGAGAGGACTCCTCCTAGCCCTTGGAAGATTCAAATGAAGCTAAAACAAACAAGATAAATACACCATTGTGAGGTGAATTTTCGGACAACATGAAAACATGGAGGAAACATGGATTTTCTTTGAGTTTCCTTACCTTGAAGCAAAGGAGAACAAGAATATGTGGAAAGATGGGCTCAAGCTCCTTCAATGGTGAATCTTCATGGCACCAAAATTGAGTTCTTGAAGATTTGAAAAGAGGGAAGTGTAGAGCTTGACCTAACTAAGACAAATATGGTCTTGGAATTTGATTTGGCCAAGGGAGCTAGAAGATACAAGTGAAAGAAGATGGACTTCCATGGTTGTATTATGTATCACCGAGAGAGAACAAGAAGAAGAGAGGAAGAAGAGAGTGTGGAACCGTGTGAAATGAAGGAAAGGAAGGGAGAATGAAGATAGAACTTACTTTTGAAGATATTTATATCTTAAAGCAAATAGTAACTATGAGTCACATTTATTTACTTAACAAGTTAACATACTTGGTGACTCCTCACTACAAAAACCGGCCACCATTATACCTAGGAGGGTATACTAGTCTTTGTTGACCAATTTAATTACTTATAACATTATATGTTACAAACTAGCTTATAAAAGTTACTATTCACAAATGCAAGGCACATAGAAGTGAAATTTTTGATTTCCCACTAATATGGCCACCCAAATGTGATACTATATAGTACACATGTTAATTAAAGAGTAATGATGGACATTTAGCCATTCAAAACTCATTTACAAGACAATTTTTCAAAAACGTGCTTTAAGACTCCTTAAAGCACATTTTGTGTTTTAACTTGTTTTCAAGCTTGGTTTTCTTTAGTAATTGATTTAATATGTTCATTAACATATAAATAAGGTATAGGTATGACCATTAGGTCTTATACACATTCATCCCAAGCTTAGAGCACATTTTTGCTCATATTGACTTTAAGGTATTACCTTGTGTTTTGTTTGGTTTCATTGTCTACCAAAGTTTCCTAAGGACTTGTTTAGCCTTATTAAATCATAATTAAATGTTATCAAGTCTTGGTAGGCTCTCTGGGTCCTAACCAAGTTCACTCATAGCTTAGAGCATGTTTTTGCTCAAACTGTGTCTTAATGCTTTATTGCATTTATTATGGTTTAAATTGTTCACTGATGTTACTAAGGCACTTTTTAGCCTTTACATACCATAATTTGATATTTAAACCACATATCAAGGTTTGGGGTATTTCAAATATAGTCATTGTTTCTCCTAGGTTTTATAACACCTTCCCAATATAAACTCTACACTAAACTCATCATACACCTAAATCCCATTCCCTTAAACAATAAGACATCTTAAGGTAAGTATTTTACCTTGTTCTCTCACAAGCTTCACAAGCTTTTCTCCTTAGACTTCTCTTACCAATCTCGGTCACCAATATAGTTCTCCTTGCCAATGTTCTAAACAATGTCCAATAACTCTAATGAGCACTAAACAACACACTTACCTTAAGGAATAAAACCTAGGTTAAAATGTGTTTTAAGGTTTTGAATTGATTGCTTTACCTTAGTTTCTCAAGACAAACTTGGATATGAAGCAAGAAGGACCTCCTCTCTCCTTTGAAGAGTAGAAACAAGCTAGAACAAGGCATTAAAATGGAGTCCCATGAGCACTAAATTTTCGGACATGTGAAGAAAATGGTGGAAACCTAGATTTTCTTACACTTTCTTTACCTTAAGAGAATGGAGATGCCAATGGAGTCTCCAAACTTGAATTTCCTCCTCCAATGGTGGTTTGACTTGGCACCAAAATGAAGCTCTTGAAGTTTTGAAAGATAAAGAAAGAGAGAGCTTGAGCTAACTAAGAAGAATATGTATTTTGTTTTGGATTTGGAGCTAAAATGAGCAGGATGTGACCAAGGAAGGATGGAGCTTTCATGGAGGTTGAGTTTTACGTGAATGGAGAAGGGAGAGAGCAGCTCAAACCGTGGGAAAACAAAGGAGAATGAAGAAGTGAGGAGAGAGAACTAATAAAGTATGATATTTATGTAAAAGGTGAATAGTGCTTTTACTTTAAACTCTCATTTGCTTTCTTATTTGCTTAATGACTCATGAAGGTGGTGACTCACCTCCTAAGAAAACCGGCCCCCTTTTATAATGAGGGTAATTAAGTCTTTGTTGACCAAATGTCTCACTTATATAGACTTATGTTATAAACTAGCTTAATTAATTCACTATTCACCAAAACAAGGCACATTGTTGTGAAATTTTGATTTCCCATTGATATAGACTTCCAAATGTGATACTATATAGTACACATGTTAATTAAAGAGTAATGATGGACATTTAGCCATTCAAAACTCATTTACAAAAAATTTTTCAAAACGTGCTTTAAGACTCCTTAAAGCACATTTTGTGTTTTAATTGTTTTCAAGCTTGGTTTTCTTTGGTAATTGATTTAAAATGACCATTAGAATATTACTAAGGTCTTAGAACAATATTTGGGTACTCTCCCTAGTCTCTCCAAGCTTAGAGCACGTTTTTGCTTAAACTGCTCTTTTGGTGTTTCCTTATATATTTTTCGATTAGAAATGTTTCTTAATGTTTCTAAGGCATTATTTAGCCTCCTTATATCTTAGTTTATCCTTTAAACACCATATCTAAGTTTGGGGTATTTCATTGAATAACTGAAGAAGTGAAGAAGGATAGGTCAATGATCTGACTTTTCCTACTATAAATGTTCCACTAAAAGGCTATGAAACTTAGAAAGAGCTTTATCACAAATCAGGACTCTATCCAGATGGCTAATAGACTGTTTTCCATCTGATTGCCTATTAGTGAAGGTTCCTGGCTCTTCAAAGAAGCCCGCATCAGATAAATTGCAATCTTGCACTACTTCCCTGAAACTTTTCATGAAACTCTCACTTCTGCTTCTACATCCTGTTTTTTCAGAATTCCACTTTATTTGGTTAAAGTCACCGGCAACCACCCACGGAAAGGAAACTTGTTACCTGAGAACTTCCAAAAGTTTCAAAGACAAATACTTCATCTGCCAGTCTGACCAACCGTAAAACCCAGTGAAATGAAAAAACAAGCCACTAGGGAAACCAACCTGAGCAGCTATGTGGTGTTTAGAACTATTTACAGTAGTTATACTTATCTCTTTTTGCCAGAGGAGTGCTAACCCTTCAATTCTGCCAACACTTGGAGAAGAAAACAGCTCATACCCTTGAAAGCTTTTAAGAATATTCAGTATTTTCTCAGCGGACCTATGAGTTTCCATTAGGAAAATCATATCTGAAGCTTTAGATCTTATAAGATCTCGCACCCAAATAACTACTTGAGGGCTGCCCAAACCTCGACAGTTGAAACTAAGGCAAGTCATTTGTCCTGGCAGCCTTGCTTCTTAGCAAGGTCTACCTGAGACTGAGTCCAAGCTTCATCTTGAGAGTCCTTAGTCTTTTCTTCTAAAGTAGAAGATATTACCACTGGATACTTAAGATTCCTACTTTTCCTTTTTTTTTTGTAACACCCCTCACATTAAACTCGTAATAATCACAATTGTAGCATAATTAAAGACGTCTTACAGCAAAAGTTAAACACTAATTATAACACCCCATCCAACAACAACACACTTAACAACTAACTGCAGCGGAAAACATACTTCATCACATTACTTAACTCGTTGGTGTTACACGCCGTTAACCACCCACGTGGCTAACAAGGCTATTACATATACATTGTATCGGTCTGATGGACTAGATTCCCAAGCGACTGCACATTCTATCCCTTTTCATTTACAACAACACATACATATACCTCCCAACTGTACCGAGTATTTACAAACTAATGCCGACAACAATTTCGGTCTTACTACACCTACTGTACATATACAACTTAAATGACTACCCATGTACAAACGACTACTCCGTCCTACTCTCGAACGGCTTCCAGCTCCTTGTACCTGAAATAGGAAAGAGAAAAAGGGTGGCCCCGGGGGCCGCACCTTTGCTGGTATGGTAATCCCGCAGCGCATGCTACCGGGCCACGCACAACTATTTGTCGTCTTAGCATGCGGTTGATTACATTTGAATCATGCATGTACACCAATAACACAAAACACATTACAATCCACAACAGAGGTCACAACAAATACAGACAACACATCTACACCTAATAAATCACTCATTGTGTTCTTTGACCCTAGAGTGTTTCTCCCTTAATGGAGCTATTTCCTTAATAGACGAAACATTACCCACTAGTGGTTTCCATAAACGGCTCTTACAACTAGGATCATACCATGATCCACATATTTCACATTTAAACAATATATAACATCACATCGCAAATAACATTGCAGTACATCAATAACACATAACATAACGGGTACGGATCTTTTTAGGAACCGCCCCAAACATAGTCAGTTCACTGGGAGAGCCTAGAGGATGTTGTCAAACTCATGCTAAGCTTGTTTACATAACTCGTTACCGTCCTGTTAGACGAACGGATAACTTAACATAAAGATGGATCGGATATAGTGATCCGAACACAACATACATAATCCCCAACAGATGTGAGTCAAGAGCCTTGGTTAAGCTCAGGGGTGATCGAGGACCAATGAAGGAAGACAACCAACAGAGAGGAAGCTGAAGAAACTGTATACAACAACTCCCAAACAACGCGCGACCGGAACTACCAGATTCCTCGCCCCCATAATATATAAGTATTCACAGATAAAGACTCCGTTGTGGAACCTATCACATCAGCACACCATACAGTATTACAACTAAGTTAATCACGCAAAGGAGGGTCACACATATACAGCAACATCACACACAACATCACGCAACTAACTCACGCATAGCCGTGGTTAGAACGTTCCTTAGGTTGGAAATGTTATTACCGGATACCGTTCTCTTACGTTTACCTAATAATGGTTAACTAGCCTTTCATACGCATTCGAGGTTACCGGTATCGGTACACAAACACACAACAACAATAATGACTGTAAACTCGTTTCATGAATTATCTTATAACGTGGCAAACATACAGAAAAACACATTGGCATACAAGCCGGTGTAATCCGGTAGGACACAGGTTGCAAGAAAACCATACCTGTCACCGGGGTTTCACTCTAACGTGCCATCACATGTTCCTCGTAACATCTTTGAACAACTGGTAACATTACATTTACTTTCATTAACACCGGGGTAACTTGATTGTTTAAAGTCTAATGCTCGTGACTTACTTCCGTTAATCAGTTAAATAACTTTACATTTTTAACTTGTTTTACTTTTACATTTTAACACAACTTTTCACCCACACAATTATCATTATAACTCACTTAACATGTCCTTAACAATCTCATAACATCATTACTTATCAATCCCCATCATTAGATATCATTTTCTAACCTTAAACAAAGTTTTTGGTCAAAACAGCACCTTGTCCGAACTTGTGTCCGGACTTCCCAAGTTCGGACACTGTTCGAGACTCAAAAGGGTGCAAACTGACGAATGTCCGAACATGCGTCCGAGCTTCCCAAGTTTGGACACTGTTCGAGGCCAAACCAGAGAATAGAGACGGGTGTGTCCGAACTTCCAAATTCGGACGGTAGTTCTGAAATACCCCTAAATTAATGGGATTTATTTTATTAAACCTTTAATAATACTATTAAGTATTGAATTATTATATGGAATCATGAATGTTAAATTAGTAGAAGGAATTATGAATATTAAATTATTGTATGGAATTATGAGTATTAATATTATATGGAATTATGGAAATTATTTTAGGGGATTCCTCATTTAACTCTAAAAAATACAATTAAATATTTAATTATTATATATTATTATATAGTATTATGAATTTAATAATAAGTTTTATAAGTCAATAAATGTTGGGAAAATTTATAAACACTCCAACTATATTATAATGATTTTAGGAAGTGTTGGAACATTGTTTTGAAACATTAAAGTCAATATAAAATTCTAGAAACCCTACAGCCTTTTAAGCCTTGCTAGGGTTGACTTTTTGAGAATGGTCAAACCAGGCCATGAAACCTATACCAATAAATAGGTTATGGAAAACCATGAAGATTGATAAAAATAACGTCAAAAACGGATCATCTTAGCCAAAGTTATGATCAAATTAAGTTTAGAGCCAAAATTTGAAAAAAAGGGCTGACGTGGCAGCTTTGCTGACTCATCGCGTGTCTCGGGAATCGCGCCTCAACACTTAGCCGTTTTATTCCCTATTATTCCGGTAATAGAAATCAGGTTTTGCCCTATCTTGTGACCTTCATAACTTTCTCATCTTAAGAAATTTTTGAGTGCCGTCTTCTTTGTTGCCTTCTCCTAAACTTCCTCTAAACAACCATAACTCACACGAACCCTAACTCGTCCTAAATCAACCGGAAAATCGAATCAAAGTAGCCACCCTGCAAAACCGTACTGTAGTTTCCAGTTTTTCCCTTCAAAACAGGTATTTTTGTCTAGCCATAACTTCTTCGTTTCTCAACCAAATTTCATGTTCTTTAGCTTGTTTTGAAGAGCTCTAATTCCTCTAAACCTTTCATGTTGATGACCTAAGCCAATTCCCAACCGTTTGGAAGAACAAGGCGTCTAAAGTCTTGGTTTCGCCATCACATAAAATCACAGTTTTCTTTCCAGAAAACGCAAGGTAAACTCGCAACGTCTAGCTTCGATTTCTTTCTGTGTGTTGCGAGTTAGGATTAGTTCTTGTTATCATTGTGTAGAACTAAGTTTCTTCTTTAGATTAAGCCCTTACACATAGCCTAACTCGATCTGTACTGCAAGATATAGATCCTCAAAGTCGGCCCCGTGAACTGCTCGAAAGTTTGAAACTTTCCAGATTTCCGAATTTGATTTGCTCCGTTGTTGCAATTCAGGTAAGTTTCCTTCAAATTCCTTCAACCTTGCTAATCTACATTACATTGTCGGTCAAAAACATGTTTCAATTGCATCAATTACGCTTTAGATTGAGTGCATTTGGGAGAATCGAATTCGAAAACTCTTAAGAACCCTAACCTCGAAATCGAATTTGAAAACCATTGTATACTGCATTATAATTGGGGAAATTGGTCTCATTAGAACCGAAATTTGATTTCGAAACCATAGAAACAAGAATCACTCGATTTCGTTCTGTAGATTGTGAGAAAATCGAGATTTAGTACTCGGGTTTGGTTTAGCTTTCGCTGATGAACTCAGCGTTCAGGGGCCATCCGATCTCGTTTTAAAAGATTGGACGGCCGAGATTAGATCGGGTAATTTAAAAATGTTATAAGTTTGTATAAATTTCAGTAAATAGTCCTAACTTGTTGAGTTAATTTAAATACCTTCCCGAATGTGTTTTGACTTGACATTTTAGCCATAGATTCCTTATTTAATCTAGTTTATTTTGATGTAAATTAATATGGTTTTGGAGTTTTTAAACGTATGTTATGAGTTTTGCAAGTTACGGGTTTTCTGGAATTATTTGGCTAAATTAAAAAGATATTTTTATGAAATAAAAATTTTATAATATGTATAAAATGTTATAGTTACTGTATATTAAATTTGGGGATTTTTGGGCATTGGTAAAAGGTTTTAAAAATTGTGTTTATGAGTTTTTCATAAGAATAACTTATAATATAAGGTTTTTAATGTAACCAAAAAATTAGTATGGTTTGTTAACTAACTTTTTAAGCTGGGAAAAATATGGAACCCTAAATTAACATTTTATAACAGTAAGTTTATAAATGTTTTGGTATTAGCTTTTAAGAGAAGTGAAATTATTTACATATATGTATATATACTTATTTAAGTAGAAACTCATGTTAAATCAAGGAATCTAGTTATTTTACGTTTTACTTATTATATTATATGGGAGTTTATATTTTTAATTAAAACTAAGGAAAATATGATATATATATATATATATATATAAGGGAGTAAAGTAGTAACTTAGGGTAAAACAGGGAGCTAATAAATTAACATTTAATAACTAAATATTATAAGAGCTAGAATCCTAAGATATAGTAAAAGAAATACTTTATGAAACATACTTGGAATACAGTTAAGGGTTGTAGTAATAAGATAGTTTAAATATAATGGGTTACATAGGGGATGTCTTAGTTAAATTCTAATACAGGTATACGTATATATGTATTAAATAAATAAAGGGAAACACTTTATTTTATATACCATATATCGGTTGTGGTTATGCCTAAAAGTTATTAAACATAGTTAAATACAATAAAACTACATAAATAATGTTTTGAACAAATCTCTAGATATAAATATATATACATTAAACATAATAAAATTAAATACCTTATAGGAAATATAATACGAATGAATTAATAAGTTAAACTAAACCTCTACATAATACTAATAGAAGAATATTATATGAGGTGGTATTAAATTATAGTTATGTATTAGGCTTAAGAGTTACCTTTGAATTTCCAAGGTTTATATATAACCGTATTAAAATACATGTATAGTATTATTTGTCAATGACCAGGATGTAAATCTTAAATTGGATTAAGTAATTAATAAGTTAAAACTTAGGAAAAATTGTGATTACATAAAATGTTGTACAAATAGATCTTATTCTATAATTAATGGTAAACAAATGTAATACGTTTACATCTAGATGTTCTTAATATATAAACCATAATAAAATAAGTAAATACTTTTACATCTAAATGTGAGGTGGATTAGTAAGTCTAGATTTAATCATTTCTTAACATTTATGGTATTGAAATATAACTTAATGTTTTAAGATAGAATCATTAAAAGGATTATGATAATATATTAAACGATGATTTGGAAATTTATCTAAATAATTATCCTTAAGTTTCTGAGAATTAGATAAGCCATATAAAATACATTTATTACCAATATTCAGGATGTGAGTTTACAATCAAGTGAAGTATTTAGTGGTGAGAATTTAGAGGAAGGTTTATAAATAGGAATTTGATACTTAAAACCTTTGAACCTTTTATTAGATAAAACTAACTTACATAAGATATTATATTGATATACTTTACGGTAATGGGAGTAATATGACAGGCTATTTGAAATAAAATATGAGAATTTTCATAATAGATTATCTTATTAAATAATTAACAATTTCACTTATGAACCAGAATTTAATTCTCTGATAAATTCTACTCTATGTAGATATATTGTCCATCCTAAATACAATAAAGGAAATTAATTTATTAGGTTATTCCTTTGAAACCTTAGGTTTTGTAAAACAATTTAAAACGTATTTAAGGCTTAAGTTTATTGAAGTTTAGTACAAAAGGATTATACATAGTCTATAGAGTGTATGTGTGTAAAAATAAAACATTTAGGAGATTAAAGGTAAGTAAGGATACATAAAAGGTTATATTTAAACACCTTATTATATAGGTAATAATTAAGCAATAATGTACCTTGTGATACTAATGTAAGAGTTCGATAAGTCTAAGTTAACTATAATATAGTTGTTTCAATATGAGAGGTAATTCCACATCTTATGACAAGATTATTAGACGGTTTGATAGGAAGTCATTCTGAACTAAGGATATGTTAATTGAGTTTAGTGGCTCAATTAGTTTATATAAAATGTATCTACACACCTACGATTCAAATATACAAGATGTATATCTTAATTAAGTTAAGGGAAAGACTTAATCATAATGGGTTATCTAATAGATATTGTTTAAACACATAATCTTTACATTGTGAGATAATAGTATGGTATTCTGAGATGAGTCCATAATAGGTCATAATACTATGTTTATTCTAAAGAATAAAGGTATTAAGCTTAAGATTATTATTGAAATTCTTAGATTTAATTATATAATATAAACACATTTATGATATAAAGGTCTCAAAAGTCTTGAATGTGAGAATTGTGGTTAAATATGAATAAAGTGGATAGGAGGGGACAGTTAGCAGGTGTTAATAAAATACATTCCTTGATCCTACAACCTTGGGCTATACAACCTTCTACTGATAAGTCAAAGGTTATACATAACATTTAAGCGAGAGCTCATAAGATAATTGAGATTTG
Organism: Limonium bicolor; assembly: GCA_023374045.1. Taxonomy (NCBI): domain Eukaryota; kingdom Viridiplantae; phylum Streptophyta; class Magnoliopsida; order Caryophyllales; family Plumbaginaceae; genus Limonium; species Limonium bicolor. The sequence goes on along the minus strand of CM041783.1, from coordinate 19,796,756 downwards.
GAAATAAGAGAGAGGAATTTATTTAAGTTTAACTTAGTGTAGAGGTTATTGATAGTAAATTATCTTCAGTGTTCCTCAGAGAATTATTGAATGTTTGCACGAGTTTGCTAGAACTGCTACAGCGTTGACCAGGTACGATTTCTCGTACTCTGATATTTTTGCTGATTGACTTGTGGAATGTTTTGGAAAACGCTAACTAACTTTAAGAGGAATTTCTAAAAGGGAATGGTTGTGTGACTAACTAAGCTTGTGTGACTAACTGAGCCTTGAATGTGAAACTCACTTGGGTATTGGTTCCTTCTCTTTGGTTGTTCCATTAGACATTGACTACATAGTGTTTACGCTTCTGCACTCTGTAGGACTGAGTGTTTTGGTCTTGCTCTGGGTAGTTAGTTATCTAGTGGGAATTTGGAAAAGGTCAACTTTGGTAAATTCTTCTTTTGACTCTAGATATCATTTCATCCATGAGCTGGTTCTTGATGTTTCGACGTGCGCGTGTCTTCAATGGTAACAGCAGGGGGCTGTATATCCCTCGCCCATAGGGGCGTTTATATTTGACAGCAGGGGGTTGTATATCCCTCGTCCATACGGACATTAATATTTGACAGCAGGGGGTTGTATATCCATCTCTCCCAGTTGAATTATTCCACTCTTGAGTTATTGGTTCTTGGATCTATCTTATCATTCCTAGTCCTTTGTGACTATCTGAGTCTTTCTACTCCTAACGGGAATTGGGTTTAACTAAGACAATGGATGTTCACTAACACATGATGTGGTTTTGTTTCACTAACTTTAGTTTTCTGTTATTTATCTCTATTCTTAATTTGTTATCTTGGTGTGAAGATTTGTGAAATGCTTTGTTCCTCTGAGTGGTTCTAGTGATTGCTTTCAAGCTAATATTTATTTAAGAGTTGTTTTATAAGTTTGTTTTGGAGATTAGTACCAGTTCCATTCCAGGGAACTGACTCACCCCTCCCGGGGTGGGCTGCTTGGTTTCATCTTACAGGTACAATTGATTTACAGGTGGCCATGAAGAGCATGAGTGATTGGGATGAGATTAGGTTTATGGAGAGTGAATGTATTTTATTATTGTTATGTTTATGTTAAGTTTTCTCGAAGTTCAGACCGTAACTTAGTTAATTGTAATGGTTGTAATTGGTGAGGTTGGTACCGGGTGTTTGGAGCCCGATGGTCTGTAGTACCTTTAGTTTATTTTCCGCTGTTGTTTTATTATTATAGGGGTGTTACAAGTTCAGACACTAGTCGAAGCTCAGAAAAATTTAAACGCAATAGGGCATGTCCGAACGTCCATGTTCGGACGGAAGTTCGGACGTGCCAAGAGCCTTATTTTCTACTCCCTTAAACACTTACTCATTTCTTGCCAAAATGCCCAACACTTATAATATTTCCCCCTTAGGTTTATAGCATGTTCCCACACATTATTTAGCCCACCAAAATACTTTATGTCCTTCCAAGAATCTTCTCCACAAGTTCACACATCTTCCTTACAACACCTTACTTCCTCATTGGTACCAAAACTTGTATAAATCCTTAACACAACTCACCATGATCTTGAAGTATCCTTAAAACATTCATTTGCATCCTAAATCCTCCAAGATAACGCCCAAAAAATTTTAACACCTAAGAAGACCTTATTTCACCTTCTTTCACCAACTTAAACCTTAATCATTCCTAGTTCAACCTAGGTCACCAAACATCATTTTGAACACCTAAAACTCCTTGTTCATTAACCAAATTTTGACATAGTTTCCCTTGTATCACCTTACACCAAAACACATAATTTTTCACCTTAATATAACCAAGAACCCTTATTCATTTAATACACACAAACATATTGTTTTTCATCCTTTAACCATCCAAGACACTCATATTCACAAAGAATGTTCTTTACATACATCTAAATCCTTAAACAACACTACATCACAATATAGTGCATAAACTTAAATTGCTTGACACTTAGGTCCTTAAATAACATGGCTCTTAGGCCCTTAAATTGCACTAAACTTAAACACTGAATTTCCCACATAATAATTGTCTTTAACCTGCAATTACACACAACACCATATATGCCTTTAATATACTCCTTGAAAGCATTTTACTAACTCATTTACCATTAGCTCCTTAAGTAGTTTTAGTGAGCAACTTAAGCTCATTTTTCCTAATGCATTTAAACCACATTAGGTTAACACATTTACCTCCTTTCTTCAAGATTTTTACTTGAACACCTTTGTTCTTCTTTGTTTGGACATCGGCAAGAGGACTTGGCTACTTGTCAATGTTCTAATCAATACACAAGTAAAACCAATGAGCATTCAAGCTTCATGTTTAAACTCACTTACAAACCCTAGGTTATATATATTGTCTTAACACATTAGGATAGTTGTTTTACCTTGGAAACAAAAGAGAGCTTGAATAAGCATCAAGAGAGGACTCCACCAAGCCCTTGGAAGATTGAAATGGAGCTATGGAGGGACAAGAGAAGACACCATTAATGGTGAATTTTCGGACATATACAAAAACAAGGGGAAATGTTGTTTTTCTTTGGTTTTCCTTACCTTGAAGCAAAGAAGAATGACAAGGCATGAAAATATGAGCTCAAGCTCCTTCAATGGTGAATCTCCATGGAACCAAAATGAGGCTTTTGAAGATTTGAAAAGATAGAAGTGTAGAGCTTGCTCCAACTAGAAGAATGGTGGTCTTGAAATTGAATTTGGACCATGGAGCTAGGAGTTACAAGCATTCAAAGATGGAGAGGGTATGGTTTGCTGTAGCAAACCGAGAATGGATAAGAGAGGGAGGTTGGAGACGGTGGAAGTGAGTGGGAAAAGAAGAAATGAAATGAGGTGTTTGCTTTTACAAGATATTTATGCTATAAAGTAATTTTCTTCTTTTTACTTACTTTTCCTTCCTTTCTTTAATTGATTTTTACATGGTGGTGACTCGCCATAATAAAAACTGGCCCCCATCATCTACTTAGGGGTATTTTGGTCTTTGACCAATTAACTTACTTATATTGACTTATGTCATAAACTAGCATATTTTGGTTACTATTCACAAAACAAGGCACATATTTGTGAAATTTTTGATTTCCCATTGATTTAGACTTCCTAATGTGATACTAAGTAGTACACATGTTAATTAAAGAGTAATGATGGACATTTAGCCACTCAAAACTCATTTACAAGACAATTTTTCAAAAATGTGCTTTAAGACTCCTTAAAGCACATTTTGTATTTGAACTTGTTTTCAAGCTTGGTTTTCTTTAGTAATTGATTTTATATGTTCATTAACATGTAGATAAGGTATAGGTATGACCTTTAGGTATTATACATGGTTACACCAAGTCTTGAGCAAGTATTTGCTTAAATTGACTTTAAGGTGTTTTCTTGTGTTTTGTTTGGTTTAACTGCCTACCAAAGTTTCCTAAAGACTTAATTATCCTTATAAAATCATAATTGAATGTTATTAAGTCTTGTTAGGCTCATTGGGTCCTAACCAAGTTCACTCCAAGCTTAGAGCGTGGTTTTGCCCAAACTGTCTTTTAGTGCTTTACTGTTTTTACTATGGTTTAAATTGTACACTGATGTTTCTAAGGCACTTTTTAACCTTTAAATATCATATTTTAGTATTTAAACAATATATCAAGGTTTGGGGTATTTCACTAATGATTATCACTCTGGTGTCACATGCCATTACTAGCTCATGCAAGTAAAGAAGTAGAAAAGAAATATAATAAAACAATGACAATAATTAACCACGGTGATGAACGAGATATATACTACATCATCCTAAGCTTACACTGATACATAAGGTAAGTGAGCATCTAAGGTAATCCTAATGTTTACATCGTACTAAACATAAACTAATTCTAAAGATGTGATAAATAAATGGTGTCGTCGACTACCCTGAAATCCCGTACTCCGGCATCATAGCGATCATTAGCCTGACAAATGTCTTGGAGGCTCAGCGAAAAACGCTAAGTATGCTAGGTATGCTATTGGACCCTATCGGTCACTTAAGTCATATTAATCGTCTTAGTATTAGGTTCATTACATGCTGTACCGGTTTACATGCTTATATAAAAAAATTGTAAATTTCAAATTTAAACACACAACAAGCAAACATTCATTCATACAACAAGGTATACTATTACGACATTTATAATCGAATAAAATTTTTTGAGTCAACGATAAGGTATGAGTTAGCTGAAACTAAGTTAGTCTCACTTGTTCAATTCCATCATATGAAGCCCCGCTTCCAACAACCTCTCATAAACCCACAGTTGCTTGGTGGAATTTAAGTGTAATTAAGAAACTACCTTAAAAATGTTTTATGAATCCATGTAAGTATCAAGTTAACCTTGGGTTATTAAAAAGTTATGAAATGCAGAGAAGGTAAAATATGGGTGCTAGGCTGTGGTTAAGTCAAAATATAAGGTTAGTTGTTTATAAATGAAGGAAACATAAGGTTAAGAAGGTTATGGGGTAACATTGTAAATATAGGAAATTAAAGGGTAAAACTGAGAATATTATAACACTTGGGGGCGTGAGGGTAATAAAGGATTAAATACAATGCTAGTCAAATTTTGACCAAGTTTGAGGATTACATGTTACAACTTAGGATTAAATATGAGATATAACATGAACTATAAAGAATATAAAACCTTGGGGTAAAGTTGTAACTAAAAGAAATATAGGTGAAAAACTGAATTGGATGGTGGGCTGTTGTATAATTTTCGAAGATGTAGAGGTACATTCAGAAATAATTAGAAATATGTATTTAAACTATAGGTTATTTGATAATATTAACTTAAGTGTAAAAGTTATGATATTATTGGGGTCAAGATATAATTATGGAAAGATTTGGGAGGAGGCAAAATTTGTGGTCGCCTATTTGTAAATACCGAGAGTTTAGGGAAGAGATTAGAGTTTAGTAAACTAAGGATTAAAAACTATACAATAAAATGTAATTAGGGGTAAATTTGAAAGATTGTAAAATTAGTAGGGCTAAAGCGTAAATAACCGGAAATGTGGGGTTGCTGTTCGGAAATGGAAACATCATGGGTGCTGTTTAAAATTTGAAGGAATTAGAGGAGAAACCTTAGTATTAGTAAATATGAAATCAAAATTATAGGTTATAAAAGTGTAAGGAATTAATTTGTAAACCTTAAGTATTATTTGGGGTTAAGATGTAATAAACAAAGGTTCTAAGTAAAACATGTCATGTGTGACCATCGAGTAATATTAAGGGCTTAGTGAAATTGCTATGTCATTAAGACCAATATAAACATACATCATAAGCAATATAAGTGTAGGTACACAAAATGTTTTTGTTAAATCGAAAAGAGTAATATAAATTATTATAACTGTAACCACGGATTTAATTAAAGAGAAACTATCATGAAAATTTATAAGTCTTGTAAACTAAGACTACGTGGTGTATAAGCAATACCTTAATTAAAATCGAGGCGATGTGATGGGAAAACATTAACCGAGATTTAAATCATACCTCACATATAAATAACAAGTGGGAATTATGTAATCAATTTACGAACACGATTAAATCTCATACAAGGGTAGCAAGTAATTAACACTCTCAATTAATCCAATTATAAGACCTTGTAAGTGAGACATTGACTAGGGACCAAGATAAATGCATGTAATATGATGAATGTGTGTGTTCGTATTATTATTGTTGTGATTAATTTTTGGGTCACTGATTCCCTTTCGAAATGAATAAATCACACGTGTGGTACATGCGATAACAAGTGGATTATGAATACCGAATTTACGTATTGAGAACTTGCACTCGAGTTCTCACTAACTTCCCTTATAACACAAAGTCAATATCCGTAACATGATATTTGACTAATCACCCTAGAGTAGGATGAATGTCCATATGAGACTTCTAATATGTTCAAGATATGGGAACCAAGGGGCCCAAATGTTTCCGGTCATGCATGCAAATTCCGGAGGCCATACTTGCATCAGGTCGACTTCCAAAAATATACATCGCGACGGAGGCCAGGAGAAGACTACTTTCTCTTGTGGGGCTACTATCCATATATAATGAGGAGAGGCGGAGACTACCATCCCCTACGGGGCTAACTACCCAGTATAATTGAGGCCAGAAGGAGACTACATTCTCCTACGGGGCTAACTACCCATTTACAATTCACGAGAGTCCCAATCTCTCTGAAGGGTTTATTCATACCCAACCTAATAAGCGTTTTTATGGCGGTGATTCATCAAGGTTTACATACCCATCTAACCCAGTTAATTACAACTATGTTGTATAACCATATTGATTCAGGAGTTGACAATCCCACTGTACGGATTGTCCTCAATAAGCGAATAAGGCCTATAATGAGATCTCAGTATTCTCATGGCTAATATGAGAGCAGAACACTGAACCGACTTACTATTGTCTTATTTTTGTTCGGTGTATCATCACTTTGGTGGATTGGTTGAGTTGTATGCCACTAGTAGAAAAAATGTTTTTAATGACGGCGTTTAAACAACGGTTAAAAGGAAAACCGTGGTTTAAAGTTTATAAACCACGGTTTTCATAGAAACCGTCGTTTAAAGTACACGCCAGAGTGCATATACCACGGTTTTTGGAGAACCGTCGTATATAGGTTACTGATATACCATGGTTTTCCGGGCAACCGTGGTATATAGTACATGCCAGAGTGAATATACCACGGTTCTTTGGGAACCGTCGTATATAGGGTACCTATATACCACGGTTCCTAGGCAACCGTCATTTATATTGCATATCTTACTATATTAAACCACGGTTTTTTTGTCAACCGTGGTATATAGTCTAGGCGGGATTTTTAATTTTCGGCCCAAATTTAACGCGGCTCTTTCTATCTATTCTCTTATATTCTCACGCTAATTTTGGAACCCAAACCGACGAAAATCTCCAACTCTTCTTCTTCATTCTCTTCAATGTCACGGTAATTTTGGAACCCAAACCGACGAACATGCTCTGCAACTCTTCTTCATTCTCTTCAACCTCACGGTAATTTTGGAACCCAACCGACGAACATGCTCTGCAACTCTTCTTCATTCTCTACAAGTTCACGGTAATTTTTGCAACCCTCACCGGCGCACAAGGAACATGCTCCATCCTCACTCATTCTCTTGTTTTTCGGAATTTTTTGCAGCTTACAACTAGAACAAGGAACACATGCTCTACATCATCTCCACTCAGTGCAATTTTCGCTACCATAACCGGCGAACAAGGAACATGGCCTCCATTCTTCATTCTTCTCACAGTAATTTTGCAACCCACCGCGAACAAGGAACATACTACGCCAGAGTTCTTCACTCATTATTTTGCAACCCTAAATCGCAAACAAGGGACATACATGTTCTATAGCCTCTTCATTCTCTTCTGTTTCTCTATTTGAGATCTGTGAAGCGATGCTACTAAATCGCCGGCGATTTTGAAAAAGAGTTCATAGACTATAAACCACGGTTATATGTACAACCGTGGTTTATTCGTTGATTTTATAGATAATATACCACGGTTTTGACATTTAACCGTCGTATAAAATGACTTTATACCACGGTTCTGAACTTAACCGTCGTTTAAAACCGGTGAGGACCGCGTCCAAAAACGGTCTTAAACGATGGTTATTTGCAAACCGTGGTATATAGTCTTCTTTTAAACGACGGTTTTCAACCGTGGTATATAGGCAATTTTCTATATACCACGCGAGCATAAACCATGGTTCCTAACCGTGGTATATAGGTAAAATAACCGTGGTTAAAAACATTTTTTCTACTAGTGTGCTTTAATGTTGTGTGTTTACTGCTTCATTTTTAATAATGTAAAATGAATTGCATGTCAACGACCAATTAGTTGGTGTGGCCCGGTATCTTGTGGGCTGCACATTTTCATACCAGCATAGTTTGCTGGGCCCGTTTGGGCACCCCCATTTCAGGTACCGGATGCTGAGGAGACCCAACCAAGAGTAGGCGGGGTAGATATAGGGTACAAGGTATACTTTTGTTTTTGATTACCTTAGCTAGGTTATACCCGTGTTTTGTATATGGAACTTCCATCTTAAATTTGTATATGTTCCAGCACTTTGGAAACTCGGTTTGTAATCTTTTTGGATCGGTATTAATTGTGGAAGTTAACCGGTAGTGTATTCAGTTTGTCAGACCATTACATGGAGTTGGTAAGGCCTAGTTAGTCACGTGCGTGACTAACGGCGGTAGCACCCGGGAGTTCTTTATTATTTTTCATTGTGATTTCTATTATGTTGGGCATCGTTAATTACTGTTAAACGTGAATTAGTGGTTGGGGAGTTACATTACCTATAGATCCAACTCCCATGATTTCACCTTGATTTTTGATTCCCAAGGTGACCTTACATCCTTTGTAGGATGAAAGTAAATTGAATTGATCATGATCTCTTGTCATGTGACGAGAGCATCCACTATCTAAGTACCAACATTCTTTATTCGCCTTGACCTATAAATTCAATAGATCATTTTTTAGTTTTGGGAACCTAGATGAAGTTGGGTTCCCTTTTCGGACTCGATTGTTTTAGTTTTTCACTAGGTTCAAGAACTAATCTCACTTGTTTAAGATTGAACGAAAGATCTCTGTTTAATTTATCACATGTCTATCTTGATGTCCAAGGCATCCACAATAACCATAGATCTTTGTTGGAGGAAGGTTAACATATTTTTGATTTCCTTTCCATCAAGAGCCAAAATGTTCTTTTTGTTGCTGGCACTTGGTTTTATTGTTGGACTTGGAAATATTTTTGGGAATATTGAAATTTCCTTTATGCCACTTGGGCTTGGATTGAGTGGATCCAACTCCAGATAATAGATTGACAATCTCTTCAGAAAGTTTTTCTACTTTCTCTCCAAGGTCAACATGATCTTGACTAACTTCCTTGATCTTAGAGTTGGCCCACTCAGGCAATTCGAAGGGAGTAACTTGTTTGATGTAGTAGACTCGTTTGAGAGAGAGAGCATGCTGCTTTTCTTTCAACTTTAGAGTGAGTTATTCAACAGAAGAGCTTAGAGTAATGATTTGTGATTTAGAGTTATTCAACTCATCTTGAAGAAAACAACATTTGTCAATGAAAATAGTAAGATCCTTTTTAAGAGAGTCAATCTGAGTAAGAGACTCCTTTTGTTCCCTTTGATTATTTCAGTAAGACTCTTGGTTTTGTCGAGCTTCTTTTTAAGGGAGTCAACACAACGCTGAGAGTCTTGAAGATCCAGTCCAAGTGAGAAAGAAATAGTCTTATGCTCCTCAGTTTCATCTCTTAAACCATACATAATACTTTTTTATTCTTCGAGTTCTTCAATTAACTCAGAGATTTTTCTATTGAGATTAGCTTTGAGAGAGTTAGTCTCAAAGACCATTTTAACAATCAACGTTAAGAAACCTTTAGGAGATATACGATAAAGATCTAACTCAAGATGGGAACGTGTTACCTTGTTGTCAGGGATCATGGACTTGGTTGGATCATGCGCCATGAGGCAGATGAGTCCACATGACTCACCATCTTTATCACCAGAGTCTGGATCACCCTATCATACTGATGCCATTAATGACCTTCCTTGAGATTTGTCAAACTAGTTTTTTAGGAGAGGGCAGTCCTTCTTGAAATGACCAAATTTGTTGCAATTGAAGTAAGTGATAGAGTTGAAAATTTGTTTGGAAGGATTGGAGAACGACCGACTTTGTCGATTTGGTTGATTGCGCATGAATTTTTGGAAGTTCTTCACTATGAAGACAAAGTCTTCCATAGTCTCATCCTCACTTTTCTCAACTATATTGTCCACCAGTTCAGCCTTTGCTTGCCGAATTTGGTTGTCAGCTATGTAGAAACCTTCTTGACCGTGTTAGGTTGTCTTAACCTGTAAGGCTTGATCATTAATTGTAGTAATTTGACCAGAAGAAGAGGAAGCATTACCGCACTTCTTTCTGACGTTCTTCTTGTACTTATCCACTGACTATATATAAGAACCCAAGTCCTGACATCTCCACTTGGATAGATCTTTGCAAGCTTTCGTGGAGATTATTGTTTCTGTCCGTTCTTCTCTGAGACTATCGAGCAGTTTATGTAGAACACTCTCTCTATCCGGTAGGATATTAATTTCCTACATGGTAGTGGTTAATAAGTAAAAATGATCAAGAACATATTCCAAAGACTCACCTAGTTTTTGTCGAAAGTTCTTATAGTCAGTCTCAACTCTTGAGTCTTGCATTTTTTAGCTTAGTGACTCCTTTGTAGGTTACTTGGTGAAGAGTTCAGAATTCTTTTGTTGTCTTATAATGATTGACTCTTCTCTTTGTTGAAATTGATAGGCATGTGTAGATGGCTCGAGATGCTTTTCGATTGAGCTTATATCGTTTGTGTTCAGTAGCAGTCCATGTAGATTGATCTTTGACTGGGAGATCTCCTTCATTGACTATCTCCCACAGTTCAAAGTTGACTAACTCGATGTGTTTCTCGATTTCGTTCTTCCAGTGACCGTAATTCATAGAAGTGAGTCTTGGATGCTCGAAGTGCATTTTATTTTTTTGGTTGGTGAAGACATCTGCCATTTCTTCTCTATTGAACGTCGGCTAGAGGAGACTCTGATACCCCATAAAGGATCGAGCAAATGACTCAAATCAACTCAATATGTGATTCTATGAGATGGTTTGACTCAATCAAGCTAAGGGCGCAAAAGTTGTTACTTGAATGTAAAACATGGAACGACTCAAACAAACTAATTGAGAATATGTTATAAGATGGAAAGACTCACTCAAAATCAAGCAAATACACAATATAAGTCATTTTATTTTTGGTTAAAATAAAATAACTTATAATGCCCACTCAATTGATGAGATCTACTTCGTGGTTCTCACTCACTCACCCAATACAATTTCTGATTAGCTCAATGATAAGTGTAGTGAAACTATGACCTACCTAGAATGAGCCTATCGATGTGTGCTAACTAAACTTAGTAATTTTCTCTCTCTAATACAGATGTAGCTCTCTACAAATCTTCTCTCAACAAAATCTCTCAGGAAAGCGCAAGTTACAAATGATAATTACAATTATATTTATACTGAGCTGCTTATGACCATTGGGAAGAGTTAGTTCCTAAAAATTAGGAACTAACTTGGTCAAAGCGTAAACTCCGGGAGAACGAGCCCAGTCTTTGGATGACTTCCACGATGAGAGAATTAGGGTGCAATTTAGACTGTTGGGACATTTAGGAGTAGAGGTCATCAGTCCTTAAATTTCACAACTAATCGATCGTGTCTATCGAGCTTTCAAGTTAGACGGACTCTGTTATGTTTTATCGCATGCAATTGACTCTGTTAATGTGGTTGACTATCTCAGCAACATCTTCATGCACCAACAACTTGAATCGTACTTTAAGAATGCCAAATCATTTTCACAACAATCCCTTAACAAATGATGTCTTATATCAATATGTTTAGTTTGTGAATGAAGCACTAGATTTTTTGGATTTAAAAATTGCACTAGTATTATCACATATGATTGGAAGTGCATCTGTTTTGACATCATTGTCACCAATTTGCTTTTTAAGCCATAGAAGTAGAGCGCAATAGCTTGTTGTGGCTATGTACTCTGATTTTGCAGTTGAGATGGCAACACTGTTGATTTTTTGATCCACATGCTATAAGACATGAGCCATGAAGAAAGCAGTCCCTACGGTGCTTTTTCTATCGGTTATGGATCAAACCTACAATGTCACAATTAGTATAACATGGGTAAAACAAGCCAAGGCTAGAATATCTATTGAGATATCTAAGAATCCTTTTGACCGTTTTTGAGTGACTTTCTCTAGGATTAGCTTGAAACCTATCACGCAAGCAAACACTATACATGTGGTTAATTATTCTTGTTTGATGTCAGATGTGGTACTATATATCCTCTCCATCCTTCAAACCTTGACCAGAACTATAAATATGAAGAAGAAAAAAGAAGTATGCATTGTAGGAAAAGATGAAGAAAGATGAAAATGATAAAATGAGAGAACTGGGGGAGGAGTTAAAAATTACTAATAAGATACACTCATTCAGTGTGTAACTTTCAGTGTATGTACATATTGACATGCTATTATATCTAAAATTTTGACTCTAGGGAAAGATCCTTAGTTACAAAGACAAGTTCAAAGGTTAAATGGTCAAGAGGCACGAGACTATGATATTTTAAAACGTTAAAGGAGTATTTTGGGAAATTTTTATTTATATGATTTATTCTTCACTTTAGAAATGTTATTATCATATTTCTCATCAAGGCACTTTTCAGAATTTTAGGATTGTTTTTGTTTTGAAAATTCTGCTTTCATTTCTCATTATAAGCTAACTTCCTTTGAAAATTCCATAAACTTCCAAGAATAGAAAAAGGGTTCTAATTACTAAATGTAAACTCACATGGATTGTAGGTCTATTTCTGGTCATAAACCTAGCAAACTTTGTTCAGAGCCAAAACCCAAATTTTTGGAGGAAAATTCAAACTATTTTGAAAGTTTCCCTCTTCTTCAAATATTATCCAAATCAATTCCAAAAATTATGAAATTTTAACACATGATAAATCATCAATATTTAGTTATGAACCTTTGAAGGCACTGAATTGCAAGCTTTTCACAAAAACTTTCGTTTATCCAAATGATGTGATTCTAACTCCCAATGTTAGTAAAATATCCACTTTAACTGCCATACAAACCTCTAAGCAATATCTACTCATATGTTACCCTACAACGTTAGCTAGTCAAGTTTTAATTTCCTAGTTCTATCCCTTAGACCTTTTTATCTATAATAAACAATTTCCCTTAATTAAGGGTGTCCATTCGGTTAACTGAAAATCAAATTTTTGAGAACAATTGTAACACCCCTACCGCTAATACCGTCATTACTGTACAAATACTTACCTTCGCAGTGGATACTACATACATAACGGCGGGTGTACAATGCCGTTAGTCACCCACGTGACTAACAAGGCGAGTTACAATACTACATACTATCGGGCTGATGAATTTGAACATACCGAGTACCCTACAGAATACAATACTTCCCATTGCTTACTCATCCATAATTCGGTTACAACTTCAATACATTACTATACCGAGTATACTACGATCCTTACATTACCGATACAGTTTACACTTCCAAATTCATAATACGTTACAAATACAATTCCTTTACTCAACTACCCATGCTTATGTAGCAGTCCCCGTCCTACTCTCTCGAACGGTGGTCAGCTTCAAATACCTGCACACTAAAAACGGTCCCCCTAGGGGGTCAGCTTACGCTGCATATGAAATTCGCATATACCGCGTGCTAACCGCGGTACGCCGACTACTTTAGGTCGGATATACATGGAGTTCATTTTACATGCATACATACATACTATTACTACACAATACATTCATCAATACTTACATACACATACAAGGTTCAATACTTGCCAAGGAAGACAATTATATAGTCAACCGTTCGTACTAATTATTTATTCAATACTCTTTCATTGCGTTACTCATTACTCTGTTCGTACTATATTCGATATTCGCTACTCTACTCATACTCACTCCTTACTCTTGCATACTCATCACTCCATGTTCAGTACCTTACTCGTACACGATCCATACTCTGTACTCGTTACTATACTTGTGTATACTTGCTACTCAATACTCCATACTTACTCACACCTGCTCAATACTCAGTGCTTACTCATACTTACTCAATGCCCGGTACTCATTACACACTCATACTCTCTTCTTACTCAGTACTCATTACTTACTCATACATACGCAATACTCATTACTCATTACTCATTACTTTGGTCTCTGGGCGGAGTCATACACAAGACTCGCCACCGGACCTACAATACGAGGGCTATACGCTTAGCTCCTCAAATACTCTTATGTCCGTTTCTACCGGACTACTCAAATTCCCAACACTCTTCTCTCAGAGTATATTACAATCTCATGGATTAGCCTAGAAGTATCTCTCTCGATAACCTCTGCTAGATTAAGGAATTACCACCATCTAGTATCCTCAGATTTAAGGGTTTCCCCAACATATCGAATACTCTCTCGTTCGGGGCATACTTACATCAGTCGGGTCCTCTCATAATGGGTCGACTAATTACTAAGGGGTTTGGAGATCCCTCATCATTCTTTACTACTCTCATGGTTCATGTTTTGCACCAAGATTAATTCCTCTATTAGGGTTACTTATATACTTCCACTACCTTTGTTGTGGATTATTCAATTCGGTTCTCCTACCGTCATCGGAAGGTTACTACTCCCGTACACTCTCTCACATTCTAGTGAGTTTCATTGGGTTGCGTTATCGTTTATTGATTCGTTAGTTTAGTGCGTTGCTACGGTTCCATTAGTTCACAACATGACTCTTACTACGAGTCACTACACAACAAGACTCGTCTATGAGTCGTACTACGCACTAAATGAAGCCACACAATCGATCAAGAAGGGTTAGCTCACACAACATACACCAAGACATACAATGAAAGGCAATAAACCGTTTTCATGCTTTAGTCTTGATTAGCCGGCATACAGCACACAAATCAACGTAACTCGGTTAGCATACGGGGCATGAGAAAATCATACCTCTCACCGGCGTTAGCTCTACCATGTGTTCCCTCGTTCATTGGTTCACACTTGTTCCACTGATAATGTTCCAACATTATTATTAATACTATACTCTTATGATACACAAATAATTACTATTCCCGTACTGACCCCGTTTTCCCGGTATACTTAATGTTCTCATACTCTCAACCTACACTACTAAAATGTCAGTATTTACCTACGGAATTTACCTACGGAAAAAAATCCGTAGGTAATTCCCTACGGTCTACCGATGGACAAACGTGAGCCTCTATATCTTGATATATACCGATGGATTACCGACGGTTTTCTCATGTACGAATTACCGACGGAAAATTCCGTAGGTAAATTAGATGGAAACAAGCTAGGAGTTGGGCGCTTATATTACTGTAGTATTACCGAAGACATATGTCTGTCGGAAATATTGAAAACAACACTACCGACGGACTTGATTCTGTAGGCAATATGTTGAGATCGATATCGGCGGACTCCCGATGGATGAAAAAAAATTAAAACAATTATGAATTGTTATTACGTGATGTTTCGTTAATTTGGGTTGCCGTCGAAAGCTTTCTGTCGGTATTCCTTTTTCCAAAATTATAACGCGGCTCCCTCTTCGAACTTAGTTAGCCAATTCAATATTTCCTGGTAGTTCAACCCACAATCGCACTCATCTTGGCATCTTCCTTGTCTTTCTTTGTTTTCGTTCAATTTGGCTTCACCACCACATTGTCAACTAGCTGCGGTAGCGACCAGAGGTTTTCTTCCAAAGCTTAAACACGGTAAGACCAATTCAAAATCACTCTCAGTTTTAGGTTATAAGTTGTTTTCGATTACTTTGACTCAAAAAACCTAATCCAAACAACACTTATCATTGAAGTGTGTCAGCAACCAGTGTTTGGTTTGCGAAGAAGGTTGAGGAGATTAGAGGTCTTCCCTTCTCTGAATTTCAGGACGACATGTAATTTTTATGTTCTTTGTGGCTTCAATTTAGCTGTGTAGGTATATGGTTCCGGTTGACTTCAAAGTTTTGCCCAAAATTTGTCTATTTGCTTCAGTTATGATCTAATTTTGTGACCCTAGGAGTGCTGAATTTAAGCCTTGATTCGAAATTCTCTCTCGATTTTCTATTGCGGTTGCACTAAGTCTTTGTCTCGATGATACTGAATTAGGGTTCTTGTTAGAGTTAGATGAAATTTGTAGTTAATGTATGCTATATACAACCCCAGTGAATTTGTAATGGTGCTATGAAACTTCACCTTTACACAACTGATTTATTGTAGTTTTGTTTAGATGAGTTGACTCTGAATTAGGGTTCTTGTTAGAGTTAGATGAAATTTATAGTTAATGTATACTATATACAACCCCAGTGACTCTATCATGGTGCTACGAAACTTCACACGTACACAATTGATTTATTGTAGTTTTGTTTATACGAGTTGACCCTTATCTACTCATTTTAGAGAATTTAACCTTCTAAACTAAGTACCAGTTGTTTGTTTAATTTTTTTAAATATAGGAATCAATGGTGTAGTATTGTAGGCCATGTTAATGAGTATGATGAGTAGTTATGTATTGATGACCACTTCAATAGTTCTATCAGTATACGCTCCCTTTGTAAATCTTATTTACATGGTGATGCATAATAAAGAAAGATTATAATTGACTGGCTAATTCTTAAGAAGTTGTTATTGAAACTGGGAGTATGTTAGTTTAGTGGAATTGCACCAGCATGTAATTGGAAAACTCTAATTTTGGCTTGTAAGCTCAACTACTTTAATGCATTGATACACTTTTGCATTATTATTTATAATTTCCATGACGTATCGTGATTTGCAAACCAGCTTATAATGTCATTGTTTGACGCAGTCTTATCTCTGTACAATTCATAAATCAACAAAATGGTGTTATTTTACACATAAATGGGTTTTGTTGATTGTATTTATTTGCTGGATCAAAACAACATCCTCAACCCAAGGCTATTATTAAGGTTTTTGGTTTAGATAGTGGTCTAGGACTGATGCTGATTATTCGAACGAATAGGCTACAGTTCAGACAAAAACTACGCATTAAGACTGATCAATTCATCTGTTTCTGCATATCATTAAAAAAGTGGTTTGTTTCCTGACTTGTGACTGTTTGACCCTTTTGTTACAACTTGAGAATAGAACCTCATATGAGAGGTAATATACTTTAGTTAGTGCTGCTCCGTTTGCTTCTTTTACACTATCTAAAAATGTGCTACAACTGATCAATCTTGTGCTCTTTTTTTCTTCTAGTTTGGTTAGTTTGCACTGAAGATGTGCTGCTACTACATGTTCTGATTGAGTAAAAGGCTTCCTGAAATTCCTTTGATAAGAAGCAAGTAAGTAGACTGTTCATTATATTCTTCTTCATCTTCACTAATTATTATTTGTGAATATGTGGGGATCAATTAAACCAGCCAATGCCTAAAACTGAAAACCATATATTCTTTTTTAGGGCTCCAGTTTGATTGGGGTTTTAGGGTTGCCTTACTCATTAGGTTGATGAAGTTTAACTAGTTAATTCTGCTTGAAATATGAAAATTATAACTCAAGTTCTTGCTACTTGCTGCTGTCATTGTTCTTCACAGTAGCATATGTTTTGTGTAGATAAGAACCATGCTTATTATCAGTTTTTGACTTGTTTTACATATTTGTACAACCTGCTGATTCTAGGACTATTAATGAACATACTTTAGCTAACTGTTCTAACTATCAAATGGATGAAAGTGCTTGCTGTTTTTGTTTTCTATATATGATTATTGCATAATGGGATTAGTAGGTCACCTTTACTAAAACTGGGTTTGAATCACCAAAATTTTGTTTGTTGGGAATTGTTATCACATTTGGTGTGTATGCTCGTGTAAACCTGGATATCATCTTTCTTTTACCCAAGATATTAGTTTGATGATAATTTGTTGAGAAGCTCCATCTTGATTCAAGTGTGTCATGATATTTAATGAAGTATATACAGACAGTAAAAAGATGTATAATAAATTTTCGATCAGTTTGATCAAACTTTTACTCTTTTTTTTCTTCCAATATGGCTACGTTCTGCTGCTGCTGTGCGAAAAAGGCTTCTTGTTATTCCTTTGGTAAGAAGCAAGTAACTAGACTTTTTCGTTTTATTATTCTTCATCTACACTGCTCCTGCCATGTGATTCCGTAAGATGGAAACAACTTCCTACAAAAGGACAGCAAAAGTCGGATTTAAACTGAGAATCTGGTGATCAATTTGCTGCTATCATTTCTTGATTTGGCTATGTTGCAGGTATTGATTTCTATCATTGGAAGGTTGAATCCAGCAGTGACTATGTTCATTCCAACCCTAGCAATAGCCACACTCTTAAGTCCAACCTTGTTGCATTTCACGGTACTGGTATGTCCCGGCTTAGTATTTCTGAACTTACTGGTGTTGGAAAATGTGTGGGAAGCCTGATGAAGAGATGCTGCATTTCAGCTTGCTGCTTCTTAAAGTTCTACACCAACTAACTAACATCTATGTATGTGTTGCAGGGCTTGAATTGCAAGATTGGCAGCAGCTCAAGTTGTGGTCCAAAGCAGAAAAGCCATGAGGGAACTAAACAATTTGTTAGATTTGAAGTTGCAATGTAAATTCATAAGTTTTCTATCTCTATAGTTACACAAGTAAAGCCATATGATATAGTTCTTTCTGTTAGAAAGGAAACTGATCTCTAGTCAATGTTGACATATTAAACCCAAGGAATCAGAGGTATATAGATATAGGATTGTAATTATACGTACATTTTGCATTTGTGTATATATATATGGTAAATTAAAAATAAAAAATCATCTGTATTGATTCGTTTGTATATATATATATGGTAAATAAATAATATAAATTTATCAGTATTGATTCTTTTGTATATTATATATATATGGTAAATAAAAAATAATTTTTTTGTGTTGATTCTTTTGTGTATATATGGTAAATAAAAAAAATTATCTTTATTGGTTCTAAGTATGCTGATTTGCACCTATGTATATCATACTGAAAAACCAAAAAAAAAATTATTGTTGTTTGAATCCCCATATTTATAGTACCTACGAATGACCTACGAATTATCTTACAAAATTATTGGAATAGAATTCCGTAGGTAATCCGTAGGTAAAGTTTACCTACGGAATACCGACTGATATGTGTATGACTAGGAGATGTTGACGTGGCAACGGTTTACCGACGAAATTTCCGTAGGTAATTTACCTATGGACAATTCCGTAGGTAATCCGTCGGTAACTGTGTCTGGGATTTCCGTAGGTAATCCGTTGGTAATTTACCGACGGACTCATATTTCAGTCGGTAATTAAATTACCGACCAATCTATTGTCGACAGACATTTGGGGGAAAAATTAGTCGGTAATCCGTTGGTAATCTTATTTACCTACGGATTACCTACGGAATCGGCCGTAGGTAAACCACTTTTTTCTAGTAGTGCTACTTACTTTTCATACTTGTTTTCCTACTCCCATACTTACTTCCTTACCATTGTTGTCACATTAATGGTATATTACTAAGGTCCTTTATTTATGCACTTACCTACATACATACATACATATGATTACTATGTTACTACTGTCTTTTTTTTTTATAAGTTAGGGCCGTCCGACCCAACCTATGGGTCGGACCATTCCAGTAAGTTTTCCGTCTTCTGAAAATGTCCCGTCCGACCCAGAACTGTTCCGTCTGACCCATACACCTCTGGGTCGGACCATTCCAGTAGGTTTTGGTTCCGTGGTCTGTGCCTGTCCGACCCACCGTCCGACCCAACCTCTGGGTCGGACCGGTCCAGAACATGCCTACAAGTTTTGTTTTCCACTTCTTTCTTTACCCATTTCTTCCCCAATCTTCCTATATGTAACCCCACATGATTTAGCACTAAATAAGCCCTCTAAATCACCTTAATTCATCCACCAAATCAATTGCTAAATTCATCAAACAACTTACACAATTTTCTTACTTCTTCTACAACACATGTAACAGTTTTTGTTACACCTATGCTACAGATTTTACAAATCAATCCTCCCATCCAATACTTCCTCAGCCAATGCCATTGCTAGCATTCTAAATACCTGTCCTTACCATGCCAATTCATTTCCAAGCCATTGCACTTCCTACACCCAAGTTCCAACACTTCATTTTACAAAATCCTGCACACCAATTTCTTCCTAGTTCCACAATGCATTTTGGTACCTCTCTTGCTACAGATTTTACATCCTATTACTCTCATACCCCAACTACCATTCCATGGTCATTAAACATCTCTACAAACCCCAATACATACCTTGGTTCTCCCATTCACCAAGTCAATCTTAATACACAATTCCTACTAAAATTTCGCCATAGTTCACCTACTTTCCTTACTTCCTCAAGTACACATCCTCTCATCAAATTCAACCTAAAGCTAGCCACACCCAACAAGGGTCCTACCAGCACACAAGGTTCATACAAAAATTCAATACACCAACATTTCTTCAGCCACAATACCAATACATCATTACTTCCTCAAATAGCAATACCAATACACATACACCATTCATTTGGCTCTAAGGCTTACAAATCCACACATTTGCTCACCAATACCCAAACATCCACAACTACAATACTAATACAATGGTTTATGTTCTTTTATTTGTTTACCCATTCCCATTACACTAATGCATTAAATTAAGCATTAAGAAGGAGCTCTTACCTTGAGCTTTTGATTCCTTCATTTCCTTTTCCATTCCTCATTTTTCTCTCTTTCTTGTCCAAATCGGTTTTGTGGGGGATGGAGTTACCAAACTCCATCCCAACTCCCAAATTACATAAGGAGAATATAATTAAACTTCTAACCTCTTATATCACCACTAATTAAATGAAGGGTTTAAATTACCACAAGTTAGGGTTGTACCTTGGAGTTTCAAGAGAGGTTTTTAAGCCTTGAATACAAAGGAGAGTTCCGCCACCATTGGAAAGTTGAACCAAACTCAAACAAAGAAGAGAACAAGGCATTACAAGAAGGGCAAAAATCGGTTACACAAGGAGGGGAGAGCTTGAGTTTTTCATGAAGATTTTTACCTTGTTGGAAAGAGGAGACTCCAAGCTTCACAATGGTGTGCTTTTCTCTTCAAATGGAGAAAACCCATGGAGATGAAGTTGCTCATTTTTGGATTTTGAAAAGATAGAAATGTAGAGCTTGAAGAGGGGAGTTCAAATATGTATTTTACTTTACATTTGGAGCTCAAATGGAGCTGGAGCATGAGGAGAAAGAAGAGAAGCCATTGAAGCTTCTTTGGGGCTTCAAAAATCACCAGCAGCAATGGGGAGAAGGAGAGAGAAATCGCTGGGGGGAAGGAAAAAGAAGAAAGAGAAAAGAGAGAGTGAGGTGAGAGAGTGTGGGGGTTACTTTTTTTTTCTTGTTTGTCCTTTAGCATATAGGAAGTGAAGAGGTGTGTGAGAGAGGGGGGGGGGGGGTCGACCAACACACACACACACATTCACATTTTGCTTTTTATTTACAAAAGCGGACACACTAGTTTCATTTTATTACACTCTCACCCCACTGCTTCCCGGATGTTACAGTTTTTACTAACCGGAACCCGTTTTCCGGAATTTTCTCGTTTCTTTATTTTTATTGGTTATTAAGCTTCCGTTAATGCTTAATAATAATTATTTATTGATTTATAATTTTTACGGGTTCGTTTGACCACTTAAAATCACGTTTTCGGGTTTCCTCGAAAAACGTGGGCTAAAGCTCTTTTAGCGTTTTAATACATTTCTTGGATCCGTTTTCTTCGGGAACCGTTCCCGTATACTAATTAGGCATGAATAAGCCTTAGGAATCCTTACGATACTATAACCAAGGTCTCATACCTCCTATGGTTATTTAACCCTTGTTTTAGCGTTTTCCGCTTTCTAAGCGTTTTTCTCATTTCTTTTGGATTTATTTTCCTTACCAAAATTACATAGGCACTATTAGGCCCTTAAATACTATATTAAAATATTCTAATCACCATATTTAAGTTCGGGGTATTTCAATATACCCCCCTTAAAGAACTTTGCCCTCAAAGTTGGTGAATCTTATACTGTTACTCGTACATATACTCTATGCTACTCCAAATGTCTAACATGATGCATACTACGCATCCATAAAGCATGTCACTGCATGCATATCAATCAAAAATATCCGTTTTACTTCTCTCCAAGGGGGTCCATCCGCAGACAATTAGGTACAATCCTCCCCCAATGGCGAGTGATCCCTCAGGTACCGGTCACGTTTGAACACTTACGCTTTTTGGTTCATGGCCGCCATGACTTGAGCACTTACACTTTCTGGCTCTACGGTCCTTTGGTTCTGATCAAATTCATTTGCACATATAGAGATCCTCAGGCACTTACTCATACTTACTTACTCATACTTTACTCATACTTACTCATACTTACTCGGGACTACGCTGCCCCATTGCCTTTGGAAAAATACAAAACACACACTGTCACCGCACAAACGGTGTAGTGGTTTTAAACTACTCTACACTTCCACAGACTCAAAACTAGCTTCACCTCCTATGGTTTCGACCGGATACCCGTGCCTAGGCATGGAAGATCCACTAGCGCCCGTGGAAGCGGTTTCAAAACCGTTCCTCATTCTCAAGTTTGAAGAAAACATTGTACCAAATTAGTTTTGGAAATTCATTTTGAAAACTTGCATACATCTCCCAAATACCATTTATGTTGATTGTACCTATTACTAGTGTTATTATTGTGGCCACTTAAGGGAGCTTCCAGAGTCCTTCAACCCCAATGTGATCAGCATTGGTGTTGAATTATCCTTCCACTCCAATTTGTGTTCGGCTTCCCTTGATCGCTAGCAAATCAAGTTCCACTTCCCAACTCAATACAAACAGACAGCTCGTCAAACATCATTTTGTTTTCTATCTTTTTAATCTTGCTACTCATAATCATACACATACATTTCCAATTCATATGATTCGCTTACTTACTTACTAATCATCTCATCAATCATTACTACATCCCCTCCAACTACTATACTTAGGAAATTCGTGGGTACAATATCCCATTAATTGCTATACCGAATTTATACTCATAAAATACATCGGTTGTACCCGATTTATACTCATTACATACATCGGTTTCATACCGATTTATTCTCCTCAAGTATCCCATACATACTCATTCCTCATACTATTACCAATCGGGGTTCTCCTTCCCCTGGAGTTTCTCTACTCCTTTTCCTATACTTACTTCCCAAATAACCATAATTACACGATGAGTGAGTACAAATGTTTATGTAACATAAGTATCAATCATCAAAACAAATACTTTTACGCTATGCGCATTGTAGTTTACGCACCTATCACGTAAAACGTACATTTCGCGGTTTTTGCTCTACCCCCCTTAAAAGGGATTACGCCCACGTAATCTACCATGTGTCAACATTGGACATTGGTCGAAGGCATTCAGCCGTCATGGAGTGGTTCAGTTTCCATGCGGTCTATTATACAATGTTCCTTGATCAACGGGTCTTAACCGTATTACCGGTTAGTCCCTGCATCAAGAATTTCCATCGGAGTTATTTAACTCTTAACCGGGTTCGGTTCTAGCCTGAATGGCTTTAAGGCATTAATGATTAACCTTTTATTCACTAGGTGTACTTCACTTAGAATTCTGGGCCCACTAGCTTCTACTGCGCGACCCTGATAACTTGGGTTATTCACCCTTATTGTTATCCTTAACGTGTTACCCATCACCCTTTTATCCCTCTTATTGTGGAAATAAGGTTTATTGACCAAGTGTGGTGTTTTCTTACCGTGCTTGAACTCGATGAGTTTTAGATTTGTAACCAGCTCTCTGGCAATCTATATACATACTGTTGTGTTTGGTAGTGATCATTCACTTGGCTCCTCCGACTTATTGTCGGGTGAGGTTAAGTCACTACTTAGTTGTAGTGCTTCCTCTATTGTTAGTAGCTTCTGAATTATACCAGTTTCTCTGGTTCATTACAAGTGTTCTTTACTTGTACGACCTTGCATTTCCAATGCGTCGGTCCTTGTGACTTTCTTAAGTCTCCTTTCACTTTTATTCCAATGGAATTCACATCTTGTGATTATTGGTGTGTTTCGCCCTCTTCGTGCTTCTTTGGCCTTAGGCCGCACGGTTTGTTTCTAAGCTTTTGCTTAACTGGCTTATGCCATGTTTACTGGTGAAAGGAATAATTTACCACAATTTACATTTCCTCATGCTCCTAGCTATCCCACTCGATCATTAACTGCACAAGTGCAATACCAAAACTGTGACAGCCCAGACAAACAGCCCACATGTGTGATATTGTCCGCTTTGGCACGCAGGCCGCACGGATTTGTTCCTGGGGTTTCGCCCCAAAACGCGTCACACAAGGGAAGAGTATCCCCACCCTAATAAGGTATGGTTCGTGCTCTCTCCCGATCGATGTGGGAGGTAACACCACGCCGGGTGTTACACCCTACCCCCCTTAAGGAGCCCAGTGCCCTCACGGGCTCACTGGACCCACACCGACCTGGGTCTGGCTCTGATACCATCTGTGACAGCCCAGACAAACAGCCCACATGTGTGATATTGTCCGCTTTGGCACGCAGGCCGCACGGATTTGTTCCTGGGGTTTCGCCCCAAAACGCGTCACACAAGGGAAGAGTATCCCCACCCTAATAAGGTATGGTTCGTGCTCTCTCCCGATCGATGTGGGAGGTAACACCACGCCGGGTGTTACACCACTGAAATACCCCTAACCTTTAAAATATAATTAAATGATCTATTAATGATCTAAGATGATTATTAAACATCTAAATATTATTGGGGAACAATTTAAAAGAGCTCAACAAGGCAAAACACGCCTTAAGATCGGTAAAGCCAAAAATGTGCTTTAAGACACCATGAAGGTTGTATGACCCCAAGAAGGATCCAAAGTGGATTCCTAAGTATTATAATGAAGCAAGGAACACAATAAAACCATTCTCAAAGAGAACTAAGCTCAGGAACATCCTGTGACACAAAAATGTGCGCTAAAACTCCTTAAAGCACGTTTTTGTGAGATTGCCTTTTAAATTGATTTTTAATGGGCTTAAAAATTATAATTATCCTTAAATATGATATTTTATCATATTATATCATATTAGGAATTTAATTCCAGAAATTTACGAATTTTTACAAATTTAATATTAAAATATTAATAAAACCCTAAAGTGGGGCCCGCATGAGTCAACATTGACCAAGCATGGTCAATGGTCAATTAATTGACTCATTTGGACCATGGAGGCCGGCTGCAATAAGAGAGGAGGGAGCATAAGTCATTGATTGACAAATAATGCTACCTAATACATGACTTTTTCAAAATTAAGTTACTTTTTCATTATTACCAATCATTCCCTCCTTCCTCCTTCCTTCCTTGTCTGATCTTCACCATCCCAGCCGAGTTCTCCCTTCCTCTCAAGCTCTCCAAGTGTGTTCTTGAGCATGGAAGGCAAGCCTAACTCCTAAGCTCCTAATGTAAGTGTTTTAATGTCATTTTTAGCACTTTTTCTTCATCTCTTCACCACCAACACCTAAATTTCGTGGCTCATAAATTCCTATGGCTTATTCTCAGTGTTCTAAGGTTAGAACAAGAGCTAAACTCGGTTGAGACCAGTAGAGGGACCAAGGTTGTTCAAATCTACATTTTAAGGTAAAAATGTGCTTTAAGCTCATAACTTTTGATTCCCTTCGATTTTGGCTGTGAAACTTTGGTAATAGCCTCATATTCTTCTCCTTTTCATGTGGAATCTGTTGGTTAGCCATTTGGAGCAAGGGTGACCGAGATCCAAGAGAAATACTCTCTTTTAAGGCATTTTTCCAAGGTAAAACCTAATAACAAGGTAGTATTTCGAGATCTAACTATTCCTATGTCAATATGGTGGATCTAAAACCTTGTGGTGTGTTTGGTTCAGGTCGAAAATACCTAGAACTTCTTGCATTTTAAGGTGATTTTTGCCTTAAAATCTTAAAAATTATTCCTTATGGTTTAAGCTCAAGCTTGGAGTGTAACCATATCTTGTTTTTGTGTATTAAACATGTCTAAATCAAGTGGTGAATTTTCCTACAAGTGACCGAGCCTATACAAGGATAAATCAAGGTATAAACACCTTAAACTTATGATTTTTGTAATTTTTAAGCATATATATATATGGCCGAGAGTGAATGTATATATATAGGTCATATTGACCTAAAAATGGAAAAAAATGGCTAAGATAAATTAAGCTAGTCATTTAAGGGATTTAATTAACATAATGGTCAAATTATGACATTATGTGGAAAAATAATTAAACCTAAGTGAGGCCGAATATATATGTGATATTTCGAGACATTTATTGTGTAATTTATTTTGCAAGTTCAAGGTTGTAATAAGGCCATGTCATTAGGCCATTTTAATTTAAGTTTATAAGCTTATTTAGTTTTATTTATGCTTATAATTAAAGTTGGGGCCAATTCGTAATTATTAAGGAATTAGAAAGCCGTGGGTAAATTAAGAGCAATTTAGGGTTTTTAAATGAATTTAATAAGAAGTATAACATTTTATAAAGTTTTGGGTAAAATTGTAAAAATAGAAAAGTATGGGGTGTTGTTGGTAATTACCGAAAGTTTGGGTCCCAATTGGTATTAGTAGTCAAAGTTGACTATGTAGGAGACCTTGACCAAGTTTGGAGAATTTAAGGAATTAAAATACTACCTTATATTAAGATAGTAATTAAATTGTAAAAGATTTATAAGTCTTGGGGTGGTATTGTGATTTCCGAAAACTAGGGGTACTAAATGGAGCTTAGTACAAACCTTAGATTATTAGGGATTTTTGGAAGTTGATTTGGGTAAATTTGGAGTTTATATGAATTATCTAGGTATATTATAAGATATTCATAACATTGTTACACATGGGTAACATATGTGGTAAAACCGAGATTTAGAGGAAGTATAAGGTTAATAATGATATTTATAACCTTTTGGTATGGTTTGGTAATTTTTGGGATTATATATAAGGTTTTGAAGATATATGTTAATATATAGTTTTGGTGATATTAGAAACTATATGTTTAAAATGGGGTAAATTGGTGAATATAGAAAGTTAAGTGGTGGAAATTAAATTTAAATAGACCATGGGGTCTGCTCGGCATTTTGGAGAAATTATAACTATGGGTTATAATTATATTAAGGTTTAAGGATTATAATATAAGGTATACATTATAAGTGTAACAATGGAATATATTTTTGGGATTGATTTGTAAGTTATGGAAGTTGGTGGGAATTAATTAAAAACCGAGAGTTTAAGTGCTGTTTGGATTTATAACAAAATATAACTATAGGTTATAATTGTTTTAATGACTTAAATGTCATAATATATGTTATATAACTATAATATACATTATATATGTGGTGGATTTTGTAAATATTTGGGAATTATAGGTGCTTTCGGAATATTACTATTTTGGAATGAAGTTTATAATATGGTTTTTATGTTATAAGAGCTATAACATTTATAATATAAGAGGTATTCATCAAAAGAATGAATATATATTATAATGACTTACCATATAATAAATAGCCCTATAATGCATATACATAAATAATATATGTCATAGTGTGGAAAATATAATATAGTTCAATAACTATGTGTTACCACAATTAATGATATGATATGAAGGGAAAGAATTATAAACATTGGATATGGAATTCTAATGTTAAGAGTGTACATGAAATAATAAGGATTTATATAATTCAAAGTATTTGTACATATGAATTATACAACATTACACTTGGAAAAACTAACCTTAGAAAAATAAATACTAATGAGATGTATAGTGCATGACGAAGAATCATACATGCAATAAAGAAACAAACTATACGATCTACAAATATACGTTTAAGTTACATGCGATAACAAGTCCAACAATAAGTATGTTAATATACGAGATAAGACTACGCATGTAATGTAACACTTTTCCAATCTCGAGTTAAACCGAAAGCCCGACCAACATTGACAGTTAATAACGGGGGGTTAACCGGGAGTTATTAGTGACGGTACGGGGTACCGTAGAATTTTGTGTTGTTATACAGTATGCTAATCAGTAGCATTATGTATTGTATAGACTGTTAGAGAAGACACACGGAGCATAGGATCTTGCTGATTCATACTCCACCGTAATACACCAGGGTGAACGGTATGTTATTTATGTGGCTTGATTGTCTCTGAGGATTCCCTCAGTTCAGACATTGTGTGAAAATCTGTGATAAGATTGAATGTCTGCTTGTGTGAATTAATATGCTTGAGTTGTATATTAATGCTGCTTTACTATTACTGTCATGCGATAACAGTACCGTTCGTATATATGAACATATTATAAAACGAACTAGCGGCAGTGATGCTATCTTGTATGTGTAACATAAGGAACGTAAGTAAACGTTGTAGCATCAGATAATAAGATATATATTATCTGAGCACTTATATACGCGAGCATTGGCCTCTTTAACGCCCACTTCGTCTAACCACTGGATCCCGAGTCGACATACTCAGGATTGGACTAACGACCTTAGTCTATTGTGTTAAAGGAAGTAATAAAACGATGCGATGGTATAGATAAGTTATCAAGAGGATGTGGCTCTTGCTGTGAAATGTGATCCATTAACGATACTAGGATACCGTGTGGTAACCGTAAGTATCAGGATAAATTTCCAACGAACTACAGATTGTTCGTAGGACGGAGACTCTACCGCTGGAGTGGCTACTGCCGTGGGTGACCCGCCAAAGAGATGGGTAACTTAGAGACACGTCGTTCTAATGAGACGTTGTCATTAGACATGACCGAACAATTACGAACGATTATAATAACTCGTACATTAGGTGAACATTATGTGGGCGTGCATGCCAAAGACGAGAGTTCATACTCGTTTATAATTCTCGTTGTTTCGCCTTGTTGTTCACTGGTTATGCTGTGTGGTTATGTGTGGTATGTTGGTGGTGTTGATTGAATAAGTCATTGTACTCATAAGTGTGTGTTGTGAATTGGATTAATTAAATAAACTGTACTTATATTTGTGTGTGAACTGGATGAGTCGAGTCACTGTGCTCGTGTGTGGATTTTGGATTGTTCGTCGAACGGGTCGACGTACTCAACTATGAACTTTCAGGTGTTGTTGGAGTGGAGTCTACGTACTCATATAAGCGTTATAACGCTTTCAGTGGTCTATTACGATGCGATGTGTGGAGCCGGGGGCTTATTTGTTATTTGAGTTTACTGCAAAATATAATGTTGCTTTACAGTTTTAATATTAAACTATTTGCATGAAAATGGTTTGCATGCTCTCGACCAAATAACTGAATGGTCCGAGGGTGCATGACAGTCAGGTAATAACATACTCAGCAGGGGCTGATTCCATACCACAAACTACCATTTTTGCAGGTATGCAACTTCCGGTGTCGGCAAAGAGAGTGACGCGCTGGGTAGTATGATTACAGTTATTCGAACATGCACTGTTGCATTTTGATACGAACCTAGAAACGTGTATAGGTTTTGGATACTTAGAAAGCTCACTGTGAATGTATTACATTTTGGTTTGGGAAGTTTAGATCTATCTCTTGTTGTCACTGCGAGAAAATGTTTCGTATGTAAGAATATATCAGGAAGCACGTTATTACTCGTATGGGCGAGTGAGAACGGTGACACCAGTAGTTGAGTTGTTGATATTACCGCTGCGATTATATTGTTAAGTAAGATGATTAGGAGCCGATCAGAGTAGGGGTGTTACAAAAACACTCAGTCATACAGAGTGCAGAGGCGTAAACCCTTGGCAGTAAGTCTCTCATGAGGTTGCAATAGGATTGATCGTTACTCTTCCGGGTGGTGCTTCATCATGTGGTGCAAACTTCTAGCTTGTTGCCCGGTCTGTTTACCATCTTGTATTAACAACTCCATGGTATTGGGTGATTATTCACCTAAACTGGTCGCATGCTGCGCACCGTGTTCTTACTGAGTTATAGTATTGGTTTACATGGCCTCCGTTGTTGCTAGCTTCAGCTCATGCATTTGTATCATTTATACAATGGTTCCCCCATATATTTGGCAAATACCGCATATGGTATTCCTTTATTTTTCTGAGCTCCCTAAGAATCATTGGTTTTATAACCGGTTACTCCTTGGTTGTCAACAATTGCTGTTGAAACTTATTTCACATCGCTTGGCAAGAATTATATGCTCAAGCCTGACTACATTAGTAGTTTTGAAAGGGATATATTTCCCGACAGTTACTGATGGTATCCCCTTCTTAGGATCCATGTGTTCACCGCTCTTGCGGTCTCACATTTATGAGGGGCGTCCTCATCCATCGATTGTTACTCTTTCATCGGTGCCGTCCTTGACAGCTTTCCATATGGTTCACAGTGGCTTTTGCAACCATTGGGTTGTGTGTGGTAATAGTTTCATGGCCTACTAGCCATATTGCCTAGAGCTCTGCTCATCATAGGTCGTTCCCAAGTGGTTACTTCTCTGTAAGCCATCGCTGGGCTTGGAAGTGATACTGGGCTCCCTAATAAGATCGTCGCATCACGCTTCCGTTCGTTGGAGACCCTTTTGTATCCTGGTATTGATCGATACCATTTATTGGTTTGGGGTATCCCCTGTCAAGTGGGATCCCTTCGGTGTTCTAACCGTATGTTCATTCCAATTGTGGTGTTCTTACCACTATATTTCGTTCAACTGTGCTGACTTGATACCCTTTATGGATTGCTCCAGGGTAGTACTGGTTATATGGCAGCATCTGGCTGACATTTATGAGTATGTTCAGTTTATTGTCCTACCTTGCGGTTCTGGATCTGAGTTATCCGTTGAGGGTTGTAACGTCTCCCGTTCTTAGGGTAGACCATTGGTGTTTTTCCTTGTGTTATAACGGATTTGATATCCCTTCCGGTGATGAATGGTATTTCTGGTACCTTATAACATCCCCCTGTGTGTTTGTGGTAGTTGTTCTGGGAATTCTATCCCGCTCATTGCACACTGATATGTCAATGTTAGGTATTTGCCTTATAGTGTTTAGACTGGGTATTCCCTACAGTTATCATGCTTTACTTAGATATCCTCGAGACATATCCAATGTCTTATCCCGTTGTTAGTGCTTCTTGCACTTTCAACTTTTAATGGTTCTCCTGAAGTGAGTTTCTGACTCCTTAGCTTGTAGCTTAGTTTCCTTTGTTCGGTTGAGGTAACCAACTGTTCTGTTTCAAATTTACTTATGGTCCGTAGAACAGAGTTGACTACTTCCCGTGTTTCGTACACTACATGTATACATACGTGGGGTACCGTCTTGGCACGTTACCACTACCTAACTATCTGTCAGGCCCACAAGCTCCTTCGGAGTGCGGTCGTCCCACATCCCGTATTTGGGTACACTCGTAGTGTTCGTCACACGCCTAGGTGAAGTATTCTATTGTCAACTCCTCTTGTACCACTCTATGATACTCACCGTAATTTCGTCTGTTTGGTTTCAAAAATCCAAGGTTTAAAAGAAGGGTTCGTAGTTTTGAAAGAAAAGTTTTGGGTTTTGAAATAACGGTTCGGTGTTAAAAGAAATTCTTCATGGCGTTGCCATGATTGAGGCCTTGACCAAGTTCAGCTTCTGTTGACCGGTATACTCTCAAGACAATGGTCGGGCCGTTAGGCCTTTCCGTGGTTTCGTTATTTAAATACTTAGGATTGGTGATCCTATATTTGCTCCATTCGTCATAGCGATACTTTAGCAAGTATTTGCGGGTTGTTAAAAGTCTTCCAACCCGTGAGCCTCGATTTTAAATCCTATCCTATGTTGATTAAAGTTGATTAGGATCTAACCGGGTTTTAGGTCCACTTATAACCTAAGATTAATAACAATGTCATAAAACAATAATTATTAAAACCTAAGCTAGCTCACTAGAACCTATTATGAGTCGCCACCTAATTTTAACCTAGATCAAATTAGGAAAGGAGAGTTCGGGTTCGGGGGCTTGATATTCGACTTAATTAGGGTTCAAATTACTTTCATTACCCCTCCTAGGTCGTTTTTCCTCTACTCGGTTTAATTACGGCTTTCTACAAAGTTGTTTTTAACCTAGGTGCGCGCTTCTGTTTTTTGTCTTTTTTAGCATTTTTTGACAGAAAATTAAAGTGGAAATTAAAACTACCTAAACAAGGGTTTCGGAGGCAGAATTAGGTCAAATTTTGTTTCCGTCCGTAGCCATGGACCTATTGTCCGAAGCCACGGACCCCAGTTAACCTATATGAAAGTAAAAGTCGAATTAAACAGAAAACAGAAAATCGTAAAGTCCGGGCCTCGGACAGACTGTCCGTGGGCCCGGACACTATTAAAAAAAAACCTAATTTTAAAATTTTAAAAATCCCGCCGCCGTCCGTGGGTGTCCGAGCTTACGGACAGGGAGTCCGGGACCCCGGACACGACGTCCGTGGGTGCGGACAGCCCTCGGACGGCGGCTTTGAGGCTGTTCCCGAAGGTGTTTTCGGCTCAAATTTTATGGGTGCGTAGCCTGAAAGATGTACAATACGTTAGTGGTCGAAAGTTCTCAATTTGGATTCGAATTATGCACGAAACTTGGTAAACAAGTTATTGGACAGAAGCTTGAATAAACAGCAATACAGAAGCGTACGAAGGTTAGTTTGAGCCCAAATTTTGAGGCAAGACAGATAATACCGTGGTGAATTGGGGAAGTGGATTTCTACTTGTTTTACCTTCGGATTCACAACGTTTCTTCACACCGGGATTCGTCGAGTGCTCCGTTGATGGCAGACCCGATTTCGACCCAAGCTTCTGGTTGTTGGTTGTTCTTGCTGTTCTTCACGTTTTGGAGGTGTTTTGTGGGGTTTTGATGATTATTGGTGCTTTGGGAATTGGAAAACGTGTTTAGATGGTGATTTCGGGGATTTTCGGTATGATTTGGGTGGCCGGGTGTTGGAAAACATGAGAGAGAGAGAGGAGGCTGTGTTTTCTGACTCTCTAGGGTTCTTGAGCATATGAAGTTCTGATTTTATCCAAAAACCTATCCCCTTATATAGACTTTCTTAAAGATAAAGAAAATCTAGTAAAAGTAAGATTTTTTGATATTTTAATTAAGTGACTTCCCAAATGAATTTTGCTGTGAAATTTAACCACATGTCAAGGATGGATATTACGAATTTTCGGAGGTGGAACCGAATTTTTTTTAATGTTGGAATATTTTTAAATTGAATTTCTCGTCAGATTCAGTCAGAAATTGCTAGAAAATTATTGGAAATTCGAAAAACAAAATTCCAACGCCATTATGCTTAGAATGTCATCCTCTATCATGGGTTAAAATATCAAAGCATTTCAAGTTGATTTGGGCATCCTCTGGAGGAGAGAGAAAGCTCATAGGAGGTCTTAGGAGCCTTTAAAGATTACCAAACGCCCCCTGAAAGTGACGAAGCTGCTCCCCATGCCATGAAACGCGCCGATCGAGTCGGGATTCCTCACTGCTTGATTAAAATGCCTCTCACAACACCAGTACCTCGTAGACCCTAGCCAGGGGGGTCAAAATTTTGGGTATAACAGATTGCCCCCGTCAACTAGACTTTGTAATGAAAGTGAGAAGGCTAGTTGATGCTTGAGTGATACCCCAAAATTTCAAATGTTTCCAAGACCCTGCATGTTATCGAAAACTGACAAATTGTGTCGAGCTATTCTAAGGCGCTGACTACCTACAATGATGATATGATGTCAAACTATTCTAAGGCGTTGACTACCTATGATGTCAAGCTATTCTAAGGCGTTGACTACCTATGATGAATGAGATGATGTCAAGCTATTCTAAGGCGTTGACTACCTATGACGAATGAGATGATGTCAAGCTATTCTAAGGCGTTGACTACCTATGACGAATGAGATGATGTCAAGCTATTCTAAGGCGTTGACTACCTATGAAGTAATGATGACTGGGTGGTATGCAGATGCAAGAATGCTGAAATGCTAATGATGCTAATGATGCTGATGATGTTGATGATGTTGATGATGTTGATGATGCTGATGCTGATGATGCGGATGATGCGGATGATGCTCGGATGCTTCTGGGGACCGAAACCCGTGCCAATGCTCCTGGCTGGACCCAATGTGGACTTATTGCCATCGCCCCCCAAGCCGGTGTGCAGGGATAACTCCTGGTAAAAAACCCTGGGGACTTATTGCCTTTGCCCACCATTCGTTTATCCCAATCAGTTGACATCGCAAAAGGAGGATTTATTGCCATCACCTCGCCAAACTTTCTGTCGCCAGGTCTTGTGACGCGCCTGGATAATGCAACTAGGTCTTATGACGAGCCTATATGAATGAGATGAATGCAATGTGTTTGATGAGAGTGGGTAAGCTAAAGGGTCTTACTACGAGCCTAAAGAATGCAACTAGGTCTTATGACGAGCCTAAAGGATGGTTCTAGGTCTTATGACGAGCCTAAAGATTGGATCTAGGTCTTATGACGAGCCTAAGGATGGATCTAGGTCTTATGACGAGCCTAAGGATGGATCTAGGTCTTATGACGAGCCTGAAGGTTGGATATAGGTCTTATGAAGAAGCCTAAAGGTTGGATCTAAGTGAAAATGTGTTAGGTGCATGATGAATGTAGAAGGACTAAGGCTTATGGCAAACCTGGAGATGGTAAGGCTCATGACGGGCCTGTGGGTGTTTAAATGTGAAGGAAGGGCTTAGGACGGGCCTGAGGATGTTTGAAAGTGGAGGAAGGGCTTAAGACGAGCTTGTGGATATTTGAGTGTGGAGGAAGGGCTTAGGACGGGCCTATGGATATTTGAATGTGGAGGTAGGGGCTTATGATGGGCCTGTGGATATTTGAATGTGGAGGAAGGGCTTAAGACGGGCCTGTGGATATTTGAATGAGAGGGTTTTAAAACCTTTGGGTTTCAGGTTTTTGGGCCTCCATCGGTGTCGTTGTTGCAATTGTTGGGACCAACAATTGCCCCCAGTATTTTTCCTTGAGGTGATCTGAGTTTTCAGGGCTTCATGGCAATCGAACGGAACGATCGATTGCCCCCAGTATTTTCTTTGATTAATTGCGCAAGAACAAATCTCATCCTCACAAGGTCAAGGTTTATTTTGGTGTGGTGCCTTCTATCCTACACTCAAAGTGTTTGATGTTTGCACTCGTGCCCTCCTTTTGGTCAAGACATCTCAACCACTGAATTTGACATTTGTTAGATTTACGCGTTCAACCTGTTACTTTCATGTGATTGGATACACAACTATTAAGTCGGAAGTCTTTTAAGCTTATAACGTGGCTATGAGGTGTGATGAAAGACAAAGGGATGATGGAGGAATGTTTAGGATATGTGGAGCCATAAGGGTGACCAAAGCTGCAACTTGCACCGTCTCCTGGACTTGTCTTCTTTGCCTTGAAGTCGTTTGGCTACTTCATGATGACTTTGCTTATGACTTGGGACTTGGAACTTTTGGGTTGTTCCTTGCATCTTCTTTCTTTTTTCCAATTTTGGATTTCTTCGAGGCTTTTCAGGTTTGCCTTTCTTTGAATCTCCTTTCCTTCAGGGTTCTTGTGTTTCCCGGTTTTGAACTTTGAGAGCTGTTTTTTGATGTTAGCTCATTTTGGATCCTGTGTCACTTTGGGACCATTTGCGGATCGTTTCGTCATGCTGGTAGCAATTTTGCTTCTTTGGACTTATGAAGTCGGGCTCCTTGCTTCCTTTGGTCACCGGGTTGGTTATTCATCATTGGCTGGCTTGTTTGTGGAGTTTGTAATATTGTGAAAGAGGTCATATATGAAAAGCTCGGCGGGGGTGCCTAGGGTATAATGTCAGGGTTCACAAGCTTTTGGTTGTGTGGTGCTGTACCTAGGTGCTTCGTCATCCCTAATAGTTGTGTATCCGTTCTTTGTTACTTTTCATAGGTTTAAGCGTAAATTTACAAATTATCTCCTTCGGTCGGAGTCATGCCGTTTACCATACCTTTGAATGTAAACTCTCTGGAGCCATGTAAAAATGACATGCTCTTTCACTCATGGTTTTACCACTCAAGGCACCCTCGCGAAATGTTCACTCAGAGACTTGTTCGCGCGCTTTAAACTAATGAAAGAAAGATACGTTACTTAACTCAGATTGCCCCCAGTATTGTTTTGGGGTCTTTTGACAAGCCTTTTGAATACCCAGGTTATTTGTTGGAGGTGGCTATATGTGTGGTGGTACATGGCGATGAAGTCTTGTTGTTTTGGTGGAGTGATGTAGTGATGAAAGTAAAACATGGCAGTGGGATGCTTTCAGTGTACGGTGAAATTTTCCATTGAGAGGTGATGAGTGGTGGAAGCCAACAAGGTGGTGAGATATTCCTTGCGCAAGAATGAGTTTCATGTGGAGAGGGGAGTGTGGTGAGACACATGGGATGTATGTGATGAAGGTAGTGGATGTGGGTGAAATGACGTGATGACTTATTTATTTTTTGGTGTTCTGGTTTTGTGAATAAATGCACAAAAAATAATGAAAATGGAACTATGCTCTAATTCATGAATGGAAAGACAACATCAAAAATTGTAATCTTAAGAAAACTACCTAAAATGATAAAGGAAGCTAGCTACCATAAAAGTTGGGAGAACGACTGGGAAAAGAAAACTACCAAATCGAGAAAACTTCAAAAATAGTGATGTTGGGCTGTCTGATGCCAACATACTGAAGACTCGAGCTCTGGACCATCGGGACGCCATTGAGATGACCGTGATTGTCTTCCTTCTGAACTTCGAATAGGCCTCATAAAATGTTTAAACTAGGAATGCCTATGGGTCATGTAGGAGGAACCCGGGTCTGAATCTTTTCCAAGCTGCGAGTGAAGTGCATGAGCTAGAATGACTCCTAGGATAGAACAGATTTGCGGGCCTAAATACTCTTAACCTAGAAGTGAAGCAAACGGGCAGAAGGAGGCCACACGAACCGTGAATGGGCCACTGGGCCGAGAGGGAAAGCCTTGAAGTCTGATATTCGTTTGATGTTCCTGTCGAGTCTTGACGCTAGAAACTGGAATGAATGAGTTATGTAACCTATCTTGGATTCAGATGTTTTGTGATATGGGCCAAACTTCTAGATTGAGAGCGAAGCTTATGGGCCAAAAGTATGAATTGGTCTACGGGCCCCAAATAGAATGAGTCATGAGTGTGGTATTTGGGCCAGAATGATTGCTGAACAAAACCCTAGGTTGGAATTTGGACTAAAACCTGAATGAGTAGTATTGATTGAACCTGAAAGATGATGCCTAGATCTAGGATTTTGGGCTAAAGCCCAAGTGAAGAGTTTTCCTATACTAGAATAGGCCCTGGGTCGAAAGAATTTCAGTGGAAGGCTTGGTTGGTTTACATATCTCATGGATTACTTTTAGGTGGATTTTATGGGCCTAGAACTAAATGGATAAAGTAAATTGGGCTGAAAAAGAAACCTCCTAAGTCTAAACTTTTGGGCCGAAGCCCACATAACTCACATGTTGAACCAAACAAAGCCTTTAGGCTGCAAACAAATAGAACTGACAATTCGGGTTGGGCTAGGTTGATGTAGGAGAAATTCCTATCAGTTTCTAGGCTGGGTAGTGGACCGATCACACAAGCAAACAAGGCCCACACAGATTCAACATGTCCTCACTAGATGTTTAAATCAAACCAGGTATGGATCGATCTGGAGAGGTGCTTGGGGCGCGGGCCCAGGTCACCACAAAGGAATAGGGCTTGCACGCTATTCTCTTTGGGCTTCCCCACTTTTTTCACATCACCTAAAGGTGTGCGTCTACGGTCGGGTCTTTGACTGACCAAACAATGGGCTAGGTAAGGGTACTGCCAGGAAAATGCTTGGGGCTAAGGCCCAGGTATTAAGGGGGTGTGGTTAGACGACACCCTCCTCTTTTCCCCCATTTATTCACATCACCTAAAAGGTGTGAGTCCCTGACAGGGGACCCTCAAACGGGTCCCGGGGTGAAACTGGTTTGCGTGGACCCTCGCTCTCGTATGATGCAAGGGTGCAAAAATTAAAGTGCGCACATAAATAAACAAGCAACATAGTAAAAGCCATAAATAAACGTTTTCAAGTTAAGCCCTCTTTCTTAAAATTAAACAAGTTAAAATTAAGAAGTTTATCCCCAGCAGAGTCGCCAGTCTGTGAGCCTCGATTTTAAACCCTATCCTATGTTGATTAAAGTTGATTAGGATCTAACCGGGTTTTAGGTCCACTTATAACCTAAGATTAATAACTATGTCATAAAACAATAATTATTAAAACCTAAGCTAGCTCACTGGAACCTATTATGAGTCGCCACCTAATTTTAACCTAGATCAAATTAGGAAAGGAGAGTTCGGGTTCGGGGGCTTGATATTCGACTTAATTAGGGTTCAAATTACTTTCATTACCCCTCCTAGGTCGTTTTTCCTCTACTCGGTTTAATTACGGCTTTCTACAAAGTTGTTTTTAACCTAGGTGCGCGCTTCTGTTTTTTGTCTTTTTTAGCATTTTTTGACAGAAAATTAAAGTGGAAATTAAAACTACCTAAACTAGGGTTTCGGAGGCAGAATTAGGTCAAATTTTGTTTCCATCTGTAGCCACGGACCTATTGTCCGAAGCCACGGACCCCAGTTAACCTATATGAAAGTAAAAGTCGAATTAAACAGAAAACAGAAAATCGTAAAGTCTGGGGCCTCGGACAAACTGTCGTGGGCCCGGACACTATTAAAAAAAACCTAATTTTTAAATTTTAAAAATCCCGCCGCCGTCCGTGGGTGTCCGAGCTTACGGACAGGGAGTCCGGGACCCCGGACACGACGTCCGTGGGTGCGGACAGCCCTCGGACGGCGGCTTTGAGGCTGTTCCCGAAGGTGTTTTCGGCTCAAATTTTATGGGTGCGTAGCCTGAAAGATGTACAATACGTTAGTGGTCGAAAGTTCTCAATTTGGATTCGAATTATGCACGAAACTTGGTAAACAAGTTATTGGACAGAAGCTTGAATAAACAGCAATACAGAAGCGTACGAAGGTTAGTTTGAGCCCAAATTTTGAGGCAAGACAGATAATACCGTGGTGAATTGGGGAAGTGGAGTTTCTACTTGTTTTACCTTCGGATTCACAACGTTTCTTCACACCGGGATTCGTCGAGTGCTCCGTTGATGGCAGACCCGAGAGGATTTCGACCCAAGCTTCTGGTTGTTGGTTGTTCTTGCTGTTCTTCACGTTTTGGAGGTGTTTTTGTGGGGTTTTGATGATTATTGGTGCTTTGGGAATTGGAAAACGTGTTTAGATGGTGATTTCGGGGGATTTTCGGTATGATTTGGGTGGCCGGGTGTTGGAAAACGTGAGAGAGAGAGAGGAGGCTGTGTTTTCTGACTCTCTAGGGTTCTTGAGCATATGAAGTTCTGATTTTATCCAAAAACCTATCCCCTTATATAGACTTTCTTAAAGATAAAGAAAATCTAGTAAAAGTAAGATTTTTTGATATTTTAATTAAGTGACTTCCCAAATGAATTTTGCTGTGAAATTTTAACCACATGTCAAGTATGGATATTACGAATTTTCTGAGGTGGAACCGAATTTTTTTTAATGTTTGAATATTTTTAAATTGAATTTCTCGTCAGATTCAGTCAGAAATTGCTAGAAAATTATTGGAAATTCGAAAAATCAAAATTCCAACGCCATTATGCTTAGAATGTCATCCTCTATCATGGGTTAAAATATCAAAGCATTTCAAGTTGATTTGGGCATCCTCTGGAGGAGAGAGAAAGCTCATAGGAGGTCTTAGGAGCCTTTAAAGATTACCAAAACGCCCCCTGAAAGTGACGAAGCTGCTCCCCATGCCATGAAACACGCCGATCGAGCCGGGATTCCTCACTGCTTGATTAAAATGCCTCTCACAACACCAGTACCTCGTAGACCCTAGCCAGGGGGGTCAAAATTTTGGGTATAACACAACCGTCTTGTAGTTGCTGCACTTGCCCTGGGCAAGTGCGCGGGTAAGTTGTTTTTCGGTTAACGTATACCAGTTACGGTATCATTTCCATCCATAATTGGTGGTTTTTTTGGATCTTCCTTGGATCTTTTGATCTTGGTGATCAATCTCCTGAGTTGGTTCTCAGTGTACTTGACTTGGTTGTCGTCACTTCGGGTGTCTCACACCTTCACTGTGGTTAACAAGACTTGACTTATCCTTAGGAACCACGTTGTAGTTCCATAGATGTATGTTTTATGAATACTTTCATAGTTATCTGAACTATATTGTTCGGTTATTACAGCCTCTTGGCGTGTAGGTTTGGTATTAATCCAACCTCGACTAATTCCTTAGTCGGTTTGTATGCCGTTGTTGGTATCGTCAAAGATTACAGTCCGTAGACTCTCTTGTCTCGGCTTGTTACTCCATCTTCCTTGCTTCATCGTACGATTGTGCTTCTCTTCTTGCTGGCTACACATGGTTCTCGCGACTGCGAAGCATGTCGCCCCATGGTGCCATAAATTCCATTATCCTTGCGTTTAGGATCTTCACTTCTCTGCCATTAAGTGCGGTCATCGTCATCCAACGGGAACCGTCTTCGGGACTTCCAGTTCTTGGACTCTACCGTATGACAGGTTCTTTTTCTAATAAGGTTCGTTTTGCAACTGCCAGATCGGGTGTTACCCGAGTGTGAGAGGTCTTTCCATCTCTCTGGCGTTATTCTTCCAACTTAATACCGTGGGTTGCGGAGGGCGGGGTATGGTTATTGTAGGTTTCCGGTTCACGCGGAAGTTCCTAACTAGCGTACCTCACACGCTAACACTCAACCCTTAGCCCTAAGTCTCTAATTCGTAACTCGGTATTTTCCTAAACTCAGTATTTCATCCATCAGAGCGATATCGCTCTGATACCACTTTTTGTAACACCCCTACCGCTAATACCGTCATTACTGTACAAATACTTACCTTCACAGCGGATACTACATACATAACGGCGGGTGTACAATGCCGTTAGTCACCCATGTGACTAACAAGGCGAGTTACAATACTACATACTATTGGTCTGATGAATTTGAACATACCGAGTAGCCTACACAATACAATAATACCCATTGCTTACTCATCCATAATTCGGTTACAACTCCAATACATTACTATACCGAGTATACTACGATCCTTACATTACCGATACAGTTTACACTTCCAAATTCATAATACGTTACAAATACAATTCCTTTACTCAACTACCCATGCTTATGTAGCAGTCCCCGTCCTACTCTCTCGAACGGTGGTCAGCTTCGAATACCTGCACACTAAAAACGGTCCCCCTAGGGGGTCAGCTTACGCTGCATATGAAATTCGCATATACCGCGTGCTAACCGCGGTACGCCGACTACTTTAGGTCGGATATACATGGAGTTCATTTTACATGCATACATACATACTATTACTACACAATACATTCATCAATACTTACATACACATACAAGGTTCAATACTTGCCAAGGAAGACAATTCTATAGTCAACCGTTCGTACTAAATATTTATTCAATACTCTTTCATTGCGTTACTCATTACTCTGCTCGTACTATATTCGATATTCGCTACTCTACTCATACTCACTCCTTACTCTTGCATACTCATCACTCCATGTTCAGTACCTTACTCGTACACGATCCGTACTCTGTACTCGTTACTATACTTGTGTATACTTGCTACTCAATACTCCATACTTACTCACACCTGCTCAATACACAGTGCTTACTCATACTTACTCAATGCTCGGTACTCATTACATACTCATACTCACTTCTTACTCAGTACTCATTACTTACTCATACATACGCAATACTCATTACTCATTACTTTGGTCTCTAGGCGGAGTCATACACAAGACTCGCCACCGGACCTACAATACGAGGGCTATACGCTTAGCTCCTCAAATACTCTTATGTCCATTTCTACCGGACT
Organism: Limonium bicolor; assembly: GCA_023374045.1. Lineage (NCBI taxonomy): Eukaryota > Viridiplantae > Streptophyta > Magnoliopsida > Caryophyllales > Plumbaginaceae > Limonium > Limonium bicolor. Next base: position 19,755,074 of record CM041783.1, on the reverse strand, counting down.
TCTCAAATTCCCAACACTCTTCTCTCAGAGTATATTACAATCTCATGGATTAGCCTAGAAGTATCTCTCTCGATAACCTCTGCTAGATTAGGGAATTACCACCGTCAAGTATCCTCCGATTTAAGGGTTTCCCCAACATATCGAATACTCTCTCGTTCGGGGCATACTTACATCAGTCGGGTCCTCACATAATGGGTCGACTAATTACTAAGGGGTTTAGAGATCCCTCATCATTCTTTACTACTCTCATGGTTCATGTTTTGCACCAAGATTAATTCCTCTATTAGAGGTTACTTATATACTTCCACTACCTTTGTTGTGGATTATTCAATTCGGTTCTCCTATCGTCATCGGAAGGTTATTACTCCCGTACACTCTCTCACATTCTAGTGAGTTTCATTGGGTTGTGTTATCGTTTATTGATTCGTTAGTTTAGTGCGTTGCTACGGTTCCATTAGTTCACAACATGACTCTTACTACGAGTCACTACATAACAAGACTCGTCTATGAGTCGTACTACGCACTAAATGAAGCCACACAATCGATCAAGAAGGGTTAGCTCACACAACATACACCAAGACATACAATGAAAGGCAATAAACCATTTTCATGCTTTAGTCTTGATTAGCCGGCATACAGCACACAAATCAACGTAACTCGGTTAGCATACGGGGCATGAGAAAATCATACCTTTCACCAGCGTTAGCTCTACCATGTGTTCCCTCGTTCCTTGGTTCACACTTGTTGCACTGATAATGTTCCAACATTATTATTAATACTATACTCTTACGATACACAAATAATTACTATTCCCGTACTTACCCCGTTATCCCGGTATACTTAATGTTCTCATACTCTCAACCTACTTACTTACTTTTCATACTTGTTTTCCTACTCCCATACTTACTTTCTTACCATTGTTGTCACATTAATGGTATATTACTAAGGTCCTTTATTTATGCACTTACCTACATACATACATACATATGATTACTATGTTACTACTGTCTTTTTTTTTATATATAAGTTAGGGCCGTCCGACCCACCGTCCGACCCAACCTATGGGTCGGACCATTCTAGTAAGTTTTCCGTCTTCTGAAAATGTCCCGTCCGACCCAGAACTGTTCCGTCCGACCCATACACCTCTGGGTCGGACCATTCCAGTAGGTTTTGGTTTTGTGGTCTGTGCCTGTCCGACCCACCGTCCGACCCAACCTCTGGGTCAGACCGGTCCAGAACATGCCTACAAGTTTTGTTTTCCACTTCTTTCTTTACCCATTTCTTCCCTAATCTTCCTATATGTAACCCCACATGATTTAGCACTAAATAAGCCCTCTAAATCACCTTAATTCATCCACCAAATCCATTACTAAATTCATCAAACAACTTACACTATTTTCTTACTTCTTCTACAACACATGTAACAGTTTTTGTTACACCTATGCTACAGATTTTACAATTCAATCCTCCCATCCAATACTTCCTCAACCAATGCCATTCCTAGCATTCTAAATACCTCTCCTTACCATGCCAATTCATTTCCAAGCCATTGCACTTCCTACACCCAAGTTCCAACACTTCATTTTACAAAATCCTGCATACCAATTTCTTCCTAGTTCCACAATGCATTTTGGTACCTCTCTTGCTACAGATTTTACATCCTATTACTCTCATACCCCAACTACCATTCCATGGTCATTAAACATCTCTACTAACCCTAATACATACCTTGGTTCTCCCATTCACCAAGTCAATCTTAATACACAATTCCTACTAAAATTTCGCCATAGTTCACCTACTTTCCTTACTTCCTCAAGTACACATCCTCTCATCAAATTCAACCTAAAGCTAGCCACACCCAACAAGGGTCCTACCAGCATACAAGGTTCATACAAAAATTCAATACACCAACATTTCTTCAGCCACAATACCAATACATCATTACTTCCTCAAATAGCAATACCAATACACATACACCATTCATTTGGCTCTAAGGCCTACAAATCCACACATTTGCTCACCAATACCCAAACATCCACAACTACAATACTAATACAATGGTTTATGTTCTTTTATTTGTTTACCCATTCCCATTACACTAATGCATTATATTAAGCATTAAGAAGGAACTCTTACCTTGAGCTTTTGATTCCTTCATTTCCTTTTCCATTCCTCATCTTCCTCTCTTTCTTGTCCAAATCGGTTTTGTGGGGGATGGAGTTACCAAACTCCATCCCAACACCCAAATTACATAAGGAGAATATAATTAAACTTCTAACCTCTTATATCACCACTAATTAAATGAAGGGTTTAAATTACCACAAGTTAGGGTTTTACCTTGGAGTTTCAAGAGAGGTTTTTAAGCCTTGAATACAAAGGAGAGTTCCTCCACCATTGGAAAGTTGAACCAAGCTCAAACAAAGAAGAGAACAAGGCATTACAAGAAGGGCAAAAATCGGTTACACAAGGAGGTGGAGAAAGCTTGAGTTTTTCATGAAGATTTTTACCTTGTTGGAAAGAGGAGACTCCAAGCTTCACAATGGTGTGCTTTTCTCTTCAAATGGGGAAAACCCATGGAGATGAAGTTGCTCATTTTCGGATTTTGAAAAGATAGAAATGTAGAGCTTGAAGAGGGGAGTTCAAATATGTATTTTATTTTACATTTGGAGCTCAAATGGAGCAAGAGCATGAGGAGAAAAAAGAGAAGCCATTGAAGCTTCTTTGGGGCTTCAAAAATCGCCAGCAGCAATGGGGAGAAGGAGAGAGAAATCGCTGGGGGGAAGGAGAAAGAAGAAAGAGAATAGAGAGAGTGAGGTGAGAGAGTGTGGGGGTTACTTTTTATTTTTCTTGTTTGTCCTTTAGCATATTAGGAAGTGAAGAGGGTGTGTGAGAGAGGGGGGGTCGACCACCACACACACACACATTCACATTTTGCTTTTTATTTACAAAAGTGGACACACTAGTTTCATTTTATTACACTCTCACCCCACTACTTCCCGGTTGTTACAGTTTTTACTAACCGGAACCCGTTTTCCGGAATTTTCTCGTTTCTGTATTTTTATTGGTTATTAAGCTTCCGTTAATGCTTAATAATAGTTATTTATTGATTTATAATTTTTACGGGTTCGTTTGACCACTTAAAATCACGTTTTCAGGTTTCCTCGAAAAACGTGCGCTAAAGCTCTTTTAGCGTTTTAATACATTTCTTGGATCCGTTTTCTTCGGGAACCGTTCCCGTATACTAATTAGGCATGAATAAGCCTTAGGAATCCTTACGATACTATAACCGATGAAATACCCCAAACCTTGATATGTTGTTAAACATTTAAACTATGGTATGTAAAGGCTAAAAAGTGCCTTAGAAACATTAGTGAACAATTTAAACCATAGTAAAATGCAATAAATCACTAAGATACAGTTTGAGCAAAAACATGCTCTAAGCTTGGAGTGAACTTGGTTAGGACCCAAAGAGCATACCAAGACTTGGTAATATTCAATTATGATTTAATAAGGCTAATTAAGTCCTTAGGAAACTTTGGTAGACAGTTAAACCAAACAAAACACAAGAAAATACCTTAAAGTCAATAAGAGCAAAAATGTGCTCTAAGCTTGGGATAAATTTGTATAAGACCTAAAGGTCATACCTATACCTTATAAATATGTTAATGAACATATTAAATCAATTACCAAAGAAAACCAAGCTTGAAAACAAGCTAAAACACAAAATGTGCTTTAAGGAGTCTTAAAGCACATTTTTGAAAAATTGTCTTGTAAATGAGTTTTGAATGGCTAAATGTCCATCATTACTCTTTAATTAACATGTGTACTACTTAGTATCACATTAAGAAGTCTAAATCAATGGGAAATCAAAAATTTCACATCTATGTGCCTTGTTTTAGTGAATAGTAACAAAATAAGCAAGTTTATAACATAAGTGTATATAAGTAAGTTAAATGGTCAACAAAGACCAAAACACCCTTATTATAGAATGGGGGCCGGTTTTTTTTGTAGGGTGAGTCATCACCATTTACAAATCAATTAAAAGAAAAGAAAAGTGAGTAAAGTACTATTTGCTTTATATGTAAAATATCTTAACAAAAGGCATACCTCTCACCTCCTTTGTTCATTTCCTCCATTCCCCATCGGTTTCTTCATCCTCTCCCAACTCCAAAACCGTTCTCCAACAGCACCATCTCATTCCTCATCTTCTTTCACTTGTAACTTATGATTCCATGCTCCAAAATCAATTTCAAGACTACCTTTGTCTTAGTTAGATCAAGCTCTTCATTTCCCTCTTTTCAAATCTTCAAGAACTCAATTTTGGTGCCATGGAGATTCACCATTGAAGGAGCTTGAGCTCATATTTTCATGCCTTGTCATTCTCTTATGCTTCAAGGTAAGGAAAATCAAAGAAAAACCATGTTTCCTCTCATTTTGGTACATGTCCGAAAATTCACCTCACAATGGTGTTTTGTCTTGCTCTCTTCTTAGCTTAATTCAAACTTCAAAGGACTAGGAGGAGTCCTATCTTGCTACCTAACCAAATTCTCTTTCAAATTCAAAGCTAAATATCATTTTAGTGTATTAAAACACTTATGTTAAACTAGGGTTTGTAAATGAGTTTAAGTGTGAATTCTTAAGCTCATTACCCTTATATGTATATTGATTAGAAAGTTGACAAGTGATCAAACTCCTTGCTGATTTTCGGTTCAAGGAAACAAGAAAGATGTTTGAGAGGAAAAGAGGTAAACAAACTATCTCAATGTAGTTTAAATGCCTTAGGAAAAATGAGCTTGATTTGCTTAATAAATACCTAAGGAGCCAATGGTGAATGACCTAGTAAAATTGTAACACCCCTACTAATTCGGCTCCTAATAATCCTATAAATGACGCACATAATAAATAACTCGCAGCGGTAAATAAAAGACTGTCGCCCTAATGGTGTCACTGTTATCACTCGCCCTTACGGGTGATAACGATTTACCTGATAATCAACTTGCGAAACGTATTCCCGCAGTGACCACAAGAGATAGATAGCAGTACCTAAACAATTTAAAACAAATCCAACAACAACCAATTATTACAGACCGTGAGCATCTAAACCAAATACACCTCGGTTAAACAACCCGAGTCCAAAACAACCTGAGTATCACACCGTACCAAGTCTAAACCAACAGTAAACTTAATAGTCGCGCCCCGCGTCGACCCACAAGCTAGTCTCCTGCAATAAAGATGGTTTGTGGAATGGAATCAGCCCCTGCTGAGTATGTCATCACATGCCCCGTCATGCCCCCAAGGACCCCTCAATTATTTGGTCAAGAGCATGAGGTTCATTACATGCAATACCGTTTTAATATTTAAAACTGTAAACAATTAACAGTAATATCCATACAATAACACAACCATCAACATATATAATATAACCACAAGTATAACCAATGAACATCCAAGCGAAACAACGAGTATAATAATAAAGTACTAATTCTCGTCCATGGTGTAGAAACCAATATCGTTCGCCACTGTATAATTCTCAACTGGATTATTTGTTCAGTTATACCTAGTGACAATGTCTCGTTAAAACGACATGTCTCTAGTTACTCATATATTATGGTGGGTCACCCATGGCAGTAGCCACTCCAACGGTAGAGTCTCCGACCAACGAGCCATTCTAGCTCACGGGAAATTTTCTTGATACTTGCGGACCCGTACGCGGACATCCTGGTATCGTTTTTGTGATCACAGCGCGCACTAAGAGCCACATCCTCTTGGCTTTACTTTCCTTCATTAGTTAATTAATTATTCCATCGCATCGCATTACCAAATTTTCCTAACACAGCAGACTAAGGTCATTAGTCCAATCCGGAGTCTGTAAACTCGGGATCCAGTGTTAGATACGAGAGCGGCATATAGAAAGGCCGATGCTCCGTATAAAAGTCTCGGATAATATGTATATCTTATTATCCTAGTGCTACAACGTTTTTCTGATGATCCTTATATTTCGTATAAGATAGCACCATAGCCGCTAGTTCGTTTTATATATATTGGTCCATATGTACGAACTGGTACTGTTAACTCAACAACAGTAATAATAAGCGGCTATAAATATACAATTCGTGCATATTAATTATCATATTCAGACAAACAATCTTATCCCAGATCACACAGAAGTCTGAACTGAGGAAGCCCTCAGAGACAATCAGAGACACATAACAACATACCGTTCACCCTGATGTATTACGGTGGAGTATGAATCAGCAAGATCCTATGCTCCGGGTGTCGTCTCTAACAGTCTAAACAATACATAATGCTACTGATTAGCATCCTGTATAAACATCACAATTCTACGGTACCCCGTACCGTCACTAATAACTCCCGGTTAACCCCCCGTTATTAACTGTCAATGTTTGTCGGGTTTTCGGCTTAACTCGAGATTGGAAAAGTGTTACATTACACGCGTAGTCTTATCTCATATATTAATATACTTATTGTTGGACTTTGTTATCGCATGTAACTTAATATATATTTGTAGATTGTATAGTTTGTTTCTTTATTGCATGTATGATTCTTTGTCATGCACTATACATCTCACCTTAGTATTTATTTTTCTAAGGTTTCTCTCTCTCTCTTTTTTTTTAAGTTCAATGTGGTATAATTCATATGTAAACAATACTTTGAATATATAAATTCTTATTATCCCATGTATACTCTTAACATTAGAATTTCCATATCTAATGTTTATAATTCTTTTCTCATATGTCATTTTAATTATGAAAACACATGGTCATTAAACCATATTATATTTTCCCATCATAGCATATATTTATTTATGTGTATGTATTTGTGGAACTATTTTCTATATGGTAAATCTTATAATATATATATTCATTCTTTTTAATGAATACCTCTTATATCATAAATGTTATAACTCTTATAACATTAAAAACCATATTATAAATTCCATTTAAAAATGTTAATATTTTCGAACAGCACATATGTTCTTAAATATTTACAAAATCCCACATAATTAATATAATGTTACATTATAGTTATATAACATATATTATGACATTTAAGTCATTAAAAGAATTCCATCCCAATTTATAAACATAGTTTTCTAATTCCATTAAAAACTATCTACATATATCTTTAAAAACCTTATATACCATTCCAAAAATTACCAAACTATACCAAAAGGTTATAAATATATTCCTAACCTTATACTTCCCTTAAATCTCGGGTTTCAACATGTTACCCATTTGTAACAATGTTATAAAATACCAATATTATACTTATATAATTCATATAAACTCCAAATTTAACCAAATAAACTTCTAAAAATTCCTAATAACTTAAGGACTTTACTAAACTCCATTTAGTACCCCTAAGTCTCAGAAATTACATTACTACCCCAAGTCTTATAAATCTTTTAAAATTTAATAAGTCTTATTATAAGGTAGTATTTTAATTTCTTAAATTTTCCAAACTTGGTCAAAGTCTCCTATATAGTCAACTTTGACTTCTAATACCAAATGGGAACCAATTTTTCGGTAATCACTAATAATAACCTATACTTTTCTATTTTTACAATTTTGACCCAAAACTTTATAAAATGTTATAATTTTTATTAAATTCATTTAAAAACCCTAAATTGCTCTAAATTAAGCCACGGCTTTCTAATTTCCTAGTAATTACGAATTGGCCCCAATTTTAATTATAAGCATAAATAAAACTAAATAAGCTTATAAACTTAAATTAAAATGGCCTAATGACATGGCCATATTACAACCTTGAACTTGCAAAATAAATTACACAATAAATGTCTCAAAATATAGCATATATTCTCGGCCTCACCTTGGTTTAATTATTTTTCCACATAATGTCATAATTTGACCATTATGTTAATTAAATCTCTTAAATGACTAGCTTAATTTATCATAGTCATTTTTTTTCCATTTTTAGGTCAATATGACCCATATTTATAATTTCACTCTCAGCCACATATATATATATGCTTAGAAATTATAAAAAATCATAAGTTTAAGGTGTTTATACCTTGATTAATCCTTGTATGAGCTCGGTCACTTGTAGGAAAATTCACCACACTATTTAGACATGTTTAATACACCAAAACAAGATATGGTTATACTCCAAGCTTGAGCTTAACCATAAGGAATAATTAATGTAAGATTTAAGGCAAAAATCACCTTAAAAATGCAAGGAAACTTCTAGGTGGGTTCGGCCTGAATCAAACACACCACAAGGTGTTAGATCCACCATATTGACATAGGAAAAATCTAGATCACAACAAGCTACCTTGTTATTAGGTTTTACCTTGGAAAAATGCCTTAAAAGAGGGTATTTCCTTTGGATCTTGGTCACCCTTGCTCCAAATGGCTAATCAACTGAATGAACATGTAAATATGAAGATTATGAGTGTATAAACTCATAAAAATTCAAGGAAGAAAACCGCTTGAAGGTTTGAGAGGCTTAAGGTATGTTTTTACCTTAAAATGCAATTTTGAGTAACCTTGGTCCCTCTACTTTCTTCAACCGAGTTTAGCTGTTGTTCTAACCTTAGAACACTGAGAATGAGCCATAGGAATTGATGAGCCATGAAATCTAGGTGTAGGTAATGAAGAGATGCAGAAAAAGGGCTAAAAATGACCTTAAAACGCTTACCTTAAGAGCTTAGGAGTTAGATCTGCCTTCCATGCTCAAGAACCAGACTTGAGAGCTTCTAGGAAGGGGAGGAACTCGGCTGGGCAGGATGGGATCGGACAAGGAAGAAGGAAAAGATGGGAAAGGTTTGAAATAATTGAAAAAGGTAAGGTTACTATTCTAAATTTGGTATTAGGTATCAATTTGTCTCATAATGATTGTAAGCTGTCTCCTCTCCTCTTGCCAGCCAATTTCCTTGGGGTCAAATGGGTCATTACTTGACCATTGACCATACTTGGTCAATTTGACTCATGCGGGCCCCACTTTAGGGTTTTATTGATATTTTAATATTAAATTTGTAAAAATTCGTAACTTTCTGGAATTAAATTCCTAATATGATATAATATGATAAAATATCATATTTAAGGGTAATTATAATCTTTAAGCCCATTAAAAACCAATTTAGAAGACAATCTTACAAAAACGTGCTTTAAGGAGTTTTAGTGCACATTTTTGTGTTGTAAGGTGCTTCTGAGCTTAGTGTTCTTTGATAATAGTTTTTTTGTGTTCCTTACTTCATTATAATACTTAGGAATCCACTTTGGATCCTATTTGAGGTCATACAACCTTTATGGTGTCTTAAAGCACATTTTTGGCTTTACCGATCTTAAGGCGTGTTTTGCCTTGTTGAGATCTTTTAGATTGTTCCCCAATAATATTTAGATGTTTATTAATCATCTTAGATCATTAATAGATCATTTAATTATATTTTAAAGGTTAGGGGTATTTCAAAAATGCTCTCAAGGAAACTGTTAATGGGCATATGTGTTGTTGTATGTAATTGCAGGTCAAAGGCATTATTTATGTGGAAATTCAGTGTTTAAGGTTATGCAATTTAAGGGCCTATGAGCCATGTTATTTAAGGGCCTAATTGCCAAGCAATTTAAGTTTATGCACTATATTGTGATGTAGTGTAAATTTGGTGAAGTTTGGTGTGAAAGAAAGTTCTTGGTGGATTTAGGTGTTCTCGAATGAAATAAGGTAAAAACCTAAGTGTTTGGATGTGAGAATATACAAGGGAAGCTATGGCAAAATTTGGAAAATGTATAAGAAGTTCTAAGTGATTAAATGAGTTTTGGTGAACTAGGAAGTGTTAAAGGTGAACAAGTGTTTTACTAGGGAAGAAAGCATGTATTAAGGTGATTTAGAGTGATACAAGGATTTAGGTATTATCTTGGAAGTTCTAGGAATTCAATGAGTGTTTTTGAGGACTGTATTAAAGTCTTGGAGAAGTTGTTTAAGGTTTAGGTAATGTTAATGTACAAGGAGGAAATGATGTTTAGGTAAGATGTTCAAGGAGTTGTTTAGGAAGAAAAGATGCTTGGGAGATGATGTTGTAGTGGTGAGAGAACATTATTGGCATGGTGGTTATCATAGGTATGAAACACCACCTAGAAAACCAAGGAGAAAATATCATAAGTGTTAGGAATTTTGGTATGAAATGAGTAAGTGTTTAAGGAGTTATAAAATGAGTTTTATGGATGTTATGTGAAGGGTTAAATGTGCCAAATGATGTTAGAACACATTAGGAGGCTTGAGGAAAAGTGTGGAGAAAGTTTGACAAGTTTTGGACAATTTATGATGTTGTCCGACCTAGTGGTCCGACCCAGGGTGGGTCGGACAACCCCAGTTAATTCAACCGTTGGAGTTTCTGGAATGGTCCGACCCAGAGGTCTTGGGTCGGACATGGGTCGGACGGGAGGATTTAAAAGACGGGAAAAGTTTCTGGAACGGTCCGACCCAGTTGTGGGTCGGACGGTGGGTCGGACGGCCCAAAATATGTAAAAAAAAACATTGTTTAAGGTTATAGGATGATGGGGATTATTAAGTAATGATGTTATAAGATTGCTAAGGACATGTTAAGTGAGTTATAATGACAAATTTAGTGGGGGAAAAGTTGTATTAAAATGTAAAAGTAAAACAAGATAAAATGTGAAGTTATTTAACTAAGTTAACGGGGATAAGGAATGAGCATTAGACTTTAAACAGTCATGTTACCCCGGTGTTAATAAAAGTACATGTAACATTATCAGTTGTTCGAGAATTGCTCGAGGAACATAAGTGGACATGAAAGAGTGGACTCCGGTGACAGGTATGGTTTTCTTGCAACCTGTGTCCTACCGGATTACACCGGCTTGTATGCCAATGTGTTTTTCTGTATGTTTGCCACGTTGTAAGACTAAACATGTAATGAGTTTACAGTAATTCATTTATGTGGCGTGTTCAACTCTGATACCATTTAACCTCGGAAGTGTTAACCTTAGTTAACTGGGTCTAGGATCACATGAGAGTTCGGTATTCGGATTAAACGACCCGAACCATTAGACGTTCTAACCACGGCTATGCGTGTGTTAATTGTGTGTTATGTGTGTGTGAATGTCGGGACCTCCCTCGTATGTGTAACCCAGTTGTAATACTGTATGTTGTGTGGATGTGATAGACTCCATATTGGGGTTCTAACTAATATCTAAAAGTAAGTATTTACTAACAGGGGTGAGGAATCCGGTTAGGCCGGTCGCGCGTTGTTTGGGAGTGGGTATCCTTTTTAGCCTTACCCTCCTCTCTGTTATGTTATGGTTGTTTCCCTCACGGGTTATGATCTCCCATTAGCTTACTCCAAAGCTTAGCTATTCTGACTTATGATCGGTTTAGGGGGAACATGTGTTTGTGCGGTGTGTTCGGGCCACTAACCCGAACCATCTTAACTTAACTTACTCGTCCGACTATTAGGACGGTAATGAGTGTTGTATAACGAGCTTATCATGAGGGTGAAATCATCCTCTAGGCTCACCAATGGATTAACTATGTTTGGGTCGGTTCCTAAGGGAACCGTTCACGTTATGTTATGTGTTGTTGTTGTAATGCAATTTCTATTGCGATGTTGTTATGTGCACATCGAAACGTGAAAAGTGTTGTTATGTAGTGTATGTTATATGTTGTAAAATGTGGAGTATGTGGATCATGGATATGAATCCCAGTTTGTGATAAGAGACGTTTAAGGATAACCCGATTAATGGGTAAGTGTCGTCTATTAAGGAAGTAGCTCCATTAGAGGAGAAACACTCTAGGGTTAATGAACACCATGAGTGACTTATAAAGTAGGAATGTGTTATCTGTTCGTTGAGCCCTTTTAGGTGGAATGTTATGTGTTGTGTGTTTATAGTTACATGCATGATTTAAATATAATCAACCGCATGCTAAGACGACAATTAGTTGTGCGTGGCCCGGTAGCATGCGGGCTGCGGGATTACCATACTAGCAAAGGTGCTGAGCCCCTTGGGGGCCACCCTTTCTCTTCTTTTCCTATTTCAGGTACAAGAGCTGGAAGCCGTTAAAGAGTAGGACGGGGTAGTCGTTGTACATGGGTAATCATTTAAGTTGTATATATACAGTAGGTGTAGTAAGACCGAAATTGTTATCGGCATTAGTTTGTGAATACTCGGTACAGTTGGAAGGTGTATGTTGTTTCTAATGTTAATGGAAGGGTCAGTAAGGTGTAGTCGCTCGGGAATCTAGTCCATCAGACCGGTACAATGTATATGTAATAGCCTTGTTAGCCACGTGGGTGGTTAACGGCGTGTAACACCAACGAGTTAAGTAATGTGATGAAGTATATTTTCCGCTGCAGATTGTTGTTATGAGTTTGTTGTTGGATGGGGTGTTACAAAAAGTGGTATCGCTCTGATGACTGAATTACCGAGCTTAGGAAGTACCGAGTTAGGATTTTAGTACTTTGGGTTAAGGGTTGAGTGATAGCGTGAGAGATACGCTAGTTAGGAACTACTAGTGAATACTGGAAACCTACTATATCCTTCCCGCCCTCCACAATCCCTGTTTTATAACTTGGGAAACAACACCAGAGAGATGAAAGTCCTCTCATACTCGGGAATACCCGATCTGGCTATTATTAAGTACCTCTAAAGGTATGGAGAACCTGTCATACGGTAGATCCTGAAAGGTGGGAATCCCGGAGACGGTTTCCATCTGAACAATGTTAACCGCATTAAATAGCGAAGAGTGAAGAATCTGTGTATAGAAGAATAGAATTTCTGGCAACCTGGGTCGACATGCCAAGCAGTCAAGAATAACTAGCTTGCAACGCACCGACCGTGCAACAGGCAAGAAATGGATTAATGAAACCCAAGATGAGTGTCTACGGAACCACAGTTGTTAAAGGATACACCAACGGTATACCAACCGACAAAGGAACTACAATGTAGTGCCCAAACAAGAGACAAGTCTCAGTAACCACGACAATGCGTGGAACGGGCTACGAAGAGGAAACAATACAAAAAGGGGTCTTCCAGAATGGGAAACACCCTAGTTAGTGATTATCATGTAAAGACAGTGAGAAGTCATCCAGAGGAATTATTATCAAGACTGTAAGATCAAGTGAGGGCCAACAAGGCCACTGATGACAGTGCGGGTAAAAACAATACCACAACCGGTATGTGTTGAACCGATAGCCAGTTAACATGGCGCACTTGCCATGGCAAGTGCTGCTATAACAGGGCTGTTCGGGGAAGTTTTAACAACTACAAAGTACTTGGTAAAGTACCACGAAGTTAAGTGTGATCATTATGACCATGGAAGGGCTTAACAGCCTAACCTTTGAAGTTAGAAGTACTCCGGTCAGCAAGAAGCTAGATTTGGTTAAGGCAAGAAGACGTTGTGAACCACGAGAAATTTTCTTTCAAACCTAGATTTATTCAAACTCTTTTCTTTTCAAAACCAAATTTTCTTTCAAGCCCATACCCATTTTCTACTTCTTTTAAAAACCAAACCAGAGGACCTACACCGGCCTCAGTGCCACACGGTAGGTATGTTATACCCAGTTTACTTTTGAATAACCGGAAAGGAAACTGGTAAGCCCAAGGGTAACAACCCGAGGGAATGGATTGAGTTCAAGGTAATACAACAGTGGATAGACTTTCCCTTGAGTAAGTTCGGGAAGCACATAATGCATGTTATCACAGGACAATATAAGGGGAGTTGACAACAGAATACTTCACCTAGGCGTGTGACGGACACTACGAGTGTACTAACTGTAATGTGGGACGACCGCACTCCGTGAGGAGCTTGTGGGCCTGACAGACCTACTTATGGGTTAGTTGGGCAAGTAGCAATGTATCAGTATGGTACCCCACATATGTATACGAGTAGAGTCCGAAACACGGGAAGTAGTCAACTCCGTACTACGGTTAGCAGTATAAGTCAAACAAGAGCTAAGGATTACAAGGAATGGTTGAAGTTAAGGAACTCAGTTAAGTTAACGAGACTAAAGGAATTAGTGAATTCCTTTCAAGGAAATGTTTAAGAGTCAGGAGGTGCGAAGTGCACTAACTGTAATGTAAAGACATCGCATATGTCTTAAGGATCCTCAGGGATAAACATGATAGCTGGAACGGTGACCCAACATGTACATGGCAAGCAGATGCCTAATGTGGACACATTAGTGTGCAATGAACGGGATAAAACTCCCAGAATGGGTACCTACACTACCAGGAAATGTTGATCTTCACAGAAGAAGATAATAAGCCAGTTATGAACGCAAACGGCGTGGCTAACTGAGTATACCAATAAGTGCGAACCTGAGGTAATGGCATAACTTAGCAACACCCAGGAGCAATCCTTGAAGGGTGTTCGCATCAACAAGTGTTGCACGAAAACACATGATAGAAGCACAAGGGTTGAAACTAACACCCAGTTTAGACATAAGTTGTCAGGAGACGGACTGACAAACCTAAGGGGCATCCTGTAAAAGGAAACGTGATGCAACGACCTTGTCATGGAGCCCAATACAACCTCTAACCATGTAATGTTGTACAGAGAAGTACATGTGTGTGGACAGCATACAATGAGCAGAGCTCGAGGCAGTAGGGCTACTAAGCCACAAGCAAATATGTTATATAAATTTGAGTCGATTGTGCAAGTCTAGGTTGTACAAGTAATAGAGCGGAGAACGAACCACAATTTTAAGAGTGGGGATACCTCTTGATATTGTGAGACCGCAACAGCGGTAGTTAAATGAACTAAGTTCAGGGAATATGTTAAGGGTGGACCAATATGGTTACTACCACTTGTGGAGACCGGAAGAGTAATAAGTCTAATAGCAACCACCATAGACGTGCGACGCTAAATGAGTAATGGACAATGCTCAAGGAGCATTAAGACTCAAAGGACTAGAATATTCAACAATCAGCCAAATGAGTGGCGAACCTCAATACGAGTGTGAGCCTCGATTTTAAACCCTATCCTATGTGGATTAACTTGATTGGGATCTAATCGGGTTTTAGGTCCACTTATAGCCTAAGATTAATAACTATGTCATATAACATTAATTATTAAATCCTATGCTAGCTCACTGGAACCTATTGTGAGTCGCCACCTAATTTTTACCTAGGGTAAATTAGGAAAGGTAGAGTTCGGGTTCGGGGGCTTGATATTCGACTTAATTAGGGTTCAATTACTTTCATTACCCCTAGAAGTCGTTTTTCCTCTTCTTAGTTTAATTACGGCTTATTACGAGTCGTTTTAACCTAAGTGCGCGAGCTTCTGTTTTTTTTTTGTTTTTTAGCATTTTTTTTTACTGAAAATAAAAGTGAAAGTCGAAATTACCTAAACTAGGGTTTCGGAGGCAGAATTAGGTCAAATTTTGTTTCCGTCCGTAGCCACGGACCTAATGTCCGTAACCACGGACCCTAGTTAATCTATGTGAAAATAAAAGTCGAATTAAACAGAAAACAAAAATTTGAAAAGTCCGGGGCCACGGACAGGATGTCCGTAGGCCCGGACATAGTTTAACAAAACCTAAATTTTTAAAATTTTAAAATCCCGCCGCCGTCCGTGGGTGTCCGTGGCCACGGACAACCCGTCCGTGGTCCCGGACCATAGGTCCGGGATCCCGGACCACCCACGGACAGGGGTTTTATGGTGGTTCCCGAAGGTGTTTTCGGCTCAAAATTTATGCACGTGTAGCCTGAAAGGTGTACAATTCGTTAGTAATTGAAAGATTGCAGTTTGAAGTCGAATTATGTACGAAGCTTGGCGAACAAGTAACAAGGCAGAAACAAAAGTAATTAGCAATACAGAAGCGTAAAAAGATTAGTTTGAACCCAAAATTTGACAGAGAGTTAATAAGGTCGTGGAGAGTTAGAAAAGTAGAATTGCAACCTGTTTTACCTTCGAATTTAGGAGGATTCTTCACGTCGGGATTCTTCGGAGGCCTCGTTGATGGCGGATCCAGAAGAACTTCGAACCCAGCTTCTGACTCCTTGTTTTCTTGATGTTCTTCACGTTTTGGTGCTGTTTTGGTGGGGGTTTGATGATGGATGATGTTGTGGGAGTTGAAAAATGTGTTTTGGTGTTGATTTTGGTGAGATTTCGGTGTTTGATCGTGGCTCTGGGGTTCAAAACGTGGAGAGAGAGAGACGGCTGCCTTCTTTGAGAGTCTAGGGTTCTTGAGGTTCTTCTTTGATCATGGGATAAGGTTCCTTATATAGACCCTTTAAAGATAGAAAAATCCGGTAAAAACCGAGATTTACCGACGTTTTAGCTCAGGGCTTCCAAAAGGAATTGATTATGAAATTTCACACATGGGTAAAGGATGATATTTCTGATTTTTCTAAAGTGGAATCGAATTTTTGGATATTGGAATATTTTTAAATTCAATTTCTCGTCAGATCCAATCAGAAATTGCTAGAAAATTATTGGAATTCGAAAATCAAAATTCCAACGCCATTATGCTTAAAATGTCATCCTCCATCTTGGGTAAAATTTCAAAGCATTTGAATTGATTTGACCCTTATTTGGAGGAGAGAGAAAGCCTGTAGGGGCTTAGGGGCCTTGAAAAATTACGAAAATGGCCCTGGAGATGACTAAGCTGTCCCTAGCACTCTGAAATGTGCCGATCGATCTGGGAACCCTCACTACTAGCCTATTAGAAGAGACTCTCCTCCGGGGGTTGAAATTTTGGGTATAACAGATTGCCCCCCGTCAACTAGACTTTGTAATGGAAATGAAAAGGCTAGTTGATGCTTGAGTGATACCCAAAATTTTGGATCTTAAAAGGCCCCTCGTGCAATTGAAAACCAACAAGTTGTGTCGAGCTGTTCTAAGGCGCTGACTACCTATGAGTAAAGTGGAAGGATGTCGAGCGATTCTAAAGCGTCGGCCACCTAAAGGTAAAAAATGAAATAATGTCAGACTATTCTAAGGCGCCGACTACCTATAACGAATGAGATGATGTCAAGCTATTCTAAGGCGTTGACCACCTATAACGAATGAGATGATGTCAAGCTATTCTAAGGTGTTGACTACCTAAAATGAAATGAAGTATGCCGAACATTCTAAGGGGTCGGGAACCTGTAATGCAAATGTGGATGTCATGCAGAAAAAGATGATATGATGATGATATGCTAACGATGCTGATGATGATTGATGCGATGATGCTCGGATGCTTCTGGGGACCGAAACCCGTTCCAATGCTCCTGGTTGGTATACTATGGGGACTTATTGCCTCTGCCCACCAACTGGGGTGCTGGGATAACTTCTAGATTACCAAGGGGACTTATTGCCATGCCCACTAGTTGCTTCTCCCAAGAAGTTGACATAAAGATGGGGACTTATTGCCTCTGCCCCGCCAACTTAGATCACGCTCTATCTCGCACTGAAGATGATACTAGGTCTCGTACTGGTCTCGCACTGGATGATGATGCTCGGTCTCGCACTGATGAAGATGATGGTCTCGCACTGAAGATGATGCTAGGTCTCGTACTGGTCTCGCACTGGATGATGACGCTCGGTCTCGCACAGAAGAAGATGATGGGTCTCGCACTGAAGATGATGGGTCTCGCACTAACGAATATGATGGTCTCGCACTGATGAAGATGCATGGTCTCGCACTGACGAAATTGATGGTCTCGCACTGATGAAGATGCTTGGTCTCGCACTGAAGTCTCGTACTAAAATGGATGAAGAAAAAGCTGGGTTCCGCACTGATTCTGGGTCGCGCACTGAATGAAGATGTCTTGTACTAAAGTCTTGAAAATGATGGGTCTCGCACTGAATGAAGATGCTAGGTCTCGTACTGAATGAGGAAACTGCAGGGCCTCGCACTGTTTTGGGTCTCGAACCAAAAATGAGTTAGGAAGATAATGGTCTCGTGCGAATGGTAAAACTGATCACTGGAGTGCCAAACATGGCAATGATGATAAGATGTATGCAATCAAAATATATGAAAGATACTCGTTCAGAACAGGAATTTGTTGGAAAAGGTGCCAAACGTGGCAGTGTTTGAAGAAAATTTTGTTTACTGAAAAGGAAAGTGAAATTATCATTTCCTGACCATAGATTTCGGACTTGCAATTTATCTCCTAGGAGATGAACATGCCATCGGTGGGGGTATGGTGTATGATGTAAAGGTAAGGGCTTATGTGGGCCTGTGTAGTTTGATGTGCAGGTAAGGGCTTTTGTGGGCCTGTGTAGTGGTGTTGTGGAGGTAAGGGCTATGTGGGCCTGTGGTGGAATGGTGGTGGTGACGTTTGAGCTTTGGGTTCCAATTGGCGTTGTCATAGCAATTGTTGGAACCAACAATTGCCCCCAGTATTTTCCCTTAAGACAATCTGAGCTAGAGTTCATGGCAATCGATCGGAACGATCGATTGCCCCCAGTATTTCCTTTTATTAAACGTGCGAACGAGTCTCGTCCTCACAGGGTCAAGGCTTATGTTTTTACGTGGTGCTTCCTAACCTACACTCGGCGTGTTGGTGTTTGCACTCGTTCCTCACCTACGGTCACAACTTCTAACCATTGAATTCGATATTTGATGAATTACGCATTCGATGTTACTTTCACGTGATTAGACACAACTATCAAGTCGGAAGTCTCTAAAGCTATAACATGGCCATAGGGTGTGATGAAGACAACGGGACCATGGAGGGATATTTCAGGTATGTGGAGCTATAAGGGTGACCAAAGCTGCAACTTTCACTTCTCTCGGACTTGTCTTCTTTGCCTTGAAGGTTGGCTACTTCGTGATGACTTCGCTTATGAGCTTGGAACTTAGAACTTTTGGGTTGTTCCTTGCGCCTTCTCTCTTTCTACTGATTTTGGATTACTTCGAGGCTTTCCAGGTTTGCCTTTTGAATCTTTTTCTCCGGGGTTCTTGTGTTTCCCGGTTTTGAACTTTGAGAGCTGTTTTGATGTTAGCGCATTTGGATCCTGTGCCACTTTGGGGCCATTTGCGGATCACTCCGTCATGTGGTAGCAGTTCTGCTTCTTTGGACTTGGAAGTTGCTGTTCGGAAGTCGGGCTCTTGATCCTTTGGTCACGGGTCGGGTATTCACCATTGGCTGGCTTATCTGTGGAGTTTGTAGTGTTGTAAAAGAGGTCTATATCAAAAGCTCAGCGGGGTGCCTAGGGTGTGAGGTCAGGGTTCACAGCTTTTGGATGTGTGGTGCTGTACCTAGGTGTCGTCATCCCTAAGTGTGTATCCTTTTTTTGTTACTTTTCGCAGGTCTAAGTGTAAATCTACAAATTATCTCCTTCGGTCGGAGTTACGCCGTTTACCTCACCTTTGAATGTGGTCTCACCGGAGTCGCGTAAAAGTGACACGCTCGTTCGCTCATGGTTTTTCCACTCAAGACATTCTCGCGAGATTTTCACTCCGAAACTCGTTCGCACATTTAAACAAAAGATAAAAGATGACGAACTTAAACTTAGATTGCCCCTAGTATTGATTTTGGGGTTTGCGACAACAATTCAATAGATGTGGACCTTGAACCTCTTTGTGGGTTGTGAGTTGCAGTGTTTGGTTAGGCATGTTCAGATTTTCAGAAACAAAATGTAAGTCTTTGTATTCCATTGCATAGTCAGAAAATGATTACTTCGTGATCCTTGAAAAACGTGAGTGCTCTTTTTTTTAGTTTTTCGAATTAATGAATAATGCTTTGCACAAATTATGAAAATGGAACTATGTTTTATTCAACAAGAAGAATAATGTTGGAAATTACAAACTCAGGAAAACTACCGAAAATGGTCAAGGGAACTAACTACTACAAAAGTTGAAAGACAACTAATCAAGAAAAGAAATGCAACATTTTTGATGATGCTTGGGCACGCGTGCTCTGCGCTCTCCACCATGTTCTTAGAATTGGAGCCCTTGGTCAATTAGATCCTGGATTCTGTGTTGTAGGGCCCTGCAGTGGTCAGTGTCGTGACCGGGCAGCTGGTGGAAGTGACAAAATTGATTAAGATCCTTCCCCAAATGAGTAGTTCCTGGCCTTAGGGTGAGCGGTTGCATCGGATATCTTCCTCGAAGCTCTTCAAGTGCTTGTCTTGGTGTTCGACCGATGTCTGTAAACTCTCTCTGTCGAGAATCCGTCGGGATGGTTCTACTGTCCCAACGCTCCAACCAGGTCCTCTTGACTGTTGATCACTGCTTCCTCATGTCGCCTGGTTCTCTTACGGTGCAGCTTTGGATGCAAGTTGCTGCTCCCGGTTTCCTATCACTTTCCTGAGTTCCGTAGCAATTTCTTTGACATTCCCTTCGATCCTCGGACCCTAATGAGCCAACTTCAATGCAGTCATAAAGGGTGTTGAGAAGCCTGTCCACTAACTCATCCCGAGCTTGACGTTCGGACTCGAGGGAAAGAGCCTTTGCTTTCAACTCTTCGATAACAGCAACGTAGTTAGATTCCACGGCGTCCATGGCAGCACTATGCCTCTGTTCCATGGCTTCAATGGTGGCCATGTGCTTTTGTTCCAAAATTGCGAGCTGGGCTTCCATGTCGATTGGACCGCACTTAGGACTTGAGTCTACCTGTGTCCAAGGTGTCCATTATTAGCTAACAAAAGGAAGTGGGCTGAAACTAGGTGATGACGCTTCACAAGATAGATCAAACAGACTTAGGCTGAAAGCAAGTGGGCCAGGATACCCAGAGAATGAGGTGTTTGGCTGGACTATTCTCAGACTGTGAACTGGAATTTGGACTGAAATCTAAACAGATGGCTTTGATTGGGCCTGAGGTAACACCTAGACTAGGGTTTTGGACCAGGGCCCGATAAGAAGTCTACCTAGACTAGAATGAGCCCTTGGGCCGGAATGTGTTTGGGCCTGGAGTAGCACATGGGCTGGAATGGTCCCTAAATCACAAATGGGCCTAACTTTCTTTGGGCCAGAGAAGATGGTTGCTAAGCAGAAAAAGAATTTATTTTCAGAACTTGTGAGTTATTTCGAGTTCAGATGGATTTCCTTTTTATGGGCCTAGAACTAATTGGATAATTCAAATGGGCCAGAAGAGAAATCACCTAAGTCTAAGCTTTTGGGCCGAAGCCCGAACGACTCACATGTTAAACCAAAGGGCCTCTGGGCCGCAAACAAATAGAGCTGCCAATTCGTTTTGGGCTAGGTTGATGTAGGAGAAGTTCCTATCAATCTCTAGGCTGGGTAGTGGGCCGATCATACAAGCAAACAAGGCCCACACAAATTCAACATGTCCTCACTAGACGTTTAAGTCAAACCGGGTATGGATCGATCCGGAGAGGTGCTTGGGGCGCGGGCCCAGGTCACCACAAAGGAATAGGGCTTGTACGCTATTCTCTTTGGGCTTCCCCACTCTTTTCACATCACCTGAAGGTGTGCGTCTACGGTCGGGTCTTTGACTGACCAAACAAAGGGCTAGGTAAGGGCACTGCCAGGAAGACGCTTGGGGCTAAAGCCCAGGTATTAAGGGGGTGTGGTTAGACGACACCCTCCTCTTTTCCCCCGCTTATTCACATCACCTAAAAGGTGTGAGTCCCTGACAGGGGACCCTCAAATGGGTCCCGGGGTGAAATTGGTTTGTGTGGACCCTCGCTCTCATATGATGCCAAGGTGCAGAAAATTAAAGTGCGCACGAAGGTAAACAAACAGAGTAATAAGCCATAAATAAACATTTTCGAGTTAAGCCCTCTTTCTTAAAATTAAACAAGTTAAAATTAAGAAGTTTGTCCCCAGCAGAGTCGCCAGTCTGTGAGCCTCGATTTTAAACCCTATCCTATGTGGATTAACTTGATTGGATCTAATCGGGTTTTAGGTCCACTTATAGCCTAAGATTAATAACTATGTCATATAACATAATTATTAAATCCTATGCTAGCTCACTGGAACCTATTGTGAGTCGCCACCTAATTTTACCTAGGTAAATTAGGAAAGGAGAGTTCGGGTTCGGGGGCTTGATATTCGACTTAATTAGGGTTCAATTACTTTCATTACCCCTAGAAGTCGTTTTTCCTCTTCTTAGTTTAATTACGGCTTATTACGAGTCGTTTTAACCTAAGTGCGCGAGCTTCTGTTTTTTTTTTGTTTTTTAGCATTTTTTTTACTGAAAATAAAAGTGAAAGTCGAAATTACCTAAACTAGGGTTTCGGAGGCAGAATTAGGTCAAATTTTGTTTCCGTCCGTAGCCACGGACCTAATGTCCGTAACCACGGACCCTAGTTAATCTATGTGAAAATAAAAGTCGAATTAAACAGAAAACAAAAATTTGAAAAGTCCGGGGCCACGGACAGGATGTCCGTAGGCCCGGACATAGTTTAACAAAACCTAAATTTTTAAAATTTTAAAATCCCGCCGCCGTCCGTGGGTGTCCGTGGCCACGGACAACCCGTCCGTGGTCCCGGACCATAGGTCCGGGATCCCGGACCACCCACGGACAGGGGTTTTATGGTGGTTCCCGAAGGTGTTTTCGGCTCAAAATTTATGCACGTGTAGCCTGAAAGGTGTACAATTCGTTAGTAATTGAAAGATTGCAGTTAGAAGTCGAATTATGTACGAAACTTGGCGAACAAGTAACAAGGCAGAAACAAAAGTAATTAGCAATACAGAAGCGTAAAAATTAGTTTGAACCCAAAATTTGACAGAGAGTTAATAAGGTCGTGGAGAGTTAGAAAAGTAGAATTGCAACCTGTTTTACCTTCGAATTTAGGAGGATTCTTCACGTCGGGATTCTTCGGAGGCCTCGTTGATGGCGGATCCAGAAGAACTTCGAACCCAGCTTCTGACTCCTTGTTTTCTTGATGTTCTTCACGTTTTGGTGCTGTTTTGGTGGGGGTTTGATGATGGATGATGTTGTGGGAGTTGAAAAATGTGTTTTGGTGTTGATTTTGGTGAGATTTCGGTGTTTGATCGTGGCTCTGGGGTTCAAAACGTGGAGAGAGAGAGACGGCTGCCTTCTTTGAGAGTCTAGGGTTCTTGAGGTTCTTCTTTGATCATGGGATAAGGTTCCTTATATAGACCTCTTTAAAGATAGAAAAATCCGGTAAAAACCGAGATTTACCGACGTTTTAGCTCAAGGGCTTCCAAAAGGAATTTGATTATGAAATTTCACACATGGGTAAAGGATGATATTTCTGATTTTTCTAAAGTGGAATCGAATTTTTTGGATATTGGAATATTTTTAAATTCAATTTCTCGTCAGATTCAATCAGAAATTGCTAGAAAATTATTGGAAATTCGAAAAATCAAAATTCCAACGCCATTATGCTTAAAATGTCATCCTCTATCTTGGGTAAAAATTTCAAAGCATTTTGAATTGATTTGACCCTTATTTGGAGGAGAGAGAAAGCCTGTAGGGGGCTTAGGGCCTTGAAAAATTACGAAAATGGCCCTGGAGATGACTAAGCTGTCCCTAGCACTCTGAAATGTGCCGATCGATCTGGGAACCCTCACTACTAGCCTATTAGAAGAGACTCTCCTCCGGGGGTTGAAATTTTGGGTATAACAACGAGTGATGTAAGTATATGTGTGGAAGTTAATGTGACAATAAATACCATGTAAGTTAGTGTTATACAATAAGCACGGTGCGCAGTAAGCGACCGTTGTATAAGTGTTGTTGAATAATAATATGGCAGGTAAGACCAGTTACGAGTTAGCCTCAGTGGTGATGCAAAGTAAGTGATAATAAACAGACTGGGCAATAAGCCAGTGGTAGGTACTATGTGATAACGAACTCAGTGTGGATCCCAATGCTAATAAGAGATTTACTGTCAAGAGTTTACGCCTCTGCACTCTGTATGACTGAGTGTTTTGGTATTGCACTTGCGCAGTAATGATCGAGTGGGATAGCTAGGAATTGGAAACATGTTAATTGTGGAGGAATAATGTTATAATGGCCAATGCATAGGAAATGCAAGGCCGCACCAATGAAAGAATACATGTATAAAACCAAATGTGGAGGCATGATTAAGAATAAGTGACTACAGTAGCACTAACTGCCAAATATCAGTATGGACTATACCTCAAGTATGGGAAATAACCAAGAGAGCGCTACACATTAGGTAGCAGCTCAATCTCAACCGACAATAAGTCGGAAGGGAACAAGTCAATCATTGTGAAATACATAGCTGTATACACAGTAAATTATTATGGATGTGGATAGAAAGTGTTGAAACTCACCGAATTCGCTCACGGTCAGAAATACCACACATCGGTTGAGAAACCATTATTACCAAGATAAAGGTGATAAATGGGAGATGTACAATACAGTGAGAATAATGAATGGGGCAAACTAAGCCCTATAGTCGTCAGAGTTACGCAGCAGATGCTAGTGAACCAGTGAGTCAAGTGTACAATGTGCATAGTGAATATGAGTAAATGGCTAATTATCAACGCCTAGAAGCCTCACAGGCCAGAACCGAAACCAGTTAAGAGTTAAAGCAAACTCCAATGAGAATTCTTGGTTTAGGAACTAAACCGCTAATATGTTTAAGATCCTCTAATCAGAATCCATTGTATAATAGACCGCGTGGAAGTTGAAGTACTTCACGACGGCAGAACGTTTTAAACCAATGATTAAGTGATTGATTACGTGGGCGTAATCCCTTTTAAGGGGGGTAGAGCACAAAACCACTTAGTGTGTATTACCGTACAAGTGTACGTGACTTATGTTGTGCATAGCACAAATAATTTGTTTTGATGATTGGTGTGTGTGTTACATAAACATACGCATTCATTCATGGTTTAATTGTGGTAATTGCGCACAGAAGATGCGAATACCATTGTGATAAGTGTGTTTATTTGTTAACAGTGGTGTGTGATAATACAAGTGTGGGGAGTAGAGAAACTCCCGGGGAACAAAACCCTGATAGTGTATAAATGTGAAACTGTGTGTTGTATTTTGATAAAATATATGTGTATATATATACTATATAGTGATTCATGAAAGGGTATGAAACCGACATAGAACCTAGTGAGAATAAAATTCCCTAGGTAACAACATTAAGGTGAATGGAAATAACTGATAGACGAAGTTCTATCCTTTCGAGATGTTATGATCATGATTAGAATGATTAAAAAGATAGAAAATTGGAAATGAGTGATTTATTTGATGCTTGAAAATGAAGTGGGAGGTGGAACTTGATTTGCATGCGATCAAGGGAAGCCGAACACAAATTGGGGTGGAAGGATAGTTCGACACTGATGATGATCACATTAGGGTTGAATGATTCTTGAAGCTCCCTATAAGTGGTCACAAATAACCACGCTAAGAAAAGAAGCAAAGAGCATAAGTTGGACTTGGAGTTGTATGTGTTTTCAAAAAGGATTTTCAATTGGTATTTCCAAAACAATCGATTAATATTTTTAATAAAGGATTCTCTTATACTTAATCTAGTAAAGAATATTTTTGTAGTACTTGCTCACGAGCTGAGGACGTATGAGCCTTTGTCTTCGGACCGGCGACATGAGAAGTACATATGTTAAAAATTAAGTGATGTTTTGATCTCCCAAAGGAACGGGGACCAGAAGGTGTCCATCGCGACCGGGTTCTGCGGGATCACAGTGTATATCAAAGATATTTTTGGTTGCCATACATGCTAAGACATGTTGTGTGGTATGTGTAATAAGTATTATTTTGACCTTGAGTTCCAAAAGTGTATGTTATCAAGA
The DNA here is from genome assembly GCA_023374045.1 of Limonium bicolor. Taxonomy (NCBI): domain Eukaryota; kingdom Viridiplantae; phylum Streptophyta; class Magnoliopsida; order Caryophyllales; family Plumbaginaceae; genus Limonium; species Limonium bicolor. Next base: position 19,729,429 of record CM041783.1, on the reverse strand, counting down.
CCTATGAGTCTAAATGTTGTTGTGTTACATAGACCTATGTGTCTAAAGGCTGTTATGTTATCAAGACCTATGTGTCTAAATGTTGTTATGTTACCCAGGACCAGAGAGTCTAAGGGTTGTTATGTATGTGCAAATATTGTTAAGATACCCAGACCATTGAGTCCGAGGTTATCATGTGAGTATGTTATGTATGGATGTGAATGTGTTACCCGGACCATTAAGTCCGAGGGTGTGATGTAAAGTGTGTTTGGTTATGGAAGTTTTATTTTTATAAGTAATCCCCGTATTCTAATCCAATGATGTATGGGATGTGTGAACTTCGAGGACGAAGTTCTTTTAAGGGGGGTAGATTGAAATACCCCAAACCTTGATATGTTGTTAAACATTTAAACTATGGTATGTAAAGGCTAAAAAGTGCCTTAGAAACATCAGTGAACAATTTAAACCATAGTAAAATGCAATAAAGCACTAAGATACAGTTTGAGCAAAAACATGCTCTAAGCTTGGAGTGAACTTGGTTAGGACCCAAAGAGCCTACCAAGACTTGGTAATATTCAATTATGATTTAATAAGGCCAATTAAGTCCTTAGGAAACTTTGGTAGACAGTTAAACCAAATAAAACACAAGAAAATACCTTAAATCAATTACCAAAGAAAACCAAGCTTGAAAACAAGTTAAAACACAAAATGTGCTTTAAGGAGTCTTAAAGCACATTTTTGAAAAATTGTCTTGTAAATGAGTTTTGAATGGCTAAATAACCATTATTACTCTTTAATTAACATGTGTACTACTTAGTATCACATTAGGAAGTCTAAATCAATGGGAAATCAAAAATTTCACATCTATGTGCCTTGTTTTAGTGAATAGTAACAAAATAAGCAAGTTTATAACATAAGTGTATATAAGTAAGTTAAATGGTCAACAAAGACCAAAACACCCTTATTATAGAATGGGGGCCGGTTTTTTTTGTAGGGTGAGTCATCACCATTTACAAATCAATTAAAAGAAAAGAAAAGTGAGTAAAGTAAAGTACTATTTGCTTTATATGTAAAATATCTTAACAAAAGGCATACCTCTCACCTCCTTTGTTCATTTCCTCCATTCCCCATCGGTTTCTTCATCCTCTCCCAACTCCAAAACCGTTCTCCAACAGCACCATCTCATTCCTCATCTTCTTTCACTTGTAACTTATGATTCCATGCTCCAAAATCAATTTCAAGACTACCTTTGTCTAAGCTCTTCATTTCCCTCTTTTCAAATCTTCAAGAACTCAATTTTGGTGCCATGGATATTCACCATTGAAGGAGCTTGAGCTCATATTTTCATGCCTTGTCATTCTCTTATGCTTCAAGGTAAGGAAAATCAAAGAAAAACCATGTTTCCTCTCATTTTGGTACATGTCTGAAAATTCACCTCATAATGGTGTTTTGTCTTGCTCTCTTCTTAGCTTAATTCAAACTTCAAAGGACTAGGAGGAGTCCTATCTTGCTACCTAACCAAATTCTCTTTCAAATTCAAAGGTAAATATCATTTTAGTGTATTAAAACACTTATGTTAAACTAGGGTTTGTATATGAGTTTAAGTGTCAATTCTTAAGCTCATTACCCTTATATGTATATTGATTAGAAAGTTGACAAGTGATCAAACTCCTTGCTGATTTTCGGTTCAAGGAAACAAGAATGAAGTTTAAGAGGAAAAGAGGTAAACAAACTATCTCAATGTAGTTTAAATGCCTTAGGAAAAATGAGCTTGATTTGCTTAATAAATACCTAAGGAGCCAATGGTGAATGACCTAGTAAAATGCTCTCAAGGAAACTATTAAAGGGCATATGTGTTGTTGTATGTAATTGCAAGTCAAAGGCATTATTTATGTGGAAATTCAGTGTTTAAGGTTTATGCAATTTAAGGGCCTATGAGCCATGTTATTTAAGGGCCTAAGTGCCAAGCAATTTAAGTTTATGCACTATATTGTGATGTAGTGTAAATTTGGTGAAGTTTGGTGTGAGAGAAAGTTCTTGGTGGATTTAGGTGTTCTCGAATGAAATAAGGTAAAAACCTAAGTGTTTGGATGTGAGAATATACAAGGGAAGCTATGGCAAAATTTGGAAAATGTATAAGAAGTTCTAACTGCTTAAATGAGTTTTGGTGAACTAGGAAGTGTTAAAGGTGAACAAGTGTTTTACTAGGGAAGAAAGCATGTATTAAGGTGATTTAGAGTGATACAAGGATTTAGGTGTTATCTTGGAAGTTCTAGGAATTCAATGAGTGTTTTTGAGGACTGTATTAAAGTCTTGGAGAAGTTGTTTAAGGTTTAGGTAATGTTAATGTACAAGGAGGAAATGATGTTTAGGTAAGATGTTCAAGGAGTTGTTTAGGAAGAAAAGATGCTTGGGAGATGATGTTGTAGTGGTGAGGGAACATTATTGGCATGGTGGTTATCATAGGTATGAAACACCACCTAGAAAACCAAGGAGAAAATATCATAAGTGTTAGGAATTTTGGTATGAAATGAGTAAGTGTTTAAGGAGTTATAAAATGAGTTTTATGGATGTTATGTGAAGGGTTAAATGTGCCAAATGATGTTATAACACATTAGGAGGCTTGAGGAAAAGTGTGGAGAAAGTTTGACAAGTTTTGGACAATTTCTGATGTTGTCCGACCCAGTGGTCCGACCCAGGGTGGGTCGGACAGCCCCAGTTAATTCAACCGTTGGAGTTTCTGGAATGGTCCGACCCAGAGGTCTTGGGTCAGACATGGGTCGGACGGGAGGATTTAAAAGACGGGAAAAGTTTCTGGAACGGTCCGACCCAGTTGTGGGTCGGACGGTGGGTCAGACGGCCCAAAATATGTAAAAAAAACATTGTTTAAGGTTATAGGATGATGGGGATTATTAAGTAATGATGTTATAAGATTGTTAAGGACATGTTAAGTGAGTTATAATGACAAATTTAGTGGGGGAAAATTTGTATTAAAATGTAAAAGTAAAACAAGTTAAAATGTGAAGTTATTTAACTAAGTTAACGGGGATAAGTAATGAGCATTAGACTTTAAACAGTCATGTTACCCCGGTGTTAATAAAAGTACATGTTATACTATCAGTTGTTCGAGAATTGCTCGAGGAACATAAGTAGACATGAAAGAGTGGACTCCGGTGACAGGTATGGTTTTCTTGCAACCTGTGTCCTACCAGATTACACCGGCTTGTATGCCAATGTGTTTTTCTGTATGTTTGCCACGTTGTAAGATTAAACATGTAATGAGTTTACAGTAATTCATTTATGTGGCGTGTTCAACTCCGATACCATTTAACCTCGGAAGTGTTAACCTTAGTTAACTGAGTCTAGGATCACATGAGAGTTCGGTATTCGGATTAAACGACCCGAACCATGGGACGTTCTAACCACGGCTATGCGTGTGTTAATTATGTGTTATGTGTGTGTGAATGTAGGGACCTCCCTCGTATGTGTAACCCAGTTGTAATATTGTATGTTGTGTGGATGTGATAGACTCCATATTAGAGTTCTAACTAATATCTAAAAGTAAGTATGTACTAACAGGGGTGAGGAATCCGGTTAGGCCGGTCGCGCGTTGTTTGGGAGTGGGTATCCTTTTTAGCCTTACCCTCCTCTCTGTTATGTTATGGTTGTTTCCCTCACGGGTTATGATCTCCCATTAGCTTACTCCAAAGCTTAGCTATTCTGACTTATGATCGGTTTAGGGGGAACATGTGTTTGTGCGGTGTGTTCGGGCCACTAACCCGAACCATCTTAACTTAAGTTACTCGTCTGACTATTAGGACGGTAATGAGTGTTGTATAATGAACTTATCATGAGGGTGACATCATCCTCTAGGCTCACCAGTGGATTAACTATGTTTGGGTCGGTTCCTAAGGGAACCGTTCCCGTTATGTTATGTGTTGTTGTTGTAATGCAATTTCTATTGCGATGTTGTTATGTTCACGTCGAAACGTGAAAAGTGTTGTTATGTAGTGTATGTTATATGTTGTAAAATGTGGAGTATGTGGATCATGGATATGAATCCCAGTTTGTGATAAGAGACGTTTAAGGATAACCCGATTAATGGGTAAGTGTCGTCTATTAAGGAAGTAGCTCCATTAGAGGAGAAACACTCTAGGGCTAATGAACACCATGAGTGACTTATTAAGTAGGAATGTGTTATCTGTTCGTTGAGCCCTTTTAGGTGGAATGTTATGTGTTGTGTGTTTATAGTTACATGCATGATTTAAATATAATCAACCGCATGCTAAGACGACAATTAGTTGTGCGTGGCCCGGTAGCATGCGGGCTGCGGGATTACCATACCAGCAAAGGTGCTGAGCCCCTTGGGGGCCACCCTTTCTCTTCTTTTCCTATTTCAGGTACAAGAGCTGGAAGCCGTTCGAGAGTAGGACGGGGTAGTCGTTGTACATGGGTAATCATTTAAGTTGTATATATATAGTAGGTGTAGTAAGACCGAAATTGTTATCGGCATTAGTTTGTGAATACTCGGTACAGTTGGAAGGTGTATGTTGTTTCTAATGTTAATGGAAGGGTCAGTAAGGTGTAGTCGCTCGGGAATCTAGTCCATCAGACCGGTACAATGTATATGTAATAGCATTGTTAGCCACGTGGGTGGTTAACGGCGTGTAACACCAACGAGTTAAGTAATGTGATGAAGTATATTTTCCGCTGCAGATTGTTGTTATGAGTTTGTTGTTGGATGGGGCGTTACAACCGAGGTCTCGTACCTCCTATGGTTATTTAACGCTTGTTTTAGCGTTTTCCGCTTTCTAAGCGTTTTTCTCATTTCTTTTGGATTTATTTTCCTTACCAAAATTACTTAGGCACTATTAGGCCCTTAAATACTATATTAAAATATTCTAATCACCATATTTAAGTTAGGGGTATTTCAACAATGGTTTTTTATTATTTCGATTATAACCAAATTAACAGAAATTTAGTTCAATAACCGAATTAATAGAAATTCAGTTCAATAATCGAATTAAATAAAACAGAATTAATCGAAAACTGATTTTTTTTACTACTTAATAATCAAAAACCGAATTAGTTGCGGTTAACCATAATAAATTTGGTTAACCAAAATTTTTAAAAGAAAATTTATAATTTTCATTAATATATATATATAAATCTAATTTTAAAAAAGATTTCGGTTATTTGGTGAACCGAAATATTCTCTTTAATAACTGAAAACCAAACCGAAATAAAGTTCGATTAACTGAAAAATGAAATTTTAAAAAGCAGTTATGGAAAACAGTTAAAAAACTGAAAAAAAATCATTCTTCGTGTATAACTAAATTATCTAAATGGTATGGATAGCCCTACCCATAATCCAAGAACACATCTCCAAGTCGGAGGAAACTGCTTTAAAATTGTCTCCCACAAAATAGTTCTTGCTAGCCACCCAACTCTAACTAAAACTCTGTTGAAATAACCAAAAAAGTATTCTTTGCCCAACCAGAAGCCGATCGATGAACAATTAAAATATCATGCAGTGCTCAAATCCGGTTGGTACCCACAAATTCCTAAACATACGACCTCTAGTAACCTTCTAAGATTGTTCTCTGTCAACATTTGATTTCAAAGTGCAATCTTTTTATTTTTGTTACTTTTTTCCATTAACTTATTGTAACACCCCATCTCCAAATACAATGATCGTCGCCCTAAGTCCATCTCGTACATTAACAACGCAGTGGAAAAGTTCTGCTAAATTGGTGTTACCGCCGTTAGCCACCCACGTGACTAACTAGGCCTATTCTCTTACAAGTCACAGTTTGACTAACTGGGTAATTACTCGAGCATCTAAACATTACAATCCATAAAACACAACTTATACCGAGTATCTCATATCCTAATACATCATACTAACATCTCATCAATATACAAAACGAGTGTACATGCACAACTCGTGTAACAAATGTAAAAGCAACCCGAAGTACTCTTCCCGCTCCCACTCTTAGGTTGAGTCCTCGTCTGGTACCTACCTGCAAAGTTTAAATCACAGGCCCCAAGGGGCTCAGCACATGGCTGTTACAAAAAACGTGCAGCCCACAAGCTAACAGGGCTACACATGACTACTTTGTCGTTTACATGCAATTGTTTAGTCATACAAATAATAATAAGAAGTACGGTTACAAATAACACATTTATGTGAAACATTCACAGCTCAAATAAATCGAACGTCGTAATGGACGCCCATTAATGAGTAAATTAGATTCCTAACTCCTGAGGCCTGAGAATTGTTTAGTTCTCGTGTTTGACCATACCTTATAAGTGTCAACCATTCTCCTAATAGAACTGGTTGTTCTCTAACTGAATTGTTTATTTTTGTCGGGTCAAAGTAACCCTATCCAATGAGTTATTAGCTCCATTGGGTTAATAAACACAAATTCTTAAGTTCTGAGGGGTGTAGACTTGACCCTCCCGCGCCTCCTGAATTTGTCTCCCACCTCGAACTGTTCACTCGAGCTGGTCGGGTCTGTTTGTCGACCCTAGGCGACAAGTCGTAGACGAGCCATATGCGGAAGACAGATCTGATACAGATGCCGGCCTCCTAACCTAAACATGCATGACCGGAGTCAGTCCCGGATTCCTCTCCTCCCAAGTTCCAGTTAGTTGAAGTCTCATTGACAATTTGTTAGTTAAACCTCTCTCGGTATTAACCAACTAACAACAGGGAGTATTTATAACCTTATACAATTGTTACTAAACATAGTTAATGAACAAGCTCTGAATCAAGTCGTGTTAGTGTACAATGGACACATAATAACAATACAGTAAATCGGTTTCATGCTTAATCTTGTTTGGTCGTATCACAATAACACATACCACACAAACCGAGGTAGACCCCGTTAACAAGCAGCTACAAGAATCCCATACTGTACACCGGAGACTGGCTAGCTCTTAATCCCTCGTTCGCCTAATCCGCCGAACGCCTCCGACTTATCTAGATCTGTAACCAGAACTAGTATTAGTATCCTGTGTCTTAGAACTAATTTGGTTCTCTTTTCAACTTAAACCTCTTCTTAGGTTAACCCGGGTATAATAGTATTCCGTTAAACAGGTTCGTTCATTTAGGAGCGGTTTCAAACTCAATTCTAATTCATTAACATACTAACGTTGTTAGCAGTTATTTAGTTGCACAGTTAGCAACTTTAGACTTATACAGACCTTGTATTAGGTTTTCGTATTTTTCACTATTCATCCGTATTTCACTATTCATTTATACGGTCTCGTATTCTACTATTCATTTATATGGCCTCGTATTTTACTATTCATCGTATTTCACTATTCACGTATACGTATTTTACTATTCATGTGTACGTCTTGTATTTGACTATTCATATATACATAGTTACTATTCACGTATACGTATTTACTATTCGTATATACGTATTTACTATTGATGTAAATGTATTTACTATTCATGTATACGGGTATTTTCCATGTATACCAAAATTTACGTATATGCCCGTATGATACTCCGTATCAATACGTATTTATTTCATTTTCCAATATAACATGTATTTTCATTAAAAATACTTTAAGTATTGATTTCTCCTTTACTTATTAAATTACGGGTATACCTCTCGTATACCTTAATTTGTATACGGGTCTCGTTTAACCCCGTCTTAACTCTGTTTCTTTTACAACTTGTTTCTAAATTCTTTATTTAATTTCCTTAACCTTCTAAGCACATAAAAATGTGTTATTTACATTACTTACCCAAAGTTTTCTCTTAATCTCTATTTAACTCATAACAAGTTCTAAACTTGTTATTTTTATTTCTAATTTCTTCCAAAGTCTTACTTAATTAATTTCTTTTATACTTTTGGTCAATTACCAAAATATACCCAAGTTTGACCAGTCTTTTATGGTCAAACCCCCTAACTTTCCATAATTTACAATATTACCCCTAAAGTTAATTTAACTTAACTTTTTATTCCTTTTAATATCTAATCTTTTGCTACCAATTTTATTCTATCTCCTCTAAACATTTTATAAACTGTCATTGACCAAGTTTGGCAATGTTTGACCACGTTTGACCAGGGAAATTACCGTTATACCCTTGTGGTCTTTTCTTTTATCCTAACTCATTTATTAACCAATTTAACTTTAATTAATTTCTAATTTTCGTAACTAATTTACCTACAGATTTTTGAACATCAAAAATCATCTTAAACATCTCTAAACCACCAGATTTAATTATCTAATGTTATAGTATATAAATACCATCTTTTATTATCCTTAAATATACCAAAAACCTTATAAATTTTTTATAACACTTATAAACTCTTTATAAATTGTAAACTTTATTCTACAATTATTTTCTCATCACTTAAACTCTCAAAAATACATATTAACTAATATATATTTTTGGCCTTGATATTATGTAACCAAAACTTCTCAAATTTTACATATTACTCTTAATTATACTAATTCCTTTAATTTAACTAAGTTAGATAATTTTTCTAACTCATATATAACCTCCTAATTTTCGGCCACCATATAAATTATAGTATATGAATTTTTCTTGTATATTATGATAGCTTAAATTGAAGCTTATATCATAAGGAGTATAAATCTATTCTTAGATTTAATAAACATTAACTTTTAATAAGCTAAAAACTAAATATTAATCACCACAATTTCGACAATAAATAATAAGATGAACAATATGTTAGATCATATATAGATAAACAATTAGAACCTTGAAATAGGTAGTTGTAGGATTTACCTTGTATATTAACCATTAGCTTAATATTTAAGCTTGATTTCCTTAGAAATTTTGACAGCAATTTGCTAGAGAGATTGGCTCCAAAAATATAGAATAAGATTGTAACACCCCGGTTTTTACACCCTAATTTTTTTTACTTGACTTGTACAACTTTCTACAATATTTTACAGCGGAAGACTAAATAACACCTAAGCCAAACCGGAGTGCTACCGCCACACCCACACCAACTAGTGTGGATGCTAAGGCTAATCCACCTACAACCTAACTCCTGGAACATGCTCCAAGGAGTTTGCCACTTACAAATAAATAAAATTCCTAGTTATGTCGGCGCGTTCCCTTGTCCCAAGCTCAAGAGCAATATCACATAATCAACTTCACCTGCAACCATAAACACAAATCTGTGGCCAGCAAGCAATCACACAAAGGGGCCACAGGCACAAACCAGAAAACGTTAGCAAAGCTGAGTAACAAATATCACACCCTGTAAAATTCATTCTTTCTTTAAAACTCTTTGCATAACAAGTAAGCATCTAACATCATCACACAAGCATAGGCATGCAATAAGAGAATATCACACAGAAGAGTTTACCTGCCCTTGGATTACCATCACATTCGTACCTCGTGAGTCGGTTAAATCTCAACACCCCACTGGATTCACAAAGTGAAATCCACAACTCTCAATTCTCTGGCCCTATGTCCTTAAGTGTGCACACCCCCTAAGGCTAACCATAGCTCAAAGAGTAGATCATAGGACGACCCCAATTCATTGGTTGGAGTCTAATAATCAGTCGTCAATACGGCAAGCCATAAAATGACTTAATATTTTGTTGCTCAAATAGCTCTTTCACAATGAGGCTAACCATATCCTTTCTCAATATCACCATCCAACCAATCAGCAAGTCCACCATCACATAGTATCACACACAACACAATTTCCAATCCAGCATTCATAATCATGACCAACATAATTAGTAAAACTCTTAAATAGATTCTTCACAATTCGTGTAATAATAAGCTCCTCCCATGAATATACCATTCACCCACCAGAAACCAGCTCAATCTCTTATCAGTCATAAATCAACATTCAACACAAGGATAACTCAGAAATCATTTCTGAAACCTTCAAGAAGAATATTACTGAAATACCCCAAACCTTAGTATGTGGTTTAGACATTAAAATATGGTATAATAAGGCTAAAAAGTGCCTTAGAACCATTAGTGAACAATTTAAACCACAGTAAACACAAATAAATACTTTAAAGTCGATATGGGCGAAAATGTGCTCTAAGCTTGGGATAAGCTTGGTTAAGACCTAATGAGCTTACCAAGACCTTATTTACATGTTAATGAACATATTAAACCAATTACCAAAGAAAACCAAGCTTGAAAACAAGTTAAAACACAAAATGTGCTTTAAGGAGTCTTAAAGCACATTTTTGAAAAATTGTCTTGTAAATGAGTTTTGAATGGCTAAATGTCCATCATTACTCTTTAATTAACATGTTTACTACTTAGTATCACATTAGGAAGTTTAAATCAATGAGAAATCAAAAATTTCACAAATATGTGCCTTGTTTTGTGAATAGTAACCAAATTAAGCAAGTTTATAACATAAGTCAACATAAGTGAGTTAATTGGTCAACAAAGACTAAAATACCCCTTACTATAATACGGGGGCCGGTTTTCTTGTGTGACTCATCACACTTAAATAAAAAAAAGAGCTAAGTAAAGTAATAAAGTAAAAGGTACTATTTGCTTTACTACTTAAATATCTAAACTAGCTAACTTATCTTCATTCTCTTCTTTCCTTCTTCATTTCCCACAGCTCCAACCTCTCTTCTTCCTCCATACATGGTTTTGCTACATCCCAAGCACCATTTTCCATCTTTAAACTCTTGTAATTTCTAGCTCCATTTACCAAATCAAAAACTAAGACCACCATTCTTCTAGTCTCATCAAGCTCTTCAACCTTGTCGTCTCAAATCGTCAAGACCACCATTTCGGTGCCATGGAGATCCACCATTGAAGGAGCTTGAGCTTATATTTTTATGCCTTGTTGATCACCTTTGCTTCAAGGTAAGGAAAAACCAAGAAAAGCAACATTTCCTCCATGTTTTGATGTTGACCGAAAATCACCATTGTTGGTGTTTTCTCTTGCCTTGTTCTAGCTTCATTCCAATATTTCAAGGACTAGGTGGAGTCCTCTCTTGCTACATATTCAAACTCTCTTCCAATACCAAGGTAAAACAACTATCTTAAGGTTTTAAGACAATGTGTAAATTAGGGTTTATAAATGAGCTTAAGCATGAAGCTTGAATGCTCATTCTCTTGCTTGTATATTGATTAGAAACTTGACAAGCAAACCAAAGTCCTTGCCGATTTTAATCAAAGAAGGAGCAAGGAGAAATAAGTGAAAAACTTGTGAAGGAAAAGAGGTAAATGTGCTAACTTAATGTAGTTTAATGTCTTAGGAGAAAGGAGCTCATATTGCTTGTTAAAACTACTTAAAGAGCCAATGGTGAATGACTTAGTAAAATGCTCTCAAGGAGACTATTAAAGGGCATATGTGTTGTTGTATGTATTTGCAGTCAAAGGCAATATATTGTGGGAAATTCAGTGTTTATGGTTTATGCAATTTAAGGGCCTAAGAGCCATGTTATTTAAGGGCCTAAGTGCCAAGCAATTTAAATAATGCACTATATTACGATGTAGTGTTGTTTGGGTGAAGTTTTGTGTGTGAAAATACTCTTGATGGATATAGGTGTTCTTAAATGTTTAATGGTGAAAGCTATGTGTTTTGGTGTAGCAATGTGCTAGAAGAACCAATGTCAAAATTTAGATAATGTATAAGAAGTTTTAGGTGTTTAAAATGAGTTTTGGTGAGTTAGGAAGTGTTTAGAATGATTAAGTGTTTTACAAGGGAAAGAAACATGCATTAAGGTGTTTCAGAATGCAAATGAGTGTTTGGGGATACTTCAAGATCATGGTGAGATTGTGCTTAGGACTTATACAATGTTAGTGAACAAGGAGGAAGTGATGTGTTACATGAAGAAGCTATAAGCTTGTGGAGTTATTCAAGGAGTTTGGTTGGTGAGAAAAGATGCTTGGGAGATGATGTTGTAGTGGTGAGAAAACATTTGGGAATAGTGATAGTTATAGGTATAAAACACCGCATAAAAACTTAGTGAAAAACATTGCATGTGCTAACCTTTTTATAAGAATTTGTGTAATGCTTGAGGAGGATTTTAGTGAATGATTTAAGGAGTTTAATGGAGGTATTAAGGTGTGTTTGAAGTGCCCATATGAGGTTAGAACATACTAGGATACATAAGGTGAAGTTTGGAGTTAAATGGGCAATTAAAAACAAGGGTCTGGGGCAGACCGACCTTGGGGACCGGACCTGCAAGGTCGGTCAAGCCCAGTTTACCCTGCCAGAAATGGTCTCTAGAATGGACCGACCTTGGGAACCGGACTTGTAAGGTCGGTCGGGCTTGTATTTTTGGTACGGATTAAGTCTCTAGAATAGACCGACCTTGGGACCGGACTTGTAAGGTCGGTCGTGTCTAAACTTTCATATACGGTAATTGTTTCGAGAATGGACCGACCCTGTGGACCGAACTTGCAAGGTCGGTCAGAGTAGAATTTTCTGACGGTAATATGTTCTGGAATGGACCGACCATGGGACCGAGTTTGTAAGGTCGGTCGTAGTGTAAATTTTCAAACCCGGAAGTCACTGGAATGGACCGACCTTGTGTAAGGTCGGTCGGACCAAAACTTGTAAAAAAAAATAAACAAAAGTGGCTTAAGTAGTTAACCCTAGGGGGTATAATGAAGGTAATCAAGGGTGAGTTTAGGCATTAGAACATGTCATACAATCATGTAAATGTTTAGTAAACGAAAGTTAAATAAGTTAATTAACCGACATTATTAATTATGTTTAGGGACTATGCTTGGCGGGTCACATTTGTAGCAAGGACCAAGGTATGGTTTTCTTGCAGTCTGTTGCCTACCGGTTTGCACCGGCTTGTGTGTTGTATGTTTTTATGAGTGTTTATGACCTTGTAAGATTAAGGCATGTAATGAGTTTACAGTTGTTTAAGTTATTGTATCGAAAGGATGTGTCTCATTTCCCTGGTGTGTGTGTGTGTGTCTAACGTGTCCTAAACACGTGCTTGTGAATTTGTTGATTAAGTACAACAATGGGACTTCTAACAAGTGCTAACCGGGGAAGTGAGGAGTCCGGTAGTTCTGGCCACGCGTGTGAGTATGGGAGTCGATGTCATAACCGGTTCGATTCTCTTTGTATGTTAAGGTTGTCTTCTCTTTTGGTCTTCAACCTTCCCTTTAGCTTAACCAAGGCTATTTTACTGACTCATGTCGGGCCACAAGGGCATACTATGTTTGTTCGGTGTGCTTGGATCACTATATCCGACGCACCTTTGTGTTAAGTTATTCGTTCAATTTAACAGGATGGTAACGAGTTATGTAACGAACTTAGCATGAGTTTGGCAACATTCTCTTGGCTCTCCATGTGATCTAATTGTGTTGGTTCGTTTCCTAAAAGGATTCATTCTTGTATGTTATGTGTGATGTTGTTATGCAATACTCTTGCTATGATATATATGTTGTATGTTTAAAATGAATGCCATGTCATCATGACAATTAGTTGCGCGTATCCCGGTAGCCGATGGGCTGCGCATTAACCATACCAGCCAAGGGTTGCTGACCCCCTCGGGGGCTCCATATTTATATTTGTAGGATGAGGATCAAAGAAGCGGAGTGGCTGTAGATCCTAGGTTGTAGAAATACTTTTGGTACCTTTTAGTTGGTAGGCCCGGGATGCGCCTGTGCTCCCGTGGTGGTATATTTTGGATAATGAATACATTACAGTGACAGTTTACAGTGATGGTTGTAAATAAATACTCGGTATTGTATATTATGTATTTATGGTTTAGTTCTATGCTCGGGAGTCTGGTCATCAGACCGGTACACTTGTATTTATTCTGCCTTGTTAACCACGTGGGTGGTTAACGGCGTTGTAGCACCGAACCGTTTAGTTATTGTTTAGTTGTTTATTTCCGCTGCGATTTAGGTAAATTGTTAAGTACGTAGTAGGGGTGTTACAAAAAGTGGTATCAGAGCGAAGTATCGCTCTGATGACTAGAATACCGAGCTTAGGAATATACCGAGTTAGGAAACCTAGCTACATTTATTCGAGTGAACAGTTATGGAAAGGTTAACCACATAACTAAGTATGGAAATACCTTATTGTCGGGAAGATGTTACAACCGTTGGACCGATAAGTTTGAAAGCATAATGCTAATGAATGTTCATGTGAATTCAGATGTCAGGAAGATCACGTGGTAGAGGCCGCGGGCGTGGCAATGGTGACAACGAGAACCAGGGAGAGAACACTACGGCACAAGTCATGGTCGATGCTGTAGCGGCCGCCGTAGCCCAGATGGTCCCACAGTTAGTAGCTGCGATTCTGTAGGGGCAACAGCCCGAAGTTTAACCACCACCGCCACCGCCACGAGAGACCAGTTGGGTCAAGGCATTGGCCGATTTGAGACCCCCGTCGTTTAGTGGGGAGACCGACCCTAGTAAGTTGGAGGCGTATATCTCCGAGATGGAGGCCGCCTACGAGACCTTGAATGTACCCGAGGAGGTCAAGGTCCATCTTGCCGCTTACTATCTGAAGGGTTCGGCACAGAGTTGGTGGAAGTTGGTACGGGAGGGCAGAGTTGCTGACCCTACCTTTCAGTGGAGGGAGTACACGGCTCTGCTGCGAGCCAAGTACTACCCGATACACGTGCAAGAGGCCAAGCGCCTGGAGTTGGACAATCTGAGACAAGGGGATAAGATGGCGGTAGATGAGTACTACTCCGCTTTCATCGGACCTATCCACCTGCTGTCGGATCTGGGTTACTCAGACCGGATTCTAGTGAACCGTTTCTACAACGGACTGAGCTACCGCCTACGCTATGGTATGGGGCCGAGCGGATATACTACTTTGCAGGTAATGAACCACAGTGTGATGTGAATAAGTATGTACAATGTGTGAATGAAATTGTGAGTTTGATTTGCGGGGCATAACTAACACCCTAAATAATAGGAGTGCTATCATGCCGCTGCTATAGTAGAGATCACCATCCGTATGAGGGACGAGGAGAATGCGCTAAAGTGCAAGGCCACGAGCAAGGGTCAAAGCACACAAGGGTACGGGGGAGGGAAGAAGAAAAAGCCATACCCCCAATCCTAGAAAGGACAGCAACAGGGTGGCAAGGGCCAGGCCCAGACCACCACTGCTGAGGAGCCGTTGCAGCTCACCTATGCATATGCGGCTAAGCCCCTGCGCTCTCAACCCTTCAAGGCTAGCACGGGCTCTGGATCCGATCGCCACTACTACTGCAAGTGGTGCAAGGGAGACCACCCCGGCAAGGACTGCAAGGGAGATGATGTGCAGTGCCGATTCTGTAAGAAGATGGGGCATCATGACTACGAGTGCTTCCTGAACCTGAATGGCAGAAACTACAGACCTAAGGGGCAGTGGAAGGGCAAGGCCGCCACGACTACCGATGGCCTGAAGACGGCTAACCAGCCACCCACCGATCAGAGGTACATTGATTCCCAGAAGGGGAAGGGGTCGGGATCCGGCAAGGCCGCCTTACATGTGGTGGACCGGTCTGAGGCGCCAGGACCCTCTTCTAGACCAGGTACCGCCTAAACCGTTAAATGAAATAAGTAATTGCATACCGCATTTCATGCATGTGTGTTAGTGAGTCTAAGTATACAACCATGTAAGTAAAGAGTTAAAGTATAGTGTGGAAACACCTAAATTAGGTAATCTAAAAAATCTAGGAACCTTCAATATCTGTTATCCAATCCCGCCCACACCAAACCCTGAAATGACAACCATCAGCATCAGCGAGTTCCCAATGGAGCAGTGTTAGGTTATCCAACCAGGTATGGTACTCTTAAATGGATACCTGACACCCGAAGCACAAATCCACATCATTAGACGATGTAATGAACTAGGAGTAGCACCTAGAGGGTTCTACACACCCGAATACCCGAGCGGATCGAGGATGAAATTGAAGATGATGTGCATGGGTAAGGACTGGAATCCTTACACCAAGACATATCAAGATGAGCGAGTTGAAGATGGAGCAACTGTACCGAGGATACCTGAGGAGTTCCTTGCGGTCGGTAACCACGCCGTGGGAATTGCTCAGCAAGTTGAATCGGATTCAATACCAAGTGTTAAAACAGATTTATGTATTGTGAACTTCTACCAGAAAGGTGGACGGTTAGGGTTACACCAAGATAAGGACGAGTCACCCGAGTCTCTAAGTAAGGGAGTACCCGTGGTGTCTTGGTCCATTGGTGATACCGCAGTGTTTGTGTACGGCGAGCAGAAACGTGGTGATCTCGCGAAGAAGTTAGTATTGAAGTTAGGTGATGTATTAATCATGGGTGGGCAGTCAAGGATGCTTTACCATGGTATCAAAAAGATCAAACTGAATACCGCACCTTCGGCAGTGATCAATGCCACACATATGAAACCAGGACGTTTGAATTTGACTTTCAGGCAAATTTAAGCCTTGTGTAACCATGTAATTGATGAAGCCAGTTGTATGTTAAGGATGTTATGTATATGTTAGTTATGTTGACAGAGTGAACCAACTTATGGTGTAAAGAGTATGTCAATGAATAAAGAGATGTTGTTTTGCAAGTATATCAACCGTGTGGTTACCGTATACTTATGAAGTTTGCCAATGAATTAGGCTGTGCACTTAGAACGGGAGGTATACTGGGCGTTTGTAATGAGGCAGAAGCCGGCAAGAGCGGCACAATCCTCACCGGTACCTTTCCGGTCAATGGTGTGGACGCTTCGATCTTGTTCGACTTCGGAGCCTCACATACATTTATCTCGCTATCTTTTGCGAAGAGGCTGGGGTTAGACGGTGAAGAGATGCCAGACTTTCTAGTCACTCTCCCGTCGAAAGAGTAGATCAGGTGTACCCGCTACCACTGAGATGTTGTTGTACGAATTAGAGAAGAAGAGTTTCTGATCGACTTGATAGAGTTCGAGGGACTTGGTTTTGATGTGATTATCGGGATGAACTGGTTGGAGCGGTATAAGGGCAGAGTCTTGTGTGCCGAGCATCGTCTGCTTCTTCGGAGTCCGTCTGGGGTTACTATATCTTACCGTCAGAGGCCCAGGGAGCCTTCGACTCAGATCATCACCTTTATGGCCATGTATCGTGAACTACGACGAGGGAATGATATATACCTCTGCTATGTCCAGGACATAGAGAGAGACCCAGAGTTTATCCCAGATGTGCCGGTAGTATCGGAGTTTCCTGATGTATTTCCTAAGGAACTGCCGGGCATGCCGCCAGCACGGGAAGTAGAGTTTGAGATTGATTTGGTTCCGGGCACCGGACCAATAGCGAAGGTGCCCTATCGTATGGCTCCAGCAGAGATGACAGAGCTCAAGGAGCAGTTGAGAGACCTACTCGACATAGGATTTATCCGCCCTAGCGTTTCACCATGGGGAGCGCCGGTCCTCTTCGTGAAGAAGAAGGATGGTAGTCTCCGCCTTTATATTGATTATCGAGAGCTGAATGCAGTTACGGTGAAGAACCGTTATCCTTTACCACACATCGACGACTTATTTGATCAGTTGAAAGGAGCATCAGTGTTCTCCAAGATAGATCTACGATCCGGATACCATCAGATTGCCATCCGTGAGAGTGACATTGAGAATACCGCATTCAGAACCAGATATGGACATTACGAGTTTACGGTTATGCCGTTTGGTTTATCCAATGCACCAGCCAAGTTCATGGACTTAATGAACCACTTGTTCCAAGATTAGTTGGACAAGTCAGTGGTAGTCTTCATCGACGATATCCTTGTGTACTCGAAATCGAAAGGTGAGCATGAAAGCCACATGAGAAGTGTGTTGCAAACGTTGAGAAAGAATCAGCTGTATGCTAAATTTTCAAAGTGTGAGTTTTGGTTGAACCAAGTATCTTTTCTTGGTCATGTGATTTCTGAAGCCGGGATCACTGTTGATCCGGCAAAGATAGATGCAGTGCGCACCTGGCCTAGGCCGAAGACAGTTACCGACATACGGAGCTTCCTCAGTCTGGCAGGATATTACAGGAGGTTTGTGAAGGACTTCTCCAGTGTCTCGAAGCCGATGACTTCCTTAATGAAGAAGGATGCACCATTCGAGTGGACAGTCGACTGTGAGAGTTCTTTCCAGAGTCTCAAGGATGCTCTGACATCTGCACCAGTCCTGACTTTACCAGACGGTTCAAATGGTTTTGAGGTCTATTGTGACGCATCAGGAAGAGGTATGGGATGTGTATTGATGCAGCACGGGAAGGTCGTGGCTTACGCCTCCCGGCAATTGAAGAAACACGAAGAGAACTACCCTACCCATGATTTAGAATTGGGTGCCATAGTCTTCGCATTGAAGATATGGCGACATCATTTGTATGGGGTAAGCGTGACAATCTATTCTGACCACAAGAGTTTAAAATAATTGTTCACTCAGAAGAAGTTGAACATGAGACAAAGAAGGTGGGTCGAGTTCTTAAATGACTACTACATCAAATTATAGTACAAGGAGGGTAAAGCAAATGTGGTAGCTGACGCACTGAGTCGCCGAGCACACTCTCTCCATTCGCTAGTCTCTCATTCTAGCTTGGCTGAAGAGGTGCGGAGTGCTCAGATGTCAGATCAGTATATGTTGGAGATCAGGCAGAAGCTTATTGATGGCACATTCGAGGGTCAAAAGTACGACTTCCAACTCCACGATGATGACCTGATTAGGCTTAATGGCCGACTGTGTATTCCGAGGAGTAGCGCTGAGCTGAAAGAGCGCATACTGAGTGAATCTCACTGTTCTACGACTTCGATTCACCCTGGAGCTTCAAAAATGTATAAGGGTATGAAAAGATATTTTTGGTGGACAGGCATGAAAAAGGATGTGAACGATTATGTGTTGAGGTGTCTCACTTGTCAAAAGGTCAAGTTTGAGCACCGACGGCCTGGTGGTATGGTACAGCCAATGCCAGTGCCTGAGTGGAAGTTCCATGACATTTCTATAGACTTCGTAGTAGGGCTTCCGCCTACAAGGGGAGGTCTGAATATGATTTGGGTTGTTGTTGACCGACTGACCAAGGTGGCTAGATTCATACCGATGAAGGACACCTGGAAAGTGGCAAAGCTTGCAGAACTCTTCGACAGAGAGATTGTAAGACATCATGGGGTACCGAAAACGATTGTGTCTGACAGGGATACCAGATTCCTCTCGAGGTACTGGAAATCCACACGGGAAGCGCTTGGTACCAAGCTGAAGCTAAGTACGGCGTTCCACCCGCAGACCATTGGTCAGAGTGAGCGCACCATCCAGACACTCGAGGATATGTTACGTGCATGTGCACTTGACTTTCAGACCAGCTGGATTGACAAGTTACATCTGATCGAGTTCAGCTACAACAACAGTTACCATGCTTCGATCAAGATGTCTCCCTTCCAGGCTTTGTACGGTAGACCATGTCGCATGCCATTATGCTGGGATGAGTCGAGTGAGACGGTCATTATAGGACCAGAGTATCTGGAGCAAGTACAGTCAGAAGTACCCCAGATCTGGGCTATCATGAAGGCAGCTCAGGATAGGCAGAAATCATACACCGATGTGCGCAGACGTGACCTCGAGTTCGCCGTGGGCGATCAGGTATTTCTTAGAGTATCCCCTATGAAGAAAGTGTTCCGTTTTGGCCAGAAAGGCAAGTTGAGCCCGAAATATGTGGGGCCTTATGTTGTGACGGAGCGGATAGGCCCGGTAGCTTACAGGCTAGATTTACCTGCTGAGCTGGGCAAGGTACACGATGTATTTCATGTGTCCCAGTTGAATAAATATATGTCTCATCCGTCTCATGTACTTCAGCCTGAAAGGCTAACCTTAGAGCCGACCATGCGATCAGTGGAGACTCCCGTACGGATTCTGGACTCTAAGACTCGAGACACTCGCCATAAGTCTGTGAGACTGGTGAAAGTCCTCTGGTCTAACCAGGACGTCGAGGAGGCCACCTGGGAGCTGGAAGATAAGATGAAGGCGAAGTACTCATTGTTGTTTACTTCTTAGTGTTTGTGTGTATAGGGTACGGGGCATACCCCTATTTTAAGGGGGGTAGAGCTGTTTCGGTTATATGTGTATGACATGTATTTAAATACATTGTCTATGTTATGTTGTTACGGACCGCTGTGTCTTGTCTATGTTGTTGTGTTACAGACCGTTGAGTCTGAATGATGTGTTGTTGTTTGGACCTTGTGTCCAATGTTATGTAAGTGTGTTGTTAACGTTGCTATGGAAGTATTGTTTTATAAGTATTCCCCGTGTTCTAATATTAAAGCTATATGGGAAGTGTGAACTTTGGGGACAAAGTTCTTTTAAGGGAGGTAGATTGAAATACCCCAAACCTTAGTATGTGGTTTAGACATTAAAATATGGTATAATAAGGCTAAAAAGTGCCTTAGAAACATTAGTGAATAGTTTAAACCACAGTAAGCACAAATAAATACCTTAAAGTCGATATGGGCGTAAATGTGCTCTAAGCTTGGGATAAGCTTGGTTAAGACCTAATGAGCTTACCAAGACCTTATTTACATGTTAATGAACATATTAAACCAATTACCAAAGAAAACCAAGCTTGAAAACATGTTAAAACATAAAATGTGCTTTAAGGAGTCTTAAAGCACATTTTTGAAAATTTGTCTTGTAATGAGTTTTGAATGGCTAAATGTCCATCATTACTCTTTAATTAACATGTGTACTACTTAGTATCACATTAGGAAGTTTAAATCAATGAGAAATCAAAAATTTCACAAATGTGTGCCTTGTTTTGTGAATAGTAACCAAAGTTAGCAAGTTTATAACATAAGTCAACATAAGTGAGTTAATTGTGACTCACCACACTTAAGTAAAAAAAAGAGCTAAGTAAAAAAAAGACTAAAATACCCCTTATTATAATATGGGGGCCGGTTTTCATGTGTGACTCACCACACTTAAGTAAAAAAAAAAAGAGCTAAGTAAAGCAATAAAGTAAAAGGTACTATTTACTTTACTACTTAAATATCTAAACTAGCTAACTTATCTTCATTCTCTTCTTTCCTTCTTCATTTCCCACGCCTCCAACCTCTCTTCTTCCTCCATACACGGTTTTGCTACAGCCCAACCACCATTTTCCATCTTTAAACTCTTGTAATTCATAGCTCCATTTACCAAATCAAAAACTAAGACCACCATTCTTCTAATCTCATCAAGATCTTTAACCTTGTCTTCTCAAATCTTCAAGACAACCATTTCGGTGCCATGGAGATCCACCATTGAAGGAGCTTGAGCTTATATTTTTATGCCTTGTTGATCACCTTTGCTTCAAGGTAAGGAAAAACCAAGAAAAGCAACATTTCCTCCATGTTTTGATGTTGACCGAAAATCACCATTGATGGTGTTTTCTCTTGCCTTGTTCTAGCTTCATTCCAATATTTCAAGGACTAGGTGGAGTCCTCTCTTGCTACATATTCAAACTCTCTTCCAATACCAAGGTAAAACAACTATCTTAAGGTTTTAAGACAATGTGTAAATTAGGGTTTATAAATGAGCTTAAGCATGTAGCTTGAATGCTCATTCTCGTGCTTGTATATTGATAAGAAACTTGACAAGCAAACCAAAGTCCTTGCCGATTTTAATCAAAGAAGGAGCAAGGAGAAATAAGTGAAAAACTTGTGAAGGAAAAGAGGTCATATTGCTTGTCTTAGGAGAAAGGAGCTCATATTGCTTGTTAAAACTACTTAAAGAGCCAATGGTGAATGACTTAGTAAAATGCTCTCAAGGAGACTATTAAAGGGCATATGTGTTGTTGTATGTGTTTGCAGTCAAAGGCAATATATTGTGGGAAATTCAGTGTTTATGGTTTATGCAATTTAAGGGCCTAAGAGCCATGTTATTCAAGGGCCTAAGTGCCAAGCAATTTAAATAATGCACTATATTACGATGTAGTGTATTTTGGGTGAAGTTTTGTGTGTGAAAATACTCTTAATGGATATAGGTGTTCTTAAATGTGACGGGATCGGGGTGCTGACCGAGTAGGTCTGAGGTGTTAATCTCAGATCAACTCTGCTTGAAGAATAAAGGTGTGTAAAAGTAACACGGAAGCTTTTGTTTAAACTTAACAAGATAGGATTCTGCTTGTATTGAAACTCAATGTGAATTACAACCTAGCTTCCTATCTCGGGATTCGACAGAAGTATTCTGTCTCATCCAACACTCGCTCTACTCTCGGCTTTGATCAATGCGTCACAAGGAGTAAAGGGGAATGTTCTTATGTGTGCTCTCTAGGTAATAAATACCTAAGCTAATTGACACTATCTCACTAAGATCTCTCAAGAATATTTTCTCTCTCAAGGACGGTGTATCTCTCTGAATAATCTCGAATGCACACATTAACTAATTACATTCGCATGCTTATATACTTGTCAACTATCTCCTAAATCTTCGGTGGAGTCTTCAAGTGTAACGACTCGTTGGGTTGGTTCCGCAAGTATCAGAGTTATGGTCCTCCTTGTGCGTCACGATCTCACGTCTTGCTACTGCTCCAACGATGCGAGATTTCCGCAACTATTTCAGCAATGTCGCGCTTCTTGGCATACAGGAGATCGTGGACAGATGCTTCTGCAGAGGTACTCGAGCTGGAACATCTTTCTGTATCGCGCCTAGTATCTCTGCATCGCTACTTTCACTGAGGAGGCAATCATCTGCAAAACCTAAGTCTTCAACAAATTCCCCCTTTTTGCTGATGATGGCAAACTCAGTGTATCCAGCGTAACCTTGAGGTTTTGTATAGGATGTACCTGCAAAAAGAACAGACAACAAAGCGGAGCAACTATCTTGGGAGAACAACTTGCTGTTTGTTCCCCCTTAAACATATATTCCCCCTTAAGATAATGCAGTTGATAAGAACAGATAAAAAACCATAGTACGTAAACTACTTCAAATATCACGTTGCAGAAATAAACGACCTGGCAAAATCAGATGAGGCCTTCAGAGGCACTCATTATCCACACATAGTTACCCGCAGACACCAGCCGCGGGATACACCGCTTCCCCCGTTTGCCAACATCAGGGGAAACGCACAAAAATATCCAAAAAACCATTATCTGAAACAGTTAGTTAAACAAACCACCAGCGTAAGTCAAAAGTATTCAAGAATCACTACTGCCTAAGGCTTAAAGGGGTGGGGTAACAAAGTTAGTCATCTCCTCCATCCATTCCTGTGTCCTCATCCCGTGCTCCATCTTCCCCCGAAGTCCCAGCGCCATCCAATCGCTTAGCCGCTTCCAGAGTGTCAGCAAATGTTTCCCGGAACTCCTATGCCAGCTTCTCGACTCCCCCTGCAATGATGTTCATCGTCTGTTTGTGGTTCTTGTTGAGGACGTCGATGAGCATGTCTATCTTCGTGGATAGAGTGGCGAGGTTGTTCTCTACCGCTGCTACCCTTTCAGATAAAGAGACGGAGTCAGGGGGTGATGCGGGTTTTGGTGGGGCTAGCTTTTTGGAGGGAGGGTTTGTCTTGGAGACCGATTTGATCTGGAAAGACGGGGTTTTGTTGTACAGGATCTGACCAAGTATGTCGGTATCCATTATCCGACTGGTTTTGGAGGGATCGAGGACAACATCACAGTGGGTAAAGATTTTTGGGAGCCAGAATACGTACCCCAGGCTGTGTCGGGGTGAGGAGATGGTTGAGGCAATGTGGTTGAGGATTAACTTTGAGAGGTTTATCTTTTGGTGGTGGATCAGACAGTACATATATAGCAAGATCAAGCGGACGAACAAACTGATTTCCTTCCTTTCTAGGGACTAAGTTTTTGATCACCAATGTATGGAGCATTTGGTGGGTATTGGACAGAGCTGGTCGCTCAAAGGAGTGACCGACTCTGCTGTTTGGTAGGAAGAAGTCATAGACTTCTTTTGCACTTATAAACCCTAGATCAGGAAAACCAGCCCTATCATAAAATTCTAATCCGCTAGTTGGAATTTCTAGATGGGTTGCTATTGAGTTTGAGTCGAGAAGGATGGGTTTGCCGTGTACCTCTGTCATTATCTTCCCCTTGCGAATGACGCAATTTTGGTAGAACTCATACGCCTCTGCCTCATGGTAGGTCTGAATGCCGTGGAAGAGATGGATCCAGTTTTGGAAGCGGAGGATCTCCTCGAACATGTCGAAGGCCATCGATTGGAGCCAGTCCAGGTCGAGTAGCTTTCCCTTTACCAAGTGTCGTGATTCAGCAGAATCGTCAGCTGGTAAGGAGTAGACGGCAGAGTGGGTGTCGATCAGACCTAGTCGAGTAGCAGGTGTAGGTGGGACAGACTCGGAGCGAGGACGGAGTCGCTTTCTGGTGGAAGTCGTTGCCGTGTCGGAGTCTGCCTGGGTTGAAGAGTTGGTGGTACTGCGCGGCTTTTCTTCAGTAGTTGGTGCCGTGACGACAGGAGATGGTGCAGGAACAGGAGCATCAGAAGTGGGTTTTGAGGATGACTGAGGGTTTTTGGCTCGAGAACGAAGAGTTCGAGTAGCTGGAGGGCGGGGGACGTTGGATTTAGCACGGCGGGTTTTCTTGGGTGGTGGTGAACACTCAGGAGCAGGTTGCTGGGCTTCGAGGTCAAGTACCTCAGTGGGTTCTTTAGCAGGAGAGTTGGGTCGTTGATCTTTTGCTTCTTCATCAGCGGGTGGAAGAGATCCGAACTGAAGTTTAGTCGGAGATTTTGTGATAGTGTCGGGAGTGGGTATGATCGGGGTGGTGGGAGGGGATGTTTGTTTGGTTGGTGATGGGGTATCTTCCGATTTTGTGGATGCCGTAGTGTGAACTATGGCGGTTGTTTCAGTTGTGACGGTGGGTAGTGTGGTGGTGATGGGTTGAGTGTCGACGGACATTGCAGGGGCGACGGCGGTTGAGTCAGAGGTGGAGGTAGGGGTTTGTTTGGCTTGGAGGATGGTGAGTTTGTTGATGAGAGCTTGGAGGAGCAAAGGGTCGTTGGGTAATTCGGCGTCGGAAAACATGGTGTTAGGGTTAGGGTTGGAAGCCATGGAGATCGGAGGTTGATCGAAGTGGACAAGCGAGTGTAGAAGACGAAGAGAAGCAAAGAAATCGGGCTATGGTGTGATTGGACGTGGGGGGTGAGAGATATTGACGTCGGAATATAGGTAGACGTCGTGAGTCAGGGTAATGTGAGGTGATTGGTTGAGCTGGGGTGTTGCGGATAGTAGGGCGAGAATTTCACGGGTTTAGTTATCAGAAACTGAACACTCTTGTTTTTACGCTGGTGTTTTGTTACTTAAACAGACAGACTAGGTCATCAGACATATTCATACATTTCACCCCGAAATTAATCAAAACATGAGAAGGAGATACGACCTTAGCTAGGTCATACGGGTCATACCTAGTTGTGAACGTAGTGCTTCAAAAGGACCTCGTTGCAGTGGCTTGGTGAATATGTCTGCAAGTTGCTCTGAAGTAGGAACATACTCTAGTTGTATCTGTCCTTTTTCAACGCAATCCCTTAAGAAATGGTGACGAATTTCAATGTGCTTTGTCCTGGAATGATGAACAGGATTTTTAGATAAGTCAATAGCACTATTATTGTCACAAAAAATTGTAGTACAAGTCGGAGGAATGAGATAGTCCTGTAGTTGTTGTTGTATCCAGAGAATCTGTGCACAGCAAGCAGCGGCGGAGACATATTCGGCCTCGGCGGATGACAGTGCTACTGTGTTTTGCTTATTTGAACTCCAAGCGACAAGACATAGTCCTAAAAATTGTGTAGTACCAGACGTGCTTTTCCTGTCTAATAAGGAGCTTGCAAAATCAGAATCACTATAACCCATTAGAATGTATGCTGCAGTGTTGATAGCTTCTGCCCAGTATGTGGCTGGAAGGTTACTATCGATGAGCATTGTTCTTGCCATTTCTACAAGCGTGCGATTCTTTCGTTCTACAACTCCATTTTGTTGTGGAGTACGAGCAGCTGATGTTTGATGCATGATTCCCTTTTCCCTGCAGAATTCTGAAAACTGAATATTGCAAAATTCTGTACCGTTGTCAGATCGAATTGTCTTGACAGAGGTGGACTTTTTATTAGTGATGAGTTTAAATAAGGTTTCGAATTCGGAAAAAGTTTCCGACTTGCTCTTAAGAAATAGTACCCATGTCCAGCGCGAATAGTCATCGACGATGACTAGAGCGTACTTCTTACCACTTTTGCTTTGAACACGCATTGGCCCACATAGATCCATGTGTAGCATGTCCAGTGAAGATGATGTAGACATATCTGTTTTACCTGGAAAGCTTGATCTAGAATGTTTCCCTTGTACGCACGCAGGACAGAGGATGTCGGTCTGGAAGAAGTTCGTCTGAGGAAGTCCCACTACAAGATTTCTGTTTTTGATTTTGTTTAGTAGTTTGCCGTGTGCATGACCTAGGCGAAAATGCCATAAGGAGATATTCTT
Organism: Limonium bicolor; assembly: GCA_023374045.1. NCBI lineage: Eukaryota > Viridiplantae > Streptophyta > Magnoliopsida > Caryophyllales > Plumbaginaceae > Limonium > Limonium bicolor. Next base: position 19,703,089 of record CM041783.1, on the reverse strand, counting down.
GTCCTGTACACTAAGACAGAGAGTACCATCTAGGTTAGGGTTTTCAAGAGATAGCTTATAAAGATTGTTCACCCTTATACCAGTGGCTTTCAGAAGACCTGTTTGCTCGTCAAAAATTTTGCAGTCAGAGGCCGAGAAAAGAACAACATTAGAGAGATCACAGATTTGAGAGATACTTAGAAGGCTGTGTCCAAGTCCATTTACTAAATTAACATTTTCTATTTTAAAGAGAGAGGGATTACCGACGGTTCCAATACCAATGATTTCACCATGAGCATTGTCGCCAAAAGTGACTTTCCCCCCGTTGTGTTGAGAGAGAGTCGTGAACTTGTCAGGGTCTCCTGTCATATGTCGTGAGCATCCACTATCCAGAAACCAAGAGTCATTGTCCACGGTCTCTCCCTACAAGATAATCAAAAGTTAGACTTGGGAACCCAGGCGAACTTGGGTTCCCTCTTTGAAAGAGAGCTATAACCATCTCGTGCTTTAGACAGAGTATGTAAACGTTGCATATTAAAAGACAAATCTTTGCCAAGCTTATGACACGAGGAGTGAATATGCCCGTCATAACCACAGTAACCACAAATTAATAAAGAAGGTAGATGAACGTACTTCTTTTGCCAACGGAATTTGTTTTCAAATTTTTCTTTTTGGAGTTTCCTTCTTTGAAGATCATTGGGTTTTGTGGCTATTTTTGGTAGGTTTACTTTGCCTTTATTTCTCAGCCAACGAGGAGGATTAAATGATGAGACCGATTCCATCCGTGCCTTTTTAAGAGCGATGTTCAGGGAATCGACCTCTTTCTCAAGTCGAACTTGTCTTTCTTTTGACTCACGGAGTTCGTTTTCAAAGAATTTTGGCTTTTGCATTGCAGCAACCTCACGAACAAAGGTGATTGGTTTGAAGAATTTTTGTGGAATTTTGGAACGATTTTTCTGTAGAGAAGAGACTTGATTTTGTAAGGAGTTGATGAGGTTGTGAGCATCTTTTAGCTCTTTTTCAAGTCGTTCGGCCTTTTCTTCAGATTTTTGCAATTTTAGACGATCGTTGTTGACATGACCTTTTAGCACATGGATTTCTTCATAAAGAGAGGCTATCCTGTCTTGTTCTTCAGTTAATTCAAATTCAGGATGATTTGGGTCGATGTAGTAAGTAGATAAATCTAAAGAGGGAATAGCACATGAATCTGAGAAATATTCAGTTACCTCTGAAGAGGGACTCTTGCATACCTGACTTTTGTGAGCCATGAGGCATATTAGGCTTGACGTTTCTATCTCAGGTTCTTCTGAGTCAGAGTCTCCCCATGCTGAATTTGCCATTAGTGATGATTGCTCGTGATCATCTTTCTTCTTGAGAGGACAGTTGTTGGCGTAGTGCCCCGGCTTCAGGCATTTGAAGCATACTCGGTCTCCAGTTCCCGTAGTACCTTGCTGATTACGATTGTAGGATTGATATTGTCGGTTTTGATTTTGACTGAACCTGTTTGGATTGTTCCCTTCTGATCGATCTCGCATGAATCTCTTAAAGTTCTTGACCAGCATGGCCATGTCTTCGAAGGTGTTCGCTGATCCTTCTTCTATTATGCCGTCAATCAGAGTGTCCCGAAGCTGCTGGATTAACTCCTGATTTGGAGAGTTAGCGTCATAGTGGAATGACTCATTCTGGTGAGCTGCTATCTGGCTGGGCGTAGTCTTTACCTGCAAAGCTTGATTCACATTGGAAAACGAAACAGCATGGTTTGGGTGAGAATTATTACCTCTGTTTTTGATATTCATCTTGTACTTGTTGATGGACTGAAGATAGGATCCCAAGTCGGTCAGAGTCCATTTCTCTAGACTTTTGGACGCCTTCGTGGAGATAACGCTCTCGGTCCATTCCTCACCCAGACTGTCCAGAAATTTGTTGTTGATGTTTTCATTTGACTCTCCAATCTGTAGCTCTTCCATAGTAGCGGTGAGTTCAGTAAATCGAGCGAGCATGTCGCTGAGGGATTCTCCAGGCTTTCCTACGAAGTTTTCGTAGTCCATCTTCAGTTCTTGTATCTTTGATTTTCGAAGCTCAGTATTTCCTTCGTGAACAGCTCGAAGGTGATCCCAGATGTCTTTGGCTACTTTGATGTGATACACTCTTCTTCTTTCAGGTGGAGAGAGACTGGTGTAGATGACTCGTACGGCTTGGGCATTTAGCTCAACGCATCTGCGCTCCTCAGCAGTATAGGAGCTAGGATCTTTCCCTTCAGGTACTGGGAAGTTGCCTTTCGTCACTACCGTCCAGAGTTGTTGATTCAAGGACTGGAGGTGTGACTCCATCTCGTTTTTCCACATGTTGTAGTTTGTGGAAGTTAGCTTTGGATTCTCCACTTGCATTCTGTTGTTGTTGTTGGTGTTTGAGATTTCCGCCATTTTGAGAGATTTGTCAGCCAACGCAGGCTCTGATACCACTTGACGGGATCGGGGTGCTGACCGAGTAGGTCTGAGGTGTTAATCTCAGATCAACTCTGCTTGAAGAATAAAGGTGTGTAAAAGTAACGCGGAAGCTTTTGTTTAAACATAACAAGATAGGATTCTGCTTGTATTGAAACTCAATGTGAATTACAACCTAGCTTCCTATCTCGGGATTCGACAGAAGTATTCTGTCTCATCCAACACTCGCTCTACTCTCGGCTTTGATCAATGCGTCACAAGGAGTAAAGGGGAATGTTCTTATGTGTGCTCTCTAGGTAATAAATACCTAAGCTAATTGACACTATCTCACTAAGATCTCTCAAGAATATTTTCTCTCTCAAGGACGGTGTATCTCTCTGAATAATCTCGAATGCACACATTAACTAATTACATTCGCATGCTTATATACTTGTCAACAATCTCCTAAATCTTCGGTGGAGTCTTCAAGTGTAACGACTCGTTGGGTTGGTTCCGCAAGTATCGGAGTTATGGTCCTCCTTGTGCGTCACGATCTCACGTCTTGCTACTGCTCCAACGATGCGAGATTTCCGCAACTATTTCAGCAACGTCGCACTTCTAGGCATACAGGAGATCGTGGACAGATGCTTCTGCAGAGGTACTCGAGCTGGAACATCTTTCTGTATCGCGCCTAGTATCTCTGCATCGCTACTTTCACTGAGGAGGCAATCATCTGCAAAACCTAAGTCTTCAACAAAATGTTTAATGGTGAAAGCTATGTGTTTTGGTGTAGCAATGTGCTAGAAGAACCCATGTCAAAATTTAGATAATGTATAAGAAGTTTTAGGTGTTTAAAATGAGTTTTGGTGAGTTAGGAAGTGTTTAGAATGATTAAGTGTTTTACAAGGGAAAGAAACATGCATTAAGGTGTTTCAGAATGCAAATGAGTGTTTGGGGATACTTCAAGATCATGGTGAGATTGTGCTTAGGACTTATACAATGTTAGTGAACAAGGAGGAAGTGATGTGTTGCATGAAGGAGCTATAAGCTTGTGGAGTTATTCAAGGAGTTTGGTTGGTGAGAAAAGATGCTTGGGAGATGATGTTGTAGTGGTGAGAAAACATTTGGGAATAGTGATAGTTATAGGTATAAAACACCACATAAAAACTTAGTGAAAAACATTGCATGTGCTAACCTTTTTATAAGAATTTGTGTAATGCTTGAGGAGGATTTTAGTGAATGATTTAAGGAGTTTAATGGAGGTATTAAGGTGTGTTTGAAGTGCCCATATGAGGTTAGAACATACTAGGATACATAAGGTGAAGTTTGGAGTTAAATGGGAAATTAAAAACAAGGGTCTGGGGTAGACCGACGTTGGGGACCGGACCTGCAAGGTCGGTCAAGCCCAGTTTACCCTGCCAGAAATGGTCTCTCGAATGGACTAACCTTGGGGACCGGACTTGCAACATCGGTCAGGCTTGTATTTTTGGTACAGATTAAGTCTATGGAATAGACCGACCTTGGGACCGGACTTGCAAGGTCGGTCGTGTCTAAACTTTCATATACGGTAATTGTTTCGGGAATGGACCGACCCTATGGACCGAACTTGCAAGGTCGGTCAAAGTAGAATTTTCTGACGGTAATATGTTTTGGAATGGACCGACCATGGGACCGATTTTGTAAGGTCGATCGTAGTGTAAATTTTCAAACTCGGAAGTCACTGGAATGGACCGACCTTGTGTAAGGTCGGTCGGTAAGGTCGGTCGGACCAAAACTTGTAAAAAAAAACAAACAAAAGTGGCTTAAGTAGTTAACCCTAGGGGGTATAATGAAGGTAATCAAGGGTGAGTTTAGGCATTAGAACATGTCATACAATCATGTAAATGCTTAGTAAACGAAAGTTAATAAGTTAATTAACCGACATTATTAATTATGTTTCGGGAGTACGCTTGGTGGGTCACGTTCACAGCAAGGACCAAGGTATGGTTTTCTTGCAGTCTGTTGCCTACCGGTTTACACCGGCTTGTGTGTTGTATGTTTTTATGAGTGTTTATGACCTTGTAAGATTAAGGCATGTAATGAGTTTACAATTGTTTAAGTTATTGTATCGGAAGGATGTGTCTCATTTCCCTGGTGTGTGTGTGTGTGTGTGTCTAACGTGTCCTAAACACTTGCTTGTGAATTTGTTGATTAAGTACAACAATGGGACTTCTAACAAGTGCTAACCGGGGAAGTGAGGAGTCCGGTAGTTCCGGCCACGCGTGTGAGTATGGGAGTCGATGTCATAACCGGTTCGATTCTCTTTGTATGTTAAGGTTGTCTTCTCTTTTGGTCATCAACCTTCCCTTTAGCTTAACCAAGGCTATTTTACTGACTCACGTCGGGCCACAGGGGCATACTATGTTTGTTCGGTGTGCTTGGATCACTATATCCGCGCACCTTTGTGTTAAATTATTCGTTCAATTTAACAGGACGGTAACGAGTTATGTAACGAGCTTAGCATGAGTTTGGCAACATTCTCTAGGCTCTCCATGTGATCTAATTGTGTTGGTTCATTTCCTAAAAGGATTTGTTCTTGTATGTTATGTGTGATGTTGTTATGCAATACTCTTGCTATGATATATATGTTGTATGTTTAAAATGAATGTCATGTCATCATGACAATTAGTTGCGCGTATCCCGGTAGCCGATGGGCTGCGCGTTAACCATACCAGCCAAGGGTTGCTGACCCCCTCGGGGGCTCCATATTTATATTTGCAGGATGAGGATCGAAGAAGCGGAGTGGCTGTAGATCCTAGGTTGTAGAAATACTTTTGGTACCTTTTGGTTGGTAGGCCCGGGATGCGCCTGTGCTCCCGTGGTGGTATATTTTGGATAATGAATACATTACAGTGACAGTTTACAGTGATGGTTGTAAATAAATACTCGGTATTGTATATTATGTATTTATGGTTTAGTTCTATGCTTGGGAGTCTGGTCATCAGACCGGTACACTTGTATTTATTCTGCCTTGTTAACCACGTGGGTGGTTAACGGCGTTGTAGCACCGAACCATTTAGTTATTGTTTAGTTGTTTATTTCCGCTGCGATTTAGGTAAATTGTTAAGTACGTAGTAGGGGTGTTACAATTACAACACAATCATCCTTAGAAAGGGGTTAAGATATCCACATCATATTTTCTGATAAATAGTCAACCAATACCATTCCAAACCTTTCAAGGCTAAACCAATCAACAAAACACCCAGAACCACACTTAAACACAATTTTCCTTATTTCCAAGTTTTTAACACACATATATGACCTTACAGGGCTCCCTTATATATTTTACACTTCACCATCTCTTAAAACTTAAACCACCAGTCATATTAGGACTATAATGACCAGATAAACCATTAAATCCAATAACCAACACACAATTACACTTATACAAGCTTAAAGCACACCTTTTACCCAAATCACTTCCTAATAATTAGAATGACTTCCCAAAAATGTTTCGACCTGAATTTTTGACTATGGATCTAACTGCACAATATAAGATTACCCTCAAGTTTTCAGCTCAAATTAACCTCGGAAACCTATTGAACTAAATCTCAAGGCTTATAGCACCATTTAAGCCCTCCCACCTCAACCTAGCATTTTTATGTCTAACCACGAGTTCCCACCACCTATAATAAATTATTATGAGTTCATATAGGTATAATAACACACCAAACTCAACAAAATCCCATCAAAATCGCTCATGTAGTCTTAGAACACATTTTTCCTTTCTAAAAGTTTCCTGGAATTTATCGTACTTCACAAAGGTATTTTCACCTGAATTTTTGATCGTAGTCTAGTATTAACTATATAAGCACACTGTCAAAAGTTCAGCTCAAGATCATCTATGGTTAGTAAGTTACCATTAATAAGAGTTAAAGCTCAAAATCAGGGTTCAAAGAAAGAAATGGTGTGCATAGTTGGTACCTGGACTCTCCTTGCCATTTTAGCCACGACCTTACAAGTTCCTTAGCTAATTGAATAAATTTCTTCCACCAACCAATTCGCCCAAGGTCACCAGTTGCTTCTCCCTCCTTGAAATCTTGTTTTTCCTTGATTTCTAGCTTGAATTCTTTTCTCTAATGGTGGGTGTTGCCTTCTATGAGCTTCTATGGTATTCTAATGGCGTGAGGGTGTGTGAAGAAGGCAAGGAAATCAGAACCCAGCTCCCTCTTATAGATGGCGTGAGTGGACTCCAAAAAGAGTTTATTTTACTTCATTAACTAAGTGTAATGATTAAAGAGATAAGCCTTATCCTTAAGGGGTCCTTAGATGAGAGACACCTAGCCAAGCTCTAATCCCATCCATCCATGTGTAACCGGCCATATTAAATGAAGGAGACAAGTGGCATGGCTAATAATGAGAATAAGACAAGAATAGTGAATAGTGATGAGGTTAAGAAAGATGTCTTCATTTACAGCCGTTGGATCGTAGATATTTTGCTTGGATTAATCTCCACCCTCCATGTGTGGCCGCCCCTCATTATTAAGATGATAAGCCTTATCATCTTCATGATTATATAAGGAAAAGAATAATTAATAAGGTTAGGACACGTGTTTCATCCTCATTGGTTCCAACTGTTGTCGAATGATAAAGTGACACCTAAGGGAGTTTAGTCATTAATGAAGATGACACAAGGCTTCTCTTGATTGGACCATGTGTAACTAATCATCACTTGAAACCTTGACGCTTACATCATCATTATGTCATGCCGACATCATCGCTGCATCATCACTGCATCATCAACGCATCACCACTGCATCATCACTGCATCATCATGGTCAAAGTTGACCATTGACCAAGGTTTGACCATTGTCCAATGTTTGACCGAGGTTAGACCAAGGTTTGACCACAGTTAACCGGGGCTTCTTGGACTCTAAGTAACTTCCAGAAATTTCAGTGTTTTTTGGAACTTTTTGAATTAGGGTTTCTCCAGGGTTTCTTGGTTGATTCCCGACCTCTAGGGTTTTCTGGTGTTCTCTAATAATTCCTATGGAACTATGGTTTCCATTAGGGTTACAAAACTTCGGGGTATTACATAGATGAAGAATAATATGGGTTAGTATCCCATGCCAATCGGCTGCAAAAAAAACCAAAGAACAAGAAGTTTTCAAGAAGGCAATGTTTTACCTCGAGAATCAAAGGCACTTCTTTGTGGTTTTTCCTAAGAATCTTGGGCTTCATGAGCTATGGTTCTAAAGCTCTTGAAAAGAGGATTCCAACGAGCTATCAAGATTGTGATTTGGAGTTAGAACGAGAAAGTTATGATTTCTACAAGGCAATGTGTTCTTTAAGGCTCAAAACTAAGAACATTGGAATTGTTTTGTGTTGTTTCTTCAAAGAGAGGATGAGCTACGAACTTGGGAGCTCTCATTTGACAGGTAAGAGTCTGATTAATGATTCACCAAGGGGACAAGATGATTTGGCAATTAATGAAAGTCTAAGTAGTTGGAATAGTAGAAATTAAAGCATTTTTGGACTTGGTGAGTCATCCCCCATGTCGGCAGCCTTCTACCCCTTTTTATCTGATTTTTTTTACCTTGTATTAATGTAACATTTTATGTATTAAACTCGTTCATAATGACTTATACCATGTGTTAGGTATGTTACATAGCCAAAAATGCCTTAAAACACATTTTATGTGCTTCCGGGTTCACATTGATTATGCAATTTGTTTTGGCTAGTTTAAATGTTTCCTTAATATATTTACAACCTTTAGAAACTATTTCATGAAATAGCATGTTGCTAATTCCAATTTAAACCAAGTCGTTAGTGGTTTCTCCTTGACTTTCGTCAGGTTAGTACCTGTTTACTGTGGACTATGTATACTTAATTTGTGGGTATATGCTATGGCTCATTTGACCATTTAATTGTTGTTCCCTTATTTCTTTGTGGTATTTAGGCTCATTAGCCTTTTCTTTACATGTATACATGCTTAAAGCACATTTTCCTTTAAAGCACATTTTTGTGCTCTAAGGTGCGTTTTCGGTTTAAACGCTAATTCCGCTTAATGTGTATTACTAATCTTAGAGGTATTTCACATTTGAAATCTCTTGGGAACTTATTGTTAGTTCCCTAATTTATTTATACTCTTTAAAACACCTTTTGCTCTAATTGTTCCTCAAGCATGTTTTGGTGTAAATTATTGTTTAACACTTCTTCTAATGTTTATAAGGCACGTTCTAGCCTTAGTATATCCTAATTAGATAGTTCATTGATATATTAAGGTTTGGGGTATTTCAATCTACCCCCCTTAAAAGAACTTTGTCCCCAAAGTTCCTATGTATCCATATCTCTTAGAACACACAGGTAACTTCACACTAAAAGATCATATAGATCACTCAATATCTGTATAGGCATTCTGACTCATGAGGTCTACCATATATATATATTTACCACACTTGTCACACAACATGTCTTTTGCATGTTTTAGTAATAAAAATACTCTTTGTATATTCTCTGTTGTATACTCCTCAAGTAACCGTTCCGGAGACAAAGGTTTTCATGTCCTCGAGTTCATGAGCGAGTAATACCAAAAATACATGTCAACTCCATTTCCACTTTATGCTACTGCATCTACTCTTAACGTGGTTAATTGTGACCACTTGTAGGGAGTTTCAAGAAACATCCGACCCTGATGTGATCAGCATCAGTGTTGAACTATCCTTTCACCCCAATTTGTGTTCAGTTTTCCTTGATCTGGACAAGATCAAGTTCTACCTCCCACGTCAATTTCAAACATCCAAATAATTGTTCATGTAGCATTTTATATCTTTTAGTCCTTCTAGTCATAATCATAAATCAATACATCTCCAAATTATGGAACTCAGTCCATCAGTCATTCTTAATCCACCTCTCAGCAATTACTTAGAGAATTTAATTCTTTCCAGGTTCTACATCGGTCTCATACCAATTCATACCTCATAACATTACCATATTTCTTCTCATATCAATTCATATCATAGGGATTTTAATTCCCCTGGAGTTTCTACTCCTCTTTTCCTGAATTCTCGCACCGAAGTTAACGAGGTCATCCTCTAATACATCTTCGCATTTAATTATGCGTAATAACCACCACCACATAAGAATGAATACATGAGTTTATATAACATACATATCAAACATCACAACTAATTGTATTGTGCTTTGCACACTGTAGGGTACGTACTCAATACGTGAAATATAGGCTAAGCGATTGCACGCTCTACCCCCCTTAAAATGGATTACGCCCACGTAATCAACATTATATCATCCTTGAGCATAGGTTCAAGATGTTTATGTGTCATGGAGCATTCTAGGTTCCATGTAGTCTATCTCACATTATGTTTGGGTCAGAGGGTCTTCACCATGGTAACGGCTTACTCTCTGTATCAAGGATTCTTATTGGTGTTTATACCAATCTTACAACTGGTTCAAGTGTAGTCTCTAAGGCTCCAAAGTATCTGATAGATAAGTCGTATATTTTATTCGACTGGAAAATGTGAGACATATCCTTCCTTCTTCTCTTTTGTTAGGTATATCAAACCTTTAAGATACGGTCCACTAGTTTCTACTGCGCGACTCTGATAATCTTAGGGCTTAGTTTGCCCTTCATAACCTTTTCAATATGTTTACAGCTCTTTTGTATCCTTATAATTTAGGAATAAAGGCCTCTTAATGGACGCGTGGTATCTTTATCTATACACAGTCTTTATGAGTTATAGCTTGTCTATCCAGTTCTCTGGAGATCTGATGTTCATGCTCTTTTTACGCCTTTCAGCGTCTGAATTGTTTCCTACTAACTGACCCTCAGTCTAAGATTTCTGTATTGTCTGGAGCTACTGTTCAGTGCTTATTGCTCTTCACAGTTTCCTCAAAAATCTTAAGACATATAAATTGTTCATACTTACTAGTCAGTGCTTCTCGCACTTCATAACTCTTAATTATTTCCTCCTGGAATGAGTTCTCTGACTCTTTTAATCTCATTGGTTTAACTGAGTTCTTCCTCCTCCATTGTTCACAGTAACTTGTTGTTCTGGTGTGAGTTTGCATCTCTGACTATTGTACGGAGTCGACTACTTCTCGTGTTCCTAACACTACTCGTTTACATATATGGGGTACCTTACTGATACATTGCCACTTACCCGACTAACTTATAAATAAGTCCATCAGGTCCACAAGCTCCTTTGGAGTGCGGTCGTCCCACATCTCGTTTAAGTATACTAGTAGTGTTCGTCACACGCTTGGTTATAGCTAATTTGTGAAGTATTCTATTGTCGATCTCCTCTTTCATCGTTCCATAATAACGCACATGTCGTTCTTCTTGAACTTAATCAAGGAATATCCACCTACTGGGTTCATAACTACATTATACCTTCTGTATTTAATACAGACTCGATCCCTTAGTAATTTGAGGTCTCTTTCCTTAGAGTCTCTTATCTTATTTCTCAAGTCGATCCAATAGGAATGCACTTCCCGCTCCTTACGGAATGGACAAAGTGCTTCCTGTGCAACCTTTCATCACATGGCCCAGGCTACTGGTGTTACTGCATAGTCTGTCTCCCATTTCATCATCTTACTTACATTGGGTTTTAATTCATAAATCTGATTGCTTTCGTGTCAATATTTGATGGCTTATATATAGTGGTTGCTTTGCTGTACACCATAACTTAATTTACCTGATAGGTATTATTCTCATGGCCTCCACTATCGAAGTAGCTTTAGCTTTCTTATATTGCCCATTGATGGCATGATTCTTTGGTCATTTTACTACAACAACTCGTCTTATATTCAATCCCTTTCATGGTGTAAACACACTAGAAGTTCTCTAATTTCGGTGTTTGGCGGTTGCCATATCGTGTTGTAAAATGGTTATCTCTTAATATGAAGGTGTTCTGCTTCAATCTCAGGTTCATAAGTAGGCTAATTTCTCTCACATTCTTTCATTCTTTATGATGTTATTTACCATGTAATTTAACCGGTTACTGAAAAAGTCATCTATTGAATCACAAGCTCTTTTGAGCGTTGGTCACTTGACGTACCTTACTGCGCACTCACAATGTTTGTCTCTAACGATTGCTGATTCTTAAATCCTGGGTGTTGGATATGAGGTCTGTCTCTACAGCCTTCCATATTATTTATGTGTAACTGGAATGTTCTAAAGTAATTTTAAGGTCTATGGTTCCCATTCTCCAATAGAGAGTATTCAATCTCTAAGAAGTGAAAGCCCTTTTTGAGGGGTTTATTCCCACTCATGGCCTTACAACAATGAGAGGTATCCCCACCCTAAAAGGAATGGTTCGTTCTCCGCCCCTGTCAATAGCACTATTTCAACATTCTCATTGGTGCCCTTTCTTGGCAATTCTTCCTCAATTTAGTATAGGTTCTCATACCCACTCGTATGTACGAGTTGTAGTTCATTCATGGCCTAGATAAGCCTTTTTATGCTTTTCTGCGCCTCGAGCTCTGATGTATTTAACATCCTTGGCTCGTAGGCCCTTAATGGTTGATTAGTCTCAAGTGATAGCCGGTGTTCGGTTCACTGTTGTATTCTTAATCATCTGTAGGTTATCCACGTAATTCTCTTGTTCTCTGAGCTCTGTCAATGTTGGTTCTCATCATTGGATGTAATATTGGGTTTCACAATAAGTTGTTGTATCTCGCTTCCTACTGTGGAAGTTCGCTTAGGTAATCCGATGTTTATCAGTGTCCATGACAATACTTTCGCTCTCATAGACTTGCGTCTTTCAGCAATTAAGAATTCGTTTTCATTAGGCATCTGCCCTCAGGTGTCTAAGTCGGATATTTACCCTAGAGATCATGTGCTGCCATGTCAATACTTTGTTCAACTTCCGTTGCTACGCCACCCGTTAATGACTAATCATACTTGGGTGTTAATGAGTTAGGTAAGCAATACTAACCATCGTTTATGGGTCTTTTTCTGTTCAACTATACCAACTCTTTGGTGTAGTGCTTTTAAGGTTCTCTCTTCCATGATTGCACGTCTTTGATCCTAGGTAGGTCATTGCTTAAATTTGCTTTCCTAATTCTGTTTCTAGGGTTTTATCAACATCTTCAGTGAAGAGTGCTGTTAATGGTATTATTCTGGGAATTCATCCCATTTTTATTGAAGGTTTTTATGTCTTCCATCTTCATTGTATGTCGTAATACCTTCCTTGTAGGTTATTACTTACATCTGGTCTTCTCACATTGTTGAGTAATCTTTACGGTTCTTCCATTCAAGGTTAGGCTTGGTTTTGGGTTGATGTTCTTACCTGTAGTGTCGGTTGTCTGTTGCTGATGCTCACGTCGTTTAGTTTCCTGACCAAGTCCAGCTCCCTGCTGACTGGTGTATTGATTTAGTTGTCATGGTCAGGCCCTCCCGATATTTCGCTCTTCAGTATTAAGGATTTGTAATCCGGTGTTAATATGTAATATATCTGTTTGTTTTTACCATTTGGTCTTCATGGCTTCCTATAAAGCTTCATTGGGGCGGCACTTGCCAACGCAAGTGCGTCATGCAAGATGGGCTATCGGTACTATGTACGTCGGCAATGGTACATTCTCCTAAACTCCATGTAGGTGGTAGTCCATAGGACTCCTTCTTTGCCCTTTTTGGCTTTGGTTAATTGATTATCTGGGCAGCTTCCTGACTGCTTTTGACTGTATAGTTACTTATCAGGGTATTCCTTTTTCTGAAGGGACCCCTTTTTCTTTTGCTTTCGCCTTGGTTCTCACACTCGTTTCCACACCTTCGTCCTGGTTATCAAGTATTGACTCTGCTTAGGCACTACGTCGTAGTCCTATCTTGGAGTATGACTTGCATATGCATTCGTAGTCGTTTGAGCTATTGCAGTTAGGTCTTTGCAACCCCCCTTTTTTTTTAGGTTCGGAGTTACCCACTGCATAATTGACTTTTAGGTAGTCCATATGCGCTTGCGCGGTATTATCCCATGTTATTGCTCCCTTGGACTGTTGTCCAGTGTTTCTGTGGCTTCTCTTGTCCTCCCATTGCACTCGTAGCGCTTTCCTTCTTACTGGTATGGCGGGGTTATATCGACTGCGCAGCATGTCGACCCATGTTGCCGATATTATTATTCTCTCATTGGTAGGATTCCGCTGGTAGCGCCTGTTTCAATGTTGTGCTCCAATTGGGACCAGCAAGTCTTGAAAGACTATTGCATAACGAGGTGCTTCTCGTATTCCATAATGCTAAGTAATTGCCAGATCGGGTTTTCCTAAGTAAGAGAAAGCTTGTCATCTCTCTGGCGTTCATTTCCGGTATCTTAGAACCAGGGGCGTGGAGGGCGGGTCAGGTATTATAGATATCCGATATACATCGGGGAATCCTAACTAACGCACCTCTCCCACTAATACTCAACCCTTATCCCAAAGTCTAAAGTTCCTAACTCGGTAATTCCTAAGCTCGGTAATTTCCAGTCATCAGAGCGTAACTACACTCTGATACCACTTTTTGTAACACCCCATCTCCAAATACAATGATCGTCGCCCTAAGTCCATCTCTACATTAACAACGCAGCGGAAAAGTTCTACTAAATTGGTGTTACCGCCGTTAGCCACCCACGTGACTAACTAAGCCTATTCTCTTACAAGTCACGGTCTGACTAACCGGGTAATTACTCGAGCATCTAAACATTACAATCCATAAAACACAACTTATACCGAGTATCTCATATCCTAATACATCATACTAACATCTCATCAATATACAAAACGAGTGTACATGCACAACTCGTGTAACAAATGTAAAAGTAACCCGAAGTACTCTACCCGCTCCCACTCTTAGGTTGAGTCCTCGTCTGGTACCTACCTGCAAAGTTTAAATCACAGGCCCCAAGGGGCTCAGCACATGGCTGGTACAGAAAACGTGCAGCCCACAAGCTAACAGGGATACACATGACTACTTTGTCGTTTACATGCAATTGTTTATTCATACAAATAATAATAAGAAGTACGATAACAAATAACACATTTATGTGAAACATTCACAACTCAAATAAATCGAACGTCGTAATGGACGCCCATTAATGAGTAAATTAGATTCCTAACTCCTGAGGCCTGAGAATTGTTTAGTTCTCGTGTTGACCATACCTTATAAGTGTCAACCATTCTCCTAATAGAACTGGTTGTTCTCTAACTGAATTGTTTATTTTTGTCGGGTCAAAGTAACCCTAGCCAATGAGTTATTAGCTCCATTGGGTTAATAAACACAAATTCTTAAGTTATGAGGGGTGTAGGCTTGACCCTCCCGCGCCTCCTGAATTTGCCTCCCACCTCGAACTGTTCACTCGAGCTGGTCGGGTCTGTTTGTCGACCCTAGGCGACAAGTCGTAGACGAGCCATATGCGGAAGACAGATCTGATACAGATGCCGACCTCCTAACCTAAACATGCATGACCGGAGTCAGCCCCGGATTCCTCTCCTCCCAAGTTCCAGTTAGTTGAAGTCTCATTGACAATTTGTTAGTTAAACCTCTCTCGGTATTAACCAACTAACAACAGGGAGTATTTATAACCTTATACAATTGTTACTAAACATAGTTAATGAACAAGCTCTGAATCAAGTCGTGTTAGTGTACAATGGACACACAATAACAATACAGCAAATCGGTTTCATGCTTAATCCTGTTTGGTCGTATCACAATAACACATAGCACACAAACCGAGGTAGACCCCGTTAACAAGCAGCTACAAGAATCCCATACCGTACACCGGAGACTGGCTAGCTCTTAATTCCTCGTTCGCCTAATCCGCCGAATGCCTCTGACTTATCTAGATCTGTAACTAGAACTAGTATTAGTATCCTGTGTCTTAGAACTAATTTGGTTCTCTTTTCAACTTAAACCTCTTCCTAGGTTAACCCGGGTATAATAGTATTCCGTTAAACGGGTTCGTTCATTTAGGAGCGGTTTCAAGCTCAATTCTAATTCATTAACATACTTACGTTGTTAACAGTTATTTAGTTGCACAATTAGCAACTTTAGACTTATACGGACCTTGTATTAGGTTTTCGTATTTTTCACTATTCATCCGTATTTCACTATTCATTTATACGGTCTCGTATTCTACTATTCATTTATACGGCCTCGTATTGTACTATTCACCGTATTTCACTATTCACATATACGTATTTTACTATTCACATATATGTCTCGTATTTGACTATTCATATATACGTAGTTACTATTCACGTATACGTATTTACTATTCATGTATACGTATTTACTAATCATGTATACGTATTTACTATTCATGTATACGGGTACTATTCATGTATACGGGTATTTTCCATGTATACCAAAATTTACGTATATGTCCGTATGATACTCCGTATCAATACGTATTTATTTCTTTTTCCAATATAACTTGTATTTTCATTAAAAATACTTTAAGTATTGATTTCTCCTTTACTTATTAAATTACGGGTATACCCCTCGTATACCTTAATTTGTATACGGGTCTCGTTTAACCCCGTCTTAACTCTGTTTCTTTTACAACTTGTTTCTAAATTCTTTGTTTAATTTCCTTAACCTTCTAAGCACATAAAAATGTGTTATTGACATTACTTACCCAAAGTTTTCTCTTAATCTCTATTTAACTCATAACAAGTTCTAAACTTGTTATTTTTATTTCTAATTTCTTCCAAAGTCTTACTTAATTAATTTCTTTTATACTTTTGGTCAATTACCAAAATATACCCAAGTTTGACCAGTCTTTTATGGTCAAACCCCCTATATTTCCATAATTTACAATATTACCCCTAAAGTTAATTTAACTTAACTTTTTATTCCTTTATCCTTTTAATATCTAATCTTTTGCTACCAATTTTATTCTATATCCTCTAAACATTTTATAAACTGTCATTGACCAAGTTTGACAACGTTTGACCACGTTTGACCAGGGAAATTACCGTTATACCCTTGTGGTCTTTTCTTTTATCCTAACTCATTTATTAACCAATTTAACTCTAATTAATTTCTAATTTTCGTAACTAATTTACCTACAGATTTTTGAACATCAAAAATCATTTAAACATCTCTAAACCACCAGATTTAATTATCTAATGTTATAGTATATAATACCATCTTTTATTATCCTTAAATATACCAAAAACCTTATAAATTCCTTATAACACTTATAAATCTTTATAAATTGTAAACTTAATTCTACAATTATTTTCTCATCACTAAACTCTCAAAAATACATATTAACTAATATATTTCGCCTTGATATTATGTACCAAAACTCAAATTTTACATATTACTCTTAATTATACTAATTCCTTTAATTTAACTAAGTTAGATAATTTTCTAACTATATAACCCCTAATTTTCGGCCACCATATAAATTATAGTATATGAATTTTTCTTGTATATTATGATAGCTTAAATTGAGCTTATATCATAAGGAGTATAAATCTATTCTTAGATTTAATAAACATTAACTTTTAATAAGCTAAAAACTGAATATTAATCACCACAATTTCGGCAATAAATAATAAGATGAACAATAGGTTAGATCATATATAAATCAACAATTAGAACCTTGAAATAGGTAGTTGTAGGATTTACCTTGTATATTAACCATTAGCTTAATATTTAAGCTTGATTTCCTTAGAAATTTTGACAGCAATTTGCTAGAGAGATTGGCTCCAAAATATATAGAATAAGATGAAGAATAATATGGGTTAGTATCCCATGCCAATCGGCTGCAACAAAAACCAAAGAACAAGAAGTTTTCAAGAAGGCCATGTTTTACCTCGAGAATCAAAGGCACTTCTTTGTGGTTTTTCCTGAGAATCTGGGGGCTCATGAGCTATGGTTGTAAATCTCTTGAAAAGATGATGCCAACGAGCTATCAAGCTTGTGATTTGTAGTTAGGACGAGAAAGTTATGATTTCTACAAGGCAAGGTGTTCTTTAAGGCTCAAAACTAAGAACATTGGAATTGTTTTGTGTTGTTTCTTCAAAGAGAGGATGAGCTACGACCTTGGGAGCTCTCATTTGACAGGGAAGAGTCTGATTAATGATTCACCAAGGGGACAAGATGATTTGGCAATTAATGAAAGTCTAAGTAGTTGGAATAGTAGAAATTAAAACATTTTTGGACTTGGTGAGTCATCCCCCATGTCGGCAGCCTTCTACCCCTTTTTATCTGATTTTTTTTGTTTTACCTTGTATTAATGTAACATTTTATGTATTAAACTCATCCATAATGACTTATACCATGTGTTAGGTATGTTACATAGCCAAAAATGCCTTAAAACACATTTTATGTGCTTCCGGGTTCACATTGATTATGCAATTTGTTTTGGCTAGTTTAAATGTTTCCTTAATATATTTACAACCTTTAGAAACTTTGTTCATGAAATAGCATGTTGCTAATTCCAATTTAAACCAAGTCATTAGTGGTTTCTCCTTGACTTTCGTCGGTTTAGTACCTGTTTACTATGGACTTTGTATACTTAATTTGTGGGTATACGCTATGGCTCCTTTGACCATTTAATTGTTGATCCCTTATTTCTTTGTGGGATTTAGGCTCATTAGCCTTTTCTTTACATGTATACATGCTTAAAGCACATTTTCCTTTAAAGCACATTTTTGTGCTCTAAGGTGCATTTTCGGTTTAAACGCTAATTCCGCTTAATGTGTATTACTAATCTTAGAGGTATTTCACATTTGAAATCTCTTGGGAACTTATTGGTAGTTCCCTAATTTATTTATACTCTTTAAAACACCTTTTGCTCTAATTGTTCCTAAAGCATGTTTTGGTGTAAATTGTTGTTTAACACTTCTTCTAATGTTTCTAAGGCACGTTCTAGCCTTAGTATATCCTAATTAGATAGTTCATTAATATATTAAGGTTTGGGGTATTTCACTTATTCATCAAGTTTCCCCTTTCATTCGACATCAATTTTAAAACTTTGATTGACCAATTGACTTAGAGTATTCTACAGAATTCATCCTCAAAATCTAAGCTCAAAACTCCACAAAAATAGTTCTCCCCTGTGGACAGCTTGTCTAGTGTAGCGAACGTGCCGTCCGGGGTCTGAACCAACACTGAACAAACCCATATTGAATTTTTCATGTTAATATGAATCAGTTTAGGCCGGGGTCAGGTCAAAGACTAGGTCTAGAGTCCCAAACACCTAAAAGTCGTTATCTTTTTCTGATTTTGAGCTTCCGGTTATTTTTATAGATTTAGGTCCGAGACTACGGACACTAGGTCCACGGTAACATATACAAGCAATGTTTATCCTAATCTACCTCCTGAAACCCTAGTCAGTTTAGGTAAGTTTTCCCACTAATATTCCTTTACAATGTGTAAAAAAAACACTAAAAAACAAGAAAATGTCTCATAATGTAGTAAATCAACTTTAAGATAAATATTAGTAAAGGAAAAGTAGCTTTGTTGGATAATGAAAGTACTTGAACCCTGAAAAACCTACATAACTACTAGGGGTGTTCATAAACGGTTAACCGGCTATTCGGTTAATGGATTCAGGCTAACCGCATTGGCAGTTAGTTTGAAAACCGTAACCGGTTCATTTACAAGCTGTCAACCGGGACCGGTTAACTATCGGTTTCAGTGCGATATCACCGGTTCTATGGTTAACTGGAATGATATAAATTTATGTTTTTTTTTCTTCTTATAATTAGTAAACAACTAACAGTTTTACCGGTTTTGATACGGTTTAAACCAGTTAACCATCAATTTCGATAATATTCTATGGGTTTTAGTATAATTCTAATGATTAAATATATAATCATACATTTATATATCTTTGGTAAATCTACTAATTAGTCATATAATTTTATACCTATTCATAAATTAAAAAAAAACAATTAACATTGAAAGGTTTAAACGGTTCCATAAAATCAATAACTGGAACATGAACCAAGTAATAAAACAGTTCGGTTAATCGAACTGGCAAACCACTTCAATTAACCGAGTTTTTGCTTTCAGTTTCGGTTTGGAAATCAAAATTTAGTGAAGACTCAATAATAGATTTTAGTGAGTTAACATAGTCTTAAACATAAGTTAAATGTTAGACCTAGTACCAAAATAAATCATAAACACTAGACCATATAGTATAAGTTTACAAAATGAGGCCTCTAAAATTTTTTGTGAAATAAATCTTCGTTCCATAGTTCAACGTAACCCACAATCAACGCAGGAAAACCCACCAAATCAATTAAAACCTCCACCAATAACATAAGTTCTTGACTTACATTGCATGCGTCATTATATAATTATGAATGATCAAAGTTAACTAATAAAATTACGGACTCACAACTTTATCATCATTAAGGTGGTTTATTAACGACGAAGGAATTTGATGATGAGGAGTAGTGGTAGTAGCGTCGGCAAGACACTGCATGACGTCGACTTGGGCTTTAAGTGAAAGAATGTAGTCAACAGCTTCACGTATCAAGCCGACATCGTCCATAGCTGCACCTCCAGGAACCAAACCCCGCAGCACTGCCGTTCTCCTCTTCACCACTCTCTTCGCTATCTTCCTCGCACTCATCATCCGAATTCCTCCACTTTCTGCCCTCTTGCGATTGATACGCCTCCTCCGCTGCCGTTGCTTCATCATCACCGTACTCCTTGGTTTCCTTGTGTTTTTCACCGCGTTTAGCAGCAGCCGTTCACATGTTTCCTTGTGATTAGATTCGGTTTGTAGTACTACTGGCTGTTTGTTACAGGAGTAGTGGCAGTAGTAGTCTGTGCGAGCGCGAGAGATGAGGGCTCGACTCCATAGTGAGGTGGCGGTCCGAGTGGATGCCATGGCCATATCAGCTGAGTTTTTGATGGCTCTCTTCCTCTGGAAGATAGTGGACAATGTGTTTGTTGTTGTGGGTGCAATGATTTGCGGCATCTTGTTGGTGTCACTGCAGGATTGGGAGCTGTTACTGCTGTTGTATTGTTGTAGGCTGGATAGCCATTTTGTTAGGAACTCCTTCTTGTCAATCGGGGAGCTAGTCGGAGTTTTCATTCGATACTGCAATGTACAATGTGATCATTTTGTTATTATGCAGATTAATCATGTTTCAATAATAGCGTACTTTCAATATATAAGACACGAGATTGATGAACTTACTTATGTGTATACCAGGTTTGATTTGATGAACTAGCTCAGTTTATCTGCCGCGCGCCGATTAGAAGGTCTACGAGAAATTCGTGACAGACGCCGGAACTGGTGTTAAATAAGAAGAAAGCAAGACACAGCTGAGAGAGGAACTATAGATAGACAGTTGCAAGCACACGAGAAACCATCAACAACATAACACTTCAGGAATCCTACACCTACAATAGAAAGAGGGAAATATTGAAAGAAGAACCATGTTTGTGTGATAGAGGGAGAAAAAAGGAGGAGAAATTGTGCAGCCAAAGATCGAGGGGCATTTATTTGGGAAGGAGGCGTATCGTGGGAGAGATGGGGACCTTTATCTCAGAGAAAGACACGGCACATGCAAGCACATGGGCAATTTCACATGGGGGCGGGCTCCACTATTCCCATACACCACCCTTCCCATATAAACACTCCTTCCTCAAAATCCATACCCAATTTTAATTGGAACCGTGGCTGTTTTAAATTTAAAAAATACAGCAAAAATTAATAAAATATATATAAAAATAACAAAATATAAGTTTTTTTAAATATTGGAATTCTTTTTTATAAAAAGTCATATATATATATCCATATACAATTCAAAAAACATAAACTATATAAAAATTTCAAAATTTTTTAAAGTTAAAATTTAATCAAATTATTAAAATATAGTAAAGAGAATAAAAATTTAACTTTAAAAAGTTCCATAATTCACAATACATCGATTTCAAAATTGGTTCTTCATACACCCCTAAAAAGTTTTAAGTTTCATAATGTACCCTTAATTCGTGAAACGATATTGAATAATGACTATTTTAACCTTATCATAGCATATCATATTTCAAGTTCACAATATGCCACATTTTCTTTAGGGAATATATGAATTTTACAAAAAAAATTAAAATACTGTGAAATTACAAATAATTTCAATAATATTTAAAAATAAATTAAATAATAAAATACAATAAACAATATAGAAAACTAAAAATGTTATTAATTCATGAACATTAAACATACACAAAACCTAATCAAATTAATTTTCTCTCCTTGTTTTTTACCTTCTTAGACTATTTATCAATTTGTATCCTCATTAAAATATTTGTAGTTATGGTTAGATTAAATATTATATAATAAACATATATATATATGTTAAATTATTAACAAAACGAATCCAATATTAAGATTAGGTAGTTGTATATAATTTTGAATACCTCATCTTATATTGGATCATTTTTGTTTAACAACTGACATATATATGCTTATTATATAATACTTAATCATTTTAAAACCATAACTACAAATATTTAATGAAGAAGAAGAGTGATAAATTGTCTAGAAAGGTAATAAATGAGAAGAAAATAAATAAATTTTTTTGAAGTTTTATGTGTATTACATTTATTGAAGATTTATCAATATTTTATGTTTTGTTTATTTTCATAGTTTTATTACTTTGTTAAATATTTTTTGTAATTACTTATATTTTTGTAGTTGTTAAATATTTTTTTGAAAAATTTCACAAAATGCCCCAGAATAAAAAAAAATTGACATATTGTAAGGTTGAAACATGATATCCAATGTTAGGGGTAAAATAATCATTATTCAATGTTCTTTCACGGATTAGAGGTATATAGTGAATTTTCAAACTGATACCACAATTGTAATGCCCAACCTTAATCCGGAAATTTTTACGCGAAAGCGAGACCCCAAGGGGCTCTTACGGATTAGGTCATAAGACCAATTAGGCATCACCGGCGTTGGGTCAAAGACCCAACCAGCCTATTACTCAGTGCAGATGGAACAACCATCCACTTAGCCACAAGCAAGAGTCAAGAGTGGACTTAAACCTCCCAACGACAAGTTCCTTCACTGACTCACATTCCCGTGGCCCAAATGCCTCAGTCGAATGCCAAGCCGCAGCTCAGACTAAGTCTACTCCGTCCCTCTCCCTGCAGCCCGAGTACATGTGTGTCCCTTAGCAGCCGCACTCGTCCTCGGCACCGTCGGGCCTCCAACAGCCCAACAGCCAAAGACCCCAACTAGTACGAGTCAATAAGGTGTGCTAACGTGGACCACGTCACACCCGGTCTCCGCCCTATTCCAGGACTCAACACTTGCCGAACCGTAAGACGGCTCTGATTTGCAATGCCCCTTACATCTTTCGTGGCAGGAGTCATACAATCAGGACGACCCTTAGTTGCCTCGTGCCAGTGGTCACACTAGCACTCGCAACCTAAGGACGGCATTGAGCACGAAGTGCTCACTACCTCTTGGAGTCGATACCCAGCCATCCTGGGAACATGCATGCTCACAAGCTTGCCCGGTCCCTTTCAGGCCCGGGCAGGTGCCTTCCATGGCACCCGCTAACTGACCTAAGGGTCAGCACTGAGCACAACATGCTCAGACTATTGGAGTCGCTACCAAGCCACCCTGGCAGCATGCATCTTTAAGGCACATCCGGTCCTCATTAGGCCCGGACGGATGCCCTCCACAGCATCCACAAACACGGCCCTCACTCGAGTCACAAGCTGACGCAACTCAGCTCGGCCCAGACATCCTCTAGTTGCTTCGTGCCCGTGGTGACATTAGCACTTGCAACCTAAGGGCAGCACTAAGCACAATGTGCTCGTGCTATTGGAGTCACTACAAAGCCACCCTGGTAGTGTGCATACCCGAAGGCATACCCGGTCCTTACTAGGCCCGGGAGGGTGTCTCCACAACACCCGCTAACTCAGCCCTCGCTCGAGTCACAAGCTGGCGCAACTCAGCTCGGCCAAGACCAACACATCGTGCCCTTCAACTGATGCCCATCCCTCGGACCTTCGTCCTTGGGGGTCTCAAGGACCATGGAACTTAAGGGGCTAGGTCAAAGCGACAATCAAGTATGGGGTTGACAAGCAATCCCAACACAAGTCTTAACGGGCACCAACCAAAGGGCAAACTGGCATGGAGCTACTTGTAACCAAGCAGCTCGCCAAAAGGGGCATGACAAACCTCCCCCACCGAAGCTCTTGCCGTCCCCGGCAAGATATGACAATGAGTCTTAGCTCAGCTAAGAAGATTTTATCATGCTCCATAATTTCCCTACTTTGAAGGTATAACAACCCGTAGACAATGTCTTTGACCAACACACACAGGCAACTGCCTTGAACCGTTAACCGGTGCGTTTCCCCAAAGCTCAAATATTTTTGAGTTCTTCCACGTTCTACTTGAATGGGTCACCGACCTATAGAGCACCACAACGTTGGTGGCCTGTTGTGTTATTTTCTTCGCGACACATCGCCACTTGGTGCCATGATGCACAATTTGTTGTGACATCCTGAGTCCTTCCATTCACGTCACAACTACACCAAGTGAACAACGAACACGCTGCTGCGACATCCTGAGTCCTTCCATTCGTGGCGCGGCAACATTCCGATGTTGTGCAGTAATAAGTTCCTCATGTCTCTTTAAAGTCAATGTCCTTAGTCCTTCAATTCGCATCGACACTTACTGCACTACCCGTTATCGACGACATCAGCCCTAAGAAGCTGAGTCAAAGCTGGTTGTGCCTACTTCTGTGCAGAATTTGCATAAGTGACAAAGAAATTAACAGGTCAATGTCTGCATGCCAGATGGGTCGTTTTCCCTTAGGCCATGCCCGAGGAACAACCACCTCAAAGGAACCAAGTAGTTTCACTGCTAAGCACCTAACTACGAGACGAAGGGCAATATCAAAGCCACAAGAAGGAATTTCCCCACCGGTCCTGGGACACAATTGCATCTCCAGCTATATCCAAGTACTATAACAAAATTCCCTCGGTTCCACCTTAGTGGAGCCCCGGGCCGAAGCCACACTTCCACTAGAACTCTGGGACTTCCCACAGGCATGGGGCCCCCAAGGGGACCACACCACTTCCTGTTAACTCCGCGATATGGTAACTATCGCGGCACCGCAAGGCAACTTGCAGGTGCACCCAACACTTGGTAGCATGAAGCTACATCGGGTCTCAAGTCCCATTTTGAGCCAAAGGTAGTTTGGGCTTTGGATCACACCACATATTCTACTCTAGGTCTCCGTGGTTAGCAAAGCTTTCACTTAAACCACGAGACCAAGCGAATCGGACTTCATAGTACATGTAGACCGGCTAGAAAGATGGGCCAATCAGCCCCATTTTCAACTTAATACGACAACAACATCCCCAACACTAGATTCTGGTGAGGCCATCTTAAGCTCAAGCGGTCAAAGTCTACGAAGCCTAGTCGTGGACTTATGACAACCCTTGAATCAAGTTTTGACATAGCATCCCCTTTCAATACAATGGAGAAAGGGCGAGGTTGTTAGGGAGCACCGCTAATGTGCCTCCTAATCAGGAGCACATGTCGCTCACCCTTAATTGGAACGAGTCTTCTAATTTTCGAGGAGTTCCTAGAGTTTCCTGGGACCAGTGGGAATTATCCTTCCACATCACAGATCTTGTATCTCACGCGATTCACCCGTAAGGTTTAGAAGGTCTTCCCTCACTGGGAGGGCCCTAAGGTAACGTTCAGTTTTACTTAGGACCACGGGCACGAAGCAACTAGAGGATGTCTAGGCCGACTGAGTTGCGTCAGCTTGTGACTCGAGTGAGGGCCGTGTTTGCAGATGCTGTGAAGGGCATCTGTCCGAACCTAATGAGGACCGGATGAGCCTTGAACATGCACGCTGCCAGGGTGGCTTGGTAGCAACTCCAATAGTCTGAGCATGTTGTGCTCAGTGCTGACCCTTAGGTCAGTTAGCGGGTGCCGTGGAAGGCACCTGCCCGGGCCTGAAAGGGACCGGGCAAGCCTGTGAGCATGCATGTTCCCAGGATGGCTGGGTATCGACTCCAAGAGGTAGTGAGCACTTTGTGCTCAATGCCGCCCTTAGGTTGCGAGTGCTAGTGGACCACTGGCACGAGGCAACTAAGGGTCACCCTGATTGTATGACTCCTGCCACGAAAGGTGCAAGGGGCATTGCACATCAGAGCCGTCTTACGGTTCGGCAAGAGTTGAGTCTTGGAACATGGCGGAGACAGGGTGTGATGGTCCGCGTGCTTTTTAGAGGTATGTGAAGAACGAGTTTTGAAATCGTAGTATATTGTGAATTATGATATTCAAATGATGCATTGAATTTTACTGTTCAAATATATTTTTCATCTATAATAAAATTAGAACATTGTAATATTGTTTTTCCAATTTTACTTCATACATATAACAAAAGCAATATTACTAAAAATATTTAATTTTCATTTTCTTTGCTTTTTCGTTTATATGATGCCTTATAATCTCAAAAATTCAAATATTAGTAAAAGAGAAAGAAAAAAACATGAAAAATTAATATTTGCAGTAACATTGCTATTTTTATATATCTTAAATAAAATCTGGAAAATCTAAAAAATATTACAATTTCATAAATTGCTCTAATTTTATAATCTTTCAAACATGATAATTTAATGCAATATTTGAATGTTATAAGTTTCACTTAAAATATAAGGAAACTTTACAATAACACCAAAAAAGATGCATAATTCACAATATACACCGATCTCAAAACTCTTTCTTCATAGGCCCTTTAAAAGTTTGAAAATTCACCTTATACCCTTAATCCATGAAATGACCTGGAATAATGATTATTTTACCCCAAACATTGCATATCATGTTTTAAGCTCACTATATTACTATTTTATTGAGGGGCATTAGATGAAATTTTACAAATAATATTTAAATTTCTATAAAAAAATAAGAAAATTTCCAATGTAACCTCAAAAAGTTTAAAAATAGTTAAAACATATAAAATTGAAATAAATTAATATTTCTTAAATATTAAGTATACGCAAAAAACTTTAAGCAAATTAGTTTTTTATTTTCATTTTGACACCTTCCCTGACTATTTATAACTCTTCTTGAATAAACCTATGCCAACTCTCATAGAGCCACAACTTCTTCGTTTACTACTAACAGTCGCCTCCTAAGAGGGGAAAGAGAAAAATAATTCAAACACGTCCTGAATTTCCATGAAGAAAATGATGTTCGATTTATGATCAGCAATTAACCTCTTCTCCCATAAATTTTAATATGACTTGCCCATACCCATACAATAATAGGAGATACTATTCATCACACCACAATACCTGCCTCCTCATGAAGCAATCAAAATCAAAGAGCTCTAATGATAAACAGATCCGAGATGAAATAACAACCAAAAACTAGGTCTTATCACCCGACCTATATCAACTAGAAGAAAAGTACCCTGAGACTAAAGACACGAATATGAAGCTTAAAATCGAACTGGAACATCTAAGACTTGTTGCAAGACTACCACTCGGCACCACAACGCACAAAGAGGAGAACATTAGAGCCACTACCGCAAAAGATCAAGAACGAGAAGCAAATCCACCTAAAAGCCTCTTTCAATCCGAACCACCCTTTCAGCAGAGAATTACTGGAATACTAATACCAAAATGGGAAAAATAATGGAGGAGACGACCACCCCAAATAAATAAGAGAAGAATCCTGGAGACCACCACCAATTAAGATCAAGGATGAAAGGAGAATCCACCCAAGAACCTTTGTGAATTGTCCAGACAGTCAACAACCAAAGAGCCTGGACAACCTGTTAGAAATATATGGATTAAGATACCTACCTCTTTAGCGCAGAGGAATTATATGGATTGTTCTCTTACTCATTGTCAACCGGATCGTCTTCCTTTGACAACAACTATTGAATCCTTCGCGTCTACAAGGTGGAGGAAGCCACAATAGCACTCCCCTCACTTTCCACAGTCTAAGAACCCTAACACACCTCTCTCTCTCTCTGTGTGTATTTTATGGGAACTAGGGTTTCTGTATATCGTGTATACTCACACACTTGGAAACTAATTCTATACCTCTATATATAATAATAATAATAGAAAAAGATAAGAATAACAAATATTCATATCAATATTATTTGATATTGATTGTAACTAATATTTAACAAATAAATATTATCTTTTATTTATTACTAAATTAAAATAACCAACATCTTCCACTCAACCAATGGTCAAATACTCGAGAGCTTTCGTGTTTCATACAATCAAATAGGCCGTGGTACCTGGTAACATACCTACAATGTGGATAACTTTAAACCAAACCACTCAGGCTAGAATGAAGCATCCAAAAAAAAGTTGCCTGCACCTCAAGTCCAATTTCTATTCGACTAATCCAAACTCAACCCAGATCCTTCAACATATGGATGAGTAGGATACCATGATCAATCACTATAACTACTTAAGTTAGTGGCGCCAGCAATTGTCACTTCAGTCTGAACTACTTTTATAAACTTTTCCTTTTACTTGGCATCGTATCCTAATGGTAATAATCGCTTTCCCAGAAGGTTACACTAAAACTGTAAAAGTCATGGAATCTTGGCAATCCTTCCAAATTAGCCGCATCATTACCACTATTACCACCCAAGTGAAAAGGTTAAAAGGTGCTAATGAAAAATATTGACTCACTCAGCGAAGGAGTAAGGATCAATCCATACGCTTCAATAAGATCGCTAGCACGTACCGTATGAAAGTATGTTGTGGGGAGTTCTCTTACATATAGGATGTTAACTCCCACCCACACGAGTCTAATAGGTGCACATAGACACCTCCCACTCAGCTAAAAATGAACTTACATGGGTACAAGAATTGTTAGTAAATATCTCATGTGGGTTGACCAATAACCCTTTTGATATAAACTACAAAAGTCTCCCACTAACTTTGAGTCACTTAGACAAAGTTAGCATTACTTCATGATAACATATATCCAATGAAGCTGGCTACTTGTGTGAGAAAGTATGCCTTATAGTTCATTGACATAAATACACAACATGACATTTTGACAAAAAAAAAGTCAAAGAGAATAATCATTATTATTAGAAATGTCAAAATAAATTAACATTCTAAAAACCCTTTCTAAAGTCCTAAAGATCTAACATGATCCTGGAAGGGTTTAACAACAATAGGCTTTGTTAGCGGATCATCTACTGTATCATTAGTGGATACATGCTGTAAGGAAATCTTCCCTTTCTAATATACATTATTCACATAGTGATATCTAATTTGGATGTGTTTGGTCTTTCCATGATACTTGGGATCTTTTACATAAGCTAGTGCAGCCATACTATCACTTAGAAGGAGTACTGGCCTCTTTGCACCTTTGATAACTCCCAAATGCTTCAAAAACCTACACAATCAAACAGCCTCTTGAGTAGCCTATGATGAAGCTACATACTCAGTCTCCATCGTTGAAAGCACCGCACAGGATTGTTTTTTACCACACCGTGAGATAGCTCCGCCGTTTAGCAAAAATGCATATCTAGAAGTGGACTTGCGCTCATCCAGATCTCCTCCCCAATCAGCATCAATGTATCCAATAAGGTTCAAATTACCATCGCCATAGCATAACACATAGTTTGATGTGCCCTTAAGGTAACAAAAAATTCTCTTGATAGCTTTCCAGTGTTCAAGACCTGGATTTGTTTGGAAATGACTAACGAGTTCAACTGCATAGCAGATATCCGGCCAAGTGCACATCATGGCATACATCAAACTACCTACAACACTTTAATATGGTACAATCTTCATATATGTCTTTTCTTTTTCTGAGCTAGGTCCCATACCCACACTAAGCGTAACACCTTTCATAAGAGGAGTGTCAATGGGTTTACAATCACTAAGATGGTATCTCTTCAAAATATTATTAAGGCAGTTCTCTTGAGACAAACCCAAGATCTTTTTCTTCCTATTTCTTAATATTTTGAATCCGAGTACATAATTGGCTTCACCCATATCTTTCATGTCAAACTTGGATGTCAAACAAGCTTTCATAGTGGAAAGTACATCCAAGTTATCGCTGGCTATTAGGATATCATCTACATACAAAGTTAGAATGACAAATCCTTTATGTTACATACACACAATGGTCTTCATTTATAATGGAAAAAATGTCCTCGACCATTGCCTCATGGAATCTAATATTCCATTGTTTGGATACCTGCTTAAGACCATAGATGAATCTACGAAGATGACATACCTACTTCTCTTGACCCTTAACCTCAAACCCATGAGGATGGTCCATATATATCTCCTTCTCAAGATTTCCATTGAGGAAAGTAGTCTTTACATCCATCTAATGTAATTCTAAGTCCAAACGGAGAATAATAGCCAGAATAAGTCAGATGGACCCAAATCTCACAACAGGTGAGAATGTCTCATCATAATCGACTCCCTCCTTTTGAGTATAGCCTTTGGCTACTAGCCTGGATTTATACCTTTCAACTGATCCATTCACACCTCTTTTGACTTTAAGAAAACACTTGTTGCCAATAGTCCTTTTACCAGGCGGAAGATCAACCAAGTCTCAAACTTGATTATTGTGCATGGACGTTAACTCTTCTTCTATTTCTTTCATCCATTCATATGCCTTACGACCTGAGACAACGTCTCTAAAATTTCTAGGCTCCTCTTCATCCATCATAGTGGTTAGGAAGGATTCTTAATGAATTCCTTCTAGAGCGGCCATGTTTGCCTCAGAGTCAATTTGAAAGCGTCTTTTGGGAACTCGACCCCTTACACTCCTCCTAGGCTCATGTAAATTTTGTTCCTCCTCCTGAACTTGAGGATTCAAAAGAACATCTTTAACAACCATATCATTTGATTACTTAAATTAAGTTTTTGATCAGGATCATCTAGTTCATAGAATTCTTGATCCCTAGTTGCTCCAGGAATTGATGGACAATCATCTTCCAAAAATGTGGCATCAAGAGAATCAATTTCAATTCTTTTCCCACTTTCATCTTCACCTAAGAAGACATATCCTTTGCAATTCTCTCAGTATCGTACAAAGATACATTTCTTTCCCTTTGGGCTTAATTTTCCAAACTTATGAAAGGGTAAGGTGCTGTAGACAACACATCCCCATGGGCACAGATTACTCAAATCTGGCTGTCTCCAAGTCCATAGTTCGTATGGTGTTTTATAAACTAATTTTTAGAAACCTTATTCAAAACATAGGTTGCAATTAACAAGGCATCTCCCTAATACGAAATTGGTAGATGCGCTTGTGCCATCATGGATCTAACCATATCCATTAAGGTCCTATGTCTTCTTTTAGCCGTACCATTCTATTGTGGGGTTTGAGGAAGAGTTAACTGTCTTACTATTCCTTTCTTTTCACAAAGTTCTTAGAACTGATCAGAGAGGTATTCTCTACCTCGATTTGTTCTCAAGCACTAATTTTGAGAGCTAATTGATTCTCGACTTCATTCACATACTTTTGAAAGCAATTAAGAGCTTCTGATTTATGTGAAATCAGAGACACGTAACAAAAACGTGTGAAGTCATCAATGAATGTGATGAAATATCTAGCACCATGCTTAGCTATCACACTCATTGGGCCTCAAATATCTTAATGGATTAGCTACATTGGTTGAACAGCTCTTTCTGCTTTAGAGAATGGTTTGCTAGTAGCTTTTCTAGCTAAACAAGACTCGCACTTCACAAGTTTTAGCTTTTGAGTTCCACTAAGTCACATGCTCGGTTGCTGCTGAGTCTACAGTCCACATAGAACTTGTATTGGTTAACTTATAACATGAAGCAACATAACAATAGCTTAAGGTATTACTTTTCTTCATAGAGAATGTTTTTTCCTTGTTAAGATCTGTTACAATATTCTTCGATTCGACATCCATCTTACAAAAAATAATGTCATTATCAGTTGTGTATTACTCGTGTACATAACACCACTCGTTTATAGTATTATTAAAATATTTATCTAAGTATAAGAAACAAAAATATGCTCCGTGCATATAATCAATTTCAGTACTTAGACTTACAAATTAACACACCATAAACACGCAACAAATGCATTTATAAGTTCAGGAAAAATTGAAATTATATCGGTTCCCATAGCTTATGAAAAACAAATTTTCAGTATTATTGTTCCATTAATAAATTCCTACAAAAAGAATTATTAAATTAATTAGTGTCTACCAAAGATAATCTATGCAAACTTGATTAATTGAAATTATATGAACAACTAAAGACAGTCGATCTAGACAAACTAGAATAATTTAAATTATCTTCAACAACTTATGTTCAACTTTGATTAATAAATTTATTTATATAATAATAGAATAACAATTACTTAAAACATGGAACAATAATATTCGTCACAAAAACGAACAATAATATTAATCTTATAACTATAAGAATTTAATGTTACAAAAACATTTTAACAACCTTTATATGTTACGAAAACATATAGATTATGATATTATATAAATATTATTACGTAACTTATACATATTCTCATTAGGTTCAATATAATTACACGTTAGAATTCAACCGAATTTATAAACGGCTCTCAAAGAGCTATATCATGTAATTAATAATTCTCACTACCCGCATCAATAAAGCAGCCTCCACAAAATAGTATTATTAACATAATCAAATCCTGATGTAGTTCCTTGAATGAATATTAAACTCCATTTTCATTTGTACACCAATTATTGTACACTCTTGCCATAAATCAATCGCACATACTTTAGTAATCGATAAAAAAAATCTTCTCAAGAGTACATGATGGCAAGCAACTCAGTTAAAAACTTTTTTTTTCATATCTCTTTGAATTCACATGACAATTAATCTTGTCCACATAGCATCCCATTCATTGTTCGTCACAGTAAGCCATTTTCTTCATCTTCTTGTTCCGATACTGTTATTTGCCCTAATTTTGGGTGTTGTTTATTGAACGACCTAAATGGCGAATAAAAACGACCTTCTAAAATTGTTTTGTTCAATTGATTAGAAAACCGAAAGGTATAACTACCTCGAATTCTTAGATCAGTTCACATCTTTAATATCTTATCAATGGTAGTTGCTCATACTTGTTCCATGAATAGAGAGGCTGATCGATTAGGAAAAAAATAGAAGCGACAACTAATATATATATTTATTGGGAACATAACCTTGGTTTACCGTATGAAATCAAGCACTCACAAATCACCGTGTAAAAAATTTCCAAACCAGATCAATTATTCAACATAGCATATCTATATATCATTGTAAACAATCATGCAAAAAGAACAAATCTGGCTGTGATACCACTGTTAGAAATATATGGATTAAGGTACTTATCTCTTGAGCGCAGCGGAATTGTATGGATTGTTCTCTTACTCGTTGTTAACCGGATCGTCTTCCTTTGACAACTACTATTGAATCCTTCGCGTCTACCAGGTGGAGGAAGCCATAGTAGCACTCCCCTCACTGTCCACAACCTAAGAACCCTAACACGGGTCTCTCTGTGTATTCCGTGGGAACTAGGGGTTTTTGTATATCGTGTATACTCACACAATTGGAAACTAATTCCATACATATAATAATAATAGAAAGAGATAAGAATAACAAATATTCTTATCAATATTATTTGACGGTGATTGTAACTAATATTCGACAAATAAATATTATCTTTTATTTATTACTTAAATAAAATAACCAACACAACCATACCTCAAGAACAGAACTAGGCCTGAGTTTCAAATCAACTGACAAAATCGATCGACGAAGAAATAGGTCGAAATTAGGGAACTGAGCATCCAGTGCTTCAAAAAAGTTGCGTCTACTCCTACTCTTTTAGAGCATTTATGTCGTGGAGAAAAATCTTACCTGACTAAGGAGATGAGAGCTCGAGACTAATCAGGTGAGAGCTGCCACCAAAAGATTCAAAATCACCTTAGAGGAGGCAGGGTCGTTCCTAAGGTTTCGGGGCCTAGAGACGAAATAATAAAATTGGGCCCTTTATTAATGACGAACAATATATTGAAACCATCATTATGTATTATGTATTATTGTACATAACGGTTCATACACTTATAAAAAGATGTAAATTTTGTTTCAAAATTGTCTATATTTATAGGCGTAGTCCAACATGCAATATCATCCTTGATTATCTCTCTTGCATACACTTGAAAAAAAATATAAATCATAAAAGGTGACTTCTTCTAGCATTTCTGGATGCAAAATCATTTATTGCAGTTTCAGCATCAATATTCTCCAAAAGTTCCTTCTCAATAGATAAAATTGCAAGATCATTCAACCTTTCCCGTGACATTGAAGACCTCAAGTAAGTTTCTAAAAGTTTCAATTTTGAAAAACTTCTTTTAGCTGATGCAATGGTGATAGGAAGAGTCAACATAATGCGATAAGCAATTGCTACATTTGGATAACAATCTCAATAGCTGAAAAACTAATACTAAATATTAGAATAAATTAATATCAATTCTTATCTAAATATATCTATATTTTTCCAACTCATTTTTTTGGACCGCTAAATTTTAGAGGCCCCGGGGCAACGCCCTACTTTACCATCCCCAGGAACTGTCCTGAGAGGAGGACGTTACCGAGAGTAGAAGTCACCAGAGGTAACCCATAAATCACCTCTTATGGACAAAGATACAGTAAAAAAACCAACGAGGCCGTGTTTTTAGAATCTATTCTTCTCTTGATTTAAAGTCTTACATTATTTTTTCCCACCTTTTTACACTTTTAATTTTTAATTGAAAACATAATTTAATTTTGGGAAAATTCATAAAATGTGAAGTACCCCATAAATTAATCTAAATTAATTTAGGAGATTTCTTTTATTAAAACCCTAAATAAAACTATTAAACATTTAATTATTATATGGTATTATGAATTTAACAATAAGATTTATAAGTCAATAAATCTTGAAAAATTTTTGAGACACCCCAATTATATTATAAAGATTTTTGGAATATTTGTAGCATTGATTTGAAGCATGAAAGTCAATATAAAATCATAGAAACCTTAAAGCTTCTTAAGCCTTGCTAGAGTTGACTTTTTTAGAATGGTCAAACCAGCCCATTAAACCTATACCAATAAAAGGGTTATGGAAAACCAAGAAGATTGATAATAAGAGCGTTAAAAATGGATCATCCTGGCCAAAGTTATGACATAATGAAGTTTAGAGCCAAAAATTTAGAGGTTTGCTGATGTGGCTAGAGTTTCCTGACTCAACCGTGCCTCGGGAGTCATGCCATGCCTGATTGCCAAATTTCCCCCAAAACCGGCTAAGTAATCTTAGCCAACATTCAGCACGTTGCTCCATCTTCAGACCTCGATATCTCAGCCTATACTTCGTATTTTTGAGTGTCGTCTTCTTCATTTAATTCTCTTACAACCCTACTTTCGAACCATCATACTCACTGACCTAACTCTCCCTACATTCATCACAAAGTCAATCTTAAGTTGCCTCCCCGAGAATCTGCAACCCGGAATTTCCAGAAACCCATTTGATAAGGTAAACTTCGTCCTAGCATATCTTCTTTACCGTGAATGAAAATTCACGTTCTATAGCTTGTTTTTAATATCTTTAATTGCTTTACAAATCTTCTGAAGGAACCCCAATCTAGTTCTCGATATATCGTTTGGAAGATCGAAGCATCTAAAGTCCCCAACTCGATCATGGCAGTGTTCATGCCCAGATTTTTCCAGAAATCAATTAGGTAAAGCCAGATCTTGTGAGATCTGTAACATTCTCTCTAGCTCATCAATTTCAATAATTCTTCCACTCATTTTAGACTTACATGTCTAATTTAAATTATAATAGATGTCATGGGTTGAGTCTCTCTCAATTGGCACGAGTTGATCAGTGAAGTTGCCTACCTGAACTTTACATAAAATCATAACTTTTCAAGAAAAATGCAAGGTATAAACCTGAATCTTTTGACTCAGATTTTTCTATGTGTATTACGAATTAGATCAATAAATTTATATCAAATTATAGAGCTATATTTCCTTTTTTATTAAGCCTAAAAACATGGTCTAACTCGATCTATACTATAACTTATAGATCTGCAAAGTCTGACCCTCAACCACTCGTAAAGTCAAAGCTTTCCAGTAAATCGAATTCGATTTCCTTGCCGGCGCATCTCCGGTACGTTTCTAACCAAATTGCACCCATAATGTCACTCGTTTTTGCATTCCCAAACAAACCCAATTGATAATTTAACCTAAAACGAATTACAGTGAGGGAATTTGTCAAATTCGAATAAGGTTAACACAAACACTAAGTTCAAACGAACCCAGGATCGAAATCCCAGAGCCTTGCATTATAATTCATGAAATTGGTACCATTGAAACCACCTTTTGAATTCGAGTCGAACAAAACTGGAATCATTGAATTTCATTCTGTAGATTGCGAGGAATCGACTGATTCCCATTCACAGTGTTAAGGGGTTAATCTGATGAACTCGCAAAAATTGGGCGTCCGATCGTAGGTTATAAGAATGGACGACCGAGATTAAAACGTAGAAAGTTTATGATGTTTTAAGTCAGTATAATTTACAGAATAATACTCCAATTTGTTAGATTTATTTAATGACCTTCCCTAATGTATTTTAACACGAAATTTTAACCATAGATTCCTTAAAACTCTAGTTCATTTTCATGTAAATTAATATGGGTTTTGAGGTTTAAACGTAAGTTATAATTTTTGTAAGTTCTGAGAATTATCGATTTATTTAGATAATTAACAAAGTGATTTTTATGAAATAAAATTTTTAGGAAAAATTACACTGCCCACCCATGAAGTTTGGCGCATTTACACTGCCCACCCATGACCTTTCAAATATAACATTGCCCACCCATGACATTGGTATAATATAACTTCCGTCACCCTATCTACATATTTCCGTCAAGTTTTGTTAATGTTGACCTGACTCACTTTTATTGACCAAACAATATTTCCCACTTTACTATTTTGCTTCTATTTTGGACGTTGACAACTTCTCTCTCCGTCTGCTCCTCGTACGCTGTCACGATTCTTGCTCCCAATCTCCACTACTTGCTTTCTGACTATAAGTTTGTCGTGATTTCTTTCTAAGTAGTGTGCGACTGCTGCTTGAGATTCTAAGCTCTCGATTGCAGCTTGCAATTGTAGCTTGCGATTCAGTTGTCCCCTAATTCGTGGTATCTAGGGTTTGCGAATTTTGGAATAAATTTGGTCGCTTGTCTCTGATAGCCTTGCTCTGATGCGTTTGTGATTTATAAGCTTTGGGTTGACAACGTCTGCTGTTTACCGTGACATGCAGGTAATTTGAATGCCTGTGATTTTGAGTTCTGGCCTTGGCTAACTATCTAATTACAGTGTCTGATTTATGGTCACTGGCTTACAATACTGGCTTTCGGTACTGGCTTCCCTTAATCTGTGAAATCTAGGGTTGGTGATTTCTGGAATTGTGCTTGGCTTCTCTCTAATGACAGTGCTCCATTGTGATTTATGTGCTTTTGTTGCAATGGGCACCTGATGCAAACGTTTTTATGGCCTTTATTCAATTGGTTATGGCTTTATGTGTACATGCCTGTGTAGAAGCGACCCTTCATCTGATTGCTCTGTTGAA
Source organism: Limonium bicolor (assembly GCA_023374045.1). NCBI lineage: Eukaryota > Viridiplantae > Streptophyta > Magnoliopsida > Caryophyllales > Plumbaginaceae > Limonium > Limonium bicolor. The sequence goes on along the minus strand of CM041783.1, from coordinate 19,666,091 downwards.
AAGCATTGAAGCGATTTATGATAAGGTTGCTCCGTAGATATTGCATTTGCACCTAAAGATTCGTAACCTTTTTGAAAAGTGATGATGATGGCCATAAGGACCAATCTGAGCTTATTTTTGTTTTAAACTTGAGTTCATATTTCTGTTTGGTGTTGTATGCATGATGTCTTCTTCAAGGGGGCACAATTTCAACTTCAATCCTAAGAGGGATGTGAAATGCCAATGCAACTTTAGTGCTCACTTAAAGGTTGCCAATACTGCTAAAAACTATGAGATACCATTTTAGAGGTGCAACTTCTTTGTATGACGGAGAGCTGTCGATCTACATCAGTATTATTTGTCAAAGGATTGCTCTTCAAATTGTGGCTCCGAAAGGCAAGAAAGGAACATCTCTATTAGTGGCATTAAATCTATGCTATTGGATGAATTCTTGCCTGCTCCCGAAAGTTGAAGAGATGGAAAAGTTAGAGTGGTTCAGCTGCAGAAAGTGAAGATGGTGTTTGCATACGTTGTGATAATACTGGCTGTGTTTTTTGTTTGGGCTATCCTTATGTAATCGTTTGGTGTCAATTAGGTATGGGGTGTCAATTATGTATGGGTTGATGTAATACAATCGGCCTTTGAAAATTCCATTGCAACATTATGTATTGATGACAGTGTAATAAGATCGTCCTTTGAATACTACTGCTACGTTTAAGATTGAACTTATTCCCTGAGATTCATCCCAGATTATTGATTTCAGTTCATTTACATCGAACGTATATAGAAGGCAGCAAGGTAAGTCCGAGAGTTACAAAATGTAAACAAGGTTTTAACTTTACAAATTGCTGCAACAGGTTACTGATTTCAATTCATTAAGTTTCTAGAATTCAATTGTGAGATTAGCTACTTAATTACCTTTCTAATAAGTTCAAGCAGGAGGGTTCGATAGTTATGAAAACAGACAAATACATTGTATGGTCCATTTTTATGAAAGTGAAAGAAAAGAAAGAAATGGTCCAGTTATCTAGCTAGCTACCCAAACAGCAGACGTTGTCAACCCAAAGCTTATAAATCACAAACGCATCAGAGCAAGGCTATCAGAGACAAGCGACCAAATTTATTCCAAAATTCGCAAACCCTAGATACCACGAATTAGGGGACAACTGAATTGCAAGCTACAATTGCAAGCTGCAATCGAGAGCTTAGAATCTCAAGCAGCAGTCGCACACTACTTAGAAAGAAATCACGACAAACTTATAGTCAGAAAGCAAGCAGTGGAGATTGGGAGCAAGAATCGTGACAGCGTAAGAGGAGCAGACGGAGAGAGAAGTTGTCAACGTCCAAAATAGAAGCAAAATAGTAAAGTGGGAAATATTGTTTGGTCAATAAAAGTGAGTCAGGTCAACATTAACAAAACTTGACGGAAATATGTAGATAGGGTGACGGAAGTTATATTATACTAATGTCATGGGTGGGCAATGTTATATTTGAAAGGTCATGGGTGGGCAGTGTAAATTCGCCAAACCTCATGGGTGGGCAGTGTAATTTTTCCAAATTTTTATTATATGTCTAAATTATCATAATTACTATATATTAAATTTGTGATTTTTAGACAAAAGGAAATAGGTCTAAGAAATTATTTTTCTAAAATTTTTATTAGTTACCTTATGGTATATAGTTTTAATGTAATGAAAATTAAAGTATAGTGGATTTATAAACTTTATAGGTTGGAAATAATACAAGAAGGCTAAACTAACATTAATACAGAATGTTAATAAATATTTTTGGGTATAAACTTTTAAGTGAAGTAAAGAAATAAAAGAAATAAAATATTATATTAGGTTAAATCAAGGAATTAAATTAACCTACTTTTATGTTAACTATATACTATCGAAGTTAATATACTGAATTGAAACAAAGGAAAATACTTTATATTGTAAACCATATATTGGATGTAGATATGTGTAAAAGTTAATAGAAATAATTAAATACAATAAAACTACATAAAGAATGTCTTGAATAAATCCTAATATATATACATCCAAAATAAATAAAGGAAATAACATACCTTATAGGAAATATAATAAGAGGAAACTATTAGAGTAAACCTAATTCATACGTAACAATTAAAATATTAATTGTTAATGTGACATCTAGGTGGACTATTAGGAGAAATACATATCCTAAACCTTAATCAGTTATTAAAGGAAATTAGTCATGAAATACCCCTAACCTTAAAAAATTAATTAAATGATCTATTAATGATCTAAGAGGGTTAATGAACATCTAAAGATTATTAGGGAACAATCTAAAAGATCTCAACAAGGCAAAACATGTCTTAAGATCAATAAAGCCAAAAATGTGCTTTAAAGCACCATAAAGATTGTATGACCTCAAATAGGATCCAAAGTGGATTCCTAAGTATTATAATGAAGTAAGGAACACAAAAAAACCATTATCAAAGAAAACTAAGCTCAGAAGCACCTTGCAACACAAAATGTGCACTAAAACACCTTAAAGCACATTTTTGTGAAATTGCCTTCTAAATTGGTTTTTAATGGGCTTAAAGGTTATAATTACCTTTAAATATGATATTATATCACATTATATCATATTAGGAATTTAATTCTAGAAATTTACAAATTTTTACAAATTTAATATTAAAATGTAATAAAACCCTAAAGTGGGGCCCGTTTGAGTCAATATTGACCAAGTTTGGTCAATGGTCAATTAATTGACCCATTTGACACATGGCAGTCGGCAGGCAAGAGGAGGGAGACAGCAAGACAGCACCACCCACCATTATTTGACAATTAGCTACCTAACACCATTTACTTTTGAAAAACTTACCTTTTTCAATTATTTCAACTCTTTCCAATCACTCCCTTGTCCCTTGTCCGATTCCATCCATTCCAGCCGAGCTCCTTCCCTTCCTAGAACCTCTCAAGCCTTGTTATTGAGCATGGAAGGCAGATCTAACTCCTAAGCTCTTAAGGTAAGGTTTTAAGGTCATTTTTAGCTCTTTTCTTCATCTCTTCACTACCTACACTTAGATTTCGTGATCATCAATCCTATGGCTCATTCTCAGTGTTCTAAGGTTAGAACAACATCCAAACTTGGCTGAAGCAAGTCTAGGGGCCAAGGTTGCTCAAATTTGCATTTTAAGGTAAAAACATACCTTAAGCCTCTCCACTCTCCATCCAGTTTTCTTATTTGGATTTTTATGAGTTTATACACTCATAATCTTCATATTTACATGTTCACTCAGTTGGTTAGCCATTTGGAGCAAGGGTGGCCGAGATCCAAAGGAAATACCCTCTTTAAGGCATTTTTCCAAGGTAAAATCAATTACCATAGCAGCTTGTTGTTGTCTAGCTATTTCCTATGTTGATATGTGAATTTAACACCATTAGGTGTGCTTGGTACAGGCCGAAAATTGGAACTTCCCTTGCATTTTTAGGTGATTTTTGCCTTAAATCTTACATTAATTGTTCCTTATGGTTAAGCTCAAGCTTAGAGTATAACCATATCCTATTGGTGTATTAAACATGTCTAAATAGTGTGGTGAATTTACCTCTAATTGCCGAGCTCAAACAAGGAGGGAGATCAAGGTATAAAACACCTTAAACTTATGATTTTTTATGATTTTTAAGCACATATATAAATTGTGCCGAGAGTGGAGTTTAACATAAGGGTCATATTGACCTAAAAATGGAAAAAAAATGACTAAGATAAATTAAGCTAGTCATTTAAGAGATTTAAGTAACATAATGGTCAAATTATGACATTATGTGGAAAAATAATTAAATTGAAGTGAGGCCGTGTGTAACACCCCTACCATTAATACAGTGCTTACCGTCCAATCTCCCTACATATCAGATACACGCAGCGGATATTTACTTACATACAATGGGTGATACATTGCCGTTAGTCACCCACGTGACTAACAAGGCTACTACTTCTACATACAGCATCGGTCTGATGGACCGGAATCCCGAGTACTACATATCTACAATACATACTCCATTTACCAAACGAATACTGCAATCCTCATTCAGTACAATACTCCGAGTTCAATACAATATAATCCCCATACCGAGTTTACTAGGTTCCAAATCAAATACAATACTCCTCCCAATTCATACATACTCACTAAGAGTCTATCTACTACCCATTCCTCACAAGCTACTTGCTTTCCAAATACATGGGTGTGCCACCGGTCTCTTACCTTGACCATATTCTCTTCGAGTACCTGCACACTAAAAACGTTCCCCCGAAGGGGTCAGCTTTCGCTGAACATGATAACCGCATACCCCGCGTACTAGTGAGGGTACGCCGACCACTTGGTCGAATACATGCAGTTCATTTTATTCATACATACATGCATACATGCCTTCATACATAATACTACAATACTTTACTCAAGGAATACATACATACACTTCCATACATACAAAGAGGTTATACAAATCCAATAATACTTACTTACCTTCTTCCGAAATACACATTCACGATACATGCACAACACATACTCATTACATACCCAATCCATACACAATACATATACAATGTCCAATACTTTGTTAGCTTCATTTGTCCACCCGGGTTAATCGGGTAGAGATTACTCTTTTACTCGTTCCATATTACTTACGCATACATACTCATACATACTTACGGATCCCTACTTACTTACTCTTACTCTTACTCATGTTAAGTCGTCGGGACCTCCGGCCCGGGGACTACTCCGTCCCACCACCGGGATTTACTTGGTTCACCAATCCAGGATGCTACCCATTTAAGGGGTTTGGGCCGTGGACCAGTTTAAGAACCAGGAATCGGATCCAACCTCTTGTGTCTCCTCATCCTCACGCGTGGCCGAAGCTATATCGGACTTCTACTCATTCCAATTTACTCACTTAAGTTAGGAGTTAGGTAGTTAGGAATTAGTAGAAGTCATTCATTCAACCACACACACAAATACATTATTCATATACACATCCATACAAAATACAATACAGTATACAAGTACACTACAAGGTACAAATACACTTCATCATCATTCATTCCTTTCATGAATTATGCAAACTATTGTTCAAGAGAAATATTCCAAGAACAATGTAAACAAGCACAAGTAAGTGCAATATAGTCCGATTCATGCATTTATCTTATTTAGGTGGTCAAATAAGCACACAAATCGGGGTAACCAGATTAGGATACAGGGCATGAAGAAATCATACCTTTTCTGCAATTTACGTTACCGGGTGCCTTCTTGTTTCTTTGGTTCACTCTTGTTCCTTAGTCCTTACTTGTTCCTCGAGTCTTATTCTTGAACCAATGACTACATGCCAAATGGTTCAATTAATACTAAGCATCACAATACATACATAATTACTACTCCCGTACTTGCCCCGTTATTCCGGTATGCTTAATGTTCTTATACTCACAACTTATTTACTTACTTTCATACTTGTTTTCCTCTAGTTTTATGTTTCATTGGTGTCTTACACATTTATTGTTTAAAAAGGAGGAATAACATGGATAGGAGTAAAGTAGATGAAGAGAGGAACGCGTGGGCGCAAACGGATCCAAAATCGGAGTTGAAACGAAGAAGATACAGCATTTCGAAGTTAGCCTCCTGGAACCGTCCGACCCAGAACCGTTCCGTCCGACCCATACACCTCTGGGTCGGACCATTCCAGTAGTTTTTGGTCCCGGGGTCTGTTCCCGTCCGACCCACCGTCCTCCCCAAGCTCTGGGTCGGACGGTTGCAGAATGTGCTACAGACCTTGTTTTCAAAACCGTTTTTCTACACCTTCTGAACTCCAAATTCACCCCAATTTTTTTCTACTTACTCCACAATCTTTCCACATGTTTCCTACATGTTTAAACACTTTAAAACATGCATTAAACCTCTCCAAATTATTGGTTAAACCCTTACTCCAATCCTTGCTCAAATTCACAAACATCAATTCTTACATTTTGCACTTTGCACACTAGTGCACTTCTAACTTTCTCTTGCTAGTTTCCTACCTCCTACCAACTCACTTAATAACCATTCCAAATCCTTTATAACCATTTGCAATAACTATACACAAGTTCTTCATTCATTTCCAAGGTTGGGCACACCAACTTTCCTCCTAAAATTCAAGGTACTAATACATTGTTTTGCTACAGATTTTTGTTCCCACTTCGACCATTCATAGCTCCCTCTTACAATGCCATTCCTAGCACCTCTAATGCATTACAACTACATTAACTACCTCTCTCAATTTACCCTCTAACTATCTCCATCAAAATCTGTTACAAACACATATTATTCACCTAATTCCTAGTTCTTAAGTTCTCTAGTTTCTAGGTGAATTTTGACATAGTCTCCCCTATATTTTTACATTCTCACCACATTGTTTTACTCACATTTTATTAACCAAATCACCTGTTTCCAAGGGCACCAATATACATAGCTCACATAACCAAATACCAAACATAAAGCACTCTTAGAAATTCCTGCACTCAACATTTAATTCTCAACTATGTTTGTGACAGTTTTTACTTGTTTTCAAAGCTTCAATACAATTCAATTCTCCTTCCACATTACATTCTTGTTCATTACCATTTTACAGTACAAATTTTACTCTTTTAAAAACTGTTACACTAGCACATACAAGACTACACAAAGGTAAGCACAATTTACCTTGTTTCTCCTCTAGTTTTCTTTCTTTCCTTCCTTCTTCTTCCTTCTTTCTTCTTTTCTTTCTTCTCTTCCCACCGGTTTTGTCAAACCAAATCCTCCAACACTACAACCCATTCACATATACATTTCAATACACCATTTTAATACACTAAAACTATCCTTAACCATTCTTCAAGTTTTAATGTAGGTTTTAGGGTTTAGAAATTTCATTACCTTGCAAGGGTGTAAGTGGTGTTTGGAGTGGCTCAAGAACAAGATTCCAACTCCACCAACAATGCCAAAATCGGCTAGAGTACAAGGAACAACAAGAGTTTAGTTTCCAAATTTCGTTTTGCCCACAAGGGCTAGAAAAAGATGGAGTTTTGAGAATATTTTTACCTCAAAATGACAAGGAGAAGAATGTGGTTCTAGTGGTAGTCTTGAAGCTCCAAATGCTCCATACCCATGAAAACGAAAATGCTCCTTTTCAGATTTTGAAAAGAGAGAAATGTTCCTCTTGATGAGAGGATTCCAATGGTACAAGTTTTGTAATTTTTGGAGGAGATTTGAGGTAGTAACAAGAGGAGAGAAGTGGTGTTTTGTGTGGGTTTGTTCATTCCTCCATGGCTGTCGCTGGGAAGAAGGAGAAGGAAGAAATGAGAGAGTGAGGGAGATGGGTTACGTGAGTGAAGAGAATGAAATGGAGAGAGAGTGAGTGAGTGGGGTAATAAAGTAGTAATGTGAGTTACTTTATTATTTTGTTGTTTTCTAAATGAGTAAGTGAGTGTGTGAGAGAGTGTGAGAGGCCTTAAAAATCGGACCCTGAAATACCCCAAACCTTGATATGTGGTTTAAATATCAAATTATGGTATGTAAAGGCTAAAAAGTGTCTTAGTAACATCAGTGGACAATTTAAAATATAGTAAAGTGCAATAAAGCATTAAGACACGTTTGAGCAAAAACATGCTCTAAGCTAGAGTGAACTTGGTTAGGACCCAAAGAGCCTACCAAGACTTGATAACATTTAATTATGATTTGATAAGGCTAATTAAGTCCTTAGGAAACGTTGGTAGACAATGAAACCAAACAAAACACAAGGTAATACCTTAAAGTCAATATGAGCAAAAATGTGCTCTAAGCTTGGGATAAATGTGTATAAGGCCTAATGGTCATACCTATACCTTATTTATATGTTAATGAACATATTAAATCAATTACTAAAGAAAACCAAGCTTGAAAACAAGTTAAAACACAAAATGTGCTTTAAGGAGTCTTAAAGCACGTTTTTGAAAAATTGTCTTGTAAATGAGTTTTGAATGGCTAAATGTCCATCATTACTCTTTAATTAACATGTGTACTATATAGTATCACATTTGGGTGGCCATATTAGTGGGAAATCAAAATTTCACTTCTATGTGCCTTGTATTTGTGAATAGTAATTTTTACAAGCTAGTATATAACATATGTTATGTTAAGTAATTAAATTGACAAACAAAGACTAAAATACCCTTGTTATATTAAAGGGGGCCGTTTTTGTAGTGAGGAGTCACCAAGTATGTTAACTTGTTAAGTAAATAAATGTGACTCATAGTTACTATTTGCTTTAAGACTTAAATATCTTCAAAAAGTAAGTTCTATCTTCATTCTCCCTTCCTTTCCTTCATTTCCCACGGTTCCAAACACCACCACCAACCTCTCTTCTTCATTCTCTCTCTGGTAATACCACTACCTCCATTAGAACTCACTTTGAACTCTTGTCAAATCTTGCTCTCTTGTCCAAATCAAAAACAAACACCACCATTCTCTTAGTTAAGCCAAGCTCTACAATCTTGTCTCTTCAAAACTTCAAAACCTCCATTTTGGTGCCATGGAGATTCACCATTGAAGGAGCTTGAGCCCATCTTTTCACATATTCTTGTTCTCCTTTGCTTCAAGGTAAGGAAACTCAAAGAAAAATCAAGTTTCCTTCATGTTTGTGTTGTCCGAAAATCCACCTCACCATGGTGTATTTATCTTGCTTGTTTTAGCTTCATTTGAATCTTCCAAGGGCTAGGAGGAGTCCTCTCTTGATACTTATTCAAGTTCTCTTCCAATTCCAAGGTAAAACAATTACCTTAATGTGTTAAGACAATATGTGTAACTAGGGTTTACAATGAGGAGAAGCATAATGCTTGAATACTCATTCTATTGTTTGTATAATGTTCAATAGTTGAAAAGGGACCAAATGCCCTACCGGTTTCACAAGGAACAAGAAAGAAATTTGTGAGGAAAAGAGGTAAACAAACTATCTCAATGTAGTTTAAATGCCTTAGGAAAATGAGCTTGATTTGCTTGATAAAATACCTAAGGAGCCAATGGTGAGTGACCTAGTAAAATGTTCTCAAGGAGACTAGTAAAAGAACATATGTTTTGGTGTATGTATTTGCAGGTCAAAGGCATTATTTATGTGGGAAATTCAGTGTTTAAGGTTATGCAATTTAAGGGCCTAAGAGCCATGTTATTTAAGGGCCTAAGTGCCAAGCAATTTAAGTTATGCACTATATTGTGATGTAGTGCTTAATGTGTGAAGTTTGTGTATAAAAATGTGTTTGATGGATTTTAGGTGTTTTGAATGAAATAAGGTAAAAAAACCTAAGTGTTTGGATGTGGGTATATACTAGAGAAGCTATGGCCAAATTTGGGAAGATGTGTAAGAAGTTCTAAGTGTTTTAAGTGGTTTTGGTGAACTAGGAAGTGTTAAAGGTGATTGAATGTTTACTTGAGAAGAAAACATGTATTAAGGTGATTTAGAGTGATGCAAGGATTTAGGTGTTGTCTTTGAAGTTCTAGGAATTCAATGTGTGTTTAGTGGATGTGTGTAAGTCTTGGAGGAGTTTGTTTAAGGTTTAGGTAATGTTGATATTCAAGGAATAAGTGATGTTTGGTAAGATGTAAAAAGGAGATTTAGTTAGTAAGAAAATAATGCTTAAGAGATGATGTTAAGATGAGGAGAAAGTGTTTTGGGATAGTAGTTATAATAGGTGAGAAACACCATTTAGGGACCTAGTACAAATGTTGAAAGTGTTAAGGAATTTTTACAAGGAGATAAGTAAAAGTTTAAAGAATTAGAAAATGAGTTTCATGGATGTTGTATGTGGATGTAAGGTTACCAAATGTTGTTAGGAAGCATTAAGAGGCCTTAGGAGAAGTTTGGTGAAGAATTGGCAAATTTGGGTAAGTTTAGAAGGCGACCGACCCAGGGGCCGACCCAGTTTTTGGGTCGGTCGAGCCTCTGTTAAATGTTAGGAATGTGTTCGGTAATGGTCCGACCCAAAAGGGTGGGTCGGACATGGGTCGGTCGGTCAAGTTTCAAAGGAAGGAAAATGTTCGCACATGGACCGACCCAGAATGGTGGGTCGGACGTGGGTCGGACGGGCACGATTATAAGGAAGTAAAAGGGTTCTGTAATGGACCGACCCAGCTGTGGGTCGGTCGGTGGGTCGGTCGGACCAGAAACATGGTTTAAGGTTATGAAATGATATGTGATGATGAGGATTGGTAGGTAATGATGTTATAATGATGTTAAGGACATGTTAGGTGAGTTTTAATGACACCTAAGTGGGTTAAAAGTTGTATTTAAATGTGAGAGTAAAACAAGTTAAAAATGTTAAGTTATGTACCTAAGTTAACGGGGAAAAATTAAGCATTGACATTAAATGATCAAGCAAACCCCGATGTTAATGAAAACACATGTGATGTCAACAGTTGTTCGAGAATTGCTCGAGGAACATAAGTGGACGTGGTAAAGTGGACTCCGGTGACAGGTATGGTTTTCTTGCAACCTGCGTCCTACCGGATTACACCGGCTTGTATGCCAATGTGTTTTTATGTATGTTTGCCACGTTGTAAGATTAAACATGTAATGAGTTTACAGTAATTCATTTATGTGGCGTGTTCAACTCCGATACCATTTAACCTCGGCAGTGTAACCTTAGTTAACTGAGTCTAGGATCACTTGAGAGTTCGGTATTCGGAGTAAACGACCCGTACCATGGGACGTACTAACCACGGCTATGCGTGTGTTAATTGTGTGATATGTGTATGTGAATGTAGGGATCTCCCTTGTATATTTAACCCAGTTGTAATACTGTATGTGTTGTTATGTGACAGGCTCCATAGTGGGGTTCTAAGTATTGTCTAAAGTAAGTATGTACTAACAGTAGTGAGGAATCCGGTTTGGCCGGTCGCGCGTTGTTTGGGAGAGGGTATCCTTCCTAGCCTTACCCTTCTCTTTGTTATGGTTGTTTCCCTCACGGGTTATGATCTCCCATTAGCTTACTCCAAAGCTTGGCTATTCTGACTTATGATCGGTTTAGGGGGAACATGTGTTTGTGTGGTGTGTTCGGGCCTCCAAACCCGAACCGCCTTAACTTAAGTTACTCGTCCAACTATTAGGACGGTAATGAGTGTTGTTGTTATTGTATAACGAGCTTATCATGAGACTGGCAACAATCTCTAGGCTCACCAGTGTGTAAATAATGTTCGGGTTGGTTCCTAAGAGAACCACTCCCGTTATGTTATGTGTTTTGTTGTGATGCAATATTTATTGCGGTGTTATGTTGAGCACGTGGAAACGTGCAAAGTGTTGTTAAGTGTTGTTATGTAGTGTATGTTATATGTTGTAAATGTGGACGGTGTGGATCATGGATATGATTCCCAGTTTGTGATAAGAGGCGTTAAAGGATAACCCGATTTAAGGGTATGTGTCGTCTATTAAGGAAGTAGCTCCATTAGAGGAGGAACACTCTAGGGATAATGAATACCAAGAGTGACTTATTAAGTAAGGATATATCATCCGTTGTTGAGCCCATTGAGGCGAAATGTTATGTGATGTGTGTTTACTGTTACATGCATGATTTAAATATAATCAACCGCATGTTAAGACGACAATTAGTTGTGCGTGGCCCGGTAGCATGTGGGCTGCGGGATTACCATACCAGCAAAGGTGCTGAGCCCCTTGGGGCCACCCCTTTCTCTTCTTTTCCTATTTCAGGTACGAAGTGCTGGAAGCCGTTCGAGAGTAGGACGGGTAGTCATTGTACATGGGTAAACATTTAAGTGTATGTATACAGTAGGAGTAGTAAGACCGAAATTGTTGTCGGCAACAGTTTATAAATACTCGGTATAGTTGATAAGGTGTATGTTGTTGTTGTTGTTAATGGAAAGGGATACTAATGTATAGTTGCTCGGGAATTTAGCCCATCAGACCGGTACATTGTGTATGTATTAGCCTTGTTAGCCACGTGGGTGGCTAACGGCGTGTAACACCAACAAGTTTAGTAATGTGATGAGGTTGTTCTTCCGCTGCAGTTTGTTGTAAGTATGTTAATGTTGAATGGGGTGTTACAGACCCCCACTACACACACACAGATTTCATATTTTTATTTTCAAAAGTGGACACATAAGTTTGCGTTATTTATGTTTCTACCCCACAACTTCCTGTTTTTGATAGTTTTTACTAACCGGAACCCGTTTTCCGGAATTTTCTCGTTTAATTAATTTTTATTGGTTATCAAGCTTCCACAAATGCTTAATAATTATTATTTGATGATTCATAATTTTTACGGGTCCGTTTGACCACTTAAAGTCACGTTTTCGGGTTTTCTCGAAAAACGTGCGCTAAAGCTCTATTAGCGTTTTAATACATTATTTGGATCCGTTTTCTTCGGGGGTTGTTCCCACGTATTATTTATGTCTTATTAAATCTTTAGAATCCATATAATACGCTATCCGGGGTCTCATACCTCCTATGGTTATTTAACGCTTATTTAGCATTTTTCGCTTTTTAAGCGTTTCTTTATTTCTTTTGGATTTATTTTTCCTCACCAATACTACTTAAGCATTATTAGGTTCTTAAATAAGGATTAGAATAATCTTAATCACTATATTTAAGTTTGGGGTATTTCAATATACCCCCCTTAAGAACTTTGTCCTCAAAGTTGCTCAAGGTTATAGGATTACGATACTTGCTCATTCATACTTGTCTATGCCAAAAGTCATACATTCTTCCTCCTTACAATTCCTAAGTTCATTACTCAAAGTCTCTACATTCCATACCATACAAATGTACCCTCATTACTCCAATCCACATTACATCCAACCATCCGGTTCCACATTACCAAATTTATACATTCATACGGTGCAATGCTATCCCCAAAGCAATACAATACACCTTACAATCCCGTAGGCACTCAGGTCATTTAGACACAGGACTCCTCTGTGTCCCGCTGCCCTTGGAATAATACAACATGATACCTACTGCCATTCTCCGGTATAAGCTTCCAACAGTTACTCACTCTCCAATCTAAGGAAGATTCTCTTACAACTACTAATTGGAACTTTTCTAAAGCACACAACTCCAAATTCCAATTTGTATTCATTAATTCTATCCTATGTGTGATTCTTATGACCACTTGAGGGGAGCTTCAAGAATCATTCGACCCTGATGTGATCAGCATCAGTGTTGAACTATCTTTCCACCCCAATTTGTGTTCAGTTTCCCTCGATCTGATCAGGATCAAGTTCGACCTCCCACATCAGTTTCAAACAATCAAATAATGCAATTATTTTCATGTTTATGTTTTTATTCTTCCTAGTCATTCATACATCTCCAAAGGATGGAATTCAGTCCATCTATCATCCTCATTATACTTCCAAATTCTTTTCTTCGAGATTCAATGCCTAAGTGCTCATTTCATCAACCTTCCCTACTTCCATCCATTACTCTCCATCGTTCCTAATATTCTTACTAGGGATTACCATACTTGTAGAATTTAGTTGTTCTCAATTTACTTCCAATAATTTACCTAGGTATACACTACCCCTAGACTTCATACATCTACTACTCTCATTCATTTGGTACTACTTCTTCAAAGGCTACAATACTCGTGGAGCTTTGTCCACTACTCATTACTTTTCTTCTACTAATACTCTTACACTGGGGTTACACGATGTGTATTTTCATCCTATGGTATTTGCATGTCTAATGCCTAGTTACCATAATTACAATATGAATGAGTACTTATGTTTATTTAACATAGTATCAATCATCAATTTGATTCTCATTTGTGCTATGCACATTATAGTTTATGTGTTTTATTCATGAAACTTACATTAAGCGGTTTTCGCTCTACCCCCCTTAAAAGGGATTACGCCCACGTAATCTACCATATGTTATTATTACTAAACATTGGTTTAGTCAATTGGGCAATCTGAAGCGTTTTAGCTTCTTTACGGTTTGTTACATAATATACCCTTGTCAAAGGGTCCTAATCATAACAATGGTTTAGTCTTTACACCAAGGATTCCTATATGAGTTTATTTAACTCGTAATTAATTCGGTTCCAGCCTATTAGGCTTCAAGGCATTAATAGCCATTACTATACTTACTAGGTATATTATCTCCTAGCTAGGGCCCACTATCTTCTGCTGCGCGACCCTGATAACTTGGGTTATTCACCCTTCTTGTTATCCTTAATGTGCTATACATCACCTTTTTATCCGTCTATTATGGGAATAAGGTTTACCAAACAATTGCGGTATTCTTTTACTGTGTTTGAACTATAATTAGTTTTAGATTGTAACCAGCTCTCTGGTAATCTACTGCACATTCTATTCGTGCTTTCACGATTATTCACTAGGTTCCTCCGACTTATTGTCGGGCGAGGTTAAGTCACTACTTAGTTGTAGTGCTTCCTCTATTGTCACTAGCTTCTGAATTCTACCAGTTTCCCTGGTTCAGTACAAGTGTCTTTACTTGTATGACCTTGCATTTTCTATGCGTCAGTCCTAGTGACTTTCTTCAGTCTTCTTTCACCTTTTATTCCCAATGGAATCCACATCTTGTGATTGTTAGTGGGTTTACACTCTTCGTGCTTCTTTGGCCTTAGGCCGCACGGTTTGTTGCTAAGCTTGCTTAACTGGCTTATGCCATGTTCGTTGGTGAAAAGAAGGGTCTACTACGATTTACATTTTCCATATCCCTAGCCATCCCATTAGATCATTAGCTGCACAAGTGCAATACCAAAACACTCAGTCATACAGAGTGCAGAGGCATAAACGCTTGACAGTAAGTCACTTATGTGATAGGAAAGAATATTTCTGCCTGTCATCTTACTACTTCGTATCATTGTCCAACTACTTACTCATAGCGGTCGCTTGTTGCGCACCTTATTCTTACCCATTATACAACATTGTTTTTACTGTTTCTGTTACTGTGGTAGTTCCTCTTCACTTATTGCCATTGTCATTGGCACCATTTCCTTATGGTGTAATACACTAGGAGGTTCCTAGTTCATATGTATGGTGATTGTCGTACCATACCGCAATGGTATCATCTTCCCCATGCGGAGATGTTTCATTCCAATCTAGGTTTCATGTGTAGGTTAGTTTACCTCACATTATTTCCATCATTTATGATACAATTTACCAAGTGTCTTGGTTGACCAAGGATAAAGTAATTTATCGGGTTACAAGTTCTCTTGAGCGTGGGTCATTCGTGGCGTTCAATGGGTATTCACATTGGTTGTTCCTGACAATTATTGTCTTTCCAGTGCTGAGCATTGGTTATAGGCTCTAGCTGTGCAATTTTATTTTGGTATGTACATCACCGGGACATCCCAAGAAACTTCAAGGGTTTTCTGGTCCCGTTCTCCAATTGAAGGGTATTTCATCACTGGTAAGTGAGGGTTCTTGTTGAGGGGTTTGTTTACCATGTTGGTGTTTATACAATGGTTCATCACATGCTCGGGTGCATATGGAGTATGCTTTACTGCTTAAGTCATAATGGTTTGGAAATCTCATTTCCTTATCCCATCGTCCCTTGGCAATATCTATTGCGTTGGCTTTATTGTTATAGTAGATGGGAGCCTTTACTAAGGGTTCACATCTCCACCACATCGGTGGTCTTTGGCTAACGAGGGGTACCTTCCCTTGGGTTTCTCGTAGTGTCCAAGTGGGGACTAGGCCAATGTTGGCATTATCGCGATTCTTATGCCTCTGTGTACCATTGCTACAGAAGGCATGAAGGTAATTAAAAGCTTGTCAACTGTATACTAGACTGATGCTCTAGTGACAGTGACACTAAGTTGGCCATTACTACAAGCCACTCAGGATGTTGGATTTGAATTGATGGTCCAGTTGTTGATTTCTTTGTCGTATGAGACAATATCCCTTGCAAGTCTTGTTATCAAATGGTGTGGGTTATGCAACCGTTAAGGTTTACATAACATAGTTGGTTGATGGCTTTTAAGCCTTATTGCTGCAAGCTAAGCTCCTTGCAAGCTGCTTATACATGCTTCCATGCCATGTATACCCCATAGGTTGGAGGTATTACTAGGCTCCATGGTAAGTCGTGACATCACGCTTCCGTTCATAGGAGACCCTTTAGGCAATCTGGTGTTAATTCGGGCCTTCTGGTAATTTGGGGTATTTCCTGTTAAGTGAAAACCCTTCGGTGTCCTAACCGAATGTTCCTTCTAGCTCATGTGCTCTTATCATGACGCTTGTTCAACTGCTGTTATCTCAGACACCCTTCAAGGATTGCTCCTGAGTGCTGTTAGTTGTGCCGTTACATCCGGCTAATGTTTACGATATGTTGTGTCTACTATACCGCCTTGTGGTATTGTATTTGAGTTAATCCCTTTTTGAGTTATAATGTCTCCCGCTCTTGGGTAGACTGTTTATACTTCCTCCTAGTGTTCTAGGCTAGGTTTAACATCCTCTTTAATGATGGATTATGCTCCGTGGTAATCTCATAGTTGCTCTTGGGAACTCTGTCCCGTCTGTTGAGCATTGTTGTGTTCACATTAGGCCTTTGCCTTACTGTGTTCAGGCTGGGTATCCTTTCCAGCTGTCAAGTGATTGCTTGAATTATTTGAGACATATCCCATGTCTATACTTACTAGTAAGTGCTCTTTGCACCTTCTAGTTCTTATTCCTTATCTTCAGATGGATTCTCTGAGTTCCTTTATACTTGATCATCTGAGTTGTCCAGCTGTTCTGGTTTGAACTTACTTATGGTCCGTAGAATGGAGTTGACTACTTCCCGTGTTTCGTACACTACATGTATACATACGTGGGGTACCTTATTGATACGTTACCACTTACCCGACTATTTGTCAGGCCCACAAGCTCCTTCGGAGTGCGGTCGTCCCACATCCCGTAATTGGGTACACTCGTAGTGTTCGTCACACGCCTAGGTGAAGTATTCTATTGTCAACTCCTCTTGTATCATGGTATGATACTCATCGTAATTCTGCTGGTTTGGTTTTAAAATCCAAGGTTTAAAATAAGGTTTGTGGTTTTGAAAGGAAAATTTGGTTTTAAAATCATGGTACGGTGTTAAAAGAAATTCTTCATGGCATAGCCATGTTCGAAATCTTGACCAAGTCCAGCTTCCTGCTGACTGGTATACTCTTAATACAATGGTCGGGCCGTTAGGCCTTTCCAGGGTTTCGTTCTTCCAGTTTAGAACGTTTAATCCCATAGTTGCTTCATTGCTGTCACGGTACATTACTATGTACCTGTGGTGTGTTAGAGTTCCTTTACACAATCATGTTCTTACTGCACTTGCCGTGGCAAGTGCGTGGTACTGGTGGTTTTTGGGTAAACCTATACCGGTCACGGTATGGTTCCACTTGTATTTGATAGTCTGGTTGATCCTTCCCTTGATCTTGTTGATCTATGTTTTAGAATGCTCGATCCTTAGGTAGCTTCTTAGCGATCTGGACATGGCTGTCATAGATCTGGGTACTTCTCCAATCCTTGGAGATCCCTAATTATTTGTTCTCTGGTTTCCCTTGCTGCTCGTTCCCACCCATTTTGTGGTTACTGAGCTTTCAGCTTGTTTAGGCACTACTTTTGTAGTCCTGTCGGATTATATCTTGTGAATGTTCCTGTAGCTGTTTGAGCTATGTTGGCCAGGTTCCGCGACTGCTAAGCATGTCGCCCCATGCTGTTGTAAGTTGTAGCCTCCTCGTGGTTGGAGTGCTCATCCTACCGCTATTAAGTGCGGGTATCGTTGTTCAACCGGGATCCATCTCCGGGTCTTCCAATCCTTGGAATCTACCATATGCCGGTTCCTGTTTACTGTGTGATTGCTTCACAACTGCCAGATCGGGTTTCCACGAGTATGAGAGGACTTCCTTCTCTCTGGCGTACTTTCCCAAGTTATACCAAGGGATTTGTGGAGGGCGGGTCTGGTATTGTAGGTATCCGGTACTCACCGGGAGTTCCTAACTAGCATATCTCTAATGCTAACACTCAGCCCTTAGCCCTAAGCTTCTAAATCCAAACTCGGTATTTCCTAAACTCGGTACTTCCAGTCATCAGAGCGATACTTCGCTCTGATACCACTTTTTGTAACACCCCTACCATTAATACAGTGCTTACCGTCCAATCTCCCTACATATCAGATACACGCAGCGGATATTTACTTACATACAATGGGTGATACATTGTCGTTAGTCACCCACGTGACTAACAAGGCTACTACTTCTACATACAGCATCGGTCTGATGGACCGGAATCCCGAGTACTACATATCTACAATACATACTCCATTTACCAAACGAATACTGCAATCCTCATTCAGTACAATACTCCGAGTTCAATACAATATAATCCCCATACCGAGTTTACTAGGTTCCAAATCAAATACAATACTCCTCCCAATTCATACATACTCACTAAGAGTCTATCTACTACCCATTCCTCACAAGCTACTTGCTTTCCAAATATCTGGGTGTGCCACCGGTCTCTTACCTTGACCATATTCTCTTCGAGTACCTGCACACTAAAAACGTTCCCCCGAAGGGGTCAGCTTTCGCTGAACATGATAACCGCATACCCCGCGTACTAGTGAGGGTACGCCGACCACTTGGTCGAATACATGCAGTTCATTTTATTCATACATACATGCATACATGCCTTCATACATAATACTACAACACTTTACTCAAGGAATACATACATACACTTCCATACATACAAAGAGGTTATACAAATCGAACAATACTTACTTACCTTCTTCCGAAATACACATTCACGATACATGCACAATACATACTCATTACATACCCAATCCATACACAATACATATACAATGTCCAATACTTTGTTAGCTTCATTTCTCCACCCGGGTTAATCGGGTGGAGATTACTCTTTTACTCGTTCCATATTACTTACGCATACATACTTATGGATCCATACTTACTTACTCTTACTCTTACTCATGTTAAGTCGTCGGGACCTCCGGCCCGGGGACTACTCCGTCCCACCACTGGGATTTACTTGGTTCACCAATCCAGGATGCTACCCATTTAAGGGGTTTGGGCCGTGGACCAGTTTAAGAACCAGGAATCGGATCCAACCTCTTGTGTCTCCTCATCCTCACGCGTGGCCGAAGCTATATCGGACTTCTACTCATTCCAATTTACTCACTTAAGTTAGGAGTTAGGTAGTTAGGAATTAGTAGAAGTCATTCATTCAACCACACACACAAATACATTATTCATATACACATCCATACAAAATACAATACAGTATACAAGTACACTACAAGGTACAAATACACTTCATCATCATTCATTCCTTTCATGAATTATGCAAACTATTGTTCAAGAGAAATATTCCAAGAACAATGTAAACAAGCACAAGTAAGTGCAATATAGTCCGATTCATGCATTTATCTTATTTAGGTGGTCAAATAAGCACACAAATCGGGGTAACCAGATTAGGATACAGGGCATGAAGAAATCATACCTTTTCTGCAATTTACGTTACCGGTGCCTTCTTGTTTCTTTGGTTCACTCTTGTTCCTTAGTCCTTACTTGTTCCTCGAGTCTTATTCTTGAACCAATGACTACATGCCAAATGGTTCAATTAATACTAAGCATCACAATACATACATAATTACTACTCCCGTACTTGCCCCGTTATTCCGGTATGCTTAATGTTCTTATACTCACAACTTATTTACTTACTTTCATACTTGTTTTCCTCTAGTTTTATGTTTCATTGGTGTCTTACACATTTATTGTTTAAAAAGGAGGAATAACATGGATAGGAGTAAAGTAGATGAAGAGAGGAACGCGTGGGCGCAAACGGATCCAAAATCGGAGTTGAAACGAAGAAGATACAGCATTTCGAAGTTAGCCTCCTGGAACCGTCCGACCCAGAACCGTTCCGTCCGACCCATACACCTCTGGGTCGGACCATTCCAGTAGTTTTTGGTCCCGGGGTCTGTTCCCGTCCGACCCACCGTCCTCCCCAAGCTCTGGGTCGGACGGTTGCAGAATGTGCTACAGACCTTGTTTTCAAAACCGTTTTTCTACACCTTCTGAACTCCAAATTCACCCCAATTTTTTTCTACTTACTCCACAATCTTTCCACATGTTTCCTACATGTTTAAACACTTTAAAACATGCATTAAACCTCTCCAAATTATTGGTTAAACCCTTACTCCAATCCTTGCTCAAATTCACAAACATCAATTCTTACATTTTGCACTTTGCACACTAGTGCACTTCTAACTTTCTCTTGCTAGTTTCCTACCTCCTACCAACTCACTTAATAACCATTCCAAATCCTTTATAACCATTTGCAATAACTATACACAAGTTCTTCATTCATTTCCAAGGTTGGGCACACCAACTTTCCTCCTAAAATTCAAGGTACTAATACATGTTTTGCTACAGATTTTTGTTCCCACTTCGACCATTCATAGCTCCCTCTTACAATGCCATTCCTAGCACCTCTAATGCATTACAACTACATTAACTACCTCTCTCAATTTACCCTCTAACTATCTCCATCAAAATATGTTACAAACACATATTATTCACCTAGTTCCTAGTTCTTAAGTTCTCTAGTTTCTAGGTGAATTTTGACATAGTCTCCCCTATATTTTTACATTCTCACCACATTGTTTTACTCACATTTTATTAACCAAATCACCTGTTTCCAAGGGCACCAATATACATAGCTCACATAACCAAATACCAAACACAAAGCACTCTTAGAAATTCCTGCACTCAACATTTAATTCTCAACTATGTTTGTGACAGTTTTTACTTGTTTTCAAAGCTTCAATACAATTCAATTCTCCTTCCACATTACATTCTTGTTCATTACCATTTTACAGTACAAATTTTACTCTTTTAAAAACTGTTACACTAGCACATACAAGACTACACAAAGGTAAGCACAATTTACCTTGTTTCTCCTCTAGTTTTCTTTCTTTCCTTCCTTCTTCTTCCTTCTTTCTTTCTTTTCTCTTCCCACCGGTTTTGTCAAACCAAATCCTCCAACACTACAACCCATTCACATATACATTTCAATACACCATTTTAATACACTAAAACTATCCTTAACCATTCTTCAAGTTTTAATGTAGGTTTTAGGGTTTAGAAATTTCATTACCTTGCAAGGGTGTAAGTGGTGTTTGGAGTGGCTCAAGAACAAGATTCCAACTCCACCAACAATGCCAAAATCGGCTAGAGTACAAGGAACAACAAGAGTTTAGTTTCCAAATTTCGTTTTGCCCACAAGGGCTAGAAAAAGATGGAGTTTTGAGAATATTTTTACCTCAAAATGACAAGGAGAAGAAGGTGGTTCTAGTGGTAGTCTTGAAGCTCCAAATGCTCCATACCCATGAAAACGAAAATGCTCCTTTTCAGATTTTGAAAAGAGAGAAATGTTCCTCTTGATGAGAGGATTCCAATGGTACAAGTTTTGTAATTTTTGGAGGAGATTTGAGGTAGTAACAAGAGGAGAGAAGTGGTGTTTTGTGTGGGTTTGTTCATTCCTCCATGGCTGTCGCTGGGAAGAAGGAGAAGGAAGAAATGAGAGAGTGAGGGAGATGGGTTACGTGAGTGAAGAGAATGAAATGGAGAGAGAGTGAGTGAGTGGGGTAATAAAGTAGTAATGTGAGTTACTTTATTATTTTGTTGTTTTCTAAATGAGTAAGTGAGTGTGTGAGAGAGTGAGAGAGTGTGAGAGGCCTTAAAAATCGGACCCCCACTGCACACACACAGATTTCACATTTTTATTTTCAAAAGTGGACACATAAGTTTGCGTTATTTATGTTTCTACCCCACAACTTCCTGTTTTTGACAGTTTTTACTAACCGGACCCGTTTTCTGGAATTTTCTCGTTTAATTAATTTTTATTGGTTATCAAGCTTCCATAAATGCTTAATAATTATTATTTGATGATTCATAATTTTTACGGGTCCGTTTGACCACTTAAAGTCACGTTTTCGGGTTTTCTCGAAAAACGTGCGCTAAAGCTCTATTAGCGTTTTAATACATTATTTGGATCCGTTTTCTTCGGGGGTTGTTCCCACGTATTATTTAAGTCTTATTAAACCTTTAGAATCCATATAATACGCTATCCGGGGTCTCATACCTCCTATGGTTATTTAACGGTTATTTAACGCTTATTTAGCATTTTTCGCTTTTTAAGCGTTTCTTTATTTCTTTTGGATTTATTTTTCCTCACCAATACTACTTAAGCATTATTAGGTTCTTAAATAAGGATTAGAATAATCTTAATCACTATATTTAAGTTTGGGGTATTTCACCGTGAGTATATACTATATTTTGAGACATTTAATTTGTAATTTATTTTGCAAGTTCAAAGTTGTAATAAGGCCATGTCATTAGGCCATTTTAATTTAAGTTTATAAACTTATTTAGTTAAATTTATGCTTATATAATTAAATTTGGGGCCAAATCGTAATTACTGGAAAATATAAAGCCGTGGGCTTAATTTAGAGGAATTTAGGGTTTTTAAATGAATTTAATAAAAAATATAACATTTTATAAAGTTTTGTGTCAAAATTGTAAAAATAGAAAAGTATGGGGTAAGATTGGTAATTACCGAAAGTTTGGGTCCCATTTGGTATTAGGAGTCAAAGTGGACTATATAGGAGACTTTGACCAAGTTTGGAGAAATTAAGAAAATAAAATACAACCTTATATTAAGATAAGTATTAATTTGTAAAAGATTTATAAGAGATGGGGCTATATTGTGATTTCCGAAAACTTGGGGTACTAAATGGAATTTAGAATAGTCCTTAAGTTATTAGGAACTTTTAGAAGTTTATTTGGTTAAATTTGGAGTTTATATGAATTATATAAGTATAATATATGGCATTTTATAACATTGTTACAAATGGGTAACATATGTGTAGAAACCGAGATTTAGAGGAAGTAGAAGGTTAGGAATAATATTTATAACCTTTTGGTATAGTTTGGTAATTTTTGGAGTTATAAATAAGGTTTTATAAAGATATATGTATAATATATAGTTTTAATGGAATTAGAAAACTATGTATTATAAAGCGGGAAGATTTGGTAAATATACAAAGTTTAGTGGTGGAGATTTAATTAAAACAGTCCTAGGGGCTGTTCAAAAATTATAGCCTTTAAAAACTATAGGTTATAATTATTTAAGGTTTAAGGATTATAATAAGGTATATATAAGTGTAACAATGAAATATAATTTGGGATTGATTTGTGATTTATAGAAGTTTAGGGGTTTATAGTGGGAACCGAGAATATAAAGGGCTATTTGGAAATATATAACAATTTACAACTATATGTTATAATTGTTTTAATGACTTAAAGGTCATAATATATGTTATAATATAACATTATATTAATTATGTGGTGGCTTTTGTAAATATTTAAGAACATAGGTGCTACTCGCAAATATGAACATTTTTAAATGGAAAGATATAATATGGTTTAATAACCATGTATTATCATAATTAAAATGATATACGGTAAAGAGAAGGAATTACAAAATTAGATATGGAAGTTCTAATGTTAGGAGTGTACATGGAATGATAAGGAATATATAATCCAAAGTATTTTACACATGAATTATACCACATTTAACTTGGAAAAACAAACCTTAGAAAAATAAACACTAAAGTGAAATGTATAATAAATGATGAAGGATTATACATGTAATATAGAAACAAGCTATATGATATACAAGGGTATACTCAGTTACATGCGATAACAAGTTCAACACTAAGTATATTAATGTACAAGACAAGGCTACGCATGTAATATAACGTTTTTCCAAATCTCGAGCTAAGCCGCAAACCCGACAAGCGTTGACAGTTTATAACGGGGGAATTAACCGGGAAGTATTAACGACGGTACGGGGTACCGTAGAGTTATGCTGTTTATACGGGATCCTAATTAGTAGTGTTGTGTATTGTTAGACTGATAGAGACGACACGAGAAGCATCGGATCTAGCTGATTCATACTCCACCGTAATACTTTCAGGGTGAACGGTATGTTATTTATGTGGCTTGATTGTCTCTGAGGATTTCCTCAGTTCAGACATTGTGTGAAAATCTGTGATAAGATTGAATGTCTGTTTGTGTGAATTAATATGCTTGAGTTGTGTATTAATGCTGCTTTATTTTTACTGTTGTACGATAACAGTATCGTTCGTATATATGAACATATTATAAAACGAACTAGCGGTAATGATGCTATCTTATATGTGTAACATAAGGAACGTAAGTAAGACGTTGTAGCATCACGATAATAAGATATATATATATATATATATATATTACCTGAGACTTATATACGGAGCATTGGCCTCTTTAACGCCGCTCTCGTATCTAACACTGGATCCCGGGTCGACATACTCAGGATTGGACTAACGACCTTAGTCTGTTGTGTTAGGAAAAATAATAAAACGATGCAATGGTATAGATAAGTTTATCAAAAGATGTGGCTCTTGCTGTGAACTGTGATCCATTAACGATACTAGGATATCGCGTGGTAACCGTAAGTATCAGGATAAATTTTCAACGAACTACAAATTGTTCGTAGGTCGGAGACTCTACCGCTGGAGTGGCTAATGCCGTGGGTGACCCGCCATAAGAGATGGGTAACTTAGAGACACGTCGTTCTAACGAGGCGTTGTCATTAGATATGACTGAACAATTACGAACGACTATATTAATTCGTACATTAGGCGAACATTATTTGGGCTTGCATGCCAATGAAGAGAGTTTATACTCGTTTATAATTCTCGTTGTTTCGCCTTGTTGTTCATTGGTTGTGCTTTGTGGTTATGTGTGGTATGTTGGTGGATTTGTTTGAACGAGCCATCGTGCTCATATTGTGTGTTGTGGACTGGTTGTGTCAAGTCGCTGTACTCATGTGTGGATTATGGTGGATTGTTTGGTCGGGTGAGTCGCCGAACTCAATTATGAACTATTAAGTGTGTGTTGGAATGGAGTCTCTGTACTCATATAAGCGTTGTAACGCTTTCAGTGGTTTGTCACGATGCGATGTGTGAAGCCGGGGGCTTGTTTGTTAATTGAGTTTACTGCAATATATATTGTTGCTTGCAGTTTTATATTAAACTACTTGCATGAAAATGAATGGCATGCTCTCGACCAAATAACTGAGGGTCTGAGGGGGCATGACAGTCATGTAGTAACATACTCAGCAGGGGCTGATTCCATACCACAAACAACCATTTTTACAGGTATGCAGCTTTCGGTGTCGGCAAAGAGAGGGACGCGCTGGGTAGTTTAATTACAGTTGTTTAAATATGCGTTGTTGCATTTTGATACGAACTTAGAAACATGTATAGGATTGGGATACTTAGAATGCTCACTGTGAATGTATTTTATATTGGTTTGGGAAGGTTAGATCTATCTCTTGTTGTCACTGTGGGAAATTGTTTCGTATTTAAGAATATATCAGTAAGCACGTTATTACTCGCATGGGCGAGTGAGAACGGTGACACCAGTACTCCATTTGTTGAGATTACCGCAACGATTATAATATTAAGTAAGATGATTAGGAGCCGATTAGAGTAGGGGTGTTACAAAAGTGGTATCAGAGCGGAGTATCGCTCTGATGACAAGAGATAGTAGGATTTGTACAGTGAGCATAGGTTATGGGAATACGGGAAACGTTGTGAGGATACGTGACCTTGCGGGGTGATGCAATGCTTAAGGCTTGCACACCATAGCCGTAGGGGCACTTCAATATTAAATGACCGAGACTACGTTATTAGACCGAGTAAAAGTCTAACCCGTCCTCTTGACTTAGGTCAGGGAGAGGTCTGGGTAACAGTACTAAAGAAGAACATGGAGCAGCGGAAGGTGGTGAAGGTCCAGCAACCCCAAGTAACGCGAAGACTATTTGAAACACTCGCACTTGATGGGAGAGCATCCCGGGAAATTTGCAATGGTACCCCACCCGCCGCAGCCCGTACCTCGAGTACTATCTAGTGAGACAATGAAATGAGAAACACCACGGAGATAACTCTCCTGATCGGGAAGATCCGATGTGGATGCTATGAGAACTACGTTAAATGTAGAGAATAAGACTTAGTGTTTTGGTGTAATGTTTAGGACCGGAGGTCCTGGTAATGACGTAATGTCTACCATACGAGTATGAGATAAACAGTAAACAGAGGTTGTGGAGATAATTCCTGTAGGACTAATGGGGCTAGCTTGCTATAAGCAAGGCAACCCTGTCTTACATCCAGGAAAGCACTGATTAGTGCGCTTGAGGGAAAGAAAGTGGAAATGACGAGTAATGGTTAGTTATGATATATGTAACGGATGGAATGGATGACCTTATAGAAGTCTCACCCGAAGCAAGTAACTCTATCCATGCAATGCTGAAGGTTCAAAATGGCCTGATGTGTATGAGGAGAGATTATGAGAGCTGTAGAAACAAGAACTCGCTAAGTTGCTATCATACAACGCCTCGAGAGGAGAGTAGGACCCTACTAACATGGTAAACTTATGGGAACGAGTGCGGGAGTGAGATTGTATTAGTTTGAATAAGAACTTTTGACTGGCACAGGAACCCGATTAGGAAATAGCACTGCACTGACACACCGTACCGGTGGCTCAGTCTGCATGGTGCACTTGCCACTGCAAGTGCCACACTAACCAAAGCATTAAATTTCAACCTACTGATAAGTGTGAAATATATATATATACTTTTATGGTTAATTTGACTTAATATTTGTAATGAATTGGCTTATATTTCACTCTTATCTTATGTTTTTCTAATATTTATTATTTAGATGAGAACTGATATATTTTATTTGTTAAATGCAGGAAAAAGTCTCAAATTTACATTTTTCATATCTTAAGGACTACAACACAACAAACGGACATATATACATATTTATATACATGTATATAAATATGTTGCACGTTATCCACATCATGTTGCAAAGAAATTCACGCTGATGGATTGCAAACAACCAAAAAAAATGAGCACGACTGCTACATTTTGGGATGAGAGGCCGGCTCACACATGGGCTGCATCGAATTGGATTTGGACAATAATAAAAAAAAGGGGTTTGGATTTTGTTACTTTTTGAGGTAAAGATAAAAATAGTATTTAATTTTATCTTTACAGTGAAGATAAAAGATTCGAGCAGTATATATACACGCGAGACTCGTCATTCACCGGGCCATCAATTCTGGAGTTTATATCCACATCCATTCACGGCCATATCCACGACTCCAGCCATCCAATTCTCGCAGACCGCTCTAGCCATCTCACCGGTATACATTCGATTGCTGTTCACCCCTCATCACCGTTCCACACCAATCATCCACGACACCATCAATTCGCCACCATCCATACTGATCGTCGTATTCACCTCCACCACTTTCATTCTCCACCACATACATCAACCATCGCACACCAGATTGAGAGGGGGCGCGGGTTTGCCACACGAGGGACCAGTCAGAACCGACAAACGTAGAAACCGGGCGAACCGAAACAACCGATAGGCATCAGTAAACTGGAGTGAAATTCTGGAACTCATTCTTGTTAATTCTTGTTATTTGTTACAAGTTATTTTTTGTTCTTTTTAGTTGTTGTTTTTATTTGTTAAAACCATGAGTGAGTAGTTTTATTTAGCTTCCCGGGTTAGGGAAGCGAGTCTTTTTTCATAGAATTCTTGTTATATAAATTTGTCGCTATAATTATAATTTTGCAATAGTTTGATTCCTGTTATTAATGCGCTTGGATTTTCTGGCCAATTATCTAAGTGATTTTTATAGAACTTATATCAAAATGCGGTGCTGAGATTGAGTTCTAGACATAGGAAATCAAACCGGATTAACGACTAGAAGCATGGCTTGCCTATAGGTTAATCTATCTCTAATAGGAATTGTGATTATTGCAATTAACTTGAATTTAACTTGGGCATGGTTTGCGGCTTGTTATTTCAGTTAGTTAGGGTTCGTTGTACAAGGACCGGTCAACGAACTATTTATAATTCCTGAGTTTATTGCATAAAATAGTGAAAATTGTTATTAATCGAATTCGACGAAATAGGCGAGTGGAATAACCCGGGGAGCGTTTTTAATACATTTGATTTTTAAACCGGCATTTGCTTTGTTTATTTTTATCGTTTTGTTATCCTGTGTTCGTTATTTGTTTTGAATTAATTGAAAACCTGAAAAAGTGATAATTTCCCGTTTCCTTAGTTTAATTTAGTTTCTCAGTTAAATTAATAATTTGTCATTTAATTGAACGAGGTCCCTGAGTTCGACAACTCACTTAATCACTATACCCGCAAAACGATAGGTACACTGCCTAGGTAGAGATGGTAACATATTTCTGCTAACAAGTTTTTGGCGCCGTTGCCGGGGACCTCTGGCAAGGTTAATTGACATTTTTATTTATTTGATTGAGATATTATTTGAGTTTTTTTTATTCAATATTGTTTGGTCGATATAGTTAATAGTACGTAGATTTTTGAGTTCCCGTTTTTGATTTTCTTTATTTTTTTATTTTATTTTATTTTGCTTTTTTTTCCTTTATTTATACGTTTATGTTATATTTGGTTTTATTTGGAAATTGTGTTACGGTATCTGTTTGTTTTAATTAGGATTAACGGTTTAGAATTCTTTTTCTTTACGTGTGTGCGTTTGAGTTTAGTATTAGGTTTTATTTCCTTTATGTTATTTCCAGTTTTTGTTAATTGATCGTAAGCTTTAGTTTAGCAGATTTTTTTTTCGTTTCGAGTTGAGTTCTGTCTAGTTTAGGATTCAGTTACGTTGAATTATTTTCTTTTCGTTTACTTCTCATTTCTGTTCGTAGCTTAATTAGGATTCAGTTTACTTGTTTTTAATTTCTCCTTCTGAGTGCTAATTTATGTCCATACGTCGAACTCGATCTGCAGGTGGTCCACTAGCTGATTTTGAACCAGAGATAGAGAGATATTTCCACAGCAGACGACAATTACAGTTCACCATGGCAGCCAGACCAACCTTGGGTGAATATCAGCAGCCATCAGTTGAGGGGAGGCCTTCTGCTATCGTCCTTCCCCGAGTGACACAAGCTGAATTAGATGCATGGCAGTTCAAGACGAGCTTCATCACCACGTTGTACCATCAGGGGCAATTCAGCGGGCTCGATTCGGATGACGCTCCACACCACATCTCCGCATTCCTGGACTTTTGCAATACTTTCAACAAGACAGGAAACCTGAATGAGCGCATCCGGTTGCAGTTGTTCCCGTATTCTCTGAAGGATGGGGCAGCTAGGTGGCTACGAAGTCTGCAGCCCAGTAGCATCCATACTTGGGCGGATTTGGTGAACAAGTTCCTGGCAAAGTACTATCCTCCATCAAAGACAAGGGAGAAGATTGCAGTGATTACAAATTTCTGTCAGGAGCCAGGAGAGTCTCTGTATGACTCGTGGGATAGATTCAAGGAGTTACAGATTCTATGCCCACACCATGGTATGAGTAGCGAGGAGTTGGTGCTGTCATTCTTCAAAGGCTTAAATGATTCAAACAAAATGTTGCTGAGTTCCTCATCTGGAGGAAATTTCATGGCGAGAACTGGAGATGAAGCAATGGAGCTTCTGGATACCATGACTGCTAGCACCAGACAGTGGTGCAAGAACAAGGGGAGAGGTGAGCCAAAGAGAGATGCCGGTATGTATAGTCTTCCCCCGCAGGATCATGTATCTGCTCAATTAGCTGCTCTCACTAAGGCTGTAGAAAAGCTAGCCCTGAATCAGACACAACAGCAAACAGTGAAGGCAGCTACTTCTTCGCCGTTCTTGACCCCTTGTTGTGAAAATTGTGGAGGTGCCCATGAGACCTTCAACTGCGAGGGACCTGGTTTAGATGGAAGTCCAGAAGAGGTAAACTCGATAAACAACAGGCCAGGTAACCCTTACTCTAACTCTTTTAATCAGAACAGTTGGAGGAATAATCAGCAGCCTCCTTGGAGAGGTAATGATCAGCAAATGGGTAACCAAGGTTTTAATAATAGACAGTCTTATAGGCAACAGGAACAGTCTCAGAATTCTCAGGGAGGTAGTAGTAAGATTGAAAGTATGCTAGCGGAGATCCTTAAGCAAGGACAGGCTAATAATGCTAGATTTGCTGAAATTGAATCTAAGTTTGCAGAGCAGGTAGCCAGGAATGCTGATCAGGCCGCCATTAATCAGAGCTTAGAGAGACAGATGAGCAAGATTGCAGAGCAGCTAGCACAAAGACCTTCAGGGTCACTCCCTAGTCGGACCGATCCGAACCCAAGAGAGCATCTTAAAGCAGTAACTTTGAGAAGTGGTAAGGAGTTGGTTTCCAGTGTACCTGAAGATGAAGATGAATCTGACACGTCAGGAGAAACTCCTCCTGAAGTTGAAGAAATTGAAATTCCCAAGGAGAAGGAGTCTTCTGAACCTTTAATTGTTAAACCTTCTCAAGTTTCTTATGATCCTCCTATTCCTTTTCCTAACAGGCTGAAGAAAAAGAATTTGGATGAATAATTTGGGAAATTTCTTATTATCTTTAAGAAGTTAACTATTAATATTCCTTTTTCTGATGCTTTATCTCAGATGCCTATTTATGCTAAGTTTATGAAGGATATTTTATCTAATAGGCGTTCTTTGCAGGAAACTGACACAGTGAAGTTGACAGAGAGGGTGTCGACAGTCCTTCTGAAGAAGCTACCACCAAAGTTGGGAGATCCAGGTCTTCCTATCATTCCCTGCACTATCGAGGAGGTAGATTGTGGTAATGGTTTATGTGATTTGGGAGCAAGTATTAATTTGATGCCTCTTACAATTTTTGAGAGATTAGGAGTAGGTCAATGTTCTCCCACTTCAGTGCAATTACAATTAGCTGACCGTTCTATAATTTATCCAAAGGGTAAGGTGGAGGACTTGGTAGTTTCTGTTGGTAAATTTATCTTCCCTGCTGATTTTATTGTTATTGATATGGAGGAGGATAAAGATGTACCATTGATTCTAGGTAGACCATTTATGAGGACTGCTCGTACTCTAATTGATGTGGAGAGGGGTAAGATTATCTTGCGTTTTCATGATGAGCAGGTTGTGTTTGATATGACTAGAAACATGAAACGTCCTGCAGGTGCTCAGTCTTATTTTTCTGTAGATGTTGTTGACTCTTTAGTGCAGGAAACAACCCTTAGCAGAGAAGAGGAGGAGATTCTGGAGAGATGCCTTATGGCATCCTGTGAGGCAGATGATGAGGACCCAGACATCGCCCTCATGGTAGAGGAGCTGAATAAGAGGCGGCCACACTTCCACTCATATCAGCAGAAATTTGAGAAAGTCGAGAGAAGTGCTGACCGACCACGACCATCTATTGAGAAACCTCCTGCAGTGGAGATGAAACCCCTTCCTCCTCATTTGAAATATGTTTTCCTTAAAGAACCATCTGAATTACCTGTTATCATTTCTTCTGATTTGACAATTTTGCAGGAAAAACAACTTCTAGAGGTGCTGCGAAAACATACTAAAGCTATCGGTTGGTCGATAGCAGACATTCAAGGAATCAGCCCTTGGTTGTGCTCACACCGGATCTACATGGAGGATGCTTACCGACCACTTGCTCAGCCTCAGAGACGCCTCAATCCAGTTCTGAAAGAGGTAGTTAAGAAAGAGGTAATCAAATTACTTGATGCAGGGATTATTTATCCTATTTCTGATAGTAAGTGGGTGAGCCCCGTACAGGTAGTACCGAAAAAGGGGGGATTACTGTTGTTCCTAATGATAAGGGTGAGTTAATTTCTCAGCGCACTACTACAGGTTGGCGAGTGTGTATTGACTATAGAAAATTGAATGAATCTACTCGTAAGGACCATTTTCCCCTTCCCTTTATTGATCAAATGCTTGAGAGATTAGCAGGACATGATTACTATTATTTTCTGGATGGTTATTCTGGCTACTTTCAGATTCCCATAGCTCCTGAGGATCAGGATAAGACTACTTTTACTTGTCCTTATGGAACTTATGCTTATAGAAGAATGCCTTTTGGATTATGCAATGCTCCTGCTACTTTTCAGCGATGTATGATGGCTATCTTTTCTGATTATATTGAGAAGTGAATTGAGGTTTTCATGGATGACTTTTCTGTTTTTGGACTAACATTTGAAGCTTGTCTAGAGAACCTTGATCTTGTTTTAGCCAGGTGTGAGGAGACCAACTTGGTGTTGAATTGGGAGAAATGCCATTTCATGGTTCGGGAAGGAATCGTTCTTGGTCACAAGATATCATCAAAAGGTATAGAGGTGGACCATGCAAAAATTGAGGTAATTGAGAAGCTTCCACCTCCTTCTTCTGTTAAAGATGTTCGCAGTTTTCTGGGACATGCTGGTTTTTATAGAAGATTTATTAAAGACTTTTCCAAGAGTACTAAGCCTCTTTGTGATCTACTTGCAAAAGATGTTAAATTCCATTTTTCTGATGACTGTTTAGTAGCTTTTAATATGTTGAAAGAGAAGCTTATTTCTGCACCTATTGTCGTATCTCCTGATTGGACTTTGCCTTTTGAAATCATGTGTGATGCTAGTGATTATGCTGTGGGGGCTGTCTTATGTCAGAAGCTAGATAAAATTTTACGGGTTATTTATTATGCTAGTCGTACTTTGAATGATGCCCAGAAGAATTATGCAACCACAGAGAAGGAATTACTAGCAGTTGTTTTTGCTTTGGATAAGTTTTGATCTTATTTGCTGGGTAGTAAAGTTGTTGTGCATACCGACCATTCTGCGCTTAAGTATTTGTTTGCTAAGGCAGAATCAAAGCCCAGGTTAATTAGATGGATTCTTCTCCTTCAAGAGTTTGACATTGAGATCAGGGATAAGAAGGGAACGCAGAATGTTGTGGCAGATCATCTATCTAGGATGGAGGCGAGTGATGACGGTACTCATATCAATGAGTCTTTTCCTGATGAATCAGCACTTGCAGTTGAAGAGGTTGATGATCCATGGTTCACAGATATTGCGAACTACCTTGTCAAGAAGATTGTTCCAGCCGACTTGACTTACCAGCAAAGGAAGAGGTTCTTTTCTGTTGTTAAGCATTATTTTTGGGATGATCCTTACCTTTTTAAGGTTTGTGCAGATGGAGTCATTAGGAGATGTGTTCAGAAGTCCGAAGTTAGAGACATTCTCCTCCATTGCCACTCTAGAGAAGCTGATGGACATCATGGTGCCACTCGTACAGCAGCGAAGGTACTCGAATCAGGTTTCTTCTGGAACACCCTTCACAAGGATTGTCATACTTTTGTTTCCACATGTGATCGGTGCCAAAGGCAAGGTAACCTCTCTCGTCGTAATGAATTTCCATTGAATAATAATTTAGAAGTTGAGTTATTCGACTTATGGGGTATTGATTTCATGGGTCCTTTCCCAAATTCATTTGGTAACCTTTACATCTTAGTAGCTGTTGATTATGTTTCTAAGTGGGCAGAGGCCCTTGCCTGTTCTACTTATGATGATAAAGTTGTTGTGAAGTTCCTTAAGAAGAATATCTTCACAAGATTCGGTGTCCCTCGAGCTATTATTAGTGATGGTGGCTCCCACTTCTGCAATCGTCAGTTTGATGCTCTTCTGAAGAAATATGGAGTCCGTCACAAGGTGGCTTTACCCTACCACCCTCAGACAAATGGACAGGCCGAGGTGACAAACCGAGAGCTCAAATGGATTTTACAGAAGACAGTGAATTCTTCTCGAAAGGACTGGTCACTCAAGCTGGATGACGCACTCTGGGCTTACCGTACCGCCTTCAAGACACCCATTGGCATGTCCCCGTACAAGCTGATTTTTGGAAAACCATGCCACTTACCCGTGGAGTTAGAATACAAATCATATTGGGCATTGAAGGCGCTGAACTTTGATTTGCAGAAAGCCGGTGAGAAGCGTAAGTTTCAGCTGACGGAGTTAGAGGAGCTTAGAGATGAATCATATGAGAATGCCGTCATCTACAAGGAGAGGACCAAGCGCTGGCATGACAAGATGATTGCCAAGCGGGACTTCAAGGCGGGAGATCAGGTACTTCTTTTCAATTCCAGACTTAAGCTATTTCCAGGTAAGTTGAAATCTTTTTGGTCAGGGCCTTTTCGAATTATAAGTGTCTCTCCGTTTGGAGCTGTGGAATTAGATAATGGAAAAGGCGGTTCATTCAAAGTTAATGGTTCTCGTATTAAGCCGTTTCTGGGTACTTCGTTAGATAGAGAGGATGTATCTGAGCTCACTCTTAAGGATCCCGTTAAAGCTTAGTTACTTTCTGTCTAGCCAAAGACAGTAAAGAAGGGCGGCTGACTGGGAGGCAACCCAGTGGTATTTTTAGTTTAATTTTTACTTTTCGTGTTATTTATTTTCTAATAAATCCATGTTTTCTGTTTCCTTTATTTTCTAGTAATTTTAGATAGTTTCATCCAGTTTATTCACTCCGAGGTTCTAATGCTCATGCGTTTAATGAGATGCTTTTAGCGTCAATTCTTGTTGTTTTTCTGAGATTGCTTGCAGGTGTGGTGATCATAGACACTCCATAGACTGGACACTTGCTTCACAGCAAGTGTGAGGAAGATTCCTACCCGGTAAAGAACTTAAGTGTGAAGATTTCTACCCGGTGAAGGACCTAAGTGTGAGGAAGGTGCCATTCCTCAATCTGAAGATATCAGGGGAGTTTTCGTGTCCTTTCACTCTTATTTTAAGTCCAGCTTACGCTTTGAATGGATCAAGTCCATGAGATCTTTAGTTACCTTTTGATGAATTTGCACTATTTAGAAAGTCCTCTTCTTGGTTTGATTTTGTGAACAATGAGGACATTGCTTCTCTTAAGTGTGAGGAAGTAGGAGTACTTTCTAAATATTGACAATTGCACTTAATGCCACACTCGTTTTTGTTTGTCCTCTTATTTTGGAAGAATTGCTTCTTTTAAGAGCCAATAAATATTGAATCTTCAGGTGAAAATTTTTGTTGAGGTTTTGAAAACAAGCCTGATGGCCACCTCAAGAATCTTTCTGCTTTTGGCTGTTTGTATGTATAGTTTTATCCAAATTGAATCCGTTTTCACTGAAATTTGGTGGATTAGCTGATTATGAAAACTGAATTAGTCTAGTTTGAGATCTTGGGAATGACGAGAAAGTTTGGTATGAAAAGGATAAGGCAAGGTACTCCGCTGATCTGAATTAAAATTTCTGAACCAAAACAGGCCTCTTTATTCGGTTATTAAGTCCTCGGGGTGCCTTAACACCTATCTACCTAAGGTCTCGGGATCTGGGATAGTTGGCCCAAAGCCGCTACATGGGTGAAGAGAAAAGTCTGAGGGGATGAATTGAATATGCAAATGGCAAAATAGAATGTTGAGAAAAAAGAAACTTTGAAAAGTTAAAAGTGTATTTCAATTTTGCTTATTCTGATCATGAGTACGTGGTGTTGAAAGGTTTCGCGGAATAAGGCGTTACTTCACACCCCTTGTCATCCAAAGGTTAGAGGAAAGAAATGGTGGAAGATCTCAAACTATTCTGTTTCAGTTTCTATAATCTAACTTCTCCATGCTTTTAACTCCACTCTCTTTTTCACTGTTTGCGAAAACCTACAGCTAGTAGCAGAACTATTCTTTTGATTGTCATTTTGCTTGTTTTCCTTCGGCAGTTGTTTGATCCTGAGTTTCGATACTACGGCCCTTAAAAGTAGTCATATTCTGTATTTGCTTGAGGACAAGCAAAAACTAAGTGTGAGGAAGTTTGATAAGTGTGAAATATATATATACTTTTATGGTTAATTTGACTTAATATTTGTAATGAATTGGCTTATATTTCACTCTTATCTTATGTTTTTCTAATATTTATTATTTAGATGAGAACTGATATATTTTATTTGTTAAATGCAGGAAAAAGTCTCAAATTTACATTGTTCATATCTTAAGGACTACAACACAACAAACGGACATATATACATATTTATATACATGTATATAAATATGTTGCACGTTATCCACATCATGTTGCAAGGAAATTCACGTTGATGGATTGCAAACAACCAAAAAAAATGAGCACGACTGCTACATTTTGGGATGAGAGGCCGGCTCACACATGGGCTGCATCGAATTGGATTTGGACAATAATAAAAAAAAGAAACAAATTAAGAAAAGGAAGAAGACTCGGAAGGGAGTGGACGGAAAGAAGAAAAAAAAAAGGGGTTTGGATTTTGTTACTTTTTGAGGTAAAGATAAAAAT
This sequence comes from Limonium bicolor, assembly GCA_023374045.1. Lineage (NCBI taxonomy): Eukaryota > Viridiplantae > Streptophyta > Magnoliopsida > Caryophyllales > Plumbaginaceae > Limonium > Limonium bicolor. The sequence continues at coordinate 19,629,864 of CM041783.1, read as the reverse complement.
AGTATTTAATTTTATCTTTACAGTGAAGATAAAAGATTCGAGCAGTATATATACACGCGAGACTCGTTATTCACCGGGCCATCAATTCTGGAGTTTATATCCACATCCATTCACGACCATATCCACGACTCTAGCCATCCAATTCTCGCAGACCGCTCTAGCCATCTCACCGGTATACATTCGATTGCTGTTCACCTCTCATCACCGTTCCACACCAATCATCCACGACACCATCAATTCGCCACCATCCATACTGATCGTCGTATTCACCTCCACCACTTTCATTCTCCACCACATACATCATCCATCGCACACCAGATTGAGAGGGGGCGCAGGTTTGCCACACGAGGGACCAGTCAGAACCGACAAACGTAGAAACCGGGCGAACCGAAACAACCGATAGGCATCAGTAAACTGGAGTGAAATTCTGGAACTCATTCTTGTTAATTCTTGTTATTTGTTACAAGTTATTTTTGTTATTTTTAGTTGTTGTTTTTATTTGTTAAAACCATGAGTGAGTAGTTTTATTTAGCTTCCCGGGTTAGGGAAGCGAGCCTTTTTTCGTAGAATTCTTGTTATATAAATTTGTCGCTATAATTATAATTTTTCAATAGTTTGATTCCTGTTATTAATGCGCTTGGATTTTCTGGCCAATTATCTAAGTGATTTTTATAGAACTTATATCAAAATGCGGTGCTGAGATTGAGTTCTAGACATAGGAAATCAAACCGGATTAACGACTAGAAGCATGGCTTGCCTATAGGTTAATCTGTCTCTAATAGGAATTGTGTTTATTGCAATTAACTTGAATTTAACTTGGGCATGGTTCGCGGCTTGTTATTTCAGTTAGTTAGGGTTCGTTGTACAAGGACCGGTCAACGAACTATTTATAATTCCTGAGTTTATTGCATAAAATAGTGAAAATTGTTATTAATCGAATTCGACGAAATAGGCGAGTGGAATAACCCGGGGAGCGTTTTTAATACATTTGATTTTTAAACAGGCATTTGCTTTGTTTATTTTTATCGTTTTGTTATCCTGTGTTCGTTATTTGTTTTGAATTAATTGAAAACCTGAAAAAGTGATAATTTCCCGTTTCCTTAGTTTAATTTAGTTTCTCAGTTAAATTAATAATTTGTCAGTTAATTGAACGAGGTCCCTGAGTTCGACAACTCACTTAATCACTATACCCGCAAAACGATAGGTACACAGCCTAGGTAGAGATAGTAACATATTTCTACTAACACCTACCTTGCGCACTTGCTACAACAAGTGCAGCGACGGTAAATTAACCATAAAAGACGTAGTAGTCCAGGCGGTTACCAATAAACGTTAAACTTTATGTGAGTCCGTAATGTAATTAAACAGGACATAGCTTTCGTAAGGGCAGGGGTATGACACCCTTGGGTTTGAGGTCGATAAACCTCGGGAAGACCTAGCCGGTCTGACCATTAAACCTAAAAATACTACACCATTTAGTAGGGTATAAAAAGAGGAGTAAATGGGAATAACAGTAATTAGTGCCTACAAGCCTAAACCCAGTGCCGGTATGGACATTAAACGTCAATCATTACCGGTGGGGAGTGACGAGTCTTTAGGACCAGAATAATCGTATTTAGAGAGTGCACGACACTCATGGTTAAACCACTACCATTGAACATTGCCAGAGGGCATGAAGTGAGCTATGCGAGTCAGAACTCTTAAAATAATAATAATAATAATAATAATAATAATAATAATAATAATAATAATAATATATTAATAGGCAGAGGTGAACGTGCAAAAAAAAAAAAGGGCCGATATTATGCCCGCACCATACACACCGGAGGTGTTGTTGATCTATTATGCTGCTAGACTCCCGTATGGAGGGCAGTGGATATAAACTAAAAAGTGAAAATTTCCCGATGACGGAAGATACCGTTACCTCAAAGAGGATGGAGGAAATATGAGTTGAATAAGAGTAAGGACTACACAATGAAGAGGAATGATTAGCGGAAACCACTAAGTTGTGGGTATCAAATTGTAACCTCAGGAGAAAGTATTAGAACCAACTAGGAATAAATTAAATAACAAGACTAACAATCATTTAACAATCAGAATATGTATCGAGTCTGAATATCGTATGGCATAGGCCTACGGAGGGATACCTTAGTACCACCAAGTGACCCAAAACTAGGGGAACAAGGGTGATGAATCACAAGTACTGATTAATATCAGACTAACGGGACTACCATAAGACAAGGGAAACACGAAGTGTCGATCTTTATCATGGAGTCCGGAAACACCATAGGGTGTAACCCAATAGAATGGGTGGAGTTCGAATACTAAAAACTCATACCTGAAGGCATTAACAGCCTAGGCGTGAACGGAAGAGATAATAAGTAGTTACTGACCCCCAATCACAAATACCGGATGACGAGCATGTGGAAACCAGAATTAGGGCGATAAGTCGCAAACACCTATCTTAGAGAAAGTGAAGGAAATACACATTAATAAAGGAAACCATAGAACCTAATATTAAGGCCATTCTGACATTAAAGGTTAAGAATTGGCAGCATAGTTACTCAAACATAAATTACCGAGACTAAGAGTACGATAACCACCGGGTACGAACGCTATGAGTGCACTAAACGAGACATGGGACGACCGCACTCCTAGGAGCTTACGGGCCCGACAAACTATATTAAGTTAGTTGGGTAAGTAGTAATGTATCAGTATGGTACCCCATGCATGTAAACGAGTAGTGTAGGACCCAGGAGGTAATCAACTCTGTGTCTAAGTCAGCGAATGGAACTCTGACTAGGTAAACCATGTAATGACAAGAGAGATCTCAGTCAAACTAGCAAGGTTAGGAAAATCAAGGATAGCTTGATAATAAGGTGACATAAGGTCACAACTCCACAGTGGAGGAGTCAGAACATAAGTTTTACGGATTTTAGTAAACGAGGAAACTAAGGCCAATTTAATGGTGATGGAAAGTAGAACCCATGAATGAGAAGAGGAATTGTGGTATCTAAGGAAGTTATATTAGAGAAACCCTTGTGATAATAGATGCTACCCAAAAAGGGGGCACATAGAGAGTTATACCACGCGCTGAGAGCGCTGCGATGATGTCACATTAAATAATAATAACCATATGCTCAAGCCATAAAACGTTTGTATGTTAGTACCAATTAGGGTTGAACAGAAAATGAATACCAAGCTAAAACCCACAGTCGTATTGTATGTTTACAACAGACGAAGGGCAAAAGCGACCATTATAATAACTGTTAACCGAATTATGTTGGTACAAATCAGAAGGTGGAACATCAGATAAACAAATGGATTCCCCTAATCGAGAAGAGGGATGAACCATATATGTGGATACTAAAGTACCAACAAATGAGGGATACGAGTTCACACTAGCAAAAGCGGACCTACAAGGTACCCAAAGAACGAACTCATTCCAGAGGGAAATAACTTAGAGTCATGAGACGCCAGTTAGATGCGCATATCAGACCCGTCTTGACATTTTAGAGACAACTATGGCAAGCACTAGGTGCTAGAGCATAGCTCGACAACCCTTATACCGAAGGTTAGTTTGGTAGGGTGGCATGAACTCTTGGGAATATACCATGAGCATGTATGGAATTTGAGAAGACTGAATAGAATAGCTAGTTGAAATAATAAGCGTGTGTGACAAACGATACCACGCAGCGGAATAAATTACTCCATTTCCTTAATTACGAAGGATTGTGTAGAAAACACCGTCACGTGGAGTTGAAACCGACATGAAACTACTACCTAAAAGGGGTAAACTAACCATATAGTAGTTGGGCAGACTGCTTGCGAAGCGAGTGGGCCCATATCGCTTAGGTTTGACATACCTAACATGTTTGGGGAACACAAATGATGTGTTTACATCTCCCGATCAAACCGTATATGAATATACATACACCTAACCGAGATAGGCGGTATAACCTGAGGCACTAAAGCCCGACCCTATGGAAAAGGGGTAATGAAATATGTAGCACATTAGTGCACGAATAATTCCACTGGAATGGAACATCTTGAACTTATTACTTCATGATGATATATTCGTAGATTACGTGGGCGTAATCATTTTAAGGGGGGTAGAGCGGTTTCGCACGCCTAAAATATACCGTACGTAGGAGTACATAGCGCATGGTATACATGCTGCAAACTATTATTGTACGTAGAGTACAAGTGTTATGATTGTGTTATATTACTTGAGGTAATATTATGATGTATTATGTGTATGAATATATATATATATATATATATATATATATATTTTAGTTCGCATTAGTTGTGGTGAATAGGAAAGGGAGAACAGATAGAGTGTTCTTATCCTATTTCCGATTATTATGCAAACGTTGCGAACATTAAAACACATAAACACCTAACTTGTTATCTCCGGTTGAGAGTTCAAGTAGGTCTATCTGGTAGCTCCGATGGGAGATTTCAAACAAAAGGAGTAGAAAGCTTCGTACTATATGATTGACTCGGTACGAAACCGATTATTAAATGCGATGGGTGAATCGACATGAGACCGAAGTGTAACCTAGTGGAGGTAAAACCTCTAGGAGTTGTATGATTAATTATAAGCGGAAGAACTTGGTACATGGTTAGGATACATGATCCTTTATGCCAATGACTAGATTAACTACACTAGTTGACTTGCGTATCCATAGAACACAAGGTGGCAAATATCAAGAGGAAATAAGATTAGGAATTGATAAAACAATTAATTGTTTGAAATTGACGTGGGAAGTTGAACTTGATCCTGGTCCGATCAAGCGAAACCGAACACAAATTGAGGTGAGAGATAGTTCAACACTGACGCTGACCACGTCGGGGTTGAATGACTCTCGAAACTTCCTACAAGTGGACACAGATATGAATAGAAATTGGAATTTAGGGCGTCACTCGAAGAGCCGTGGACCGTGGAGTCCTTCGTCGTCAGACCGGTGTGTCTGTGAGTGACATCACCCAGAGCGCCGTGGACCGCAGAGCCCTTTGTCATTAGACCGGTGTGTCTGTGGGTGACTAAGGAAATAAGGTGATACTGTCCGAGGAGCCGTGGACCGCAGTGTCCTTCGTTATTAAACCGGTGTGTCCGTGGGTAGTAGACGTTGGTTGGGTTGGGGATCGTCAAGTCCTGGTCTTTAAGACTGCTTCCCTGTGGTTTGTCAACGTTAACTATATGTGCACACATACATGTGGAATGATGTGTGAGTATCCTCACGAGATACTAACATATAGATAGGGATGCGTGGAGTATCCCTTGCAAACACCTTTGAGTACTTTATGATTTTTGCACCTTGTCTAGTGCTGTGTACCATGAGTTTTGCACCTTGTCTAGTGCTGTGTACCATGAGTTTTGCACCTTGTTTAGTGTTGTGATATGAATGAGTTTATACCATGAGTTGGCTATTTGATATATGTTGTATGTATAGACTAGGTATGAACCTAGTGGGAGTTACTCCCTAGCGATGGACTGTTTGGTTACTTAGTGGAACTTGATTCCATAGGTGAATTGTAGATGATTAAGGACTTCGGGACGAAGCCTTTTTAAGGGGGGTAGACTGAAATACCCCTAACCTTAAAAACTTAATTAAATGATATATTAATGATCTAAGAGGGTTAATGAATATCTAAAGATTATTGGGGAACAATCTAAAAGATCTCAACAAGGCAAAACATGCCTTAAGATCAGTAAAGCCAAAAATGTGCTTTAAAGCACCATAAAGATTGTATGACCTCAAATAGGATCCAAAGTGGATTCCTAAGTATTATAATGAAGTAAGGAACACAAAAAAAACCATTATCAAAGAAAACTAAGCTCAGAAGCACCTTGCAACACAAAATGTGCACTAAAACACCTTAAAGCACATTTTTGTGAAATTGCCTTCTAAATTGGTTTTTAATGGGCTTAAAGGTTATAATTACCTTTAAATATGATATTATATCACATTATATCATATTAGGAATTTAATTCCAGAAATTTACAAATTTTACAAATTTAATATTAAAATATTAATAAAACCCTAAAGTGGGGCCCGTTTGAGTCAATATTGACCAAGTTTGGTCAATGGTCAATTAATTGACCCATTTGACACCATGGCAGTCGGCAGGCAAGAGGAGGGGAGACAGCAAGACAGCACACCCACCATTATTTGACAATTAGATACCTAACACCATTTACTTTTGAAAAACTTACCTTTTTCAATTATTTCAACTCTTTCCAATCACTCCCTAGTCCCTTGTCCGATTCCATCCATTCCAGCCGAGCTCCTTCCCTTCCTAGAACCTCTCAAGCCTTGTTCTTGAGCATGGAAGGCAGATCTAACTCCTAAGCTCTTAAGGTAAGGTTTTAAGGTCATTTTTAGCTCTTTTTCTTCATCTCTTCACTACCTACACTTAGATTTCATGACTCATCAATTCCTATGGCTCATTCTCAGTGTTCTAAGGTTAGAACAACATCAAAACTCGGCTGAAGCAAGTCTAGGGGCCAAGGTTGCTCAAATTTGCATTTTAGGGTAAAAACATACCTTAAGCCTCTCCACTCTCCATCCGGTTTTCTTATTTGGATTTTTACGAGTTTATACACTAATAATCTTCATATTTACATGTTCACTCAGTTGGTTAGCCATTTGGAGCAAGGGTGGCCGAGATCCAAAGGAAATACCCTCTTTTAAGGCATTTTTCCAAGGTAAAATCAATTACCATAGCAGCTTGTTGTTGTCTAGCTATTTCCTATGTTGATATGGTGAATTTAACACCATTAGGTGTGCTTGGTACAGGCCGAAACCCATTGGAACTTCCCTTGCATTTTTAAGGTGATTTTTGCCTTAAATCTTACATTAATTGTTCCTTATGGTTAAGCTCAAGCTTGGAGTATAACCATATCCTATTTTGGTGTATTAAACATGTCTAAATAATGTGGTGAATTTACCTCTAAGCTGCCGAGCTCATACAAGGAGAGATCAAGGTATAAACAACTTAAACTTATGATTTTTATGATTTTTAAGCACATATATAAATAGTGTCGACAGTGGAGTTTAACATAAGGGTCATATTGACCTAAAAATGGAAAAAAATGACTACGATAAATTAAGCTAGTCATTTAAGAGATTTAAGTAACATAATGGTCAAATTATGACATTATGTGGAAAAATAATTAAATTGAAGTGAGGCCGTGAGTATATACTATATTTTGAGACATTTAATGTGTAATTTATTTTGCAAGTTCAAAGTTGTAATAAGGCCATGTCATTAGGCCATTTTAATTTAAGTTTAAGCTTATTAGTTAAATTTATGCTTATATAATTAAATTTGGGCCAAATCGTAATTACTGAAAATATAAAGCCATGGGCTTAATTTAGAGGAATTTAGGGTTTTTAAATGAATTTAATAAAAATTATAACATTTTATAAAGTTTTGTGTCAAAATTGTAAAAATAGAAAAGTATGGGGTAAGATTGGTAATTACCGAAAGTTTGGGTCCCATTTGGTATTAGGAGTCAAAGTTGACTATATAGGAGACTTTGACCAAGTTTAGAGAAATTAAGAAAATAAAACACAACCTTATATTAAGATAAGTATTAATTTGTAAAAGATTATAAGAGATGGGGCTATATTGTGATTTCCGAAAACTTGGGGTACTAAATGGAATTTAGAATAGTCCTTAAGTTATTAGGAACTTTTAGAAGTTTATTTGGTTAAATTTGGAGTTTATATGAATTATATAAGTATAATATATGGTATTTTATAACATTGTTACAAATGGGTAACATATGTGTAGAAACCGAGATTTAGAGGAAGTATAAGGTTAGGAATAATATTTATAACCTTTTGGTGTAGTTTGGTAATTTTTGGAGTTATAAATAAGGTTTTATAAAGATATATGTATAATATATAGTTTTAATGGAATTAGAAAACTATGTATTATAAAGCGGGAAGATTTGGTAAATATACAAAGTTTAGTGGTGGAGATTTAATTAAAACAGTCCTAGGGGCTGTTCGAAAATTATAGCCTTTAAAAACTATAGGTTATAATTATTTTAAGGTTTAAGGATTATAATATAAGGTATATACTATGGGGGTTGCTATTCGCAGTACAAAATTACTAATCATCGCAGTACAAAATTTTTTTAATTCATATTGACGTTGTACACATGTAAAGATGTGTCACTGTGTTTTTTTTTTCAAAAATATCTGAAAGCAAATTTACCGAAGTAGTTTGTAGTTGATTAGTAGAATTTTACTAGTTACTTTTTGTTGTAATCAATACAGGAACCTTTTTTTTGTAAAAAAAAGTGTTGGATTACATTTGTATGTGTTTATATTAATAATTTGACTTAAAATTAATTTGTACTGCGAATAGCAAAATACTTTACTATTTACAGTACAAATTTTTTTTTTACCAAACTTAGTTGAATAAGTTGGAATGTTGTGGGGAGACATTTTTTCCTGAAACAAATAAGAATTGAATGACCAATATCCAGTCACAATGAGTAAAACAACAAAGTTAGAACAACTAAGTTAAAGAAAAACAAAGTTACAACAACTAGGTTAAAGAAAAACTAAGTTACAACAACTAGGTTAAAGAAAAACTAAGTTACAACAAAAAAGTTAAAGATAAACTAAGTTACAACAGCAAAGTTACAGAAAAACTAAGTTACAACGAGTTATAACATAATTGATAGTATCAATCATCATTACTACCAACTGACTCATCACTCTCGCCTTCAATGAATTGGAGACTGACTCCTTTGAAAAATCATTGTTGTCTTCATATGAATCTAGGAGTGATTCGCTTCCCACAAGATTGAACTATCATACACCCACACCCACTCATTACTTCCAGTAGATTCTTCTTGGTTGTGGATTTCCTGGTTGTGGAGTGATTCATTCTCCACCATTGAAATATCACTATCTTCTGTATCAGAAAGGGATATGGTATTAGAAATGTTTTCAGAATTTGACTGGTTGTGGAGTGATTCATTCTCCACCATTGAAACATTACTCTCTTCTGTATCAGAAAGGGATATGATATTAGAAATGCTTTCAGAATTTGACTGGTTGTGGAGTGATTCATTCTCCACCATTGACACATCACTCTCTTCTGTATTAGAAAGGAATTCATGATCCCATATGATATTAGAAGTGTTTTCGGAATCTGATGAGTGACTCATGATAATGTGAATGGGTTATGAATTTGAAGGAGTTGGTGGTGTGGAAATATGAATTGTAAAGAATCAGTAGCAACTCTACTCCTTTTATAGAGAAAGCACAAGCTCCAGATTTTTGCTTCAAACATTGTGCTTGTGTCTGATAGTGACTCTGTCCTTAAAGTTGATGCTGAAGCTAATAGTGAGTGTGTCCTTACATGTATTCCCCATAAATTTTGTGAAATGTCATTTCGTACCTTGTATAGTCTTACATGGTGGTTGTGTGTGATCATGTCTAATATTGGCTGTGTCTTTACATGTAGTGCTGAAGCTAAATAGCCATGTAAGAATGTACATACTTGTATTCCCCATAAAAGTGAAATGTCATTTCGTACCTTGTATAGTCTTACATGGTGGTGTGTGTGTGTGATCATGTCTAATATTGACTGTGTCAAGCTAAATAGCCATGTAAGAAGGTACATACTTGTATTCCCCATAAAATTGAAATGTCAATTCGTACCTTGTATAGTCCTATAAGGAATATTATGGGTTGGCATACTATAATGCAGTAGCTGTGTAATAATGTACATGCATGTCACCCCTTTTAATATAGCGTTTTTTGGTAGATGTTTGGACGTGGAATAAACGTGTTGTTATACTTTTCTGGATTTATAATCATTGGTAGATGTTTTGACGTGGAGTTTTTACATTTTGATATATTTCAGTTATTGTGACATAAACATTACATTCTAACCGCTTCATAGAGTTGCCAATTATTATATTTCATCCTTCACATGTGACTGAACTCAGGCGCATGCTGTATGATGTGTCTGAATTGCTTGAAGTTGAAGCCCAGTAAGGTTAATAATTGTATATGTTTCTTTATGATGCACTTGTATATCTCCATATGAAGCTTTTGCATCAGTTTTCATCGATACAGTGTTTGTATAGGTCTGAAGAATATAGTCAGTAGTCAATCAAGTGCTGTTTGACTTCTGACGTAGTTATTTCCTGACTTATGTATCTAACTTGATTTCGAATTTATGGCCAGGCACCTACGAAGACTGCTGGTATGGTTGATATGAAAGGGTTAGATGCATCTACATTTCTCTCGTAGTTTGTTTCAATATTTTATGTTCAGTTTCTTGGAATGTAATTTTCGTTTGTATGTTGAGGGACAAAAGACAAAAAAAATGTCATTTACCTTTTAATAATGTAGAAGGCCTCTAATGTGATAGTTAAAGAGAACAAGAACAATTATGGAGCAGTCTCCTTGGAGCTTAGAATGCCAGGAAGGATGAAAAAACAAGGCAGTGAGTGGAGTTTTCTGAAAAAGGATGGTGATTTTAATCTCGTTGCTGATACTTTTATCCTTATCCTAACAAACTAGGTATAAAAAATGTTCAAAAAGCTTCCAAGGGAAACAAGAAAGAAGTTTGAAAAGAAAGGGTACTTCCCCCAAGATGGATACATCAGCAAATACTTGCCTGTTCCACCAAACTGCTTATCCATTCCAGATGTATCTGATGGAATAAGTGTCATGTCCTCGGTAAGTTATGGTGCTACTCTTTCTGCCATGCCCTTTGTTACATTTTTTTCCCAATGTTTTCATTCTTGTTTTCTAACTTATCTGCAGGATGTGTCTTCAGCAATGCTGAAGAAGGTACTAAACTAAGGAAGATCAAGGAAATAAAGAGTTCACGATCAGGTGAGCCTAACTTCCAAGCTCATGAAGATGAAGTCAATGCTTTATAGGTGGCTGTAGCTCAGTATCTTCAAGTGCGAGGCATTGGACAGAGAATTAACATTTAGGAGCAATGAAAAGCAAAAGAAACGGTGCATTTCTAGAAAAATTTTGGCATAGTCTCCCCTGTTTTTCTTCTCTTCCCCGGTTCTAAGAACCTCCACAAAATGAACCAGAAGGTGATGACCAGCAATTTCATCAATACGGTAACAATCACCAAGTCCACTAGAAAATAACAACATCCATACTGTATCTTAAAACAACAAAAACGTAAAATCCTAAACTATGCCCCTCCATACTGCTGATAGTACGAATCCCATATAGTCAAGGTACTGAGAACCTCTTCTATCCCCTGTTCAGTTTGCCTCTGTTCCTCATGCGGCATCTGCTCACGGTAGTAAGGCCAGTCCCAGCTACGATTCCTAGGTAATAAAGGCCTAGCAGCCTCAGTTGCCTCATGCATGAGCTGTAACATAAGTTAGTCTAGCATTCATAAAATGTTATAATCAACTGAAATTATAGAAAGGAAGAGATCAACTTACTAAGGCGGGATCCGGCCGATGAACGAAGGTGTTTTCGTATATGTCAGGATTCATGATCTTCGGATGGGTGTGTTTGACGTACCAATCCAGATAATCTCCGTCACATGCATGTACGGCCGTCCGTGTCTTAGTCAACCCCGGAGTAGGTCCACACTCACGTGTGGTGTCCCACACACTATACATGGTGGGGTACACACATCTATAGGGCTTTCCTTTTCTCCCTCTTTTTTCGGATCTATTGTTCGGTCTAATAGGGGGTGGTGGGATACACTGAACATACCCGAATTGGCGAAGACAACGCTCTGGCATATATGGCTCATTCACGGTCATGTACTGCAAGGTACCCCTGTACCAAGAGCGGCCCCTGTTCTCATTCACCTTCTCGCGACCGTAGGGCAACTAATCAATCTACATTGGATCACAGGGAAACGTAAGCATCAGTAATAAACAATATAGTAAATAATACAAATTGAAATTGTTGTACCACTTACATTTCTTGCTGTCAGAGCATCTATATGCTTGCGGTAGTTCTCTAGTGAATTTTGATCTTTCTGCTGGGAGGTGGGCCTGACCCATCTCATAGCCCACGGTCTATCATCCCCATCATGCCAGTCAGCACTAACTGCTGGTCTAAGAGTGGGGAAGTACGCATATATCCAGCACTACATAAATTTTAAAAAGAAATTATGCCAATTATTAATGTGAATTCATGAAAATTTATTACACATTGTTGTACATTAAAACACTTACCTCGAGAAGGGTCAAAGAGCCAGCAATGCTATTACAGTCAGCACGAGATGCTACCCCTAGCTGGCGATACAAGCACGCAAGAGTACCTGCTCCCCATGCGAACCTCTTTAGCTTCGTATTTTTACCCATGGGAGTAACTAACCAGAACGGTAGAGGACTCATGCGTGAATGGCCCTTGTTAGCAAAGATGGTAGTAGCGAGAGCATAGTAGAGCCAACCGCACGCCTGCTTCATAGGTACCCTCTGGCCGGTCGAACACCACTCTATAAGTGGACATATCTGAACAGCACCAGTATGCCACATGAATTTCATCATCTAGTCAACACCCTCCTCAAAATCTAACAACTTAGCCATCGCCTCCTTAAGCTCACTGTTTGTCGGACTCCCCAGAATCGGATGACCAACGATTGGGATCCTCAGTATCTGCCACACATCATGAAGTGTGATCGTCATCTCTCCAAAAGGCATGTGGAAAGAATTGGTGTCCGGCTGCCACCTCTCCACAAAGGCCGATATCAAAGACATGTTGTTGAAGCCCCATGTGACATCTAGCAGATGCTCCAACGCTGAGTACTTAATCATATTTCTTGCCCTTTTGCAAGTAACCCCGCTAAATGGCCAGTTCGTGATTATAGGTTTTCGGGATTTAAATCCCAAAACACCCCGGTCCTAGACAATTAACACAAATTTTACACACGCATGAAGAAATAGTTAAATCTACATGCCAAACTGAAAGATAAGATAGTATATACCTTAGTCATTGACCAAAGGTCAATGGCGACATGCCCACCAAAGCTGGTGATAACACTAGTCAGTAGTGGACCACCAGGTACTGGCACTTCAGTAAGCCTCCAGAAAGGGGGAATAACGGGCTCCATAGCGAGAGCAGCTTCCTCATCAGTCGCGCTCTCCTGATCAGGGTCATCCTCGTCTAGGCCCTCATCCTCAGATGTCTCCTCAGCCTCCTCCTCCTCCCCCTCCTCATCTATGTCCATGTCAACGGGTGCTGCAGCATCCGGAGGGGTCCGGGGGTCATGATAGCTACACCCAGCAGAAGTCTGTGCCTCTTGCAGACGTTTATAAAGTGAGTGGTTAAACTGGTGTAAAAATAAAAGAAAAGAAATTAAAAACTCAAAATAAACGTCGGGCTGCAAACAAATCCCGGTCGTAGTAGTATAGTAAAAATGTAAGCGACCGGATGTCGAACCGTGGGACTAATGTGCATATTATAGTACCTAAGCGTGTCACAAGAGGGGGGATTAATTGACTTGTTTTTATAAATAAAAGGGAAGATAAAACGACTAAATTAACAGATAAACTAAACGGGACTCTGGTTCACATTAATATAATATCTGCTCTTTCATGCTAGGTCTACTGGTTTAATTATAACTGTTTGGCAAGATTCCTATTATTTTCTTAAGGTCCGATGAAAACTCATAAGAACTCGTTTACCTGTAATGCAAGGTCCGATGAAAACTCAAGCAAAATGCTTGTAAACGGCAGAGGAGTGTTGAGGGATTACATTTGCAACTGAGTACTAACTTAAACGATGAAAATAAGTTTCCCCCAGTTTTACGGCTTAATTAACCCATCTGTTTCCAACCGATGAAATCAAAAACAGACTTAGTAAAGCATTTTAATAAATTCATGAGGTTTATTAAAAAGATGCGAGAAAACCTTTAAACGTAACAAACTTCATTAAAATTAAAACCAGTAAACGTATTGCATAATTAATACAGATACATAATAATTATTCCCAGAGTATACGTAAACTAATGAAATGAAAAGAAAACAAATGGAGAAGCGGGAGATTAGAAATGGAATGAACGAGTGAGTGAAAGTGTAGTGGTACGAAGATGGAATGATGGCGTGAATTGGAACTCCAGGAGGAAATACGGACGGAACCTCTGGAAGGACACTGGGTATGGTAAACTGAGCGTTGTATTTACAGAGGAAGAAGAAGAAGCAGAGTTGCAGCTCATTGATTGAGCTCGTTGATTGTAGCTCATTGATTGCAGGGGACAGGAACAAACGCGTGAGTGATTTCTGGTAGGCGCCGTCTGCTAATGGACATGGCGGGGGCAAGTTGCAGAGCAAGTCGGCGAAGAAGATAACTGGCGCGATTGATTTTTATTAACAACCGCCTCTGTACCTCACTCGCGTCCGCATGTATAGTAGGCGGTTGCATTCTCCTCTCACGTCCGCATATATAATAGGCGGTTGCATGGGCGGACGCTTGTCCCTTGTCCGCATGTATATTAGGCGGTTGCTCATGCGGTTTGTATGGGCTGGACATGCCTCTGTGTGCTTCTCACGTGCCTCTCTTTTAACCCTTTTAATATATGTCTTTGTTTGTCATTTTTCCTACATTTTAACACATATAATACATCAGTTAATATAACAACATAAATATAGGAAAAACCCAAGATAAGTGAGAAACATTACTAAAAATGCTGCAAATTATAAGGTGATTAAACCTTAATAAGTCTATATGTTTTGCACTTATCACCTCTGCATGCTCCACACGGTGGTCATGATAGCTACCACCAGCATGATCGCTACCACCAGCATGATCGCTACCACCAGCATGATAGCTACCACCAGCATAAGTCTGTGCCTCCACATGCCCCTCCTGGTGGCTACTCTGACCTGATATATTGTAACTGGAGCTATGGAGTTGGGCCACATCAGCAGATGACCAATCACCTGCAGAGGATGAAGGTTCAGGCATCCTTCTCCTAGGTATGTCGAAAGCGACTGGGTCGGAATCATGGAATGACTGCGTGGATGGGTCCATGATGGGCTGCTGCTGTGGGTGATATGACGAGTGACGAGGCGGCTCAGCATGACCCTGCTGTGGCTGGAAAGATGAGTGTCGTGCAGGCTCAGCATGACCCTACTGTGGCTGGAAAGATGAGTGTCGTGGAGGATCAACTGCGGCAGCCCGCTCACGACGGAACGAAGCAGTCATTGCCTGCTCCGAATTCCTGTCCTTCTTCATTTTTTTGCTGTAGACGTTCATCACAATATTCTTTAGCTTATCCATCACTGCACAAGTTGAAGCAACCCAGTTAAGATTAGTTACACAAGTAAGTAATAATAAATCAACAGAACAACTATAGTATAGCCCCAAAACTTTCCAAATTCATCATTGTAATCCTTAACTCTTATCTAACTTAGCCAAAACTTATAATATAACATATTAGGTCAATATTATCTCTAAATTACATAAGACTTTTGGACCTTAAATTATCTCTAAATCAAAAAATTGCATAATTAACTCTTGTCATTGTAATCCTTGACATTCGATTTACTACACTTGTTACTTAGTCACTTAAACTTTATTTTAAAAATTGCATTTTCCTTTTGTACCTATAAGCCCTTTAACGCATATTAATGCTTTAACTTTGCTGTAAACAAATTATAAACTTAAAATGCAGTAAATAAAACAGTAGGCATTCGGCTTTAATTGTTACAACACCAAAACAATACTCTTTAACCCGAAAATTTCATAAACTTGTCATTTAAGTTCTTAAACCTTATTTTAACTTACTCAAAATTATGATATAAGTTCATAAACATAAATATATCATTATAAACACTTTAATCTAGAAACAATTCAGCCCTATACATAACTAACCCTTTAGTTTTAAAAAATTGCATTTTAGCCCCTTTTTACTTATCTTTTTGCACCTATAAGCCCTTTAACTCATATTAATGCTTTAGCTTTGTTCTAAACACATTATAAACTTAAAATATAGTAAATAAAACAGTAGGTATTCGGCCTTAATAGTTACAACACCAAAACAATACTATTTAACCCCAACATAAGTAATTAAAAGCCCTTTAACTCGTTCTAATGCTTTAACTTTGTTGTAAACACATTATAAACTTAAAATACACTAAATAAAACAGTAGCCATTCAGCCTTAATTGTTACAAAACCAAAACAATACTATTTAACCCTAACATAAGTAGTTAACCAACTCTTTACTTTCAAGGATTAGTTTAGAGTTTTTACCTTTACAAAGATGGACTTTTCAACACTTGTTTCCCTTGTTTTTCTTGGCGGTTTGAAGGGGTTCTCAAGCTCCAATTTCCTGCCATAATACAAGTAAACAGATAGTTAATATTAGAACTATATAATGACTACATCATTTATGATTTATAATTATTCTACAATTGTAACTCTTGACTTTAATTGTCATTCTCTTAATATTTGAGTTGTTTTATGTACTTGTTAAATTTTATATGTCATGATTCATAATTAGTTTAAAGAATAAAAAAAAAAGCTCGCCCCAACAGACAGGGCGAGTCTGGACAAGTCGCCCCAGCCGCCTTGGTTACTTGCGCCTGTTCGTGTCTGCACCTGGGGCGAGTTTGTAGCCCGCGCCTCCGCCGCAATGGTTAACGTCGTCTTCGCGTGTCATCCTCCGGGGCGAGTCGCGGCTTCATCCAGCGGGGTCGTCTACTCGTGTCTACTGGCGAGGCGAGTTGAGACGCCTCATCTTTGCAGCAAAGGCGAGCAGCGCTGTCTCGTGTCCATCCTTGAGGCGACTCAAGCAGAGGCGCCTCAGCTGTAGAGGCGAGCAGTGTCGAGTCGCCGAAGCAGGAAGGGCGAGAGAGGTAAGGTCGCCCCAATGGGTGAGGCGACTCCATTAATGGAGTTTCAAAGGTTTTTTCCAGATTTTTTTTTTGTAGATCTAGGCTAATTGAATCTGTTTTTCTAAATTCTAACAACATATTTGAAATCACCACATCAAGAACTATAACTTGCAAAAAAAAAAAATTTGAAAAACTCACCGGAAAAATTTCCGGCGGTGGTCCGGCGGCGGTCCGGTGGCGGTCCGGTGGTGGTCCGGCGGTGGCTCCGGCGATCAGGAAGAGAGGATTCCGGCGAGGTAGTATGGAGGAGAGATAGAGTGTGGGTGAGAAATGAAGGTACGAGATACATCCCGTTTGTATATAACGTGCGCGTTTTGGAGCGTTTTTGCAAAAAACGCTCGTTTTGACTCGTTTTCAACATATTAACGTCGTTTCATAGTAAATACAGGAAAACATCAATATCGTAACATAAAACAACAATTACAACGTCTAAATGCAACAAAAACGGGTTTAATGGTTTTTACTACAACGAGAGCGTTTTTACCCGAACTTGGGATATTAAACTACGTTTTCAGTACGACATTTCTGAAATTGTAACAATGTCTCTTTATACGTAATGTAAAACATCGTTTACCAATGTCAAGTCCCAATTATAACATTCGAACGCAATTAAAATGGGTTAACGTCTTCTAATACAACGAGAACGTTTTTTACTGTTCACGGTGATGAAATTTTTTTTTTGAAAAACAAAATTTACGACACGATGTCACTACATGTGTACAACGTCAATATGAATTAAAAAAATTTTATACTGCGGTGATTAGTAATTTTGTACTGCGAATAGCAACCCAGATATACTATAAGTGTAACAATGAAATATAATTTGGGATTGATTTGTGATTTATAGAAGTTTAGGGGTTTATAGTGGGAACCGAGAATATAAGGGGCTATTTGGAAATATATAACAATTTACAACTATATGTTATAATTGTTTTCATGACTTAAAGGTCATAATATATGTTATAATATAACATTATATTAATTATGTGGTGGATTTTGTAAATATTTAAGAACATAGGTGCTGCTCGCAAATATGAACATTTTTAAATGGAAAGATATAATATGGTTTAATAACCATGTATTATCATAATTAAAATGATATACGGTAAAGGAGAAAGGAATTACAAACATTAGATATGGAAGTTCTAATGTTAGGAGTGTACATGGAATGATAAGGAATATATAATCCAAAGTATTTTACACATGAATTATACCACATTTAACTTGGAAAAACAAACCTTAGGAAAATAAACACTAAAGTGAAATGTATAATAAATGATGAAGGATTATACATGCAATATAGAAATAAGCTATAAGATATACAAGGGTATACTCAGTTACATGCGATAACAAGTTCAACACTAAGTATATTAATGTACAAGACAAGGCTACACATGTAATATAATGTTTTTCCAAATCTCGAGTTAAGCCGCAAACCCGACAAGCGTTGACAGTTTTTAACGGGGGAATTAACCGGGAAGTATTAATGACGGTACGGGGTACCGTAGAGTTTTGCTGTTTATACGGAATCCTAATTAGTAGTGTTGTGTATTGTTAGACTGATAGAGACGACACGAGGAGCATCGGATCTAGCTGATTCATACTCCACCGTAATACTTTCAGGGTGAACGGTATGTTATTTATGTGGCTTGATTGTCTCTGAGGATTTCCTCAGTTCAGACATTGTGTGAAAATCTGTGATAAGATTGAATGTCTGCTTGTGTGAATTAATATGCTTGAGTTGTGTATTAATGCTGCTTTATTATTACTGTTGTACGATAACAGTATCGTTCGTATATATGAACATATTATAAAACGAACTAGCGGTAATGATGCTATCTTATATGTGTAACATAAGGAACGTAAGTAAGACGTTGTAGCATCAGGATAATAAGATATATATATATATATATTACTTGAGACTTATATACAGAGCATTGGCCTCTTTAACGCCGCTCTCGTATCTATCACTGGATCCCGGGTCGACATACTCAGGATTGGACTAACGACCTTGGTCTGTTGTGTTAGGAAAAATAATAAAACGATGTGATGGTATAGATAAGTTTATCAAAGTATGTGGCTCTTGCTGTGAACTGTGATCCATTAACGATACTAGGATATCGCGTGGTAACCGTAAGTATCAGGATAAATTTTCAACGAACTACAGATTGTTCGTAGGTCGGAGACTTTACCGCTGGAGTGGCTAATGCCGTGGGTGACCCGCCATAAGAGATGGGTAACTTAGAGACACGTCGTTTTAACGAGGCGTTGTCATTAGATATGACTGAACAATTACGAACGACTATTTTAATTCGTACATTAGGCGATCATTATTTGGGCTTGCATGCCAATGAAGAGAGTTTATACTCGTTTATAATTCTCGTTGTTTCGCCTTGTTGTTCATTGGTTGTGCTTTGTGGTTATGTGTGGTATGTTGGTGGATTTGTTTGAACGAGCCATCGTGCTCATATTGTGTGTTGCGGACTGGTTGTGTCAAGTCGCTGTACTCATGTGTGGATTATGGTGGATTGTTTGGTCGGGTGAGTCGCCGAACTCAATTATGAACTATTAAGTGTGTGTTGGAATGGAGTCTCTGTACTCATATAAGCGTTGTAACGCTTTCAGTGGTTTGTCACGATGCGATGTGTGAAGTCGGGGGCTTGTTTGTTAATTGAGTTTACTGCAATATATATTGTTGCTTACAGTTTTATATTAAACTACTTGCATGAAAATGAATGGCATGCTCTCGACCAAATAACTGAGGGTCTGAGGGGGCATGACAGTCATGTAGTAACATACTCAGCAGGGGCTGATTCCATACCACAAACAACCATTTTTGCAGGTATGCAGCTTCCGGTGTCGGCAAAGAGAGGGACGCGCTGGGTAGTTTAATTACAGTTGTTTAAATATGTGTTGTTGCATTTTGATACGAACTTAGAAACATGTATAGGATTGGGATACTTAGAATGCTCACTGTGAATGTATTTTATATTGGTTTGGGAAGGTTAGATCTATCTCATGTTGTCACTGTGGGAAATTGTTTCGTATTTAAGAATATATCAGTAAGCACGTTATTATTCGCATGGGCGAGTGAGAACGGTGACACCAGTAGTCCATTTGTTGAGATTACCGCTGCGATTATAATGTTAAGTAAGATGATTAGGAGCCGATTAGAGTAGGGGTGTTACAAGTCAACTATAACTTAAGAGTTTAATTAAGCTAAACCTATGTTCAAGAGTAAGTAAGTGGAATAAGTTAAAATGTACACTTAAGACATACAAATTCAATAGCGTAAATGGTCAAGTCAAACTCGGAACTAGATCGAGGTTGCATGTTTGAACCTTGTAAAATCCTTTTTAGAAAATTTAATCAATCAGCAAAATGTAACGCGGACTTGGGCTATCCTACTAGGCCTAATTCCATGAACTCCAAAAGCCCACTTAAACAATTCAAGGAGAGTTAGTGCCACTCTCAGGATAAAACCCTAAATCATTCTAGATTAAATGAAATGAACCCAATGAAAGATTTAATTAACAAGATCTAGCTCAGATCCTTATGAGAGAGTAATTGTAAACCAGGAACTATAAACATGTAAGAATAAAAGATGTTTAGCTTTATAAGTTCCTTAGCTAATCAGTACTTGAAACACCTTAATTATAGGTTATAAGTGGAAGTTCACACATTCAAGTTTGGTTACTGTTTCTGCTTATACCAGATACGATTTTTCGTACTCAGATACATCTGCTAACAGACTTAAAGAGATGTTTTTCAAAAACGCTAATTGAGTTTTAATGAATTTAAAAAGGAAAACTGCTTGTGTGACTAACTTAGCATGATGTGATTAATTGGGCCTTGAATGTATAACTTACATGGTTACTGTTTCTTCCTATCTAGTTGTTTCACTAGATATTAACTACAAAGGGTTTACACCTCTGCACTCTGTAGGACTGAGTGTTTAAGTATTGCACTTGTGCAATTAATGATCTAGTGGGATAGCTAATGATATGGGAAAATGTTAAATCTTGGTAAATTCTTCCTTTGACTTTGGATATCATTTCATCCATGAGCTGAGTCTTTTTATTGTGACGTGCGTGTGTCTTCACCGATAACTGAGAACGAGTCGGTAACAACGGGGGACTATATATTCCTCGTCCAAAAAGGATGTGTATGACCGCGGGGGACTGTATATTCCTCGTCCATGTGGACAATTGACTAGCGGTGGGGGCCATCTCTCCTAATTGGTTTTATCCCACTCTTAAGTTGTTGGTTCTTAGATCTCTCTTTCCATTCCTAGTCCTTGTGACTACTTGAGTCTTTATACTCCTGACTGGAATTGAATCTAACAAAAGCAATGGATGTTCACTAACTCATGGTGTGGCTTTTTAATTGACTAACTTTACATTAACGTTATTTATCTCTATCTTTGCCTTGTTCTTTTTTCTCATAACTTGATAATTTTGAAGTGCTTTGTTACTCTGTTTTGTTTTTAAGGGTTATGTTTTAATTTCTGTTACGAGAGTCGTACCAGTTCCATTCCAGCGAACTGACTCACTCCTCCTGGGGTGGGCTGCTTGGTTTCATCTTGCAGGTACGAAATTGTTATACAGGTGACCACAAAAAGTATGAGTGATTGGGATGGGAATTAGGAATTGTGGAGAGTTATTATATTTTACTCTCATTATGTTTATGTTGTGTTTTCTCGAGTTCAGACCGTAGCATTGTAATTTTATAAGTTGTAATTGGTGTGGTTTGGTGTTGGGTGTTTGGAACCCGATGATCAGTATTATTTTATTTTTCCGCTGTATTTATGTTAGACAGGGGCGTTACAAAATGCCACTATTTGAGTTTATAATTCACAATATACCACTGTTGGTTTTCGTAATTCAACTTTAAACATGCTTAAATGTTGTCTAAAATTGATGAAACTTTACATGAACGATGCTAAAGTGTTATATTTTGGTCCAATATCAAATTTGAAGATTTTTAAGCTCATATGTGAAATGTGGGACCTAATGAACATGTCATGATTTGAACTTACATTCATTGGGTCCTACATGTCACATATAAGCTTAAAAAACTTCAAATTTGATATTGGACAAAAATATAACACTTTAGCATCGTCCATGTAAAGTTTCATCAATTTTGGACAACATTTAAGCATGCTTAAAGTTGAATTACGAAAACTAACAGTGGTATATTGTGACTTATAAACTCAAATAGTGGTATTTTGTGAATTTTCCCTTTAATTTTTAAATCTATAACTTTTAGCAATTTTCTCATGTAATAAACAATATTTTACAAAATATGATTAACAAAAAGAAAAAACTTAATACTCTAAATTCATTCACTCTTTGCTACAATCATATATTATTGGGAAAATTCACAAAAAACACCTAAAAACTTTCATAATTCACAATATACCCCCTTTTCAAAACATGGTCATAAGGTACCCCTAAAAAGGTTTGAAATCACAAAATGCCCCTAATCCATGGAATGACCTTAAATAATGACTAGTATTTTTTAACCCTAGCATTGCAGGTCATATTTCATGCTCACAATATGCCCCTTTTCTTTATTCTAGACAATTTTATAAAATTTTACAAAAAATTGGGCAATTTCATGAAATGTCACTATATTTTTGGCTAATTCATGAAATGCTACTAAAAAAGTTACAAATTTCTTAAAATATATAAATTAAATTAAATTAAATTTATAATTTATTGAAAAATAAATTAATTATTTTGAAAAATGATAAAAAATAAAAAAATTTATAAATCAATGGAAATTTTAAAAATTTAAAAATTGAATTTTTTTTTGAAAATAAAAATTCACAATATTTGAATTTTTTAAATATAATATATCCTCTTTTGAAAAATATTATCATATTTTTTGTAATTTTCCTTTTGGTAATTTTTGTATCTTTTTTTTTTTGGAAATTATTAATTTTAAAAATTACTTTTTTTCAGTTTCTTTAATTTTAATTAATTTTTCAAAATTTTCAAGTTTTTTAATTATTTGTGAAAGAATTAGAACTTTTATTTAATTTATATATTTTTTAGATCTTCTAACCTTTTTTAAGGGAATTTCAGGAATTAGCCAAACATATAGTGACATTTCATGAACTTGCCCAACACTTTTTTTTTGGTAAAATTTTATAAAATCCTCATGAATAAAAAGGGGCATATTATGAACTTAAAATATAACCTACAATGTCAGGGGTAAAATAGTCATTATTTAAGGTTATCCCCTTGATTAAGGGCATTTTGTGAATTTAAAACTTTTTAGGGGTATCTTATGACCATGTTTTGAATAAGGGATATATTTTGAATTACGAAAGTTTTTACGAGTATATTATGAATTTACCCTGCATTATTTAGCTACATCCTTACGTAATTATCTTTGTCTATATTTTTGGTGGTACAGTTTATATACATTAAAAGTACATGTTTTGTACAAATTAAGAAATCAGTATATACATTTAGTACAATTTTCATAACATCATAATTTCATGTGAACCTTTGTATACCAAATGTATAATTATAATGGATCAACTTTACATGTTTGTAGCCATCTATAATTACATTAGGATGCTGTTGATATATTACCATCTGATATATATATATATTGCTTGTGGTTTTTGTTATCAATACCTTTTATATATGTCTGGGTTTGCTTGTTGCGACAAATTAACCGAGTATATAATATATACTGTTAGAGCTGAATTAGAGGAATTGGTGACTGAAAATGACAGGGTCGTGGCACGCCTCTTAATTAATTAACGGAAGGATTTTTGTCGACAATCAATCAATTGACACTATTCATCCCCCGTGATTGTTGTTGAGACATGAGGATTGGACTTTATTGTCCCTTGTCTGCCCAACAAATATACTCCATCCATCTCATGTTTTGAGCTACTCCCAACCGCCTCAATATCTTAAAATTGTTAGCAAAATGATAATGTGCAAGAACTGAGACGCCGCACATATATGATATACTCCCTCCGTCCTGAATTGACCGTCCTGTTTGCTTTATGGCACGTTTTTCCACTTCAATATTAAACATATAAGATAAAATAATTTTATAAAACTAAATTTTGTAACATATAGTTTATTATGTAAGGATTCATATGCAAAACTTAAATTTTTAAAATTAATTTATCTTATATGTTAAAAATTGAAGTCAAACGACATGTCCAAATAGTAAACAGGACGGTCAATTCAGGACGGGGAGTAGTAGATATTACGGCGTATCAACTGGTTATTTCATAACTGAATTTGAATTTCTTCAGAGAGCCGGCCGGCGGGAGGCATAGGTTACGACGAAAGTGGTCGACTGATACCTGCATACGCGCGCAGGGACCGGGGAATGTGGTTTTGTGGGGATCCGAATTGCACGGCCAAAAGAAGGAGAAAGTGTGTATGTATACAGAGGCACAGCAGTGCAGACCTAGTAAGTATAGTACAAATGTACATTAATTACAATGCCCTTTTTCAAATAGACTAGAAAAAAGAAGAAAAGTGTTCAAATCACATGGTCTCCACATGGAGCAGGACGGTAGAGGAATTCCACGACTATACTCACTTGTTTACTTATGGGGACCGGCCGGGGGAGTATGCAGATATCTTTTCTTTTTGAAAACGGAGTATGCAGATATCATACGGTAAGTTGCTTGTCATATATGCCCCATTCTTCTACATACCTGATAATCTAGCTGATGTCAGTTGTCAGCTGAAAGTTAGAAAAAGTAGAGAGGAAAAATAGTTGATATGACAATTGATGTATATGACATACAAAGACAATAAACTAGCTAATGAAATAAACTCGGTGCAAAAGAATGTGGTTTAGCAGTACGTTGCTCCTGATTGATTACGAGGCGGGGAACATTTACATCATTTCCGCTTTTATATTTTGACTATAAATTCTTGACATTTTGAACACTTGGTTCTATGTGGGGAGTATCTGTTAGAGGAATAAAAAATAAAGAGGAAATAATACTCATGCAGGGGCACATATTCGCACTGTGTATATGGGCATAGGAGAGAAACAAAATTTTTTTCAAAATGTTATAACATACACAATATAAGTGTAAATTTTTTTTTAAAAATATGATTGTTAATCATAATTCGTACTCTTCAAAACAAGATGCATCATGAATAAGTTTTGATAAGTTTAAAATTTTATGTTTTTAGAATGAGTATATATTATGTATCTTTAAAGTGAATCTTTTTCTTAAATGATTCATTAACAAAATGAATCTTCTTTAATAACAAATGAACTTTATTCAATAACAAAACAAATCTTCTTTAAGATTTACTTTTCTTAAAATTAAAATTCACATGCAGAATAACAAATGATTCACATTATTTAAAGTGAAAGGTTCACTTTTCTTAAATATAAGATTCATTTTCTTGAACATTTGATTAACTTTTCTTTAACAAATATTCACTTTTAAATAACTGAAAGGTTCAAATTGTTCTCGCATTAGTTTGGGGTAAGATTCACTTTTCTTAAACATTTGATTCACTCTTTTTAAACAAAAGATTCACTTTTTTTTTAAACGAAGGATTCATATTGTTCTCTCATAAGTTTGTGGCAAGAATCATTTTTCTTAAATAAAAGATTCACTTTACTTAAACATGTGATTCACTTTCTTTAAATGAATATTCACTCAAACAATCCTTAACCATAAACCCTAAAAGCTGTCGAGTCAGTGATGACAATATAAAGTATTTAACAATTTAAAAAAAGATTACTCTACACCGCCCAACCTAAAACCACCCTATGAAGCTAAAATTGTTGAAGGCATTTTTAGGGTTTGTGGTGTAGGGTTTAGGGTCTAATAACCCTAAGCTATAAATCACAAACCCTAAAAAACTTTCAAGTGAGTGACTACATTATAAAATATAGGATAACTTCAGTAAATATAACCCTACACCACACACCCTAAAAACCACCCTAGGAAAGCTAAAAACAACATCGAAAGATGTTTTAGGGTTTGTAGTGCAGGTTTAAGTTCAATTCTTAACAACCTTTGATTCACTTTTCTCAAAACCTCTTATTCACTTTAGTTAAACAATCTCTGTTTATGAAATTCTTTTTTCTTAAACTATTGATTTACTTTTTGAAAAACCTCTGATTCACTTTTCTTAAACTTAAGATTCACAATAATCTTAAAACATATGTATATACAAAAAAATAAATTTAAATTAATCAAAATAAAATTATATTGTGTCTTATTTTGAAGAGCTCGAATTATGATTAACAACGGAATAAAATTTATGTTATTTGAACTTATATCTTATAAACTATAATATTCTAAAATTTCAAAAAAAAATAGAAGCTCACACTAGTTAAGGTCTAATTCGCAATTCTCAATATGTATTGCCATAGAATATTTTTTTACTTATTGTGGTTGTATCCTTTTACTCTTGGTACATATGGCAATAGCGGTATCATTCAAGAATTATGCAACACTCTGATAATCAGACTTTCTATAGCAACGACTCTGGACTTTTAAATTCAGACTCATTGCCTACTTCAATTAATCACACTCATATTGCGCTAATTCCTGAAAAGAACGGTGCTTCTTCGATCATGGATTTTCGGCCAATATCCTTATGCAACACTATCTACAGAGTGTTCTCTAAAGTTCTGGTTAATAGGAAGCAATCGACTATACCTTATGTCATCTTTGATAATTAGGTTGATTTGGCAAAAGATTGCCTTATCTCGGATCAAGTTTTGATTACTCATGAAATTCTGCATCATATGTGCAACTCTAAGGCGAAGGTTATGGGCCATTCTTCTTATAAGGTTGATATGTCTAAAACTTTTGACCAGTTTAGTGGTCTTTCGTTCTTGATGTCTTGCATCATATGGGTTTCCATCCTTTTTGGATAAAGCAGTTCGCAAATGTCTCACAACCGCCACAATGGTTGTTCTAATTAATGGATACCCGGATACGTACCCAACGAGGCTTAGGTCAGGGTGATCCCTTGTCGCCTTTTCTATTCATTTGATGCATGGAGGTTCTAATGTCAGCCTTGCATCCTGCATCCAGGTCAATCAGTACTCAGGTTTTACTTCCAGAGGCCTATTTTCACCAATAACTTACTTTCTCTTTACAAATGATTGCATCCTCTTCGGCCACGCAATAATTAATAATGCCCAAGCTTTAGCCAACATTCTTGATGATTTCAAACTTGCTTCCGATTAGCGCATAAACAATGATAAGTCAGCTACTATGTTTTCCAAAAATTTGCCTATGGCACTAAGCCATGCAGTTGCAACTACTATAGGAGGCCGTGTGGTAAATGATTTGGGTATGTATTTAGGTTTCCCGGTTAAAATGGGGTGAAATCGAAATGCCATTTTTGCATATATTAAAGACAGGATTGCTAAGCAGTTGTAAAATTGGTCTAATCAGGTCTCTTATGCAGGATGCCTAAACTTGATCAAGGCCATCTTACAAGCTATCCCGGCTTATGTTATGTCAATTATTGCACTTCCCTAGATGTTGTTAAAGGCAATTAAGGGTATGATTTCGTGTTTTTGGTGGGGTAGCTCTTTCACAAAGGGATATATACATTGGACTAACTGGAAAACAATGTGTCTCCCCCTAAGCTCTGGAGGATTAGTGTAACGACCCCAAAACCACCCTGGTTAAGTGACCGTTACACGCCGCATGCTTATTACCTAAGACACGCAAGGCTACACTAGCGAATCCCAAAACTGAACAAAATACCCTTTATTTAACATGTAGCAATTACAATCGTTTACATAAGCTAGTAAATAAAAAAGGGCCTCAAAGCCAAACATTGAAATACAAAATCAAATCCAAAACTAAAAGAGAAGGCCGAATCTTCAAACACGAACTAAGACCTGCAAATTAGACTGATATAGGGGTGAGCACAACTATTGCTTAGCAGGTGATAAACTTCATCAGCTGAGCACGCTCAAAACATAATCTGAACATACATTTATACTTATACAAACGTACAGTAAAATCAGAAACAAAGGCCTTAGAGGAAGAAGGCAGAAACAGATAATCCAGAAGCTCAACCAAAACAGAAGCTCAACAAAATCAGAAGTTTAACCACATCAAAAGCTGAATGAAATCAGAAGCTTAGCAAATTCAAAAGCAGAGATCGGAGCGGAAGACCTTCCAACATATAGAGGTCTAAAACAGAGAGAGCTAAGTGTTGTCAAATCAGAAGGAGTAGTAGAAGACAAACCAGAAAGTCAAAGCTTTGCAAACTAGAGACTTCTCAGAAGACGGAAAGCACACAACAGACCGTCTCAAATCAAATACAAACAGAGTAGACGGAAACAAATCACTTAATAAACTAGAGGCTCTCGGAAAACAGAAAGCACAAAGAAGTCTGTTAGAAATCAGAAATAGTAAGAGCAAACAGAAAACAGAACACTTAACAATCAGAAGTGGGACTCTAGCACCAAGCACAAACACTCAGAAAGGGTCGAAGACCCATGGATCTAACAGATCCCTCGACAACGCAGAAATGACCCAAAGGCCAAAGGGTTCGTCAACCCCATAGAACAGATTGGGCATGACCCACACTCAGAATGACGTCTACACGGTATACCACAGAATAGCTCGATCCAGCCATTCACGGCTCAGAAGCAGAGTAACTAGGTCACAAAACAGAAGCTTTACAAACAGAAGCTTAACAAATCAGTTCAGAAGGTGTTGTAGAGAACACACACCAAATCACAAGGCCTTAACACAACAAAAACTGAATCATAGCTGAAACAAAAGTCTTAAACCAGGACTAGCCAAAGTCAAACTAAAATCTGAGGTCGAAGCACACTTACAAAGCAAAACAGAGTTCAAAGATTATCAGTGACTTTCAAATAAAAATATACTTAAACACATGCCAAAACATGTCAAAACAGATAGTACTCGAGAAGAGGAATCCAACGCCGTAAACGACACTCAAAACAGAGCTCAAACGAAGAAGTTATGCAAAAACAAAGGCTTGTCCGAACATGCGTCCGACCTTGCATGTTCGGACATAAACCGAGAGTCTGAAAATTGCCGGCGAATGATGTCTGAACTTCAATGTTCGGAAACATGTTCGGACACTGCAAAAACTGCAAAATCACTTGCGGAAATCAGCCAGAACCAAGCCACAAATCCCCCACAAAACATACATAACTTATAGTAGCAAAATAGCCAATTGAAAACACATTTCCACGGGGTTTTAACACATCAAAAAGCATCCAAAATCAATCTAGAAACATCACAATCAGAGGAGCACATAAACATATCCGAAAAACAAAATGAAACCAGAAGTCCCCGTGGTTGAACGTACACAACCGAATTCATCTACCTCACATCCGAAGCAAAGCAATCGTTGCGGACTCTACGAAACACTCTTCTTGAACCTCCACTCGAATCTCTACTTGGACCACAAACACTCGATCAAAATTGGGAGAAAACCAACGATAGAGAGGGAAACGATGAAACATCAATCAGAACTCGAAACCCTCAATTAGAGATCTCACGGACTCGAATAACGAAACAACAACACCATTGAATTATTGGAATAAGAGATTGAAGAAAAGGATGAGCAGAGGGAGAAGAAGTTATACGCGAAGAGGGTGAACGATAGAACTGTCGAGGAGAAAGGTGAAGGAGAGGGACTAATTGATTGTAAATTAGAATGAGTGAGAGGGAGGAAATAAAAATAGATTAATAAATCTCTCCCTTAAGAAAATAATAAATAACAAAAAGAAAGAAGACAAATGTAACCCTCCTTCCTCAAGCTAATATATTAACATTAGGAGAATGACGTAGACATTCTAATATAAGAGTACAATATAACCCAAACTTCCATTGCGAATCAGAAAGAAGTAAAATAAAATAGAAAAAAAAAATTATGGGGCATCACAACATACCCCTCTTAAAAAGAATTTCGTCCTTGAAATTCGACAAAACCCAGAATATGAACAAATGCACTTCCAGTGCCAGAATACTACAAACACTCACAAGGCTAACACTCAGAACTCACTGCTGATTGACTGATAGAAGAACAAGCAGAAGATGATTATTGAAGGCTATGCACGAAGGCACAGGAAGAATGCTCACACATCCCCAAAGCTCTAATCTCACATTAGCTAACACACAAATCTCGCTGGCTCTGACTCACTAACAGAACGAACAAAGCACGAGACGGCAGAAGGTTAATCTTAAAGAATTAGGAACAACACTCACACTCACTGGTCATTGACTAACATTAGCACATAGCAGATTATTTTTGGAGATTCAGCCTAAAAGCACAGAAGGAAACGCTTGCACATCTCAGAAGCCTGAACCTCACAGAGCTAACACTCGGAATACACTAACTGACGCGCTGACAGAAAGACGCAACAAATGATCACTAAAGGCTCAACACAAAGACATAGAAAGAACGCTAACATATCTCAGAAGCCCTACTTACACGAGCAAATACACGGACCTCACTAGATGATTCACTAACAGAATGAGCAAAGCAAAAGATTAGAAAAGCTAATCTTGAAGGAGTAGGAACAACACTCACATATCTCAGAAGCTTGCACCTCACAAATCTAGCACTCATAACTTGTTAGCTGACTCACTGACAGAAGAGGTGAAAAGAAGATTACTAACACTCAACCTAAAGGCACAAGAACTCTCAGAGGTGTCCTTACCTAAAGGACCAACATACTCGCGAACTCCCACCAGAACACAACACAGAACATACAACACAAGCACGTAACACAAGCTCAAAACTGAAGCACACAACTTGGTCAAACAAGAACCCACATTCGGTCATCCTTTCCCAAAGGACCCGACTCCCTCAGACTCACTTTCAGAACACACAAGCACATGCAAACAGACACTACGCTTCAGCTGCGCTACTCTGATAGCGGACAACCACAGAGCAGGAACACATTATAGACACCAGATAACAATCACAATCACGCAACAGTTAGCACATAGCAGATAGCAGGCAAAGACACGGAAGCGTAGATAGGCAAACACCCACAAATCCCAACGAAAACCAAACCTGGCTCTGATACCACTAAATGTAACGACCCCAAAACCACCCTGGTTGAGAGACCATTACACGCCGCGTGCTTATTACCTAACACACGCAAGGCTACACTAGTGAATCCCAAAACTAAACAAAATACCCTTTATTTAACATGTAGCAATTACAATCATTTACATAGTTTACAATAGCGGAAGCTAGTAAATACAAAAGGGCCTCAAATCGAAACATTGAAATACAAAATCAAATCCAAAACTAAAAGCGAAGGCCGAATCTTCAAACACGAACTAAGACCTGCAAATCAGACGGATATAGGGGTGAGCACAACTATTGCTTAGCAGGTGATAAACTTCATCAGCTGAGCACACTCAAAACATAGTCTGAACATACATTTATACTTATACAAAAGCATAGCAAAATCAGAAACAGAGGCCTTAGAGGAAGAAGGCAGAAACAGAAACTTGATAATCCAGAAGCTCAACCAAAACAGAAGCTTAACAAAATCAGAAGTTTAACCACATCAAAAGCTGAATGAAATCAGAAGCTTAGCAAATTCAAAAGCAGAGATCGGAGCGGAAGACCTTCCAATATATAGAGGTCTAAAATAGAGAGAGCTAAGTGTTGTCAAATCAGAAGGAGTAGCAGAAGACAAACCAGAAAGTCAAAGCTTTGCAAACCAGAGACTTCTCAGAAGACGGAAAGCACACAGCAGACCGTCTCAAATCAAATACAGACAGAGTAGACGGAAACAAATCACTTAATAAACTAGAGGCTCTCGGAAAACAGAAAGGACAAAGCAGTCTGTCAGAAATCAAAAATAGTAAGAGCAAACAGAAAACAGAACACTTAACAATCAGAAGTGGGACTCTAGCACCAAGCACAAACACTCAGAAAGGGTCGAAGACCCATGGATCTAACAGATCCCTCGACAATGCAGAAATGACCCAAAGGCCAAAGGGTTCGTCAACCCCACAGAACAGATTGGGCATGACCCACACTCAGAATGACGTTTACATGGTATACCATGGAATAGCTCGACCCAGCCATTCACGGCTTAGAAGCAGAGTAACTAGGTCCCAAAACAGAAGCTTAACAAACAGAAGCTTAAGACGGTGTTGTAGAGAACACACACCAAAGCACAAGGCCTTAACACAACAAAAACTGAATCATAGCTGAAACAAAAGTCTTAAACCAAGACTAGCCAAAGTTAAACTAAAATCAGAGGCCGAAGCACACTTACAAAGGAAAACAGAGTTCAAAAGATTATCGGTGACTTTCAAATAAAAATATACTTAAACACACGCCAAAACATGTCAAAACAGATAGTACTCGAGAAGAGGAATTCAACGCCGCAAACGGCACTCAAAACAGAGCTCAAACGAAGAAGTTATGCAAAAACAAAGGCATGTCCGAACATGAGTCCGACCTTGCATGTTCGGACATAAACCGAGAGTCTGAAAATTGCCGGCGGATGATATCCGAACTTCAATGTTCGGACATATGTTTTGACACTGGGAAAACTGCAAAATCACTTGCGGAAATCAGCCAAACCAAGCCACAAATCCCCCACAAAACATACATAACTTATAGTAGCAAAATAGCCAATCGAAAACACATTTCCACGGGGTTTTAACACATCAAAAAGCAACCAAAATCAATCTAGAAACATCACAATCAGAGGAGCACATAAACATATCCGGAAAACAAAATGAAACCAGAAGTCCCCGTGGTTGAACGTACACAACCGAATTCATCTACCACCTACCTCACATCCGAAGCAAAGCAATCGTTGCGGACTCTACGAAACACTCTTCTTGAACCTCCACTTGAATCTCTACTTGGACCACGAACACTCGATCAAAATTGGGAGAAGACCAACGACGGAGAGGGAAACGATGAAACATCAATCAGTACTCGAAACCCTCAATTAGAGATCTCACGTACTCTACGAAACAAACAGCAACACCATTGAATTATTGGAATGAGAGATTGAAGAAAAGGATGAGCAGAGGGAGAAGAAGTTATACGCAAAGAGGATGGACGATAGAACTGTCGAGGTGAAAGATGAAGGAGGGGACTAATTGATTGTGAATTAGAATGAGTGAGAGGGAGGAAATAAAAATAGATTAATAAATCTCTCCCTTAAGAAAATAATAAATAACAAAAAGAAAGAAGACAAATGTAACCCTCCTTCCTAAAGCTAATATATTAGCATTAGGAGAATGTTGTAGACATTCTAATATAAGAGTACAATATAACCCAAACTTCCTTTGCAAATCAGAAAGAAGTAAAATAAATAGAAAAAAAAAATTCTGGGGCATCACAATTAGGGCTTCGGGATCTCCGCAGTTTCAACAAAGCCTTACTTGGCAAGCAATTATGGCGTATCTTGGCACATCACAATTGTTACTCTCAAGGTTTTACACAGCTATTTATCTTCATAATATGACTATTATGCATGCTCAATCTATGTCTCATTCCAACCCCATCTGGAAAGCTCTTTTGAGTGTTAGAGACCTAATTGACTTTGGTAGCCGTAAACAAATCAAGAATGGGTGCACAACTTACATTCATGATCGTTGGCTTCTGTCTAAGGAAGGGGGTCGGCCATATCTCTCGTGTAACACCCCTACCG
Organism: Limonium bicolor; assembly: GCA_023374045.1. NCBI lineage: Eukaryota > Viridiplantae > Streptophyta > Magnoliopsida > Caryophyllales > Plumbaginaceae > Limonium > Limonium bicolor. The sequence goes on along the minus strand of CM041783.1, from coordinate 19,596,321 downwards.
CTAATCCCGTCATTACTGTCTAACCTCCTCGTACATCCATACTTACGCAGCGGATACTTCCTTACTAAATGGCGGGTGGTACAGTGCCTTTGGCCACCCGCGTGACCAGCAAGGTCTACTTCCACTACAGCATCTGTCTGATGGACCGGAATACCCGAGTACTAAAACAAATACAATCCATACTTAAATTACAAACCGAGCACTACAGTTCTCCATTCAGTACAATACACCATGCTTACAATATCATATACCGAGTTTTCTAAAGTACAATTCCAATGTACACCATCTTCCACATGTCTACACATACTCATTAAGAGTCTAACATTTTACCCATTCCTCATAATTCTATATACTTCCCAAATACATAAGGGTGTACCATTTGTACACAAACAATTCAAAGGCTACAAGCCTTATACAATTCTTTACTATCCATAATTTATCCCTAGCTATCTAAGCATAGCAGCCGGTCTCTTAAAACGACTATATCAGCTTCGGGTACCTGGAAAATAAAAACAGTGCCCCTAGGGGCTCAGCGAAACGCTGCATATGAAATTCACATACCCCGCGTACTAGCGAGGGTACGCCGACTACTTGGTCAAATACATGCGGTTCATTTACTCATACAAACATACATGCTTTTATTCATAATATTACAATACATCAGAAAGCATACATACATACATTTCATTACATAGAAGGAAGACATTACCAGTCAACCATTCATACTTACCGGAATACAGGGATACACTTCCCCAATACATACACAGGGCTTGTTAGCTTCTTTACACACTCGGGTTAATCGTGTGTACATTACTCTTTTACTCGTGGTCAATGACTTACACCAGTCAAGACCATTACTCATACAATACTTTACTTACTTACTTATACTCATGTTAAGTCGGTATGACCTCCGGGCAGGGACTACGATATCCCACCACCGGGCTTTAGGGTGGCTCACTAATCCAGGATGCTACCCATTTAAGGGGTTTGGTCCATGGAAAAGATTAAGGCCAGGAATCAGATCCAACCTCTTGTGTCTCCTCATCCTCACGCGTGGCCGAAACTATATCCGACTTCTACTCATTCCATTTTACTCATTACTCAAGTTAGGAGTTAGGTGGTTAGGAATTAGTAAAAGTCATTACTTCCATACCAAGGGTTAATACATTATACAAGTACACAACAAGATACACATACACTTCATTCTCATCCATTCATTTCATGAATTATACAAACTAAATGTTCAAGAAAATATAACAAGAACAATATAAACAAGCACAAGTAAGTGCATTAAAATCCGATTCGTGCGTTTATCTTATTTTGGTGATCAAATAACCACACAAATCAGAGTAACCAGGTTAGGATACAAGGCATGAGAAAATTATACCGTTCAATGTCGTACTCGTACTCTCGGTTTCCCTTCGGAATTCAACTATTCGATTCCTATACATACATGAAGTTGTATGGCTAATGATCTATTATTGACCCCACTTATTCCTTCATTACTATTTCTAATGCATACTTACTAGTTCTTTACGGTTCATACTTGATTATAAAAAAATTATCCTTTCCTTATCATTCCCTACACTTGCTTTCTTACACATGTACTTACTTTCTTACCATTTTCATTCTTTTAATGGTGTATTACCAAGCCCCTATAAACATATATATATATATATACATACATATATGATTACCATTTTTTGTTTGGGACCCGACCGACCCAAAACCCTTTGGGTCGGTCAAAGTCAGATAGAATTCGGCTCCTGGAATTCATCTGGACCAACCCATGACCGACCCAACCTCGTGGGTCGGTCGAAGTCAGAAACTTCGACATCAGAAATTCTTGCCCGACCGACCCATGACCGACTCACCCGTTTGGGTCGGTCGAAGCCGGAAAGTTTACGTCCCAGCAGTTTTAGTCTGACCGACTTAACATTCTGGGTCGGGCGAGGTCAGAACTGTCCTGCTGAATTTGTTTCAACTTCATTCTCTTACCCATTTCTTCCCCAATCTTCCTACACACATCCTAACATGTTTTAGTACTAATTAGACCTCCTAAAATACCATAGTTCATCCATTAACTCATTACTAGATTCATTCCCCATTCTTATATTGATTTACACAATTTTCCTCATTTCCATTCCACCATTCATAGCAGTTTTTGTTCTTCTAATGCTACAGATTTTTAAACCAACTTATACCATTCAATACTCCCTCTACCAATGCCACTTCTAGCATCCTAAATGCATTACTTTACATCCTAGTTCCTCCTACTACTTAACTCCCTTTCCAAATCTGTTTTCAAAGTGATTAACTACTCTCATGAAGCACCAAAATACACCTAGTTACTATCTAGGTTATTTTCTCTTCTTACACAACTAAGTCTTCTACTTCCTAGACAAATTTGGGCAGAGTTACCCCTATAATTTTTAACATTGCCCACACATTGTTACAACTACACATTCATTCCCAACTGAAATAACCTATAAATTAATTTAAATTAATTTAGGGGATTTCTTTTAGTAAACCCTAAATAATACTATTAAATATTAATTTATTATATTGTATTATGAATTTAATAGTGAGATTTATAAGTCAATAAATCATGGGAAAATTTCAAGACACTCCAATTATATTATAAAGATTTTAGAAATATTTTTAACATTGATTTAAGGCTTTAAAGTCAAAATAAAATCATAGAAACCTCAAAGCTTCAAAAGACTTGCTAGGATTGACTTTTTGAGAATGGTCAAATCAGGCCATGAAAAGTATACAAATAAAAAGGTTATCGAAAACCAAGAAGATTGATAAAAAGAACGTTAAAAACGGATCATCCTAGCCAAAGTTATGATAAATTGAAGTTTAGAGCCAAAATTTTGGAGGTTGTTGACGTGTCCAGAGCTAGCTGACTCAGCTGCGCACCTCGGGACACGTGCAATGCCTAGTCAGCACCAGAGTTAACTCAAACGGTTAAGTTTCCTTCAGTTTTGGCATGTCATGGGTCGATCTTTAGATGCCTATATCTTTTTCCCTACTCCACCATTTGGTATGCCGTCTGTTTCATTCGATTCTCCTATCATTCCTCTTTCCAACCATTACTCACATACCATCTAACTCCTTCTACAATGACCGAAAAATTGATCCAAAGTTGCCTCCTTGCGAATTCGTAACCCAGAATTCCAGTTTTTCCTAAAAATCATGTAACCTTTGTCTCGCCATAACTTCTTCGTTTCTCAGCCAAATTTCGTGTTCTTCAGCTTGTTTTGAAGATCTCTAATCCCTTTACAACTTTCATGTTAATGACCAAGGATGATTCGCACTGGTTTGGGAGATAAAGCTGTCTAAAGTTGCCTACTCGATCACGGTGGTATTTTTGCCCAGATTATTCCGAAACCGACTAGGTAAACATAGATCTTGTGAGATCTGTAACTTTCTCCCTTGTTCATCAAATTCAATGATTCTTCCACTAACGTCTAGAGTTACATGTCTAGTTTAGATTGTGATAGGTTTCATGAATCAAATCCCTCTCAGTTGGCGCGAGTTGATTCGAGAAGTTGCCTACCCGAACTGCACAAAATAACAAGTTTCCAGAATTTCCGATTTGATTCTCCCCGTTAATACAATTCCGGTGAGTTTCTAATCAAATTGCTCCATTTTTGCCAATCGTAACTTCATTATCGGTCAAACCCACATGCCAATTTAGTCTATTACGGATTACAATAGGGGAATTTGTCGAATTCAAACCGAAACCATACTATAAACCCTAACTTCGAACCCAGATTCGAAAATCTTCAATTCTGCATGATAATTGGGGAAATCGGTACCATTAGAACCGGAATTTAATTTCGAATCGATAGGAACAAGAATCGTCGAATTTCATTCTGAAGAATGTGAGATATCGAGGGATTAGTACTCGGGTGCGATTTGGGAGTTCCTGATGAACTCGCGAGTTGTAGGCCGTCCGATTGTGGTTAATAGAAATGGACGGCCAATATTAGATCGTGGGGGTTTAAGTTATAATAATTTAATATGTTTTCCAGAATAAAGTCCTAACTTGCTAGATTTATTTAATGACCTTCCCTAATGTATTTTGAGACAAAATTTTAACCATAGATTCCTTATAAAATGTAGTTTATTTTCATGTAAATTAATATGGGTTTTGAGTTTTTAAACGTAAACTATAATTTTTGTAAGTTTTGTGAATTATGGAATTGTTTGGATAATTTACAAAGATATTTTTATGAAATAAAAATTTTATAATATGTCTAAAATGTTATAGTTGCTATATATTAAATTTGGGAATATTTAGACAAGAAGAAATAGGTCTAAAAATTGGAATTCTTGAATTTTCCCTAAGGTATATTATAATATAAGGTTTTGAATGTAACAAAAATTAAAGTATAGATGATTAATAAACTTTGTAGGTTGAGAATAATAAAATAATACTAAGCTAACATTTAATACAGAATGTTAAGTAATATTTTGAGTACAAGCTTTTAAGTGAAGTGAATATATATATATATAAGAAATAAAATAGTAATACCTTTAATCAAGGAATTTAGTCAATCTATGTTTGTACCAACTAGATAATGCGGAGGGTAATGTACTTAAATTAAACTAAGGGAAAAACTTTATTTTATAAATTATATACCGGGAGTGGATAGTGTAAAGGTTATTAAAGATAATTAAATACAATAAGAATTTCTTAAATAATGTTTTGGATAAGGCCTGAGGAAAATATATGTGTATATATAAATACATTAGAAGTAAATAAAAGAAGTAACATACCTTATGGGAAACATAATAAGAGGGAAAATTTAGGATAAACCTAACTCATACTTGACAATTAAAATATTAAATGTTAATGTGGCATCTAGGTGGACTATTAGGGGGGAGATACATATCTTAAACCTTAAATAGGTATTAAACTAAGTTAGCCAAGTGTTACTAAAGAGTTTAATTAAGCTAAACCTATATTCAGGAGTAGGTAAATGGAATAAGTTAAAATGTACATTAAAGATTTAATTACGAGATCTAGCTAGATCCTTAAGAGAGAGTAATTGTAAACCAAAACTATAGACTAGTAAGAATGAAAGATGTGCAGCATTATAGTTCCTTAACTAATCAATGCTTGGAATACCTTAATTATAGGTGATTAGTGGAAGTAGTTCGCATTTTCAAGTTTGGTTACTGCTTCTACACATACCAGGTACGATTTCTCGTACTCAGATACTTTTGCTAACGGACTTTATGGAATGTTTTGCAAAACGCTGATTGAACTGAAATGAATTTCCAAAAGGAAACTGTTGTGTGACTAACTCAGCTTGATGTGACTAACTGAGCCTTGAATGTGAAACTTCCTTGGTTATTGGTTCCTCCTATCTGGTTGTCTCATTAGATATTAACTGCTGAGGGTTTATGCCTCTACACTCTATAGGACTGAGTGTTTTGGTATTGCACTTGTGCAGTTAATAATCTAGGGGGAATATGGGAAATGTGAATCTTGGTAAACTCTTCTTTTGACAATGGATATTGTTTCATCCATGAGCTGAGTCTTTGTTGTGATGTGCGCACATCTTCGTCGGTAAACAGTGAGGGGCTGTATATCCCCTGTCCAATCGGACGTTGTAAACAGCGAGGGGCTGTATATCCCCTGTCCAATCGGACGTAGTTAATAGCGAGGGGCTGTATATCCCCTGTCCCAAAAGGGACGTAATTGGCAGCGGAGCCATCTCTTCCAATTGGTTTCATTCCACTCTTGAGTTGTTGGTTCTTGGATTTCTTCCTTCTCTCCTAGTCCTTGTGACTACTTGAGTCTTTCTACTCTTAACTGGAATTGAATCTAACTTAAGCATGGGATGTTCACTAACTCATGGTGTGGTTTTAATTGACTAACTTTACCTTTTCTGTTGTCTATCTCCATTCTTTGCTTGTTACTTTGACTTGGTGATTTTGAAGTGCCTTGTTCCTCTGTTTTGTTTTTAAGAGTTTCTTTCTAAGTTACTATATTGTTTAAAGATTATGTTTTAATTTCTGTTATGAGAATTGTACCAGTTCCATTCCAGGGAACTGACTCACCCCTCCCAGGGTGGGCTGCTTGGTTTTATCTTGCAGGTATGAATTGTTATACAAGTGGCCACGAAGAGTATGAGTGATTGGGATGGGAATTAGGATTTGTGGAGCGTTGGCGTAATTTTCTATTGTTTGGTTTATGTTATGTTTTCTCGAGTTCAGACTGTAGCATTTGTTTTGTCCTATGTTAAAATTGGTGAGGTTTGGTGCCGGGTGTTTGGAACCCGATGATCTGTAATCGCCTTAGTATTTTATTTCCGCTGCATTTTCGTTAAATAGGGGCATTACACCAACTTCCATATCAATCCAAGCACTAACAGCACATAATAATTCCTGCACTTACACATTTATTACCCAAACTTTTCCCAAGCTTTTAATCATCCTTTAAAGGTTTCAAAACTGTTACATTCTCTTTTTCATTATACTCCAACACAACTAGTACCCAAAACTACATACATTACCCATTTTAAGTACACAAAATCTGTTACACTACAATACCTAAAACCAACTCAAGGTAAGAGCATTTACCTTGTGATTTTAGTTTCTCCTTTCTTTCCTTTCTTCTTGTTCTCGGTTTCTTGTTCTAGAAATGGGGAAATGCTACAGCCCTTCCAAAACAACAATATCATTTCAATACTAACCCTTAATCAACCTAAAGCTTAGAACATGTTTTTAGGGTTTAGGAAGAAGCATTACCTTCCAATGGATAGATGGAGTTCTTGACTAGCAAAGGGACAAGGTTTCTAGCCCAAGGATGAAGCCAAACCGGCTGGAGCACAAGGAGCATGGAGTTCAAATTTCAGAAATTCTTATAATGCAAGTAAGGGCTAGAAATGGTGGATTTTTAAACTTATTTTTACCTCAAAACCCTAAGGTGAAGGAGGAGCTTCAAATGGTGGACTCAAACCTTCAAATGGCTTCTAGCCATGGAGATGAAAATGGAGCTTTTGGATTTTTGAAAGGAGGAAGATGTTCTCCTTGACAAGGGGATTCAAATGGTATGATTTTTATTGCATTTGGAGGAGTTTTGAGCCTTCAAAAATGGGAGAGAAGGAGAGTGTTGGTGGTGGTTTCTCAAATCACCATTAATGGCTTAGGGAAGAAGAAGAAAATCAAAGAGGGAGGGGGAAAACGTGAGAGAGGGGTGAGTTGTGAGGGAGAGAATTCACTTTGTGCTTTTTACTTATTTGTTTGTCTTGTAGCAAATAAAGAGGAATAAAGAGAGTGAGAGAGGGAGGAGTCTGCCGGCCCCCTACACACACTCACAGATTTTTGATTTTTATTTACAAAAGTGGACACATTAGTTTTGCGTATTTACACTCTCACCCCACAACTTCTCGGTTTTTTTTACAGTTTTTATTAACCAGAACCTGTTTTCCGGAATTTTCTCGTTTAATGAATTTTATTGGTTCTAAACCTTCATTAATGTTTATTAATGACTATTTGGTTGACCAAAATTATTACGAGTCTATTTAACCCGCTTAAAGTCGTGTTTTCCCTGTTTCCTCGAAAAACGCGCTTTAAGATTCGTTTATGCTTTTAATCCATTTTAAGGATCCGTTTTCTTCGGGATTTGTTCCCTCGTGTTTATTTAGATGTAAATAAGCCTCTAAAGTACTTATTAGCCTAATTACTCACTATTTTTAATTACGAGGTATTTCAATCTACCCCCTTAAGGAACTTGGCCCTCAAAGTTGCTCAAGGTTTACGGTTTACTATTTCTACTCATTTGGCAAACCAGTTGCCACCATGTACCTTACTACCACCTTCCAAGGTGTTAAATTCCTCTACATTACAAGCACTACAAAATTCAAGCACAATACACGATTACCATACGCAATACACAATTTCCATACATAATACAATTCACGCTACCACAAAACCATTTCACAATACTGTTCACCTTACCATTTGTACAACTCATAATACAATTAGTGCTACATTGTGCCTCACAGTTGGTCAAAGTTGGTGATTCCTTATCTCTAACCATTCAGACATTTCTAATGCCAAGATCATGCCTTCAGACATCCTTACGGATTCTCAAATCCTTTTACTACATCCATACATTCTGAGGTCCGTTACACACAGTGTACACATACAATACATACACTACGATGCAAGCATGGCATCATGCAAGCACGACACAATTCGCATTGCAACCGACTCTTTGGTTTTACCATCCCACAATGTATACATTCATAGGGTTGAAGAAAAACTTCTTGCAAATATTGGTTAGGAATCCTTTTGAAACACAATCAACTCCCAAATCCAATTTATACTCATTACATCTATTCTATGTGTGATTACTTGTGACCACTTGAGGGGAGCTTCAAGAATCATTCGACCCTGATGTGATCAGCATCAGTGTTGAACTATCTTTCCACCCCAATTTGTGTTCTATTTCCCTTGATCTGATTAGGATCAAGTTCGACTTCCCACATCATTTTCACACAGTCAAATAATTCAATTATTTCCATTTTCTATCTTTTTACTCTTCTAGTCATAATTACAAATTTATACATCTCCAAAGGATGGAATTCAGTCCATCAATCATCCTCAATTTACTTCCAAATATTTTACTTCGAGATTCAATGCCTATGGGACTCATTTCATCGACTATTGCTGCTTTCATCCATCATCTCGCATCATCTATCTAAGGAATACAATACTTGTGGAGTTCCGTCCACCTATCATTCTCAATTCGCCTCAAACAATTACATAGGGAACTCAATTCCCTCTAGGTTCTACATCTGTTTCATACCGACTCATGCATCACAATGCCATGTCTAATCTTAGCTAGACACACATACTATAGGGATTCTTTTTCCCCAGGAGTTTCCCTACTCCTTCCTCCTTGTATACTCACACACGAGCTAACAAGATAGGTATATAAAAAATATACATAATATTCATATTACTTGTGCACAATACCCATAATTAGGCTACGAATGGTGCATGTAACACCCCTACCGCTAATTCTATACTTACTGTCTAGTTGTCCTAATTATTCTATTACTTGCAGCTGAATTACTACTACTACTACGACGGGTGATACAACGCCCCTAACCGCCCATACGGCTAGCTAGGCTTACACTACTTACAGTTACGGTCTGATGTATAAATAATACCGAACTACTACTTTACTTACCGAATACAAAAGATCACATACTTACATTACTGGATTACCGAGTATCAAAAGCATAGTTAATTACATCCCTTTCAAGTCTACCAAAAATTAATGAGTTCCCACATACTACTCGTCTATACCAATTCACCGACCTTTCAATATCCAAAAGGGTGTACCCCATGGTACACCGGCTAATAAAAAAGGCTTACAGCCGTGTACAACTTGGTACACCATTCACAATCCATCAATACACAAAAAGAAATCAAACTTAATCTCTTCATAGTCTTCACCCTTCACGAGGACCTGCAATATAATAAAAACAGTGCCCCAAGGGGCTCAGCAAAAAGCTGCATATAAACTTCGCATATACCGTGTGCTAACTAGGGTACGCCGACTATTTAAGGTCGACTGTACATGCGGTTCATTATTATCATGCATACATGCTTTACATACATCACACAATCATACACAATACGATACACAAGCCAAAACAATAATACAACAGCATACACAATACCTACTGTAACACCCCTACTACGTACTTAACAACTTACCTAAATCGCAGCGGAAATAAACAACTAAACAATAACTAAACGGTTTGGTGCTACAACGCCGTTAACCACCCACGTGGTTAACAAGGCAGAATAAATACAAGTGTACCGGTCCGATAATCAGACTCCCGAGCATAGAACTAAACCATAAATACATAATATACAATACCGAGTATTTATTTACAACCATCACTGTAAACCGTCCTTGTAATGTATTCATTATCCAAAATATACTGCCACGGGAGCACAGGCGCATCCTGGGCCTAAAAACCAAAGGGTACCAAAAGTATTTCTACAACCTAGGATCTACAGCCACTCCGCTTCTTCGATCCTCATCCTACAAATATAAATATGGAGCCCCCGAGGGGGTCAGCAACCCTTGGCTGGTATGGTTAACGCGTAGCCCATCGGCTACCGAGATACGCGCAACTATTTGTCATGATGACATGGCATTCATTTTAAACATACAACATATATATCATAGCAAGAGTATTGCATAACAACATCACACATAACATACAAGAACAAATCCTTTTAGGAAACGAACCAACACAATTAGATCCCATGGAGAGCCTAGAGAATGTTGCCAAACTCATGCTAAGCTCGTTACATTACTCGTTACCCTCCTGTTAAATGGAACGAATACCTTAACACAAAGGTGCATCGGATATAATGATCCAAGCACACCGAACAAACATAGTATGCCCCTGTGGCCCGACGTGAGTCAGTAAAATAGCCTTGGTTAAGCTAAAGGGAAGGTTGAAGACCAAAAGAGAAGGCAACCTTAACATACAAAGAGAATCGAACCGGTTATGACATCGACTCCCACACTCACACGCGTGGCCGGAACTACCAGACTCCTCACTTCCCCGGTTAGCACTTATTAGGAGTTCAACATTGAACTCAATAAACAAATCACAAGAAAGTGGTTAAGTCTTGTTAGACACACACAAGGGAAATGAGTCACACCTTGACAACACAGTAATATTAACAACTGTAAACTCATTACATGACTTAAGTCTTACAAGGTCATAAACACTCATAAAAACAATCAACACACAAGCCGGTGTAGACCGGAAGGCTACAGACTGCAAGAAAACCATACCTTGGTCCCTGCTGTGATTGTTTTCCACCGTTGGAGAATCCTATACACATTTAATAACGTCGGTTAATTAACGTACTAGACCTTTATAAATTTGTTACTTCAAATTTCTAGTTTATTTTATTTTCACACTTTGTTATAACTTTTTCACCGTTTTAATTGTCTTTATAACCCACCTGACATGTCTTAAACAACCTTATAACATCATTACTAAATAATCGCCATCATTAGACTTCAGTTTCCAACCTTAAACAAAGTTTTTTGGTCAAAATAGTACCCTGTCCGAACTTGTGTCCGACTTTCCAAAGTTCGGACATAGGTCGAGACTCAAAGGGTGAAACCAGGCGAATGTCCGAACATGTGTCCGAGCTTCCAAAGTTCGGACACAGGTCGAAGCAAAATCAGAGAAAGGAGATGGGTGTGTCCGAACAGTCCGAACTTCTGTCCGGACTTACAAGTTCAGACACCATTCGAGAGTTGTAAGCCAGACTCGTCCTTGTACCCCGTCCGAACATCAAAGGTCGGACGGTAGTCCGGACATCACTTAAAACCCAGAAAATTTAAACGCAACAGGGCATGTCCGAGCTTCCAAATTCAGACGGAAGTTCGGACGTGCCAGAAAACTCATCTTCTATACCCTTGAACACTTTCTCATTTCTTACCAAAATCCCCAACACTTATATTGTTTTCTCCTTAGGTCTCTAAGTGGTGTTTCATACCTATAATAACCATTATGCCAAAATGTTTCCTCAACACTAACATCATCTCCCAAGCATCTCTTCTTATAAACCAAACTCCTTATGTCATTCTTGAAATCCTTCTACCAGTTTATACTTTCTCCTTGTTTATCAAACTTTGCATAAGTCTCAACACAATTCCAAAAATGACTTTGGTGTATTCCAAAACACTCATTTGATTTCCAATCCTCCAAGATAATGCCTAATTCCTTTTTTCACTCTAGAACACCTCATTACATGGTTCTTTCTCTAGTAAAATATTCATTCATTTCTAACACTTCCTAGTTTACCAAAGCTTATTTAAACACCTAGAACTTCTTATACATTACCTAATTCTTGACATGAGTTCTACTAACATCTTGATACACCAAAACACATAGTCTTCACCATCAAACATCCAAGGACACTTAAATCCATCAAGAACATTCTTATACACAAATTTCACCCAATTAACAGTACATCACAATATAGTGCATAATTTAAATTGCTTGGCACTTAGGCCCTTAAATAACATGGCTCTTAGGCCCTTAAATTGCATAAACCATAAACACTGAATTTCCCACAATATATTTGCCTTCGACCTACGAATACATACAACAACACATATGCCCTTTAATAGTCTCCTTGACAACATTTTACTAAGTCATTCACCATTGGCTCCTTAGGTAGTTTTAACAAGCAACATAAGCTCATTTCTCCTAAGACTTTAAACTACATTAGGTTAACACATTACCTCTTTTCCTCACAAATTCTTTCTTGTTTCCTCGACTAAAATCGGCAAGGCTTTTAGTTGCTTGTCAACTTCTAATCAATATACAAGCAATGTAATGAGTATTCAAGCTTCATGCTTAATCTCATTATAAACCCTAGGTTATATATTATCTTAAAACATTAAGGTGATTGTTTTACCTTGGAAATGGAAGAGAGTTTGAATATGTAGCAAGAGAGGACTCCACCAAGCCGTTGGAAGATTCAAATGAAGCTAGAAAAAAAAGCAAGAGAAAACACCATCAATGATGATTTTCGGTCAACATCAAAACATGGAGGAAATGTTGTTTTCTTTGGTTTTTCCTTACCTTGAAGCAAAGGTGATGAACAAGAGGCAAAAATATAAGCTCAAGCTCCCCCCATGGTGTTTCTTCTTGGCACCGAAATGGTGGTTTTGGAACTTTGAAAAGGTGAAGTTGAAGAGCTTGGCAAGACAAAGAGAATGGTGGTCTTAGTTTTTGATTTGGTAAATGAAGCTAGGAATTACAAGAGGTTGAAGATGAAGAATGGTGGTGGTGCTGTAGCATAACCGTGAATGAGAGGGAGAAGATGAAGTTGGAGACGGTGGGAAAGCAAGGGAAATGAGAGAATGAAGTTTGGTATTTGCTTTTAGAAAAGATTTGTAGTTAAAGTAAATAGTACTTATTTAGTCATTCTTTATTTGCTTATTAGTTATCTAAGGTGATGACTCACCCTTGAAAAAACCGGCCCCCATTAAATAATAAGGGGTGTTTTGGTCTTAGTTGACCAATTAAATTACTTATATTGACTTATGTTATAAACTAGCTTAATTTAGTTACTATTCACAAAACAAGGCACATATTTGTAAACTTTTTGATTTTTCATTGATTTAGACTTCCTAATGTGATACTAAGTAGTACACATGTTAATTACAGAGTAATGATGGACATTTAGCCATTCAAAACCCATTTACAAGACAATTTTTCAAAAATGTGCTTTAAGACTCCTTAAAGCACATTTTGTGTTTTAACTTGTTTTCAAGCTTGGTTTTCTTTGGTAATTGGTTTAATATGTTCATTAACATATAAATAAGGTATTGGTAAGCTCATTAGGTCTTAACCAAGCTTATCCCAAGCTTAGAGCACATTTTCGCCCATATCGACTTTAAGGTATTTATTTATGTTTACTGTGGTTTAAATTGTTCCCTAATGTTTCTAAGGCACTTTTTAGCCTTATTATACCATATTTTAATGTCTAAACCACATACTAAGGTTTTGGGTATTTCACCTACCTTCTCAAGGGTTAGCCAAATTACACATCCGGGTTAATCGGATGCTTATTACTCTTTTACTCATTACACAATACTTACACAAACGTACTCTTACTTTACTTACTTACTTTTCCATACTCATTTACTCGTTCTTACTTACTTACTTTTCCATACTCATGTTAAGTCGGCATGACCTTCGGGCACGGACTACACCGTCCCACCACCGGGTTTTACTTGACTCACTAATCCATGATGCTACCCATTTAAGGGGTTTGGGCCATCGAAAAGTTTAAGAGCCAGGAATTGGAGCCAACCTCTTGTGACTCCGCCTCCTCACGCGTGGCCGAAACTATATCGGAATTCTACTCATTCCAATTTACCAATTTATTATGTTAGATTGGTTAGCTTGTTAGGAATTAGTTAGAAGTCCATCATAATTGTATTCGGTCACAACACAATACATCAAGCGTACGCACATTCATTATCATACATACATTTCATGAATTATACAAACTATGATTTAAAGATAATATTCAAATAAGGAATAATATCAAATATTCACAAGTAAGCATAGTAGTTCCGATTCGTGCATTTATCTTGTTAGGTGATCAATTAGCCCACAAGCACACAAATCAGAGTAGCCAAGGTAGCATACGGGGCATGAGAAGTTCATACCTTTCACCGTTGTACTCGAATCGATTTTCCTTCGGTGTTCACAAATCAAGTCCTATAACATACATGGAGTTGTATGGTTAATGACCTATTATTTATTTAACTTTTACTCCATTACCTTTCCCTAGGCATACTTACTAATTCTTACAAGTTACAAGTGATTAGGAATCCATTTCATACTTTAAGTTTTATTTCCTTTCTCAACAATGATATACTTCTATATATATACACATATGTATTTGTGGGTATACATGTATATATATATACATATGTACTTAATTATTAATTATTATTATTATATTATATTATTATTATTATTTGTCTGACTCGACCGACCTTACCCAGGGTCGGACCCAAGGTCGGTCGAAGTCAGTAAGTTAATATGCAGGAAGAATTCAGGCCCGACCGACCTTGCAAGTCCGGTCCCATGGTTGGTCCATTCCAGTGTGTTCTGGGTTCGAGACTCTGGACTCGACCGACCATGCAAGTCTGGTCCCAAGGTCGGTCCATTGCAGTAGGTTTCATTACGGGAAAATTTTAGGCCGACCGATCTTGCAAGTCCGGTCCCAAGGTCGGTCCATTCTAGTAGACTTCCGCCTTTGTAAATCTGGGCTCGACCGACCTTGCAAGTCTGTCCCAAGGTCGGTCCAGTCCGGTAGTTCCATTTTTATTTCTGTTTTCAGTCCTTCCTTTTACCCATTATTTCCCCATTGCTCCCATATGTTTTAACACTAAATAAACCTTCTAATCCACCTTAGTTCATCCATTAACTCGTTACCTATTTCTATACTAATTTACACACTTGTTTCCTAAATTTCATTTCAGCAATTACATTGTTTCTTCCTAGTATAGTTATGCTACAGATTTTGATTCTCACTTTCTCCTTCTATAGCTCCCTCTTCTAAAGCCATTCCTAAGGCTTATAATGCATTACACATCTCTCCTAACCTACCCACTACCAAGCTCCTTCTAAAATCTGTTTCAAGATTATGTTTTCTACCTAGTTTCTAGTTCTCAAGTTCTCTAGTTTCTAGGTAAAATTTGCTATAGTCTCCCCTATATTTTTACATTCCCACCACATGTTTTAGCTCACAAAACACCACTCATTACACCTGTTTACTAGCAGCATTAATATACAATCCTCCAAAGCAATTACTAAGCATTAACACTCATTAAATTTCCTGCACACAACATCTAATTCCCATCTAGATTTTGACAGTTTTTTAAATGTCTTTTAAGCTTCAAAATAGTTTGGTTCTTCTTTAGGGTTTAGAAAATGATATTACCTTGCAAGTGATGAGATGAAGTTTAGGATGGCTCAAGAACAAGATTTCTACTCCTCCAAAGAAGCCAAAATCGGCTAGAACACAAGGCACCAAACAAGGGTTTAGTTTGAATTTTAGTTTTGCCAACAAGGGCTAGAAAAAGGTGAGGTTTCAAGATTATTTTTACCTCAAAGTGACAAGGAGATGAAGGTGCTTCTAATGGTGGTCTTCAAGCTCCAAATGCAGCACACCCATGGAGATGAAAATGGGTGTTTTCAGATTTTGAAAGGAGGGAAATGCTCTCCTTGATGAGAGGAAGACAATGATATAATTTTTTGTGATTTTTGGTGAAGGTTTAAGTGGTTAACAAGAGGAGAGAAGGAGGGAGATGGTGCGGTTTCTTCAATTCTCCATTACTGTCGCCCAAGGAAAAGAAGAGAAATAGAGAGGAAGAAGAGAGGCGCAATACGTGAGTGTGAGGGAATTGAGGGAGTAGGAGAGAGAGTGGTAAAGTAGTGAGTTTACTTTTTAATTTGTTTTGTCTTTTGCACATAGAGGAGAATTAAGAGAGTGTGAGGGGGAAGGAAATCTGCTACACCCAGCACACACAAACTGATTTTACATTTTATTTCAATAGTGGACACACTAGTTTGGGTTATTTATGCTTTTACCCCACAACTTCCCGTTTTTGACAGTTTTTACTATTTTCTCGTTTTATTGATTTTATTGGCTCTAGACCTTCCATAATGTTTATTAATGACTATTTGGTTGACCAAAATTGTTACGAGTCTATTTGACCCGCTTAAAGTTGCATTTTCCCGGTCTCCTCGAAAAACACACTTTAAGGTTCATTTATGTTTTTAATCCGCTTGAAGGATCCGTTTTCTTCGGGATTTGTTCCCTCATGATTATTTAGACATAATTAAGCTTCTAAATTATTTATTAGCCTAATTAATCACTATTTTTAATTACGGGGTATTTCAATCTACCCCCCTTAAGGAACTTTGCCCTCAAAGTTGCTCAAGGTTAATGGTTTAATAATTCTACTCATTAGGCAAACCAATTGCCATAATGTGTCTAACTACCACCTATGAGGTGTTTACTTCTTCTACATTACAAGCATACACAAATCAAGCATCATACGACATTCACATACACAATACGCCATTTGCATACACATGATTCACAATACACATTACACCAATACACTTCACATCGTACATACACATCAATACATTACACATACATACCAAATACATTCAGCACTACATGTGCCATTGTGAGCCTCGATTTTTAAACCCTACCCTATGCTGATTAAATTGATTAGGATCTAACCGGGTTTTAGGTCCACTTATAACCTAAGATTAATAACTATGTCATACAACATTAATTATTAAAGCCTAAGTTAGCTCACTGGAACCTATTATGAGTCACCACCTAATTTTTACCTAGGTCAAATTAGGAAAGGAGAGTTCAGGTTCGGGGGCTTGATATTCGACTTAATTAGAGTTCAATTACTTTCATTACCCCTAGAAGTCGTTTTTCCTCTACTTAGTTAAGTTACGGCTTATTACGAGTCGTTTTAACCTAAGTGCGTGAGCTTCTGTTTTTTTGTGTTTTTTAACGTTTTTTGACAGAAAATTAAAGTGAAATTAAAACTACCTAAACTAGGGTTTCAGAGGCAGAATTAGGTCAAATCTTGATCCCATCCGTGGCCACGGACCTATTGTCCGAACCCACGGACCCCAATTAACCTAATTACACAGAAAAGTCAAATTTAAGCAGAAAAAAGATTTTGAAAAGTCCGGGGCCGTGGACAGGATGTCCGTGGGCCCGGACATGTTTTATAAAACCCTAACTTTTGAAAATAAAAATATCCCGCCACCGTCTGGGGGCGTCCGAGCTTATGGACAGGGCGTCCGGGACCCCAGACATGGCGTCCGTGGGTGCGGACCGCCCTCGGACGGCGGCGTTGAGGCTGTTCCCGGAGGTGTTTTTGGCTCAAAATTTATGGGTTTGTAGCTTGAAAGACATGTTAGTAATCAAAAGTTTTCAATTTGGCCTTGAATTAAGGACGAAACTTATTGAACAAGTTAGTAGACAGACACGCAAACAAACCTTAATTCAAAAGCAAGGAAAAGTCAATTCGATTAGAAATTTCAACCAGAAGTGTATTAATATCTAATGAGTTAAAGAATTCAAATTTCAACCTGTTTGGACTTCGCGATTTGATTGTTCCTTCACGTTGGGAATCTTCGAGAGCCTCGTTGGTGACCAATCCGGTTCAACTTCGATCCGAGCTTCTGACCCCTTCTTCCTTGTGTTGTTAACCACGGTTTGGTTCTGTATTTTTGGTGTTTTGGTACTTGGAAGTTCAATGGGAGAAGAAAGAATGTGTTTTTGGTGATTTCAGGATAATTTCGGTGTTGATTTGAGGCTTGGGAGTGCAAAAACGTGGGAAGAAGGTTGACGGCTGCCTTTCCTGACTTTGGGAATGTTCTTATCTGCCCTAGGTAGTTTTTGGAAGGTCCTTTTATAGAGAGAGCAAGGCCATGTTGATAGAATAATGTTTTTATTTAAAATCCTGATTTTGTGCTCTAAGAGAATCTGATTTTTTAAAACATGTTACAGAACGATAAAACTTCTGAAATTTTAACCGAAGATAAAAAATGATTTCTAGGAATTTTGAGAGTTGGAATCAGGTTATTTCGATAAATAACCGATTAGATAAAAATCTCACAATCTGGAATCTCCCATAATTCATAACTTATGATTGGAAAGTTGGAATAACGAAATTCCAATGGCATTAGTCTCTTAATATCATCATATATCTTGTGCTAAAATTTCATGACATTTTGTTTTAATTTCGGTATTTTCAAAAGGAGAGAGAAAATTGCAAAAATGATTGAATTTCTCTTTTAAATTTTGGGCTAAGGTTCCAAATAAGATAATTTCAGGTTTATGACTGTATGTAGCCATGCTAACCATCTGACAATTTTATTTTAATTTTGGAAACCTTTTAATTTCTATTTTGAGGCTATTTCATGTGTTAATTATTAAAGAAATTAGCTTATAATATGAATTAAAAGCTAAATTTCCAGAATAATATTATTAGAAAGTCATGAAATACCTTTTAATGACTATGATATTTGGAAGTGTTTGGAGATAATGAACAAGTCATATGAAAATAGAAAATCCCGATAATGTCCATGGAAAATCCCGCCTTGGTACTTTTTGACCCCTTTTGCCCTTTGTAACACGTATGCCTTAGAAACTACTCCCGGGGGGGGGGGTTAAAATTTTGGGTATAACAGATTGCCCCCCGTCAACTAGGCTTTGTAATGAAGATGAAAAGACTAGTTGATGCCTGAGTGATACCCCAAAATTTTGGATCTTAAAAGACCCTACATGCAGATTGTGTCGAGCTATTCTAAGGCGCTGACTACCAATAGGTAAAGGAGATGTTGTTGAACTATTCGAAGGCGCCAACTACCTGAAATGATGATATGTTGTCGAGCTATTCTAAGGTGCTGACAACCCAAAATGATGAAAATGATGTCAAGCTATTCTAAGGTGTTGACTACCTGAAAATGATTTCAATGATGCCAAGCTATTCTAAGGCGTTGACTACCTGAAAATGATGAAAATGGAATAATGTCAAGCGATTATAAGGCGTTGACTACCTGAAAGATGAAGAAATGTCAAGAGATTCTAAGGCGTTGACAACCTAAAAGATGAAGTAATGTCAAGCAATTCTAAGGCGTTGACAACCTAAAAGATGAAGTAATGTCAAGCGATTCTAAGGCGTTGACAACCTAAAAGATGAAGTAATTTGTAGATGCAGGAATGCTGCTGATGCACGGATGCTTCTAGGGACCGAAACCCGTGCCAATGCTCCTGGCTGAACCCAATGTGGACTTATTGCCATCGCCCCCCAAGTCGGTGTGCAGGGATAACTCCTGGTAAAAACCTGGGGGACTTATTGCCATCGCCCACCATTCGTTGATCCCAAAATAAGTTGACATCGCACAGGAGGATTTATTGCCATCACCTCGCCAACTTTTCTGTTGCCAGGTCTTGTGACGCGCCTCGATAATACAGATGAATGATATGAAGATGATGCAAATGAAAGTGATGCAAATGTAGATGATGAAAATGATGCAAACGATATGGACGATATGAAAATGATGTAACTGATATGGATGATATGAAAATGATGTTCGGATGCCTCTAGGGTCCGAAACCCGTTCCAATGCTCCTTGCTAGTATACTATGGGGACTTATTGCCTCTGCCCACCAGCTGGGGTGCTGGGATAACTTCTAGACCACCAAGGGGACTTATTGCCACTGCCCTCTAGTTGTTTATCCCTTAAAGTCGACATGAAGATGGGGACTTATTACCTCTACCCCGTCAACTTGGATCACACACTATCTCGTAGTTGTCTCGCACTGATGCTGATACTTGGTCTCGTACTTGTCTCGCACTGAAGAGAAAGCTGAATCTCGCACTGATTCTGGGTCACGAACTAAAAATGAGTTGGAAAGATAATGGTCTCGCACAAATACGTGTGGTGAAAATCAATTGTAAAAGGGCCAAACATGGCGACGACGAGATGTATGCAAAAATTTGTAAAATACAATCACAATGCATGTAAAATACTGGTTCAAAGCAAGAAACTGTTGAAGAATGCGCCACACATGGCAATGATGGGAATTAAAATTTGTTTAAAGCAAGAAATTGCTGGAAATTATGCCAAACATGGCGATGATGTAGATTTGTCCAAGGCAAGAAATTGCTAGGGATATGCCAAACATGGCGATGATGCAGATTTGTCCAAAGCAAGAAATTGCTAGGAATATGCCAAACCTGGCGATGATGAGATTTATGAAATCGAAGTGTTTGAAGGAAAATTGTCTAGGACAAGAAATTGCTGAAAAAGGTACCAAACGTGGCAACATTTAAAGAAAATTCTATGTCACTGAAAAGGAAAGTGAAATAATCATTTTCAGACTAAAAATTTCAGACTCGTCATTTATCTCTTAGGAGATGAACATGCCCCTGGTGTGGTGTGATGTTTGATGTGGAGATCTATTGAGTGACAATCAAGGCTTATGACGGGCCATGGAATTTATGTGGAGGTGAAGGCTTATGAGGTGCCCGTGGTATATGATGTGGAGGTAAGGGCTTATGTGGGCCTGTGGTGTTTGATGTGGAGGTAAGGGCTTATGTGGGCCTGTGGTGTTTGATGTGGAGGTAAGGGCTTCGATTGGTGTTGTCATGGCAATTGTTGAAACCAACAGTTGCCCCCAGTATTTTTCCTTAGGACAACCTGGGCTAGAGTTCATGGCAATCGATCGGAACAATCGATTGCCCCAGTATTTTCTTTGATTAAATGTGCGAACAAGTCTTATCCTCACAGGGTCAAGGGTTACGCTTTGATGTGGTGCTTCCTAACCTACCCTCGACGTGTTTGGGGTTTGCACTCATTTCTCGCTCATGGTCATAACTTTTACACCATTGAATTCGACATTTGATGGATTTACGCGTTTGATCTGTTACTTTCACGTGATTGGACAAACAACTATCAAGTCGGAAGTCTTTAAAGCTTATAACGTGGCCATGGGGTGTGATGAAAGACAACGGGACCTTGGAGGGATATTGTAGGTACGTGGAGCTAAAGGGGTGACCAAAACTGTACCCTACGTCTTCTCTCGGAATCATCTTCCTTGTCTTGAAGTAGTCTAGCTGCTTCATGTTGACGTTGCTTTCGAGCTTCTGAACTTGGGCTTTTGAAATCGTCCTTTACACAATTTCTCCTCTTTTTGTCATTCGGATTTCGTCGAGGCATTTCGGGTTTGCCTCTTTGTTTTATCCTTTCTTGACTTTGCCTTCGGGGTTCTTGTGTTTCCCGGTTTCGAGCTTCGAGAGCCGTTTTGATGTGAGCTCTTTGGATCCTGTGTCACTCTGGGACCATTTGCAGATCACTTCGTCATACCGATAGCGGCGCTGCTTCTTTGAACTGATGAAGATGTTAACTGCGACTCGGGCTCCTCGCTTCCTTTGGTCACCGGGTTGGAAATTCATCATTGGCTGGGTTATTTTGTGGAGTTCATAATATCGAAAAGGGGATATATGAAAGGCTCGGCGGGGGTGCCTAGGGTTTAATGTTAGGGTTCACAAGCTTTTGGCTATGTGGTGTTGTACCTAGGTGCTTTATCATTCCTAATAGTTGTGTATCCGTTCTTTGTTACATTTCGCAGGTCTACGAGTAAATTTACAAATTATCTCCTTCGCTCGGGGTTATGCCATTTACCTCAGCTTTGAATGTGGTCTCACCAGAGTCGTGTAAAAATGACACGCTCGTTCGCTCATGGTTTTTCCACTCAAGACACTCTCGCGAGATTTTCACTCGAAAACTCGTTCACACATTTAAACAAAAGATAAAAGATGATGAACTTAAACTTAGATTGCCGCCAGTATTGATTTTGGGTTTGTGACAACAATTCGATAGATGTGGACCTTGAACCTCTTTGTGGGTTGTTTGGATATCATGGGGTGAGTTGTGGTGTTTGGTTAGGCATGTTCAAATTTTTAGAAACAAGAGACAAGTTGTTCCATTGTATAGTCAGAAAATGATTACTTCGTGATCCTTGAAAGACGTGAGTGCTCTTTTTTTTTTTTTAAGTTTTTCGAATTAATGAATAATGCTTTGTACAAAAATGGAACTATGTTTTATTCAATAAAAAACATAATGTTGGAAATTACAAACTCAGGAAAACTACCAAAAATGATCAAGGAAACTAACTACTACAAAAGTTGAAAGACGACTAATCAAGGAAAGAAATGCATTTAATGAGAAAAACACTAAAAAAACAACATTTCTGATGATGCTTGGGCACGCGTGCTCTGCGCTTCCGCCACGTTCTTAGAATTGGAGCCCTTGGTCAATTAGATCCTGGATTCTGTTTTGCAGGGCCCTGCAGTGGTCAGTGTCGTGACCGGGCAGCTGATGGAAGTGACAAAATTGATTAAGATCCTTCCCCAAATGAGTAGTTCCTGGCCTCAGGGTGAGCAGTTGCATCGGATATCTTCCTCGAAGCTTTCAAGTGCTTGTCTTGGTGTTCGGCCGATGTTTGTAAACTCTCTGTCGAGAACCCCGTCGGGATGGTTCTACTGTCCCAACGCTCCAACCAGGTCCTCTTGACTGTCGATCGCTGTCTTCCTCATGTTGCTGGTTCTCTTACGGCTGCAGCTTTGGATGCAAGTTGCTGTTCCCGGTTGTGTGATCACTTTCCTGAGTTCCGTAGCAATTTCTTTGACATTCCCTCCGATCCTCGGACCCTAATGGAGCCAACTTCAATGCAGTCATAAAGGGTGTTGAGAAGCCTGTCCACTAACTCATCCCGAGCTTGACGTTCGGACTCGAGGGAAAGAGCCTTTGCTTTCAACTCTTCGATAACAGCAACGTAGTTAGATTCCACGGGTCCATGGCAGCACTATGCCTCTGCTCCATGGCATCAATGGTGGCCAGGTGCTTTTGTTCCAAAATTGCGAGCTGGGCTTCCATGTTGATTGGACCGCACTTAGGACTTGGGTCTACCTGTTTCCAAGGTGTCCATTATTAGCTAACAAAAGGAAGTGGGCTGAAAGATACTAAGGTGAGGATGCTTCACAAGATAGATCGAAACAGACTTGGGCTGAAAGCAAGTGGGCAGGATACCCAGAGAATGAGGTGTTTGGGCTGGAGTATCTTTCAGACTATGAACTGGAATTTGGACTGAAATCTAAACAGATGGCTTTGATTGGGCCTGAGAGGTGACACCTAGATCTAGGGTTTTGGGCTAGGGCCCGAATAAGAAGTCTACCTGGACTAGAATGAGCCCTTGGGCCGGAATGTGTTTGGGCCTGGAGTAAAGCACATGGGCTGGAATGGTCCCTAAATCACAAATGGGCCTAACTTTCTTTGGGCCAGAGAAGATGGTTGCTAAGCCGAAAAAGATTTTATTTTCAGGACTTGTGGGTTATTTCAAGTTCAGGTGGATTTTTTTTTATGGGCCTAGAACTAATTGGATAATTCAAATTGGGCCAGAAGAGAAATCACCTAAGTCTAAGCTTTTGGGCCGAAGCCCGAATGACTCATATATTAAACCAAACAGGACCTCTGGGCCGCAAACAAATAGAGCCGCCCATTCGGGTTAGGCTAGGTTAATGTAGGAGAAGTTCCTATCAATCTCTAGGCTGGGTAATGGGCCGATCATACAAGCAAAGAAGGCCCACACAAATTCAACATGTCCTCACTAGACGTTTAAATCAAACCGGGTATGGATCGATCAGGAGAGGTGCTTGGGGCATGGGCCCAGGTCACCTCAAAGGAATAGGGCTTGCACGCTATTCTCTTTGGGCTTTTTGCACATCACCTGAAGGTGTGCGTCTACGGTCGGGTCTTAATTGACCAAACAATGGGATAGGTAAGGACACTGCCAGGAAAACGCTTGGGGGCTAAAGCCCAGGTATTAAGGGGATGTGGTTAGACGACCCTCCTCTTTTCCCCCGCTTATTCACATCACCTAAAAGGTGTGAGTCCCTGACAGGGGACCCTCAAATGGGTCCCAGGGTGAAATTGGTTTGCATGGACCCTCGCTCTCATATGATGCAAGGGTGCAGAAAATTAAAGTGCGCACAAAAGTAAACAAACAAAGTAATAAAGCCGTAAATAAACAATTTTTCGAGTTAAGCCCTCTTTCTTAAAATTAAACAAGTTAAAATTAAGAAGTGGTCCCCAGCAGAGTCGCTAGTCTGTGAGCCTCAATTTTTAAACCCTACCCTATGCTGATTATATTGATTAGGATCTAACTGGGTTTTAGGTCCACTTATAACATAAGATTAATAACTATGTCATACAACATTAATTATTAAAGCCTAAGTTAGCTCACTGGAACCTATTATGAGCCGCCACCTAATTTTTACCCAGGTCAAATTAGGAAAGGAGAGTTCGTGTTCGGGGGCTTGATATTCGACTTAATTAGGGTTCAATTACTTTCATTACCCCTAGAAGTTGGTTTTCCTCTACTTAGTTTAATTACGGCTTATTACGAGTCGTTTTAACCTAAGTGCGCGAGCTTCTGTTTTTTTGTGTTTTTAACGTTTTTTGACAGAAAATTAAAGTGAAATTAAAACTACCTAAACTAGGGTTTTGGTGGATGAATTAGGTCAAATTTTGATCCCGTCCATGGCCATGGACCTATTGTCCGAACCCACTGTAACACCCCATCCAACATTTACATACTTACAACAAACTGCAGCGGAAGAACAACCTCATCACATTACTTAACTTGTTGGTGTTACACGCCGTTAGCCACCCACGTGGCTAACAAGGCTAATACATACACAATGTATCGGTCTGATGGGCTAAATTCCCGAGCGACTATACATTGTTATTCCTTACATTAACAACAACAATAACGACATACACCTTGTTAACTATACCGAGTATTATAAACTGGTGCCGACAACAATATCGGTCTACTACACCTACTGTATATGTATATACACACTTAAATAAATACCCATGTACAATGACTACCCGTCCTACTCTCGAACGGCTTCCAGCACTTCGTACCTGAAATAGGAAAAGAAGAGAAAGGGGTGGCCCCAAGGGGCTCAGCACCTTTGCTGGTATGGATCCGCAGCCCACATGCTATCGGGCCACGCACAACTATTGTCGTCTTAGCATGCGGTGATTATATTTGAATCATACATGTAACAAACGAACACACATCACATAACAGACACACAACACTTAACATTTCGCCTCAATGGGCTCAACAATCGGATAATACATCCTACTTAATGAGTCACTCATGGTAATCATCATCCCTAGAGTGTCTCTCCTCCAACGGAGCTACTTCCTTAATAGGCGACACATACCCTTAAATCGGGTTATCCTTAAACGCCTTTTTATCACCAACTGGGAACCATATCCATGATCCACACACTTCACATTTTACAACATATAACATACGCTACATAACAAAACTTAACAACACTTTGCACGTTTCCATGTGCACACATAAACACCGCAATAAATATTGCATCACAACAAAAACACAAACACAACGGGAATGGTTCTCATAGGAACCGACCCAAAACATACACCAATACATGTTGAGCCTAGAGATTGTTGCCAGTCTCATGATAAGCTCGTTACATAACTCGTTACCGTTTCGTTAAATGAACGGTTAACTTAACACAAGGTGCCCGGATATAGTGATCCAAGCACACCGAAACAAACATAACAATAGTATGCCCTGTGGCCCGACGTGAGTCAGTAATAGCCTTGGTTAAGCTAAAGGGTAGGTTGGGAACCAAATTGGAAAACAACAATACATACAGAGAGGATCGAACCTGCTATGACAATGACCCCCATACTCACACGCGTGGCCGGAACAGACCGGACTCCTCATTCCCCCCGTTAGCGCTATTAGAAGTTCATCTTTGAACTTTATTAAACATTCACAAATATTGAGTTAAGTCTTGTCAGACATACACAAGGGAAAAGAGAGTCACAATTCACATACAAACACACGCACAAACATTACATATCCAACTCACGCATAGCCGTGGTTAGAACGTTCCTTAGGTCGGAAACGTTATTACCGGATACCGTTCTCTTACGTTTACCTAATAGTGGTTAACTAGCCCTTCAAGCGCATTAGAGGTTACCGGTATCGGCACGTAAACATACAATAACAATAATGACTGTAAACTCGTTTCATGGTTTATATCAACGTGGCAAACATACAGAAAATCACATTGGCATACAAGCCGGTGTAATCCGTTAGGACACAGGTTGCAAGAAAACCATACCTGTCACCGGAGTCCACTTATCCTGTCCATTATGTCCTCGAGTAATTCTCGAACCACTGTTAACATCACATGTTTTTATAACATCGGGGTTGCTTGATCACTAATGTCAATGCTTAATTTTTCCCACGACTTAGTTACATAACTTAACATTTTTAATTGTTTACTCTCACATTTTAATTCGACTTTTAACCCACTTAGGTGTCATTAAAACTCCCCTAACATGTCCTTAACATCCTTATAACATCATTACCTACCAATCCCCATCATCACATTTCATTTCATAACCTTAAACAACATTTTTGGTCCGACCGACCCACCGACCGACCCACAACTGGGTCGGTCCATTACAGACCCCTTTTACCTCCTTACAAACATGCCCGTCCGACCCACGTCCGACCCACCATTCTGGGTCGGTCCATGTGCGAACATTTTTCCACCTTTGAAACTTGACCGACCGACCCATGTCCGACCCACCCTTTTGGGTCGGACCATCACCGAACATTTTCCCAACATTTTACAGAGGCTCGACCGACCCACAAACTGGGTCGGCCCCTGGGTCGGTCGCCTCCTAATCTTACCCAAACTTTGTCAATTCTTCACCAAACTTCTCCTAAGGCCTCTTAATGTGTTCTAACATCATTTGGCACTTCAAACACACCCTTAAGATATTCTTAAACGCTCACAAAACTATTTTCCTAATTCCTTAAACCTTTACTCATCTCTCCACAAAATTCCTAACACTTACAATGTTTTCTCCTTATGATTTCTAGGTGGCATTTCACCTATAATGACCACAATACCAAGGTGTTTCCTCTACACCTTATCATCACCTCTCAACTTCTTTTCTTACTAACTAAATCTCCTTTTTACATCATACCTAAACATCACTTGTTCCTTGAACATCAATCTTACCTAAATCTTAAACAACTCCTCCAAGACTTTAATACATTCACAAAACACACATTGGATTCCTAGAACTTCCAAGGCAACACCTAAATCCTTGCATCAATCTAAATCACCTTAATACATGTTTTCTTCCCAAGTAAACATTCATTCACCTTTAACACTTCCTAGTTCACCAAAACCATTTAAAACACTTAGAACTTCTCACACATTTTCCCAAATTTGGCCATAGCTTCTCTTGTATACACTCACATCCAAACACTTAGGTTTTTACCTTATTTCATTCAAAACACCTAAAATCCATCAAACACATCTTTATACACAAACTTCACACATTAAGCACTACATCACAATATAGTGCATAACTTAAATTGCTTGGCTCTTAGGCCCTTAAATTGCATAACCTTAAACACTGAATTTCCCACATAAATAATGCCTTTGACCTGCAAATACATACACCAAAACATATGTTCTTTTACTAGTCTCCTTGAGAACATTTTACTAGGTCACTCACCATTGGCTCCTTAGGTATTTTATCAAGCAAATCAAGCTCATTTTCCTAAGGCACTTAAACTACATTGAGATAGCTTGTTTACCTCTTTTTCCTCACAAATTTCTTTCTTGTTCCTTGTGAAAACGGTAGGGCATTTGGTCCCTTTTCAACTATTAAACATTATACAAACAATAGAATGAGTATTCAAGCATTATGCTTCTCCTCATTGTAAACCCTAGTTACACATATTGTTTTAACACATTAAGGTAATTGTTTTACCTTGGAATTGGAAGAGAACTTGAATAAGTATCAAGAGAGGACTCCTCCTAGCCCTTGGAAGATTCAAATGAAGCTAAAACAAACAAGATAAATACACCATTGTGAGGTGAATTTTCGGACAACATGTAAACATGGAGGAAACATGGATTTTCTTTGAGTTTCCTTACCTTGAAGCAAAGGAGAACAAGAATATGTGAAAAGATGAGCTCAAGCTCCTTCAATGGTGGTTTCTCTTGGCACCGAAATGGAGGTTTTGAAGCTTTGAAGAGACAAGATTGTAGAGCTTGGCTTAACTAAGAGAATGGTGGTGTTTGTTTTTGATTTGGTTAAGTGAGCTAGGTTTTACATGTGGTCAAAGATGGACTTCCATGGTTGCATCATGTACCACCGAGAGAGAACAAGAAGAAGAGAGGAAGAAGAGAGTGTGGAACCGTGTGAAATGAAGGAGGAAGGAAGAATGAAGATAGAATTTGCTTTTAAGATATTTAAGTCTTAAAGCAAATAGTAACTATGAGTCACATTTATTTACTTAACAAGTTAACATACTTGGTGACTCCTCTCTACAAAAACCGGCCACCATTATGCCTAGGAGGGTGTTTTGGTCTTTGTTGACCAACTTAATCACTTATAACATTATATGTTACAAACTAGTTTGTAGAAATTACTATTCACAAATACAAGGCACATAGAAGTGAAATTTTTGATTTCCCACTAATATGGCCACCCAAATGTGATACTATATAGTACACATGTTAATTAAAGAGTAATGATGGTCATTTAGCCATTCAAAACTCATTTACAAGACAATTTTTCAAAAACGTGCTTTAAGACTCCTTAAAGCACATTTTGTGTTTTAACTTGTTTTCAAGCTTGGTTTTCTTTGGTAATTGATTTAATATGTTCATTAACATATTTATAAGATATAAGTATGACCATTAGGTCTTATACAAATTTATCCCAAGCTTAGAGCACATTTTTGCTCTTATTGACTTTAAGGTATTACCTTGTGTTTTGTTTGGTTTCATTGTCTGCCAAAGTTTCCTAAGGACTTATTTAGCCTTATTAAATCATAATTAAATGTTATCAAGTCTTGGTAGGCTCTTTGGGTCCTAACCAAGTTCACTCATAGCTTAGAGCATGTTTTTGCTCAAACTGTGTTTTAATGCTTTATTGCATTTATTATAGTTTTTGTTCACTGTTGTTACTAAGGCACTTTTTAGCCTTTACATACCATAATTTGATATTTAAACCACATATCAAGGTTTGGGGTATTTCAATCTACCCCCCTTAACAGAACTTCGTCCTCGAAGTTCACACTTTCCTCACATCATTAGATTAGAACACAGGAATCACTTGGAAGTAAACTTCCTTAACCAAACACACTTTACATCACAACCTCGGACTTGATGGTCCGGGCAACACATTCACATCCACACATAACATAACATATCCAAATGATAACCTCGGACTCTATGGTCCGGGTATCTTAACAACACTTACACATACTTAACAACATTTGGACACGTAGGTCCCGATAACATAACCGTCTTTAGACACGTAGGTCTATTTAACACCACACATTTAGACTCATAGGCCTTGATAGTATACACTTTAGGAAATCCAAGTCAAACAACATTCATTACACATACCACACAACATGTCAGAGCATGTATAGCAATCAAAAATATCCTTGATATTCACTATGATCCCGCAGAACCCGGTCGCGATGGACACCTTCCGTCCCCGTGCCTTTGGGAGTTTAAAACAATCACTTAAATTTAAAATTTCTTTGTGAGGTTAAGTAAGAGAATTTTAATTACGTAAAGTATCCATCAACGTTTTATAAATACCAATTTAAAATCCTTTTGAAACACACACAACTCCAAGTCCAACTTAAGCTCTTTGCTTCTTTTTTAGCGTGGTTATTCGTGACCACTTATAGGGAGTTTCAAGAGTCATCCAACCCTGATGTGATCAGCATCAGTGTTGAACTATCCTTCCACCCCAATTTGTGTTCGGCTTCCCTTGATCACATGCAATCAAGTTCCACCTCCCACTTCATTTTCAAGCATCAAGTAAGACACTCATTTCCAATTTTCTATCTTTCGAATCATTCTAGTCATGATCACAACATCTCCAAGGGATAGAACTCCGTCTATCAGTTACCTCCATTCACTTTTAATCATGTTGCCTAGGGAATCTTATTCTCACTAGGTCCTATGTCGGTATCATGCCCTTTCATGCATCACTATAAAATATATATATATATACACATATATTTTATCAAAATACAACACCTGGTTTTTTTTTTTTTACATTTATACACTGTCGGGGCTTTTGTTCCCCCGGGAGTTTATCTACTCCCCACACTTGTACAATCACACACAACTGTTAACAAACACACACACTTATCACAATGGTATTCGCATCCTCTGTGCGCAATTACCACAATTAAACCATGAATGAATGTGTATGTTTACGTAACACACACACCAATCATCAAAACAAACAATAATTTTGTGCTATGCACAATACGAGTCACATACACTACGTACACTTGTACGGTAATATACACCAAGTGGTTTTGCGCTCTACCCCCCTTAAAAGGGATTACGCCCACGTAATCAATCACTAAACATTGCTTAAATGCTCTGCCGTCGTGAAGTATCTTAACTTCCACGCGGTCTATTACACAATGGATTCTGATTAGAGGATCTTAACCATATTAGCGGTTTAGTCCCTAAACCAAGAATTCGCATTGGAATTGTAACTCATAACCG
This sequence comes from Limonium bicolor, assembly GCA_023374045.1. Lineage (NCBI taxonomy): Eukaryota > Viridiplantae > Streptophyta > Magnoliopsida > Caryophyllales > Plumbaginaceae > Limonium > Limonium bicolor. Next base: position 19,565,471 of record CM041783.1, on the reverse strand, counting down.
GTTTCGGTCCTGGCCTGTGAGGCTTTTAGGCATTAATAATTAGCCATTCACTCATGTTCACCATGTACATTCAACACTTGAATCACTGGCTCACTAGTTTCTGCTGCGAAACTCATACTGTAGAGCTTAATTGCTCCATTTGTTATTCTTACTGTATTGTACATCCCCAATTATCACCTTCATCTTGGTAACAATGGTTTCGCAACCGACGCACGGTATCTTTTACCGTTAGCGAATTCGGCGAGTTATAAACTTTCTATCCACTTCCATAACCATTTACGGTGTATACAGTTATGTATTTCACAATGATTGACTTGTTCCCTTCCGGCTTATTGTCGGTTGAGATTGAGCTACTACCTAGTGTGTAGTGCTCTCTCAGCTATTTCCAACATTTGGGGTATGTTCCATACCGATATTTGGCAGTTAGTGCTACTGTAGTCACTTACTGTTAATCATGTCACCACATTTGATTTTGTACAAGTACTCTTTCATTGGTGTGGTCTTGCATTTCCTATGCATCGGCCATTATAACATTATTTGTCCACAATCAACATGTTTCCAATTCCTAGCTATCTCATTCGATCATTACTGCGCAAGAGCAATACCAAAACACTCAGTCATACAGAGTGCAGAGGCGTAAACTCTCGACAGTAAATCCCTTATGCGATTCGCCATGGAATTCACACTGAGTTCCTCATCACACAATACCTACCACTGGCTTATTGCTCAGTTTGTTTAACATCACTCATCTTGCATCTCCACTTACGTTATCGTTTAACAACATTTATACAACGGTCGCTTGTTGCGCACCGTGCTCTTACTCCCTGTATAACATCAACTTATATCGTATCTACTGTCACCTCAACTTCCACACATAAATTTACATTATTCACATTATGGTTCATCCCTCATTTGGATGACTACCGAATGCTCCTTGAGCATCGATCATTCGAGTCACAAGCCGGCATTATCCAGCCAAGTGCTTCACTTTATACACACATAGTACTAAGTTAATTGCTCTCTTTCACTAATAACGTCATCCATCCTTAACATATTTCTTGAACTTGATCCACATGACTACCGCTCCTGCGGTGTCACAGTGTCGAGAGGTATCCCCACTCTTAATGCAGTGGTTCGTTTACCACTCTATTCACTTATACAACATAAACTTCTACCATCAATCGAATTTATATGATATATCCTGCTTTTGGATTATAAGCCTTATTTGCCTTGAGCTGGGCTCATTATAGGCTGTCCACACACATGTACTTCTCTGTACAATATTACAAGGTTGTTGCATCACGTTTCCTTTCATGGGATGCCCCTTAAGTTTGTCAGTCCGTCTCCTGACAACTTATGTCTAAACTGTGTGTTAGTTTCAACCCTTGTGCTTCTGTCATGCATTTCATTCAACAATTGTTGATGTGAACACCCCTCTAGGATTGCTCCTGGGTGTTGTTAAGTTATGCCTTTACATTTGGCTCACACTTATTGGTACATTCCGTTAGCTACGCCTTTCGCGTTCTTTACTGGTTATTATCTTCTCCTGTGAAGATTAACATTTCCTGGTAGTGTAGGTACTCATTCTGGGAATTCATCCCGTTCATTGTACATTAATGTGTCCACATTAGGCATCTGCTTGCCATGTACAGGCTGGGTCACCGTTCCAGCTAACATGTTTATCCCTAAGGATCCTTAAGACATATTAGATGTCTTTACATTGCAGTTAGTGCACTTCGCACCTCCTGACTCTTAAACATTTCCTTGAAAGGAATTCACTAATTCCTTTGGTCTCGTTAACTTAACTGAGTTCCTTAACTTCAACTATTCCTTGTAATCCTTAGCTCTTGTTTGATTTATACTGCTGACCGTAGACGGAGTCGACTACTTCCCGTGTTTCGGATTCTACTCGTATACCTATATGGGGTATCATACTGATACATTGCTACTTACCCAACTAACCCATAAGTAGGTCTGTCAGGCCCACATGCTCCTATCGGAGTGCGGTCGTCCCACAACACAGTTGGTACACTTGTAGTGTCCGTCACACGCCTAGGTGAAGTATTCTGTTGTCAACTCCCTTATATTGTCCCGTGACAATATTCATTCCCTGCTTCCCGAACTTAGTCGAGGGAAAGTTTACCCATTGTTGTATCCTTGTCAACTGTCCTTGGTTTTACTGGTTTGGTTTAAAAGAAGGTTGGAAAGAAGTGTTGGTTTGAAAGAAAATCTGGTTTGAAAAGAAAAGGGTTTGAATAAATCTGGGTTGAAAGAAAAATTTTCATGGTTTCACAACATCTTCTTACCTTAACCAAGTCTAGCTTCTTGCTAACTGGTGTACTTACAATTACAGAGGTTAGGCTAACAGGCCCTTCCACTGTTATGACAATCACATTTAACTTTATTGTACCTTTCCAAGTACTTCGTAGTGGTTATAAATTTTCCGAACAGCCTTATTATAGCAGCACTTGCTATGGCAAGTGCACCATGCTAACTGGCTATCAGTTTAACACATACCGGTTGTGGTATTGTTTTTACCCATACTGTCAACAGTGGCCTTGTTGGCCCTCACTGATCTTACTGCCTTGACAATAACTCCTCTAGGTGACTTCTCACTGTCTTCACATGATAATCATCAACTAGGGTGTTTCCCATTCTGGGAGACCCCTTTTGTCTTAGTATTGTATCCTCTTTGTAGCCCGTTCCACGTATTTGTCGTGGTTACTGAGACTTGTCTCTTGTTTGGGCACTACGTTGTAGTTCCTTTGTCGATTGGTATACCGTCGGTGTTTCACTTAGCAATTGTGGTCCCGTAGACACTTGTCTCGGTTTTACTAATCCACTTCTTGCCTGTTGCACGGTTGGTGCGTTGCAAGCTGGTTATTCTCGACTGCTCTGCATGTCGACCCAGGTTGCTGGAAATTCTATTCTCCAATACACATGATCCTTCATTCATTGCTATGAAATGCGGTTAACACTGTTTAGATGGAGACCGTCTCCGGGATTCCCAGTTTCCGGGATCTACCGTATGACAGGTTCTCCGTACCCTAAAGGTATATAATAACAGCCAGATCGGGTATTCCCGAGTATGAGAGTGGACTTCCATCTCTCTGGCGTTGTTTCCCCAAGTTATATACAGGGATTGTGGAGGGTGGGAAGGATATTGTAGGTTTCCAGTAGTCACTGGTAGTTCCTAACTAGCGTATCTCTCACGCTATCACTCAACCCTTAACCCAAGTACTTAAATCCTAACTCGGTACTTCCTAAGCTCGGTAATTCAGTCATCAGAGCGATACTTCGCTCTGATACCACTTTTTGTAACACCCCATCCAACATTTACATACTTACAACAAACTGCAGCGGAAGAACAACCTCATCACATTACTTAACTTGTTGGTGTTACACGCCGTTAGCCACCCACGTGGCTAACAAGGCTAATACATACACAATGTATCGGTCTGATGGGCTAAATTCCCGAGCGACTATACATTGTTATTCCTTTACATTAACAACAACAATAACGACATACACCTTGTTAACTATACCGAGTATTATAAACTGGTGCCGACAACAATATCGGTCTTACTACACCTACTGTATATGTATATACACACTTAAATAAATACCCATGTACAATGACTACCCGTCCTACTCTCGAACGGCTTCCAGCACTTCGTACCTGAAATAGGAAAAGAAGAGAAAGGGGTGGCCCCAAGGGGCTCAGCACCTTTGCTGGTATGGTAATCCCGCAGCCCACATGCTATCGGGCCACGCACAACTACTTGTCGTCTTAGCATGCGGTGATTATATTTGAATCATACATGTAACAACGAACACACATCACATAACAGACACACAACACTTAACATTTCGCCTCAATGGGCTCAACAATCGGATAATACATCCTACTTAATGAGTCACTCATGGTAATCATCATCCCTAGAGTGTCTCTCCTCCAACGGAGCTACTTCCTTAATAGGCGACACATACCCTTAAATCGGGTTATCCTTAAACGCCTTTTTATCACCAACTGGGAACCATATCCATGATCCACACACTTCACATTTTACAACATATAACATACGCTACATAACAAAACTTAACAACACTTTGCACGTTTCCATGTGCACAACATAACACCGCAATAAATATTGCATCACAACAAAACACACAACACAACGGGAATGGTTCTCATAGGAACCGACCCAACATCACCATACAATGTTGAGCCTAGAGATTGTTGCCAGTCTCATGATAAGCTCGTTACATAACTCGTTACCGTTTCGTTAAATGAACGGTTAACTTAACACAAGGTGCCCCGGATATAGTGATCCAAGCACACCGAAACAAACATAACAATAGTATGCCCCTGTGGCCCGACGTGAGTCAGTAATAGCCTTGGTTAAGCTAAAGGGTAGGTTGGGAACCAAATTGGAAAACAACCAATACATACAGAGAGGATCGAACCTGCTATGACAACGACCCCCATACTCACACGCGTGGCCGGAACAGACCGGACTCCTCATTCCCCCCGTTAGCGCTTATTAGAAGTTCATCTTTGAACTTTATTAAACATTCACAAATATTGAGTTAAGTCTTGTCAGACATACACAAGGGAAAAGAGAGTCACACATTCACATACAAACACCACGCACAAACATTACATATCCAACTCACGCATAGCCGTGGTTAGAACGTTCCTTAGGTCGAAACGTTATTACCGGATACCGTTCTCTTACGTTTACCTAATAGTGGTTAACTAGCCCTTCAAGCGCATTAGAGGTTACCGGTATCGGCACGTAAACATACAATAACAATAATGACTGTAAACTCGTTTCATGGTTTATATCATAACGTGGCAAACATACAGAAAATCACATTGGCATACAAGCCGGTGTAATCCGTTAGGACACAGGTTGCAAGAAAACCATACCTGTCACCGGAGTCCACTTATCCTGTCCATTTATGTTCCTCGAGTAATTCTCGAACCACTGTTAACATCACATGTGTTTTTATTAACATCGGGGTTTGCTTGATCACTTAATGTCAATGCTTAATTTTTCCCCGTTAACTTAGTTACATAACTTAACATTTTTAACTTGTTTTACTCTCACATTTTAATTCGACTTTTAACCCACTTAGGTGTCATTAAAACTCCCCTAACATGTCCTTAACATCCTTATAACATCATTACCTACCAATCCCCATCATCACATTTCATTTCATAACCTTAAACAACATTTTTGGTCCGACCGACCCACCGACCGACCCACAACTGGGTCGGTCCATTACAGACCCCTTTTACCTCCTTACAAACATGCCCGTCCGACCCACGTCCGACCCACCATTCTGGGTCGGTCCATGTGCGAACATTTTTCCACCTTTGAAACTTGACCGACCGACCCATGTCCGACCCACCCTTTTGGGTCGGACCATCACCGAACATTTTCCCACATTTTACAGAGCTCGACCGACCCACAAACTGGGTCGGCCCCTGGTCGGTCGCCTCCTAATCTTACCCAAACTTTGTCAATTCTTCACCAAACTTCTCCTAAGGCCTCTTAATGTGTTCTAACATCATTTGGCACTTCAAACACACCCTTAAGATATTCTTAAACGCTCACAAAACTATTTTCCTAATTCCTTAAACCTTTACTCTCATCTCTCACAAAATTCCTAACACTTACAATGTTTTCTCCTTATGATTTCTAGGTGGCATTTCACCTATAATGACCACAATACCAAGGTGTTTCCTCTACACCTTATCATCACCTCTCAACTTCTTTTCTTACTAACTAAATCTCCTTTTTACATCATACCTAAACATCACTTGTTCCTTGAACATCAATCTTACCTAAATCTTAAACAACTCCTCCAAGACTTTAATACATTCACAAAACACATTGGATTCCTAGAACTTCCAAGGCAACACCTAACCTTGCATCAATCTAAATCACCTTAATACATGTTTTCTTCCCAAGTAAACATTCATTCACCTTTAACACTTCCTAGTTCACCAAAACCATTTAAAACACTTAGAACTTCTCACACACTTTCCCAAATTTGGCCATAGCTTCTCTTGTATACACTCACATCCAAACACTTAGGTTTTTACCTTATTTCATTCAAAACACCTAAAATCCATCAACACATCTTTTACACAAACTTCACACATTAAGCACTACATCACAATATAGTGCATAACTTAAATTGCTTGGCTCTTAGGCCCTTAAATTGCATAACCTTAAACACTGAATTTCCCACATAAATAATGCCTTTGACCTGCAAATACATACACCAAAACATAGTTCTTTTACTAGTCTCCTGAGAACATTTTACTAGGTCACTCACCATGGCTCCTTAGGTATTTTATCAAGCAATCAAGCTCATTTTCCTAAGGCACTTAAACTACATTGAGATAGCTTGTTTACCTCTTTTTTCCTCACAAATTTCTTTCTTGTTCCTTGTGAAACGGTAGGGCATTTGGTCCCTTTTCAACTATTAAACATTATACAAACAATAGAATGAGTATTCAAGCATTATGCTTCTCCTCATTGTAAACCCTAGTTACACATATTGTTTTAACACATTAAGGTAATTGTTTTACCTTGGAATTGGAAGAGAACTTGAATAAGTATCAAGAGAGGACTCCTCCTAGCCCTTGGAAGATTCAAATGAAGCTAAAACAAACAAGATAAATACACCATTGTGAGGTGAATTTTCGGACAACATGTAAACATGGAGGAAACATGGATTTTCTTTGAGTTTCCTTACCTTGAAGCAAAGGAGAACAAGAATATGTGAAAAGATGAGCTCAAGCTCCTTCAATGGTGGTTTCTCTTGGCACCGAAATGGAGGTTTTGAAGCTTTGAAGAGACAAGATTGTAGAGCTTGGCTTAACTAAGAGAATGGTGGTGTTTGTTTTTGATTTGGTTAAGTGAGCTAGGTTTTACATGTGGTCAAAGATGGACTTCCATGGTTGCATCATGTACCACCAAGAGAGAACAAGAAGAAGAGAGGAAGAAGAGAGTGTGGAACCGTGTGAAATGAAGGAGGAAGGAAAATGAAGATAGAATTTGCTTTTAAGATATTTAAGTCTTAAAGCAAATAGTAAATATGAGTCACATTTATTTACTTAACAAGTTAACATACTTGGTGACTCCTCTCTACAAAAACCGGCCACCATTATGCCTAGGAGGGTGTTTTGGTCTTTGTTGACCAACTTAATCACTTATAACATTATATGTTACAAACTAGTTTGTAGAAATTACTATTCACAAATACAAGGCACATAGAAGTGAAATTTTTGATTTCCCACTAATATGGCCACCCAAATGTGATACTATATAGTACACATGTTAATTAAAGAGTAATGATGGTCATTTAGCCATTCAAAACTCATTTACAAGACAATTTTTCAAAAACGTGCTTTAAGACTCCTTAAAGCACATTTTGTGTTTTAACTTGTTTTCAAGCTTGGTTTTCTTTGGTAATTGATTAATATGTTCATTAACATATTTATAAGATATAAGTATGACCATTAGGTCTTATACAAATTTATCCCAAGCTTAGAGCACATTTTTGCTCTTATTGACTTTAAGGTATTACCTTGTGTTTTGTTTGGTTTCATTGTCTGCCAAAGTTTCCTAAGGACTTATTTAGCCTTATTAAATCATAATTAAATGTTATCAAGTCTTGGTAGGCTCTTTGGGTCCTAACCAAGTTCACTCATAGCTTAGAGCATGTTTTTGCTCAAACTGTGTTTTAATGCTTTATTGCATTTATTATAGTTTAGATTGTTCACTGTTGTTACTAAGGCACTTTTTAGCCTTTACATACCATAATTTGATATTTAAACCACATATCAAGGTTTGGGGTATTTCAGTTTAACTAAAACTAAGGGAAATATTTTATTTTATAAACCATAAATCAGTTGTGGATATGTCTAAAAGATATTAAATATAATTAAATACAATAGAATTTCTTAAAGAATGTTCTGGATAAATCTTAATGTATGTAGATATATATTTATATTATAATATATCTATATATATATATATACAATAAAAATAGATAAAGGAAATAACATTCCTTCTGAGAAATATAATAGGAAGGATATATATATACGATAAATAAATAAATAAAAGAAATAAAATACCTTATAGAAATATAATATGAAGGAATTAATGAGTTAAAATAAAACCTCTACATAATACTAATAATAGAATACATATGAGGTGGTATTAATTTATGGTTATGAATTGAGTTTTCAGTTACCCTTGAATTTCTAAGATTTATATAAACAGTATTAAAATACATGTATATATTTAGTCAATGTCCACAATGTAAATCTATAATTGGGTTAAGAAATTAATAAGTTGAAATTTAGGAATATTTGTAATTAGTTTACATAAAGGGTTACACAAATAGATCTTATTATATAATTGATAATAAAATGAATGAAATACTTTTACATTTAAATGTTCTTATTATATAAACAATAATAAAGTAAATGAGTTACTTTTACATCTAAATGTGAAGAGGATAAATAAGTCTAGATTTAATCATTTCTTAATATTTATAGTATTGAGTAATAACTTGATATTTTGAGATAAAATCATTAAAAGGATTATGGTATAAAACTATATTAAACTATGATTAGGAAATTACTCTAAATAATAATCCTTAAGTTTCTTAGAATTAGTTAGCCATATAGAATACATTTATTACTAATATTCAAGATGTGAGTTTATAAATAAGTGTTGTACATAATAGTTAAAGATTTACTGAAAGGTTTATAAATAGATATTAGATACATAAACCTTTGAACCTTTATTTAGAGGAACTAAGTTACATAAGAGGCTATAAGGATTTACCTTTTGACACGGGAAATATTAATGTGTCATTTGAATATAAGGTATGGGGATTTTTCATAATAGATTATCTTATTAACAATTTCACTTACGAACCAGAATTTAATTCTTTGATAAATTCTACTTTATGTAGATATATTGTCCATCCTGAATACAATAGGAAATTAATTTATTAAGTTATTCTTTTGAAACTTTAGGTTTTGTAAACAATATAAAATGTATTTAAGACTTGAGTTTAACGAAGTTTAATATAAAGGGTTTATACATAGCCTATGGAGGGAATGTGTGTAAAAATAGAACATTTAGGAAATTAAATGTAAGTAAGGATACATAAAAGGTTATCTTAAAACACCTTATTATATAGTTATGATAAAGTAAATAATATACCCTGTGGATACTAAATGTAAGAGTTCTATGAGTCTAAGTTAATTATAATATGGTTATTTCAAGATGAAAAGTAATTTAACATCTTATGACAAGATTTTTAGATGGTTGTAATTAAAGTTATTCTGAACTAAAGATAAGATAAATGAGTTTAGTAATTCGATTAAGTTATAATAAAATGCGTCTACAACACTATGATTCCAATATACAAGATGTAGGTCTTAATTAAGTTAAGGGAAAGACTTAATCATAATGGGTTGTCTAGTAGAAATTGTTTAAATACATAATCTTACATTGTGAGGATTGTGGTTAAGTATGAATAAAGTGGATAGGAATGGACAATTAGCCAATGTTGATCGAATACATTCCTTGATCTTACCACCTTGGGCTATACAACGTTCTCAGATAACACAAAGATTATACATAACATTTAAGTGAGGGCTTAAAAGATAATTGAGACTTTGAAATAAGAGTAAGGAGTTTATTTAAGCGTAACATAGGCTACAAGTGATTGATGGTAGATTATCTTTAATATTCTTCAGAGTACTGTTGATTGTTTGCGCAAGTTGATTAGAACTGCTACAGCGTTATCCAGGTACGATTTCTCGTACTCAGCTTGATGTGTTTTGGACTTTATGGAATGTGTTGTACGATTTCTCGTACTCCGATATTTTTAATGGTTGACTTGTGGAATGTTTTGGAAAACGCTAACTGACTTTAAGAGGATTTTCTAAGAAAAAAATGGTTGTGACTAACTCAGCTTGTGTGACTAACTGAGCCTTGGATGTGGAACTCACTTGGGTATTGGTTTCTTCTACTTGGTTGCCCGTTAGGCATTGGCGGCTTAGGGTTTACGCTTCTGCACTCTGTAGGACTGAGTGTTTTGGTATTGCTCTGGGTAGTTGGTGATCTAGCGGGATTTTTGGAAAAGGTCAATCTTGGAAATCTTTCTTTCGACGTGCGCGCGTCTTTAATGTGAACAGTAGGGGGCTGTATATTCCTCGCCCATAGGGGCATTGATATTTGACAGTAGGGGGCTGTATATCCCTCGCCCATAGGGGCATTGATATTTGACAGTAGGGGGCTGTATATCCCTCGCACATAGGGGCATTGATATTTGACAGTAGGGGGCTGTATATCCCTCGCCCATAGGGGCATTGATATTGACAGTGAGGGGCTGTATATCCCCTGTCGTTAGTGGACGTGATGAAAAGTGAGGGGCTGTATATCCCCTGTCCTAAAAGGACGTGATTGGCGGTGGGGGCCATCTCTCCCAGTTGAATTATTCCACTCTCGAGTTCTTGGTTCTTGGATCTACTTCATCATTCCTAGTCCTTTGTGGCTATCTGGGTTTTTCTACTCCTAATAAGAATTGGTTCTAACATCAACAATGTATGCTTACTAACTATGTGGTGTGACTACTTAAGTGGATGACTTGTTTTGGAAGTTCTCTATCTCTATCTTTGTCTTGTTTTCTTTTCTCTTTAACTTGATTGTTTTGAAGTGCTCTATCTCTGTTTTACTTTTAAGAGTTGTTTTCATGTTACTGTTTATTTTGAAGAGTTATGATTTATAAGTTTGTTTTTTTGAGAATTGTACCAGTTCCATTCCAGGGAACTGACCCGCCCCTTTTGGGGTGGGCTGCTTGGTTTCATCTTGCAGGTACGAATTGATTTACAGGTGGCCACGAAGAGAATGAGCGTTTGGGATGGGACTAGGTTTTGTGGAGAGAGAATATGTTTAATTTCTATTATGTTTGTGTTAAGTTTTTCTCGAGTTCAGACCGTAGCTTTTGTAGATTGTAAGTTGTAATTGGTGAGGTTTGGTGCTGGGTGTTTGGAACCCGATGGTCTGTAATCGCCTTAGAGTTTTATTTCCGCTGTATTTATGGTTAATAGGGGCGTTACACTGTACGAGTGAATGCATGAGTAAATAAATTAAAGTGTGTATTAAGCATGAAATGAAGTAGTTGAAACTAGTACTCACCGTAGATGAAATTTACAACCATAGGAAGCTTTAGTATCTGTTATCCGATACCGGTAAACCTGAATCAAGAAGAGATCGACATCACCAACCACTACTACACCAATGAACAGTGTCAGGTCATCCGCCCAGGTATGATCTTATTAAGGGGATACCTGACACCCGAAGCACAAATCTCAATCATCCGACGATGCAACGAGCTAGGAACGGGTCAAGGTGGATTTTATACACCGGAATTCCCCGGTGGAGCGAAGATGAAGCTGAAAATGATGTGCTTGGGAAAGGACTGGAATCCTTATACCAAGACATACCAAGAGACACGAACACAAGATGGAACAACGCCACCGCCAATACCTCCAGAATTTCAGACACTCATCACACAAGCAGTAGAACTTGCACAACAATGTGAACATGAACCGATCCCCGCACTTGAAGCGGACCTCTGTATCGTCAACTTCTACGAGAAAGAAGGACGACTTGGGTTACACCAAGACAAGGACGAGACAGCGGAATCTCTTGAACAAGGAGTGCCCGTAGTGTCTTGGTCCATTGGTGATGACGCCGTATTGATGTATAGCGAGCAGAAGCGTGTGGACCTCGCAGAGAAACTGGTATTGAGATCAGGAGATGTCCTAATCATGGGTGGAAACTCTAGGATGCTGTATCACGGGATCAACAAGATCAAGTTGAATACGGCACCGCCGGCAATAATCAATGCCACACACATGAAACTAGGACGCCTGAACCTTACCTTTAGAAAGTATTAAATTCATAGTAACATGTAATGTCTTAGTAACGTGTATTAGAGACACGACATTATGATGGTTGGTTTATCAATAAAGAGCAGTGTTGATTTAATTCCACTTGTGTCCACCATCAATACTTATCCAATTGTGAATCCAATAGGTTGTGGACTCGGTACCGAAGGTAACCTGAGCATCCACACTGAAGCACAAGCCGGCAAGAGCGGCACTATTCTAACGGGAACCTTCCCAGTGAACGGCATTGGTGCCAATGTGTTATTCGACTCCGGCGCCTCTCACACTTTCGTATCGCCATCCTTTGTGAAGAGGTTGAAGCTAGATGCGGATGAGCTACCGAACTTCATGGTTACTCTCCCATCGTAGGAGCGAGTAAAGTGCACTAGATACTATCAGTCAGCCACCATCGAAATTAAAAACGAAGCGTTTCCCATTTCCTTCATCGAATTCAATGGATTGATATTCGACTTAATTATTGGAATGAATTGGTTGGAGCGGCACAAGGGTAGAATCCTCTGTGCCGAGCATCGATTGCTGCTCAAGAGTCTTCCTGGGGTTACTGTATCTTACCGCCATAGACCTAGAGAGCCTTCGACCACAGTCATATCTGCCATGGCTATGTACCAGGAGCTTAGAAAGGGCCAATAAGTATATCTGTGTTATGTGCAAGACCTGGAGAGAGATCCAGAGTTCAGTGAAGATGTACCGATTGTATCCGAATTTCCCGATGTATTCCCTAAGGAGCTACCCGGCATGCCACCACCCAGAGCAGTGGAATTTGAAATTGATCTATTGCCAGGTACCGGTCCCATTGCTAGGGCACCGTACCGCATGGCACCTGCTGAAATGACAGAACTGAAGGAGCAGTTACGAGACCTTCTAGACAAAGGGTTTATACACCCGAGCGTATCACCCTGGGGAGCACCGGTCCTCTTTGTGAAGAAGAAGGACGGTAGCCTCCGACTTTGCATTGACTACCGCGAGCTGAATGCGGTCACAGTCAAGAATAAATACCCATTGCCACGCATCGACGACCTATTCGACCAGCTGAAGGGAGCATCAGTCTTCTCCAAGATCGACCTCTGTTCTGGGTATCATCAAATTGCAATTAAGGAACAAGACATTGAGAAAATGGCATTCTGTACCAGATATGGCCACTACGAATTCACAGTGATGCCATTTGGTTTGTCAAATGCACCAGCTAAATTCATGGACCTCATGAATCGTCTATTCAGTGAGCAGTTGGACACTTCAGTGGTTGTCTTCATCGACGACATACTTGTATACACCAAATCAGCAGAGGAACATGAAATTCATTTAAGGAAAGTGCTAGAGACACTGCGCGAGAACCAGCTGTATGCGAAGTTCTCCAAGTGCGAGTTCTGGCTAGATCAGGTATCATTCCTTGGTCATGTCATCTCGAGCGCAGGTATCTCAATTGACCCTACTAAGATAGAAGCTGTACGATCATGGCCTAGACCTAAGACGGTTACCGACATTAGGAGCTTTCTTGGTCTAGCCGGTTACTACTGGAGATTTGTAAAGGACTTCTCGAAAGTCGCCAAGCCCATGACTACACTGATGAAAAAAGATGCACCGTTTGTATGGACAGACGAGTGCGAGTTATCATTTCAGAAACTAAAAGACTCATTGACCTCAGCGCCCATCCTCACTCTTCCAGAGGGCACAGAGGGATTTGAGGTATACTGTGATGCATCAGGCAAAGGAATGGGATGCGTACTCATGCAGTATGGCAAGGTTGTTGCTTATGCCTCCCGCCAGCTGAAAAAGCATGAGGAGAATTACCCGACTCACGACTTAGAGTTAGGAGCCATTGTCTTCGCCTTGAATATATGGCGACACTATCTCTATGAGGTAAGCATCACCATCTACTCCGACCATAAAAGCTTACAATATGTATTCACGCAGAAAGAACTGAACCTGAGATAGAGAAGATGGATGGAATTTCTTTCAGACTATGACATCAACTTACAGTATAAGGAAAGGGAAGGCAAACATTGTAGCCGATGCCCTGAGTCGTCGAGCACACTCGCTCCATTCGCTACTCGCTTCTTCTAGCTTGGTTGACGAGGTGCGAGACGCTCAGTTGAGCGACCCTTACCTAACCGAAATCAGACACAAGATCGAAAATGGTACATTTGAGAAGAAGAAGTATGACTTCAAGCTACATGAAGATGGTTTGATTCGGTTGAATGGCAGACTATGCGTCCCCCGAAGCAATGCTGAGCTAAGGGATCGCATCCTACGAGAGTCACACTGTTCCACATTGTCAGTCCATCCAGGAGCCTCCAAGATGTACAAAGACATGAAGAGGTACTTCTGGTAGTCTGGAATGAAATCAGATGTGACGAAATTTGTATTGAGGTGCTTAACATGCCAAAAGGTGAAATTTTAACATCGTAGACCGGGCGAAATGGTACAACCTATGCCAGTTCCGGAGTGGAAATTTCATGATATCTCCATGGATTTTGTTGTAGGACTCCCACCTGCCAGGGGAGGACTCAACATGATCTGGGTTGTAGTCGATCGCCTTACCAAGGTTGCCAGATTCATACCGATGAAGGACACCTGGAAGGTAGTGATAAGCCGCAGACTTATCATATTTTATGCATTAGATTTAGTATTATATTTATCTAAATAAAGTTATATTTATGTTATTATGCTTATTATGTGTTAAAATATAATATTTGTACAGTCTTATTTTTTTTGAGTTTTCTGTGCAAGGAATGATTTTCTAGGTAAAAGTTCAGTTGAAGCCGGACTCCATGCCGGGTAGCTTCTGCACGGCATAAGTACAGAACAGAAAAGAGGCATTGCCGGACCTAATGCCGGGTAGATTCCATCCGGCATAAGTGAAGAGTCGCCACGGTTGACCAAGCGGTAGCAGTTATTGACCGTTGGTGAAAAGGATGATGCCGGGTGTGATGCCGGGTATATCCTACCCGGCATATGCACTGTTTCGCGCGGAATTGACGGTTTCGACCGTTAATAGTTGGCGCATTTATCACGTGTGCCGGCTATTGGTGACCCGGCACGACGCCCGGCAACGACACTTTTGATGCCTATAAATAGGCCGAGGAAGGCTACAATTCAACACACTTCAACACCATACTACACTCCATTCATTACTCCATTTCCGCCCACATTCCAAGTGTTGGTGTCCAAGGCGTTTCTACAGATCCATCCACAAGAAGAAGAGAAGATTTCCTTTTCGGGTTGAGGCTATGTTCAATCTCCTTCTCCCTTATGTATTTTCTTCTTTATTTGAGTGGATGGTGAAGTAGAGATCCTTGTTAGGCTTTGGCTAGGGATGAATTCCTTCTATGTAAACAATATGATTATTTCAATACAAATTCAAGCGTTCATTAAGATTCTGGTTCTTAGTGCAAGGGAATTAGTTGATCACTCGTTCTCTTTATGCAAATTCTACTTAAGGGGGATTTCCCAAGAGTAGATAGGTTAGACAAATCTTAGTGGTCTTTGATGTTTTCATCTATAATTTAGGGTTAGCATTAAAGATTGTGAGTTAATCCATCTTCCCCCATCTCCTGTTCATTTCGTGGCATGATATATGCTCGATTTGTTAATGGGTTTTGAGTTTCTTGTTCGAAGCAAGAGAATGGTTTTCACCGTATGAACGTGCCGGATGCACTACCGGGTGCTTCCTGTCCGGCACATTCAAGACTTTGAATATGCCGTGCATCTGATGTCCGGCAGGACATCCGGCGCAATCATGTTGGTTGGTTAAGTTCGTGTCTTGAAGTTGCATTGCGTGATCATGTTGTTACTTAGGGTAGTTTAGTCCTAAACCTCGCATTTAGATAGGTCTTAGTTAATTATTGTATCATTTACATTTCCCCCCTGTTATTATAGAATAGGCTTTTGCCCGGATTAGGACTAGTTTTCTAAGTCCCTTGGGTACGATACTCTCGGTCGTAATATTTACACTATACTCCGACCGGGTTTTATTTTGCTACCCGTAGTAGAGTTGTAGGATTAGTTATTAGTTTAGTATTTTATTCTTTTATATATAGTTTTATCCTAACAATTTCTCTGTTAGCAAATTGGCACCGTTGCCGGGACTTGGAATTAGTCCAAGTCCTAAATTCGGTAAAACGCCCTATTCTTTATTCTTTGATTCTTTGATTCCTTGATTCTTTAATTTATTTTCGCACTTAGTTTTGCAGATTTGAATGTGCCGTGCGAAGTGCCGGGCATCTATCACCCGGCAAACCCGGAGGAAGTCATATGCCGGACAGGATTGGCCCGGCATCATGTCCGGCATGTTCAAATTGTTTTCAAAATTTCATACGCGGTTGGGTTTTACAAATTTAAATTATTGTCTACCCCTTCCGTTATTTCTCTATTATATTAGTTCCTATACTATAATTCTTTATTTTGAATTTCGAGTTTGCATGTGCCGTGTATTGTGCCGGGTGTTCTTCACCCGGCATTTCGGAGGAAGTCCTATGCCGGACGGGGTTGACCCGGCATGTCACCCGGCATGCGCAAATTCTCTCAATATTATTGTCGTAAATAGGAGGGACAGTTAGGAATGATCTCCTATTGCATCTATATTGATTATCTTCTACACTTAATGACTTTGATTAAGTTATTTTTTTTCGATTTTTGTTCACGCCGGGCAACATGCCGGGTTGTATAAACCCGGCAATATTGGAGGAAGTCCATTGCCGGGTAAGAGTCACCCGGCACTATGTCCGGCAGAACCAAAGCTTTATTTTTTTCCTTGTATTTTCATAATTTTAATTATGTCATTATATTATTTCTTTTATTATTACGAATATTATAACGTTTTCTGTTGCTCCTCCTAAGGAAATAAGGTGAATGCATCTCAGATCGCATAATCTTCATGAAGATTTATCTGACCGCGATCAGGAGACAAAGAAGCCATTTCTTCTCGTTCCTTAAGGCAACGACGAAACCAACAAACGCACTCCCTGCACAAATGGAATCAAAAACCACCGGCGAATGGCAAGAACTCTCTTCCTCAGCAGGCAAATGTGGTTAGTGCACGACCACACACCTAGAGCACTGAATTCCAAGATTTTACAACGCCTGAGAGATTGGAAATGCAAAAGTTCTGTACCATTCGTATGGAGCATAAGTCGATGCAGTTGCAAATGCAGCAACTTTTTGCTCAACTATGACCACTTGGTCAACTCCCGTCTCCAACACTAAATTGACCAACGGGAGTATGCGAGATCGATCTTCGTTTCTATCGAGATCTCTGATCACTCGGCCAAGTAGCCAAAGGCTAAGTGTAGGGCAGCCCCACGCATCTGGTCTTCTTTCACCGCAGGGGAGTCACTTCCTTTCCTTATATCTTTATATTTCTTTTGAACACTGGGGACAGTGTTCCTGCCAAGTTAGGGCAGGACCCCCCTTAAAAAAATAAGTTTTATTAATATGCATAAGTTTTGCGTTTATCAATGTTTTACTAACTTTTTACATGTTTTTGATCGAGATAAGATTAGGAATGAATAAATGCTTGTTCTCTAAAGAGGTAAGCTTTCTAATGACTTGTAGATTCCTGTTTTTAACTTTTTGATTCTCTTTATTAACATGAGTACATGATCTTGCTCCTAATTCTTTCCTTTATGTACTTATGGGTGTTATACTTTTCTTTCCAAATTGTGAAAAAAATCTTTTGGGTGAAAATCTTAAAAAGGGTTTTTGTGCAAAAGAAAGAAGAAGAAAAAGAAAAAAAAGAAAGAAAAATCTTCTTCTAAAGGAAAAGCAATATATTCCTAGAGGTTTCATAAAGTGCCTCAGAATAAAAGCAAGAAACGAGAGTTTTTCCTTTTATTTTTCTCCTAAATTCCCCGTTCTTCAATGCAAAAAAATTCATGGTTGATTCAGAAACCCTTGCAAAATAGGGCTGAATAATAAAAACCAAAGATGAGAGTCTTGGCCACATTCAGAAACTCTTGAAAAATAGAGCTGAATGATGGAAACCGAAAAAGGAGAGATTACAAATCCCTTATGTAAAATAGCCCAAAGTTTTTGATCGATTTTGAAATTCCTTGTTTTATACCCATTAGTATGTTTTGACAAGATAAGGTAGATTAAGTGATACTTATGAATTAGAGTCATATAGTTGGAAATATTTATCTACATTTCATTCTAGAGTTTATCTGTTTTGTGCATAAGTAATTAGTCCTTTCTAATCCTGTTTTGCTCGAGGACTAGCAAAAGGTAAGTGTAGGGCCTTGATAAGCCGCAGACTTATCATATTTTATGCATTAGATTTAGTATTATATTTATCTAAATAAAGTTATATTTATGTTTATTTATGCTTATTATGTGTTAAAATATAATATTTGTACAGTCTTATGTTTTTATGAGTTTTCTGTGCAAGGAATGATTTTCTAGGCAAAAGTTCAGTTGAAGCCGGACTCCATGCCGGGTAGCTTCTGCACGGCATAAGTACAGAACAGAAAAGAGGCATTGCCGGACCTAATGCCGGGTAGATTCCATCCGGCATAAGTGAAGAGTCGCCACGGTTGACCAAGCGGTAGCAGTTATTGACCGTTGGTGAAAAGGATGATGCCGGGTGTGATGCCGGGTATATCCTACCCGGCATATGCACTGTTTCACGCGGAATTGACGGTTTCGACCGTTAATAGTTGGGCGCATTTATCACGTGTGCCGGCTATTGGTGACCCGGCACGACGCCCGGCAACGACACTTTTGATGCCTATAAATAGGCCGAGGAAGGCTACAATTCAACACACTTCAACACCATACTACACTCCATTCATTACTCCATTTCCGCCCACATTCCAAGTGTTGGTGTCCAAGGCGTTTCTACGGATCCATCCACAAGAAGAAGAGAAGATTTCCTTTTCGGGTTGAGGCTATGTTCAATCTCCTTCTCCCTTATGTATTTTCTTCTTTATTTGAGTGGATGGTGAAGTAGAGATCCTTGTTAGGCTTTGGCTAGGGATGAATTCCTTCTATGTAAACAATATGATTATTTCAATACAAATTCAAGCGTTCATTAAGATTCTGGTTCTTAGTGCAAGGGAATTAGTTGATCACTCGTTCTCTTTATGCAAATTCTACTTAAGGGGGATTTCCCAAGAGTAGGATAGGTTAGACAAATCTTAGTGGTCTTTGATGTTTTCATCTATAATTTAGGGTTAGCATTAAAGATTGCGAGTTAATCCATCTTCCCCCATCTCCTTGTTCATTTCGTGGCATGATATATGCTCGATTTGTTAATGGGTTTTGAGTTTCTTGTTCGAAGCAAGAGAATGGTTTTCACCATATGAACGTGCCGGATGCACTGCCGGGTGCTTCCTGTCCGGCACATTCAAGACTTTGAATATGCCGTGCATCTGATGTCCGCAGAACATCCGGCGCAATCATGTTGGTTGGTTAAGTTCGTGTCTTGAAGTTGCATTGCGTGATCATGTGTTACTTAGGGTAGTTTAGTCCTAAACTAATAACTAATCCTACAACTCTACTACGGGTAGCAAAATAAAACCCGGTCGGAGTATAGTGTAAATATATTACGACCGAGAGTATCGTACCCAAGGGACTTATAGAAAACTAGTCCTAATCCGGGCAAAAGCCTATTCTATAATAACAGGGGGGAAATGTAAATGATACAATAATTAACTAAGACCTATCTAAATGCGAGGTTTAGGACTAAACTACCCTAAGTAACAACATGATCACGCAATGCAACTTCAAGACACGAACTTAACCAACCAACATGATTGCGCCGGATGTCCTGCCGGACATCAGATGCACGGCATATTCAAAGTCTTGAATGTGCCGGACAGGAAGCACCCGGCAGTGCATCCGGCACGTTCATATGGTGAAAACCATTCTCTTCTTCGAACAAGAAACTCAAAACCCATTAACAAATCGAGCATATATCATGCCACGAAATGAACAAGGAGATGGGGGAAGATGGATTAACTCGCAATCTTTAATGCTAACCCTAAATTATAGATGAAAACATCAAAGACCACTAAGATTTGTCTAACCTATCCTACTCTTGGGAAATCCCCCTTAAGTAGAATTGCATAAAGAGAACGAGTGATCAACTAATTCCCTTGCACTAAGAACCAGAATCTTAATGAACGCTTGAATTTGTATTGAATAATCATATTGTTTACATAGAAGGAATTCATCCCTAGCCAAAGCCTAACAAGGATCTCTACTTCACCATCCACTCAAATAAAGAAGAAAATACATAAGGGAGAAGGAGATTGAACATAGCCTCAACCCGAAAAGGAAATCTTCTCTCTTCTTGTGGATGGATCCGTAGAAACGCCTTGGACACCAACACTTGGAATGTGGGCGGAAATGGAGTAATGAATGGAGTGTAGTATGGTGTTGAAGTGTGTTGAATTGTAGCCTTCCTCGGCCTATTTATAGGCATCAAAAGTGTCGTTGCCGGGCGTCGTGCCGGGTCACCAATAGCCGGCACACGTGATAAATGCGCCCAACTATTAACGGTCGAAACCGTCAATTCCGCGTGAAACAGTGCATATGCCGGGTAGGATATACCCGGCATCAGGTAGTAAAGCTAGCTGAGCTATTCGACAAGGAGATTATCAGACATCACGGAGTCCCGAAAACAATAGTATCTGACCGCGACACCAGATTTCTTTCGAGATACTAGAGAGCTACAAGGGAAGCGTTGGGTACAGAATTGAAGTTGAGTACCGCCTTCCATCCTTAGACCGACGGTCAGACAGAAAGGACCATCCAGACACTGGAGGACATGCTTCGGGCATGTGCCTTAGACTTTCAGGGGAGTTGGTTAGATAAGCTTCATCTTATCAAGTCTCTAAATAATAGTTATCACGCCTCGATTAAGATGTCGCCTTTCCAAGCTCTATACGGTAGACCTTGCCGTACACCCTTGTGTTGGGATGAGTCAAGTGAAGCGGTCATCATAGGACCGGAGTATTTTGAGCAAGTACAAGCTGAAGTTCAACAGATTAGAGTTAACATGAAGGCAGCCCAAGATAGACAGAAATCCTATGCGGATGTGAGACGACGCGACCTTGAGTTCGCCGTGGGAGACCAAGTGTTCTTGCGAGCTTCACCTATGAAGGATGTCTTCCGTTTTGGTCAGAAGGGAAAATTGAGCCTAAAGTTTGTAGGGCCGTATGCTATCACCGAAAGAGTTGGATCCGTAGCCTACAAGTTAGCATTACCTGAGGACTTGGGGCGTGTCCATGATGTATTTCATGTGTCACAACTCAAGAAATATATTGCTGATCCTTCTCATGTTCTAGAGCCCGAGCACTTATCCATCGAGCCGGCCATGAGATATGTTGAAACCCCAGTGAGAATCCTTAATAGGAAGACCAGAGACACTCGCCATAAGTCTATACGAATGGTGAAGGTCCTATGGTCAAACCATGATGTCGAAGAAGCGACATGGGAGTTGGAAGATGCCATGAAGGCTAAGTACCCATAGTTATTCATAGACTAGATAGTCTAGTATTTAGCAATACGGGTACGGGTCGTACCCCTTTTAAGGGGGGTAGAGCCCTTTTGCTTTTGCATTGCTTCGGGGTAAGCATTACTTAGAGTGTAAGTATTGTAATAGGTTTGTATGGCACATGTAGTGTAAGTGAATTTGGTGTGTGTATATATGTGTAATGTGTAGTGTATGAATGTACTTGTACGATGTGTGATGGATGTGTAATGTGTATTGTGAATGGTAATGGTGTATGATGTATTGTGGAATGGTATGAATGGAAAATGTTGAATTGTGTATGTGAATTGTGTATGATGCTTGAAGTGTGTATGTTTGCAATGTGGAATGGAGTAAACACCTCATAGGTGGTAGTAAGATGCATTATGGCAATTGGTTTGCATAATTAGTAGAATTATAAAACTATTAACCTTCAGCAACTTTGAGGGCAAAGTTTTAAGGGGGGTAGATTGAATACCCGTAATTAAAAATAGTGATTATTTAGGCTAATGAATAATTTAGAGGCTTAATTAAGTATAAATAATCATAAGGGAACAAATCCCGAAGAAAATGGATCCTTAAAACGGATTAAAATCACTAACGAACCTTAAAGCGCGTTTTTCGAGGTAAACCGGGGAAAACGTTGTCTTTAAGCGGGTCAAAGACTCGTAACAATTTTGGTCAACTAAATAATCATTAACAAATATTAGTGAAGCTTTAGGACCAATAAAATCAATAAACGAGAGATTAGTAAAAACTGTCAAAAATGGGAAGTTGTGGGGTAGAAACATAAATAGACCAAACTTATGTGTCCACTATTGAAAATAAAAATGTACATGTGTGGTGTGTGTGCAGTGGTCCGATTCCCCCCCCCCCCCCACACTCACCTATCTCCTCTTATGTGCAAAAGGACAAAGAAATAAAAATGCATAAAGTAAACACTCACCTCACTTTTACTCTCTTTCCTATCTTTATTCTTCTTCACTCACGTATACACACAGCCCTCACTCTCTCTTTTCTCTTCTTCCTCCTCCAGCGATTTCCATGGAGAAATGAAAACACCCACACAAAACTCTACTTCTCTCCTCTTGTAACCCTCTTTAACTTCCTCCAAAAATTATAAAAATTTCACCATTGGAATCCTCTCACCAAGAGCTACATTCCTATCCTTCCAAAATTCGAAAAGGAGCACTTTCATCTCCATGGGTGTGGAGCTTTTGGAGCTTCAAGACCACCATTAGAACCACCTCATTCTCCTTGTTCTTCTAAGGTAAAACTATTCTTAAAACTCCATCTTTTTCTAACCCTTGTGGGCAAAACGAATTTGCAAACTAAACCCTTGCTTGCTTCTTTATCCTAGCCGATTTTGGCATTTTGGTGGAGTTGGAATTTTGTTCTTGAGCCACTCCAAGCTTCATTTGCACCCTTGGAAGGTAATGAGATTTCTAAACCCTAGAACTTACATTAAAGCTTAAATAATGTTAGGGTTAGTTTTAGTATTGAATGTGTGTGTATGTATGGGTTATGATATTAGATTTGTGAAGTACTATAACCGGTGGAGAAAGAGAGGAAGAAAGAAGAAGCAAGAGAGAAGGAGAAAGAGAATCTAGAAGAAGGAAACAAGGTAATTAAGCTCATCTTGGTATAGCTTTGAAAATGGTTATGTAACAGATTTTTAGAAATGAAAATGGGTATTGTAAAATGTTAGTATAGTGGTAGTGTAATGTGTAGGAGGAAATAAGCTTTTAAAACCTTTAAAAACATTTTAAAAACTGTTACAAACAGATTGAGAATTGAGTGTTGAGTGCAGGAATTTTAAGAGTGTTTTAGTGTTGGTAGTTGTGTATGGGAGCCTTGTATATTGGTGCTATTGAAAACAGGTGAATTGGGTAATAAGATGTGAATAAACAATGTGGTGAGAGTGTAAAAATGTAGGGGAGACTATGGCAAAATTTACCTAGGAATAGAACACTTAGTGTATTAGAAACTAGGTGTCTAATGAGTGTTGTAACAGATTTTAATAGAGAAAGATAGAGGGTATACTAGGAGAGATAGTTGATGTAGTTGTAATGTATTAGAGGTGCTAGAAATGACATTAGAAGAGGGAGTTGTAGAAGGGGAGTGTTAGTATCAAAATCTGTAGCAAAATGCATTAAGGAAGAAAGCAATGCAAGTGTTGAATAGAAACTTAGAGAATTGTGTGTATAAGTTAGTATAGAATCGTGTAATGAATTAGGAAATGAATTAGCATGATTTAGAGTGTTTAAATTGTACTAAACATGTTAGGATGTATGTAGGAAGATTGGGGAAGCAATGGGTGAAATTGGGAAAGAAAAATAAAACCTGTAGCAATGTTCTGACTTCGTCCGACCCAGAGGGTGAGTCGGACGTGGGTCGGACATGGCTTAAATAACAGAACGTAGACATTCTGGAATGGTCCGACCCAGGGCCGTGAGTCGGACATGGGTCGGACAGGCAAAAATTTCCGTCGTCGAAGTTTCTGACTCCGTCCGACCCAGAGGGTGAGTCGGACGTGGGTCAGACAGGACTTGGACGACGGAACCGAAACTTACTGGAATGGTCCGACCCAGATGTGTATGGGTCGGACGGAATAGTGCTGGGTCGGACAGGGTGAATTTCAGAGGACGAACTCTACTGGAATGGTCCGACCCAAGGCTTGGGTCGGACGGTGGGTCGGACGGCCCAATACTTACAAAAAAAAAAAACTGTAAGCTTATAACTAGTATATATATATATGTATACCCACCTATACATATGTATATATATATGTATGTAAACCATGGACAAGTAATGGAAAGTAAGTAAAATGAAATATAAGTGTTAGGAATGTAAAGACTTAGTGAGTATGGATTAGTAAACACAAAAGTAGTTGAGTGAGATTAATAATAGTTAGATTAATCATTCAATTGTATGTATATCATAGGATTTGATTTGTGACACCGGGAGGACGTTTGGAAACACGTACGACAGTGAACGGTATGGATTCCTCATGCCCCGTATGCTATCCTGGTTACTCTGATTTGTGTGTTGTGTGCTAATTGATCACCAAATAAGATAAATGCACGAATCGGAGTTATCATGTTTACTTGTGAATATGTAGTGTTGTATATCGTGGTATATGTTCTTTAAATCTCAGTTTGTATAATTCATGAAATGTATGGATGATAATGAATGTGTGTACATATGTTGTATTGCATCATGACCGATTATTTGTGTGAATGGACTTCTAACTTATTCCTAACAAGCTAACCATTCTAACTTAAATTGGTAAATAAATTGGAATGAGTAGAAGTCTGATATAGTTTCGGCCACGCGTGAGGATGCGGAGCCACGAGAGGTTGGCTCCAATTCCTGACTCTTAAACTGGTCCGCGGCCCAAATCCCTTAAGTGGGTAGCATCCCGGATTGGTGAGTCAAGTAAATCCCGGAGGTGGGACGACGTAGTCCCCAGGGCCGGAGGTCCCGACGACTTAACTTGAGTATGAGTATGTAAGTAAGAATGAGTAAGTAAAGTGAATGTAAGTAAGTAAGTGTAATTAAGAAAAAGTAAGTAATGAGTAAAAGAGTAAAAGCATTCCGATTAACCTGGATGCATAATTTGGCTAACCTTGTGAAGGTAAGTAAGATGCGTGTTATTGTATTGTTGCCTTGGAATGTGTAATGTATTGAGCATGATTGTATGATGTATGTAAAGCATGTATGTATGTAATTAATGAACAGCATGTTTAGTGGACGTCAAATAGTCGGCGTGCCCTAGCTAGCACGCGGTATATGCGGAGTTTATACGCAGCGTTTGCTGAGCCCCTTGGGGCACCATTTTTACTACACGCAGGTACTCGTGAAGGATGAAGATGTGAAGACTTAGTTCTAGTTCTTTTGCCTTCTTTTTGGATTGTAAACATTGAATGATGATTGGTGTACTGAGTAGTACATGGCAGTAGTTTTTGATTAGCCGGTGTACCATGGGGTACACCTTTTTGGGATGTTGTGAAGGGCTTTTAATTGGTATAGATGAGTAGTTGGTAGGTACTCATTCTTTTGGAAAGATTGGAAAGGGATGTAAGTATACACTTTAAATACTCGGTGATCCATTGATGTAAGTGTTGGTATATGGTATTTTGGTAAGTAATATAGTAGCTCGGTATATTATGTTTATCAGACCGTGACTGTAAGTAAGGTAAGCCTAGCTAGCCGTATGGGCGGTTAGCGGCGTTGTATCACCCGCCGTAGTAAGTAGTATTTCCGCTGCGAGTAACTCTGGATTATGGGATGATTGGACGGTAAGCATAGGATTAACGGTTGGGGTGTTACACCGTACCTCTACAATTCTTATACTTACATATGGTTTACTTACTCTTTATCATTTTTAAAACTTGTTTATACTCTTAATGACCTTTAAACATCCTTAATTAAGTCTTACTTATCTAATACTATCATTACCATTCACTTCTTTACCTTAATACCCATTTAATGCACTTAATTTTACAATTTTTGGTTGGTCCGGGACCTTGTCCGGGTCTTAAGTCCCGGACCAACTCATGGTCTCAACTCTCGACCTGATTTCAGTTATGGTCCGGGACCTTATACCTAAGGTAAGTCCCGGACCCAAAGTTTGAAAAACTCTCGGCGGAATTCCATTATAGGTCCGGGTCTTTATACTCCCCTTAAGTCCCGGACCCTGAAGTTGTAATACTCTCAGCATGTTTATTTAGGGTGGTCCGGGTCCTTGCACTGGACCTTAGTCCCGGACCACCACATGGGTTCTACTCTCGGGGTATTTTTGCGCACTAGTCCTGGACTAAGGTCCCGGATCCTGCTATTTTTTTTGCAGATTTCAAGTTTTCTTAATCTGTTACAAACCAAACTTTGCCTAATTAATCCCCCATTTTTCCTACACTTAATCCCACATATTTTAGCACCTATTTAGCCTCCTAAACATGTTTAAATCCACCACTAACCTATTAAACCTTTTTATACTAATTCACTCACATATTTTCTAAGTTCTCATTCAGCACTTACATTTTCTTCCTTTAGTTGCATTATGCTACAGATTTTAACTCTCACCTTCTTCATCTTTAGCTTCCTCATCTAGTGTCATTTCTAAAGTTTATAATGAATTTGACTATCTCTCCTAAACTACCCACTAACTAGCTCAAATCAAAATCTGTTACAAAGGTATATTTTTACCTAGTTTTCTAGTTGTTAAGTGTAACACCCCTAAAACCGGCCTAAGAGTTAAGGGTGCTACACGCCGCGTATTACTACCTAATAACGCAAGGCTCTAAAACACTCAAACACAATAAAGGCCCAAAACAAAGTTTACATAAACATTGTAAACCAACGTATTCAAATACAGCGAAAGCAAATACCAAAATCCCAAATACGTAACTGAGTCAGAAACAGAAGTCAAAAAGTGTAAGGCCCGGAGGCTACAACATCTCAAATATCAATCTGAAAGAACAACAAAAGCTAAACACTATAGCTCCAGAACTCAAGATGATCCTCGCTGATCAATCTGCAAAAATGTTAGAAGTAGGGGAATGAGCACACAACTATGCCCAGTAAGCAGCGACCGTCATCAGTAAGGTCGCTCAAAACAGTTGAACACAGGAGGAGGAAAAGATAGATATAATAACCACAATTCTCCATATTCAGAAGCTTTCAGAACAGAAACAGAGTGGAATTCAAGGGTTCCCAATTCAGAAACAATCAGAGATCTTAAACAGAAAGGGGACAAGACACAATGCACACATTCAGAAGGGTCGAAGACCCATAGACCATACCAGGTCTCTCGGCAACGCAGAAATGACTCGAAAGAGCCAAAGGGTTCGTCAACCCCACAGAACAGAAAGGGAATGACCCACACTCAGAACGACGTCTACATGGTATACCACGGAATAGCTCGACCCAGCCATTCACGGCTCAGAAACAAAGTGTAATGTCCCAAAACAGAAGGATTGCTTAAACAGAAGCAAAGTTGCATTTAAATATGCCAAAACACTCATAAATCAGTAGTACAGATCATAAGGAATCCAACGCCGCAGACAACACTCAAATCGGAGTTCAAACGAAGAAGTTATGCTGAAAACAGAGGGGTGTCCGAACTTGTGTCCTAACGTCGAAGTTCGGACACAAGTCGAGACTCAGAAACCATAGATTGCCAAATGTCCGAACTTGTGTCCAGACATCAATGTTCGGACACAAGTCAAGTTGAAATCAGATAGAGGAATTCAGAATGTCCGAACATCCAAGTTCGGACTGATGTTCGGATAAGTTTTACGGAAGAACACGCGGAAGGTCCGACCTTGTGTCCGGACGTCGAAGTTCGGACACAGGTCGAACTTAAATCAGAAGGAAACCTGAGGGTGTGTCCGAACATCCATATTCGGACAGATGTTCGGACATACCCCGAACTTAGAAATCAGAAAGGCAAAAACGCACTGTCCGAACTTCAAAGCTCGGACAGAAGTTCGGACAGTGCGAAAACTACAATTTTCAGAAGACGAACAGAGCAGAAAAAACAACGCAATTCAATACCACGAATTGCCAATTAGGCACACACACCAAATCAGACATTAAAATAGGAAACCAGGGGTTTAGCCATTCCAAAAATCGCAACAAAACGCAAATAGAATCATACACAAAATCAGATAACACTCTTGCAATACCCCATGGCTGAACTCCCAAACCGAATCAAGCAACCACCTACCCAACAATCAATAACAATCCGACGATCTGAGCAGTTCACAGCAACACGAACGAATCCGCCAACCAGACACCGATCATCCAGCAACTGATTCCCACAATGTCAAATCTATAATCAGAAAACGAAGAAGGAAACCCCCAAACTCAAAACCTCGAAAACTGCAACACAAACCTGAATTCGGGAGTCCAGAAATCCCACAGTCCAAACAGTCTACAGCCCGTGCAACTCGCAGATCAAAGACAACCCAGCAACCTCTGAATTCATCAAACCGAAGTCTCAAAATCAGAAAACAGAAGAGGGGAAGATACTACGCTGGAATACACAATCCGTAACTCCAAACCTGAATTCGCGACGAGGAAATACTCAGCAGCCACGCAGCGATGAGCGACACAAACCGACGCAGCAACAGAAGGACACACAATTCTCAGCAAAGAAACTTGGAGAAGGGAAGAAGAGGCAAAACTGTCGCTCTGAAAGCAACGAAGAGACGCTCCCACGATTCAAATTGAGGAGAAATAATGACTGATAAATGGGAAGGAATAAATAAATAATTCCTTTATTTATTCACTTAATGGACAATTACCTTAATTGTTTTATGGAAAGACTTCCTTGCCCCTCAATAACAATACCGCCGGAGTCCAACTGACAGCAAAGAATTAAACAATCCAACTTAGAACAGCATTGTAGCAGATATAATATAAGGTAGGAATTATACGGGTTATAACATCACCTCCCCCTTAAAAGAATCTCGTCCTCGAGATTAACTCACCTTACTGCTCGAACAGGGAGGGATACTTGGCACGCAGCTCATCTTCGAGTTCCCAAGTCGCTTCACTCTCTAACTGATCTGACCACTGGACCTTCACCATAGGCAGGGTCTTACTACGAAGCCGACGGACATCCCTGGCTAAAATGCGAGTAGGCACCGCCTCGAAACTGCAGTCCTCCTCAACTGAAGCTGGCTGTAGTCGATCACGTGAGACGGATCATGCAGATACTTCCTCAACATAGACACATGGAAACGTGACAGCAGACAAAGAGGTGGCAAGGCTAACGGTAGGCCACAGGGCCAATCCTCTCCAGAATCTCAAACGGTCCAACGAACCTCGGGCTAAGCTTCCCACGCTTCCCAAACCGGACCACGCCTCTGACCGGCGACACACGCAGATAACATGATCTCCAACCTCAAACTCAAGCGGCCTGCGCCTCTGGTCTGCATAACACTTCTACCTACTCTGAGCAACAAGCAGACGCTCACGAATCACCCTGATCTTCTCTACTGCTCCCTGCACCAGCTCGGGTCCAACCAAGACCCTCTCCTTCAGGTCATCCCAACAGATGGGGACCTGCACCTCCTACCATACAACGCTTCAAACGGAGCCATACCAATGCTCGCCTGAAAGCTGTTGTTGTAGGCGAACTCAATCAGAGTCACATGCTGCTCCCAGCTACCTCCAAAGTCCAGGACACATGCACGAAGCATGTCCTCCAAAACCTGATTAGTCCTCTCTGTCTGGCCATCCGACTGAGGATGGTAAGCTGAACTGAACGCTAAATTCGTACCCAAGGCCTTATGCAAACTGCGCCAAAATCTCGAAACAAAACGTGGGTCACGATCATACAATAGTAGTAGGCACACCGTGAAGCCTCACTATCTCATCCAGATACAAACGAGCTACGCTCCAAACTGAAGGTCTTCTTCACCGGCAGAAAATGAGCAGACTTCGTCAGACGATCAACTATCACCCATACGGCATCACAACCCGAAGGAGTCCTGGGCAAACCCATGACGAAATCCATCCCCACACTCTCCCACTTCCACTCAGGAATGGGAAGGGGCTGAAGCAAACCCGCTGGCCTCTGGTGCTCAGCCTTAATCTGCTGACAGGTCTGGCACTTCGAAACAAACTCGGAGATGTCACGCTTCATCCCAGACCACCAGAATGACTCTCTGAGATCTCGATACATCTTCACCCCTCCTGGGTGAATGAATATGGCGCTCCATGAGCCTCCTGAAGGATCTCTTGCGCAGCACTGCATCGTCTGGCACACATACACGGCCTCTGAAACGCAGACACCCATCACTGGAGACACTGAATCTGAACTCTGCTCGAAGACAGCCCCTCTCTGATCCGACACAAAGCTGAGTCTGACTCCTGACCAACCCGGATCCTGTCGACCAACGAAGACTGAACCTGAAGCGCTGCTATCACACTGGCACTGGCTGGTCTGACTACCCAAACACCCATACGCTGCAGCTCTAAGGCGGACCTCTGAACTCCAGTCAAGCACAAGCTACACCCGAGCACCTCTCCGGCTCAAAGCATCTGCAACAACATTCGCTCTACCCGGGTGGTAGAGGATCTCTAAATCGTAGTCATGAAGTAGCTCCAACCACCTCCTCTGTCTCAAGTTCAGCTCCTTCTGAGTGAACAAATACTTGAGACTCTTGTGGTCCGTGTAAACCTTGCACGACGCTCCATACAGATAATGCCTAAATCTTCGCGAACACTACAGCTGCCAACTCCAGATCGTGGGTAGGGTAGTTCTTCTCATAGGGCTTAAGCTGCCGGAGCCATAAGCCACACCTTACCCTGCTGCATCAAAACACATCCTAGTCCCTTATGGGACGCATCACAGAAGACCTCGAATCCCTCGGTCCCAGAAGGCAAAGTCAGAATCGGTGCGGTCGTCACCTCTTCTTAATCTCTGGAAGCTCTGCTCGCAAGCCTCGCTCCACTCATACTTGATCTCCTTCCTCAGACGGGTCAGCGGGGATACAATCTTAGAAACCCTAAAACTTCCTGTAGTACCCAGCTAACCCAAGGAAACTGCGAATCTCAGCAACATTCGTGGGCCTCGCCCACTCCATCACAGCTCTAATCTTCTCAGGATCCACTGAGATACCGTCCTTCGAGACCACATGTCCCAAGAATACCACGCGATCAAGCCAGAAGTCACACTTCTTCAACTTAGCATACAGCTCACGATCCTTCAGCGTCTGCAAAACAATCCTCAGATGCTCCTCATGCTCCTCTGCGCTCTTGGAGTACACCAAGATATCATCTATGAAGACCACTACAAACTGATCCAGATAGGGTTTGAAAACCCGGTTCATCATATCCATGAATACTGATGGAGCATTAGTCAAACCAAAGGCATGACTAGGAACTCGTAATGACCATAACGAGTCCTAAAAGCGGACTTAGGCACATTCGGCCTTAATCCTCAACTGATGGTAGCCCGAACGAAGATCTATCTTCGAGAACACTGTGGCGCCCGCCAACTGGTCAAACAAATCATCTATGCGCGGAAGGGGATAGCGATTCTTGATGGTCACCTTGTTCAGCTCTCTATAGTCGATGCACAACGGAAGGTCCCATCCTTCTTCTTCACAAACAGCACTGGCGCTCCCCAAGGCGAAACGCTAGGGCGAATGAAGCCCTTATCTAGCAACTCCTGAAGCTGAACCTTCAGCTCCTTCAACTCCGCCGGACTCATACGGTAAGGGGCCCTAGAGATGGGCTGAGTCTCTGGCGCTAAATCGATCGTGAACTCCACCTCTCGCACTGGTGGAAGTCCGGGCACGTCGTCCTGGAAGACCTCAGGAAACTCTCTGACGATCGGGATGCTCTCCAAGCTAGATCCCTCACGCACCTCTGGCAGATACACAAGAAGCCCTGGCAGCCCTTCCTCAAGAAACTGGCTGCCTGCATCGCTGACACAATCACGGCGCACATGGAACTGCATTCCCAGAGAAAGCAAAGCGAGTCCCGTCTGGCAAGTCGAATACTACTCTCCTCGCTGCACAATCTATATGGGCATGGTGCTCTGCTAGCCAATCCATGCCCAGGATCACATCAAAACAGGTCATCCGCATCGGGATGAGGTCAGCAAAAAGGTCTTGTCCCGAACTACTATGGGACAAGCCTTACACACAGAATCCAGCACACAAGGGGCAACCCCACCTAACGGACTACTCACACATAGGTCTACCTCACTAGACACAGCAGTCAATCCAAGATCACCCAACAAATCATAGCAGACAAAGGAATGCGTAGCTCCAGAGTCAAACAGACAAAATACATCTCGAGAATGGATCTGGAGAATACCTGAGATGACGCGATCACCAGCTCGATCACGCTCTCCAGCCATAGCATAAACCCGGGCCTGAGTCTGAGGCTTCTTCTGATCGGACCTCGCCCCTGAATCTGAACCGGTGCCTCTATCTCCTGAGCCTCTACGGATGCCTGAGGGCACTGAGCGATCCGGTGCTCCATCGACCCGCACTTAAAGCAGGCACCAGTTTTCTTGTAGCACTCCCTACCAGGATGGGAGTGACCACAAGACGCACACTTCGCCCCAGCTGACGAAGATGAAGAAGCTCCCCGACGGTCTCCATAGGACTGCTTCTTCTGAGGAGGGCAGCCTCCTTCTCTGAGGCTCCTCAGCACGCCTCTTCCCCTTATGGTCCTTGCCCGCCTGTCTGCCCTGATGTCGGCCTCTACCAGCAGGGCGACATCCGCCACATCTCTGAAGTCCGGTGAGAGGGGTGTCACGCGGACCTGATGTCTGGTCTCAACCGCTCTCAAACTTACGAGCCTTCCTATGCTCATCTGGCTCCGGAGCATACTTCGACAGAGTCACGAACTTCCTCACGTACTCCTCTACGGTCATATCTCTCCCCTGACGCAGCCGGTTGTACTCATTGATTTCTGGTCCTTGTAGACATCCGGATAGAACTGCTTGTTGAACTCCAAGCAGAACTGATCCCAGGTCCAAGGCTGGGGATGTCTACCCATCACCATGCGCCACCACTCCTTCGCCTCCCCCTTGAAGAGGAACGTGGCGAAGTCACCTTCTGGTCCTCCGACCCCATCACTCTCAGCAGGTCCTCGACCTCAGTAATCCAATGGCTCGCCTCCTGAGGGTCGCCACAGCCGTCGAAGGAAGGCGGCTTTAGCTTCATGAACTCCTGGAGTGCTCGGACTCGGCCTCCCACAGCATTTGCCCCTGCTGGGCCTGCACCACCAGCTCCTCCACCAGCAGCTGCAGCCATCGTCTGCATCAACTGCGTCACAAACTGCTGCACTGCATTCGCAGCATCTCCCTGAGGGGTCACTGGTGTCCTACGAGGAGGCATTCTGAGATACACAAATCCAAAACTTGTCAGAACTGACTCAGACTTCAAACAACTGTCACAACTGAACCTCGCACAAGCAAACACACCCACAGACACCAAAGAAAGCCAAACCTGGCTCTGATACCACTAAATGTAACACCCCTAAAACCGGCCTAAGAGTTAAGGGTGCTACACGCCGCGTATTACTACCTAATAACGCAAGGCTCTAAAACACTCAAACGCAATAAAGGCCCAAAACAAAGTTTACATAAACATTGTAAACCAATGTATTCAAATACAGCGAAAGCAAATACCAAAATCCCAAATACGTAACTGAGTCAGAAACAGAAGTCAAAAAGTGTAAGGCCCGGAGGCTACAACATCTCAAATATCAACTGAACGAACAACAAAAGCTAAACACTATAGCTCCAGAACTCAAGATGATCCTCGCTGATCAATCTGCAAAAATGTTAGAAGTAGGGGAATGAGCACACAACTATGCCCAGTAAGCAGCGACCGTCATCAGTAAGGTCGCTCAAAACAATTGAAAACAGAAGAGGAAAGATAAGATATAACCACAATTCTCATATCAGAAGCTTTCAGAACAGAAACAGAGTGGAACTCAAGGGTTCCCAATTCAGAAACAGTCAGAGCACTTAAACAGAAAGGGGACAAGACACAATGCACACACTCAGAAGGGTCGAAGACCCATAGACCATACCAGGTCTCTCGGCAACGCAGAAATGACTCGAAAGAGCCAAAGGGTTCGTCAACCCCACAGAACAGAAAGGGAATGACCCACACTCAGAACGACGTCTACATGGTATACCACGGAATAGCTCGACCCAGCCATTCACGGCTCAGAAACAAAGTGTAATGTCCCAAAACAGAAGGATTGCTTAAACAGAAGCAAAGTTGCATTTAAATATGCCAAAACACTCATAAATCAGTAGTACAGATCATAAGGAATCCAATGCCGCAGACGGCACTCAAATCGGAGTTCAAACGAAGAAGTTATGTGGAAAACAGAGAGGTGTCCGAACTTGTGTCCTAACGTCGAAGTTCGGACACAAGTCGAGACTCAGCAGAAACCAGAGATTGCCAAATGTCCGAACTTGTGTCCGGACATCAATGTTCGGACACAAGTCGAGTTGAAATCAGATAGAGGAATTCAGAATGTCCGAACATCCAAGTTCGGAGATGTTCGGACAGTTTTACGGAAGAACACGCGGAAGGTCCGACCTTGTGTCCGGACGTCGAAGTTCGGACACAGGTCGAACTTAAATCAGAAGAAACCTGAGGGTGTGTCCGAACATCCATGTTCGGACAGATGTTCGGACATACCCCGAACTTGAAAATCAGAAAGGCAAAACGCACTGTCCGAACTTCAAAGCTCGGACAGAAGTTCGGACAGTGCGAAAACTGCAATTTCAGAAGACGAACAGAGCAGAAAAACAACAATTCGACCACGAATTGCCAATTAAGCACACACACCAAATCAGACATTAAAACAGGAAACCATGGGGGTTTAGCCATTCCAAAATCGCAAACAAAACGCAAATAGAATCACACAAAATCAGATAACACTCTTGCAATACCCCATGGCTGAACTTCCAAACGAATCAAGCAACCACCTACCTCAACAATCAGTAACAATCCGACGATCTGAGCAGTTCACAGCAACACGAACGAATCCGCCAACCAGACACCGATCACCCAGCAACTGATTCCCACAATGTCAAATCTATAATCAGAAAACGAAGAAGGAAACCCCCAAACTCAAAACCTCGAAAACTGCAACACAAACCTGAATTCGGGAGTCCAGAAATCCCACAGTCCAAACAGTCTACAGCCCGTGCAACTCGCAGATCAAAGACAACCCAGCAACCTCTGAATTCATCAAACCGAAGTCTCAAAATCAGAAAACAGAAGAGGGGAAGATACTACGCTGGAATACACAATCGTAACTCCAAACCTGAATTCGCGAGGGAATACTCAGCAGCCACGCAGCGATGAGCGACACAAACCGACGCAGCAACAGAAGGACACACAATTCTCAGCAAAGAAACTTGGAGAAGGGAAGAAGAGGCAAAACTGTCGCTCTGAAAGCACAACGAAGAGACGCTCCCACGATTCAAATTGAGGAGAAAATAATGACTGATAAATGGGAAGGAATAAATAAATAATTCCTTTATTTATTCACTTAATGGACAATTACCTTAATTAATTAGCCGAAAGACTTCCTTGTCCCTGGCAATTAATAGAATGTCGTCGGTGTCCTAACTGACAGCAAAGAATTAAACAATCCAACTTAGAACAGCATCGTAGCAGATATAATATAAGGTAGGAATTATACGGGTTATAACATTAAGTGTTTTAGTTCTAGGTAAATTTTGACATAACCTCCCCTAAAATCTCTACATTCTCACCACATCATTTACTCACATTTTGTTACCCAATTCACCTGTTTTCAATTACATCAATATACATAGCTCTCATACACAAATACCAAACACTAAACACTCCTAAAAAGTCCTATACACTACATCAATTTCCCAACTAAGTTTTGACAGTTTTTTAAATGTCTTTCAAGCTTCAAAATTGTTTGGTTCTTCTTACACATTACGCTACTACTCATTACCATTTTCAAATACACATTTTAGCCTACTAAAATCTGTTACATAAGTATTTACAAAACTACACAAAAGAGCATAATTTACCTTGTTCTTCTTCTAGTTTGTTTTTATTCTTCTTGCTTCTTCCTTCTTCTTTCTTTTCTCTTCCCACCGGTTTTGTAATTCAAATCCTCTCACACTACAACCCATTGATATACACACTTCAATACAACTACTAACCCTAACCGTCTTTAAGCTTTAAGGTAAGTTTTAGGGTTTAGAAATTTCATTACCTTGCAAGGGTGTAGGTGAAGCTTGGAATAGCTCAAGAACAATATTTCTACTCCTCCAACAAAGCCAAAATTGGCTGGAACAAGAAGGATAGGAGCTCACAACTTAGAAATTTCTATTTTGAGAATAATAGCAAGAAAAGGTAATGTTTTTGGATTTCTTTTTACCTTAAACCAAAGAGGTGAAGAAGGGGCTTCTAATGGTGATCTTGAAGCTCCAAAGCAAGAACACCCATGGAGATGAAAGCGCTTGTTTTCGAATTTTGGAAAGAGAGGAATACTCTCCTTGATGAGAGGAAGAAAATGGTATACTTTTTGTGATTTTTGGTGAAGGTTTGATGGGTTAACAAGAGGAGAGAAGTGGGTGGCTATTTTGGCTTCTCAAAATCGCCATTAGAGGCTCCAAGGAAGAAGAAGAAAAATCAGAGAGGAGAGGGGGAGTGCTGTACGAGAGTGAGGTGAGGAAATGAGAGGGAGTAGGAGAGAGAAGGTAGAAAAAGGTGGATGGTTACTTTATTAATTTGTCCACTAGTGCATTAGGAAGATTAAAAGAGTGAGAGAGATCATATAAAATCGGCCCCCTCATCTCTTTCTACAGATTTTTTATTTTTATTTCTAATAGTGGACACACTAGTTTAGTTTATTTATGTTTCTACCCCACAACTTCCCGTTTTTGTCAGTTTTTGCTATTTTCTCGTTTTATTGATTTTATTGGTTCTAGACCTTCACTAATATTTATTAATGACTGTTTAGTTGACCAAAATTTTTACGAGTCCATTTGACCCGCTTAAAGTCACGTTTTCCCAGTTTCCTTGAAAAACGCACTTTAAGGTTCGTTAGCGTTTTTAATCCATTTTAATGATCCGTTTTCTTCGGGATTTGTTCCCTTATGATTATTTAGACTTAATTAAGCTTATAAATTACTTATTAGCCTAATTAATCACTATTTTTAATTACGGGGTATTTCAATCTACCCCCCTTAAGAAACTTTGCCCTCAAAGTTACTCAAGGTTAATGGTTTATTAATTCTACTCATTAGGCAAACCAATTGCCATAATGTGTCTTACTACCCCCTATGAGGTGTTTACTTCCTTTCACAATACAAGCATACACAAATCAAGCATCATACACAATTCACATACGCAATCCACATTTCCATACACATCATATCCACATTACACAATATACCACTGTAATTCACAATACACATTACACCAATACACCATACATTGCACATACACATTCCACATACATACATTCATATACCACACATTCCGCACTACATGTGCCATCAAAATATATTACAATACCTACACACTATGCAATGCTCACCCCGAAGCAATGCAAAAGCTATAAGGCTCTACCCCCCTTAAAAGGGGTACACCCCGTACCCGTATGTACTACATACTAGACTATCTAGTCTATGAATAATTGTGGGTATTTCGCCTTCATGGCATCTTCCAACTCCCATGTCGCTTCTTCGACATCATGGTTTGACCATAGGACCTTCACCATTCGTATAGACTTATGGCGAGTGTCTCTGGTCTTCCTATCAAGGATTCTCACGGGGGTCTCGACATATCTCATAGTCGGCTCAATGGATAGTCTCTTGGGCTCTAAGACATGAGAAGGATCGGCGATATACTTCTTGAGTTGTGACACATGAAAGACATCATGGACACACCCCAAGTCCTCAGGTAATGCTAACCTATAGGCTACGGATCCAACTCTTTCGGTGATAGTGTACGGCCCTACAAATTTTTGGCTTAGCTTGCCCTTCTGACCAAAACGGAATACGCCCTTCATAGGTGAAACTCGCAAGAACACTTGGTCGCCCACGGCGAACTCAAGGTCGCATCGTCTCACATCCGCATAGGATTTCTGTCTATCTTGGGCTGCCTTTATATTAGCTCGGATTTGTTGCACTTCTGCTTGGACTTGTTCTAAATACACCGGTCCTATGATGACCGCTTCGCTTGACTCATCCCAACACAAAGGTGTACGGCAAGGTCTACCGTATAGGGCTTGGAAAGACGACATCTTAATCGAAGTATGATAGCTATTATTGTACGAGAACTCGATAAGATGAAGCTTATCTAACCAACTCCCCTGAAATCTAAGGCACATGCCCGAAACATGTCCTCCAGTGTCTGGATGGTCCTTTCTGTCAGACCGTCGGTCTGAGGATGGAAGGCGGTACTCAGCTTCAATTTTGTACCCAGCGCTTCCCGTGTAGCTCTCCAGTATCTCAAAAGGAATCTGGTGTCGCGGTCAGATACTATGGTTTTTGGGACTCCGTGATGTCTGATAATCTCCTTGTTGAATAACTCTGCGAGCTTCACTACCTTCCAGGTGTCCTTCATCGGTATGAATCTGGCAACCTTGGTAAGGCGATCGACTACAACCCAGATCATGTTGAGTCCTCCCCTGGCAGGTTGGAGTCTTACAACAAAATCCATGGAGATATCGTGAAATTTCCACTCCGGAACTGGCATCGATTGTACCGTTCCGCCCGGTCTACGATGTTCGAATTTTACTTTATGGCATGTCAAGCATCTCAATACATATTCCGTCACATCTGATTTCATTCCAGACCACCAGAAGTACCTCTTCACGTCTTTGTACATCTTGGAGGCTTCTGGATGGACTGACAATGTGGAACTGTGTGACTCTCGCAGGATGCGATCCCTTAGCTCAGCATTGCTTCGGGGGACGCATAGCCTGCCATTCAGCCGAATCAGACCATCTTCATGCAACTTAAAATCATATTTTTTCTTTTCAAATGTACCATCTGTGATCTTCTGTCTAATTTCGGTCAGGTAAGGGTTGCTCAACTGAGCATCTCACACCTCGTCAACCAAGCTAGAAGAAGCGAGTAGCGAATGGAGCGAGTGTGCTCGAAGGCTCAGGGCGTCGGCTACAACGTTTGCCTTCCCTTCCTTATATTGCAGGTTGATGTCGTAGTCTGAGAGAAACTCCATCCATCTCCTCTTTCTCAAATTCAATTCTTTCTGTGTATACACATACTGTAAGCTCTTGTGGTCGGAGTAGATGGTGATGCTTACCCCATAAAGATAGTGTCGCCATATCTTCAAGGCGAAGACAATGGCTCCTAGCTCTAAGTCGTGTGTCGGGTAATTCTCCTAATGCTTTTTCAGCTGGCGGGAGGCATAAGCTACAACCTTGCCATGCTGCATGAGTACGCATCCCATTCCTTTTCCTGATGCGTCACAATATACCTCAAATCCCTCTGTGCCCTCTGGAAGTGTGAGAATCGGTGCTGAGGTCAATGAGTCTTTCAAGCTCTGAAATGATACTTCGCACTCATCTGTTCATACAAACGGTGCATCTTTCTTCATCAGTGTAGTCATGGGCTTAGCGACTTTCGAGAAGTCCTTTACAAATCTCCGGTAGTAACCGGCTAGACCAAGAAAGCTCCTAATGTCGGTAACAGTCTTGGGTCTAGGCCATGATCGTACAACTTCTATCTTTGAAGGGTCAACTGAGATACCTGCGCTCGAGATGACATGACCGAGGAATGATACTTGACCTAGCCAGAACTCGCATTTGGAGAACTTCGCATACAGCTGGTTCTCGCACAGTGTCTCAAGTACTTTCCTCAAATGGATTTCATGCTCCTCCGCTGATTTTGAGTATACAAGGATGTCATCGATGAAGACAACAACTGAAGTGTCCAACTACTCACTGAAAAGTCGATTCATGAGGTCCATGAATTTTGCTGGTGCATTTGATAAACCGAATGGCATGACTGTGAATTCATAGTGGCCATATCTGGTACGGAATGCCATTTTCTCAATGTCTTGCTCCCTGATAGCAATCTGATGATACCCAGAACGTAGGTCGATCTTGGAGAAGACTGAGGCTCCTTTCAGCTGGTCGAATAGGTCATCGATGCATGGCAATGGGTATTTATTCTTGACTGTAACTGCATTCAACTCACGGTAGTCAATTCAAAGTTGGAGGCTACCGTCCTTCTACACAAAGAGGACCGGTGCTCCCCAGGGTGATACGCTCGGGCGTATAAACCCTTTGTCGAGAAGAACACATAGTTGCTCTTTCAACTCTGTCATTTCAGCAGGTGCCATACGGTACGGTGCCCTAGCAATGGGACCAGTACTTGGCAAAAGGTCAATCTCAAACTCTACTGCTCGTCGAGGTGGCATGCTGGGTAGCTCCTTAGGGAATACATCGGGAAATTCAGATACTACGGGTACTTCAGGATTGAACTCTGGATCCCTCTCCAGGTCTTGTACATAACATAGATACACTTCTTTGCCCTTTCTGAGCTCTCGGTACATAGCCATAGCGGAGATGACTATGGTCGAAGGCTCTCTCGGTCTTTGGCCGTAAGATACAGTAACCCCAGAAGGACTCTTGAGCAGCAATCGATGCTCAGCGCAGAGGATTCTACACTTGTGCCGCTCCAACAAATTCATTCTGACTATTATGTCGAATCCCAGTCCATTAAACTTGATGAAGGAGATGGGAAACGATTCGCCTTTGATTTCAATGGTGGCTGACTTGTAGTATTTGGTACACCGTATTCGCTCCTTCGATGGGAGAGTAACCAAGAAGTTCGGTAGCTCATCCGCATCTAGCTTCAACCTCTTCACAAAAGATGGTGATACGAAGGTGTGAGAGGCACCGGAGTCGAATAACACATTGGCTTCAATTCGTTCACTGGGAAGGTCCCCGTTAAGATGGTGCCGCTTTTACTGGCTTGTGCTTCGGTGAGGATGCTCAGGTTACCTTCGGTACCGAGTCCACAGCCTATTGAAGTCACAATTTCATAAGTAATGATGGTGGACACAAGTGGAATTAAATCAACACTTTTCTTTATTGATAAACCAACCATCATACATACCGTGTCTCTAATACACGTTACTAATACATTACATGATACTATGAATTTAATACTTCCTAAAGGTAAGGTTCAGGCGTCCTGGTTTAATGTGTGTGGCATTGATTATTGCCGGTGGTGCCGTATTCAACTTGATCTTGTTGATCCCGTGATACAGCATCCTAGATTTTCCACCCATGATTAGGACATCTCCTGATCTCAATACCAATTTCTATGCGAGGTCCACATGCTTCTGCTCGCTATACATAAATACGACATCATCACCAATGGACCAAGACACTACGGGCACTCCTTGTTCAAGGGATTCCGCTGTCTCGTCCTTGTCTTGGTGTAACCCAAGTCGTCCTTCTTTCTCATAGAAGTTGATGATACAAATGTCCGCTTCAATTGCGGGGATTGGATCGTGTTCGCATTGTCGTGCAAGTTCTACTGATTGTGTGACAAATGTCAGAAATTCTGGGGGTATTGTCGGTGGCGTCGCTCCGTCTTGTATTCGTGTCTCTTGGTATGTCTTGGTATAAGGATTTCAATCCTTTCCCAAGCACATCATCTTCAGCTTCATCTTCGCTCCACCGGGGAATTCGGGTGTATAAAATCCTCCAGGACCCATTCCTAGTTCGTTGCATCATCGAATGATTGAAATTTGGGCTTCGGGTGTCCTTTAATAGAATCATACCTGGTCGGATGACCTGACACTGTTCGTTGGTGTAGTAGTGATTGGTAATGTCGGTCTCTTCTTGATTTGGTTTCGAAGGTATTGGATAGCAGATACTAAAGCTTCCTATGGTGGTAAATTTCATCTACAGTGAGTACTAGTTTCAGCTACTTCATTTCATGCTCAATACAAATTTCTATTCATTTACTCATGCATTCATTTAAACAGTTACTCCAATACTTAGTCATGCTTCTCAAGGATTAAAGGTTTAGATTAATTACCCAGGCCGGACTTAGAACCGGTCCCATCTCTAACAATGATGTGCAAGGCAGGATGCCTCTGGGGTGCGCCCTTCTGAGGACCTTGAGATCCTTGTCCCTGCGGCGCCTGCTGGGCCGGTGCATCGCCAGATGCAACCTTCTTGCCTTCCCTCTGCTTGTAGCTTTGGAAGTTACCTCTTGGCTTGGCATTTTCGGGGCAGAAGTTGGCTCGGTGTCTGGGCTTCTGACAGTTGTAGCACTGGATTTCTCTCCCTTGGCAATCTAGGCCAGGATGATCTTGGTTGCACTTCCTGCATACGTATGCGCGGTTGTCGGAGTAGTTCTTAGTGAAACCGGAGCCAGAACCTAAGGTTTAGAGTGTTAGCACATTTGTGCGGATATACTAGATATGATTGAAATACCCCAAACTTAGATATGGTGTTTAAATGATAAACTAAGATATAAGGAGGCTAAATAATGCCTTAGAAACATTAAGAAACATTTCTAATCAAAGAATATAAGGAAACACCAAAAGAGCAGTTTAAGCAAAAACATGCTCTAAGCTTGGAGAGACTTGGGAGAGTACCCAAATATTGTTCTAAGACCTTAGTAATATCATAATGGTCATTTTAAATCAATTACCAAGAAAACCAAGCTTGAAAACAAGTTAAAACACAAAATGTGCTTTAAGGAGTCTTAAAGCACATTTTTGAAAAATTGTCTTGTAAATGAGTTTTGAATGGCTAAATGTCCATCATTACTCTTTAATTAACATGTGTACTATATAGTATCACATTTGGAAGTCTATATCAATGGAAATCAAAATTTTCACAACAATGTGCCTTGTTTTGTGAATAGTAACTTAATTAAGCTAGTTATAACATAAGTCAATATAGTGAGAGATTTGGTCAACAAAGACTTAAGTACCCTTATTATTAAATGGGGGCCGGTTTCTTATAAGGTGAGTCACCACCTTTATTAGCCATTAAGCAAATAAGAAAGGAAATTAAAGGATAAAGCAAAAGTACTATTTACTTACAATATAAAGATCTCATTTTAACTCACCTCTCTCCTCACCTCTTCATTCTCTCTTGTTTCCCA
Organism: Limonium bicolor; assembly: GCA_023374045.1. Taxonomy (NCBI): domain Eukaryota; kingdom Viridiplantae; phylum Streptophyta; class Magnoliopsida; order Caryophyllales; family Plumbaginaceae; genus Limonium; species Limonium bicolor. The sequence continues at coordinate 19,522,331 of CM041783.1, read as the reverse complement.
CGGTTTGAGCTGCTCTCTCTCCCTTCTCCATTAACGTGAACCTCATCTCCATGCTAGCTCCACCTTCTCTTGCACACAACTCACTCATTTTCGCTCCAAAACCAAAACAAATTACATATTCTTCTTAGTTAGCTCAAGCTCTCTCTTCTATCCTTTCAAAACTCCAAGAGCTTTGATTTGGTGCCAAGCCAAACCACCATTAGAGGAGGAAATTCAAGTTTGGAGACTCCATTGGCTTCTCCATTCTCTTAAGGTAAAGAAAGTGTAAGAAAATCTAGGTTTCCATCACTTTTCTTCTTGACCGAAAATGTATGCTCATGAGGCTTCATTTTAATGCCTTGTTCTAGCTTGTTTTCTACTCTTCAAAGGATTGAGGAGGTCCTTCTTGCTTCATATCCAAGCTTGTCTTGAGAAACCAAGGTAAAACAATCACCTTAATACCTTAAAGCACATTTTTAACCTAGGGTTTGTTCCTTAGGGTTAATGTATTATCTAGTACTCATGGAGTCATTGGATATTGGTTAGAATTGGCAAGGAGATATATATTGGTGACCGAGATTGAGGAAGGAAAAACCTAAGGAAGAAAGTTTTTAAAGCTTGTAAAAGAACAAGGTAAATTACTTACCTAGGTGTTTTATTGTTTAAGGGAATGAGATTTAGATATGTGATGAGTTTAGTGGAGAGTTTACTTTAGAAAAGGGTTATATATGACCTAGGAGAAACAATGATCATGATTGTGAACTTGTGACTAAGGAGCAAATGAGGAAAAAGAGATAGTTTAAGAATATCAAGGTGAATTACAAGAAGCATTTTATTTCAATGGGAGCCTTGTTGTGTGTATTAGCAGGTTGAAGGCAAATATATGTGGAAATTCAGTGGTTAAGATTATTGTCATCTAAGGGCCTAAGTGCCAAGCATTTAAGTTTATGCACTATATGATGATGTGGTGTAGTTTTGGTGTAAATTGTGTGTCAAGGTGTTGTGATGAAAATTTGAGAGATATTGGTTGGTTGATGGAGAAAAACCAATTGTTAGGATGTGCTATATACTAGAGAACCCATGGCAAAAATTTAAAGGAGAACTTAAGTGTTTAAGATGTTCTAAGGGAATTAAATGACTAAGGAAGTACTAGGAAGTTTTAGAGGTTGTCTTAATGAAAAAGGGGTGAGATAAAGTGTTTTAATGAGTTATAATGACTTAGGCATTACTATGGAGGATTTAGGAATCAAGAAAATGTATTTGAGTATTTAGGACTTAGGTAAATGTTGGTAAACAACTAGGAAGGAAATAAGGTGTTGATGGATGAAAGCTTAAGCTTGTGAAGGAACTTTAAGTAAATGTATAAAAGAGTTTTAGATGGTGAAAGATGCTTGGGAGATGATGTTATAGTGGTGGGGAAACATTTGGCATAGTGGTTACATTAGGTATGAACCACCACCTAGAGACCTAGTGGAAAATGTTACAAGTGTTGGCATGGTTACAAGGAAAAATGCATAATGATTAAAGAGGATGTTGGTGAGTGATTTAAAGTGTTTAGTGGATGGCTTAAGGTGTATTTGAGGTGCCCAAATGAGGTTATAACATATTAGGATATATGAGGAGAAGTTTGGAGTTGAAAGAGAATTTAGAAACAAGGTTCTGGAGCCGACCGACCTTAGGGACCGGACCTGCAAGGTCGGTCGAGCTCAGTTTACACTGCCGGAGAAAGTTTCTGGAACCGACCGAACTTGGGGACCGGACTTGGAAGTTCAGTCGGGCTTGTATTTTGTGAAGGAATTAAGTCTCTGGAATCGACCGAACATGGGACCGGACTTGGCAAGTTCGGTCGAGCTTAAATTTTCCTCGGGGAAACTCTCGGGAATGGACCGACCTTGGGGACCGGACTTGCAAGGTCGGTCGGGATAGAATTTTCAAATGGTAATACGTTCTGGAATGGACCGACCTTGGGTAAGGTCGGTCGTAAGTTCGGTCGGGCCTAAAACAAAAAAAAAAGAAATTTTAAATTCTAAGGATGATAAGTGGTAATAAGGTATACCTTTGGTAGGGTGGTAATGATTAAGACCCTAAGAACTTAAGGGAATTAAGTTAAGATAAGTAAGAACCTTAATGTCTAAAGTTAAGTTTGTAAGTTAAGTGGTGAGGACTTAAGAGGATATTCATCGGGAATTTTAAGGGATTAAGTGAGTTAAGTGAGGTGCAAATAACTAATGGCCTAAACATGAATCAATGTTTTAGGATTGGTGAATTGGGACTTGGAAGGAGATAAACCAAACGATCGTCGACGGTGAATGGTACAATCTTTCTTGTGACCTGCTTGCTAACGAGGTGTCCCTCGGCTTGTGTGCTATCTATTTAATTGCTATGACTAAAACAAGATAAAGCATGCAACCGGTTATATTTGTTCTCGTTGTGTATGTGTTATCTTTACACTAACCCGCGAGACTTGAGATTGTTACTAACCAAGTTTAGTACTTACTGAGTTAAGAATAAGAGTTAAGATTTGGTGGTTGTTGGTTAATGCCCGTTAAGGCTTAGCTAGCACATGGTGATTAAGATTTCTACTAACTGGAACTTGAGTGAGGAAACCCGGGACCGATCTCCGGTCATGCATGCTAAGGAAAAAGGGGGACGGTATCTGAATCAGATCCGCCCTCCGCTTAAGGACTTGTCTTCGGACTTGTAGCCTAGGGCCGGTTGCCGGCTCAGCTGCGCTGGACTCCCGTACAGGGTAGGTGGCATTAAGATGGTGCGGTGGGATCACCTAAATCCCAGGTTTGAATTAAGCTACAACCATTCCCTTCCAGGAACGGTTTTATACTGAGAATAAGTTAAGATTAAGATTAAGGTAAGGTAAGGAACTGAGATTAAGGAAATGAGGACTGAGGAGGGGGTTACTAACCCACATGATAAGGGAACGCTTGAGTCGTTCATTGTTTGTGAACTATATATGTTCATCTGTGGTTATTGTTATTGCACTTCATATCATGCTTGTGTATGTAATCAATTTCCATTCTATCGACAATTAGTCGTCGTAGCCCCGTTAGCTTGGGGGCCATGAGAGGGTGTACCAGCATTCGTGCTGACCCCCTTTGGGGGCTGTTTTTACACTTGCAGGTAAGAGACCCATGAGGACGCACTACGAGAGTATGAGCGGTTAGACTTAGGATGGGATATTTATTTTGAGTTCGGGTTGCACCTGTGCACCCGTCTGTTTATATTTAAACTGATGTAAGGTTGTGATTATGTCTTAGCTATTTGTACTCGGTTGGTTGTGGTATTATGAATGGAGATGTTTTGGGTTGGTTATGAATTTTGGATAAGTGTTGTAAATGTTAAGGCCGGTATATTCTAACGATCAGACCGTGGCAAGGTCCAGGTGTTTATTATTTCCGCTGCGACGTATTCGATTCAGTTTTGCGATAACCATGATTGGCTTTGGATGGGGTGTTACAAAAAGTGGTATCAGAGCGTAGTTACGCTCTGATCAAGAAATACCGGACATGAGTAACCACCGATTTAGGATATAAGTTAAGGAATAAGTGATGGGTTAAGGGTGTGAGAAGTTAGAGTGAGTAGAGTCAGATGACCACTAATAAGTGTGGATCGTCTTTACCGTCTACGGACGTTATAAATTCGTTAACCGAAACAGTGGTGAATATGAATCTAATGTGAGTTATGCTTGTTCAGATGGTAGGACGTCCTAGAGGAAGCCGAGGTCGCGGCCAGGGTGAGGATACTTCAGGAATACTGGGAGGGCAGACGATCGCAGAGATCGTAGCTGCCGCATTAGGGGATATAGGCTATCAGCCTGGTGTGGGTGCACCACCTCCACCGCCACAACCTAGGGAACCAAATTGGGTGAAGAGTCTTGCAGATCTTCGACCCGCACACTTTAAGGGGGAGACCGATCCCGCCAAGCTTGAGGCGTACATCTCCGAGCTGGAGACCGCCTTTGAGACCCTTGATGTCCCTGCTGGGATCAAGGTGCGTCTGGCTGCTTTCTACCTGAAGGGGGCGGCAGGCGATTGGTGGAAGCTGGTGAGGGCCGAGCATGTGGCCAATCCAGAGTTCGGCCGGGAGCAGTACACCGCCTTGCTACGAGCAAAGTACTACCCCGCCCATGTCCAGACGAAGAAGCGCTTGCAGTTGGATGCACTTAAGCAGACAGACAAGATGACGGTGGACGAGTATTACCCAGAGTTCACCGCCTTGCTCCGTCTTCTGCCAGGTCTTGGATATTCTGACCAGATCCTGGTGGACCGCTTCTATGGCGGGCTTAGCCATCGACTCCGCTACGGCATGGGGCCGACGAGTTACACTACCTTGCAGGTAATAAGAATAATTGAGATTTGAGTAAGTGATGAGTAAGATTTAGATTATGGAAAAATGAGAGTGACTAATACTGTGGAAAGCAGGAGTGCTATCATGCCGCTGCTAAGGTTGAGATAACCGTCCAGCTAAGGGACGAGGAGAATGCTAAGAGGAAGAATGCTGGTAAGAGCTCGGAGAGTCAAGGGCAAGGTGGGTACAAGAAACAGAAGTACCAGCCTCAGGCCCAGAAAAGTCAGAACCCTAAAGGGAAGGAGGAGAAGGAGAAGGCTCCGGAAGAGCCATTGAAGTTGACATATGCTTATGCAGCTACACCCCTGCGCTCCAGGGCGCCAAAGGGTAAGAAATTGGTATTAAGTGAGTTAAGGAACAACTTAGTGACCGTTTGAGAAATGAGTACTAATATTATGAATCATCAGGATCTGAGACTGAGAAGGGAGCAGGTGGTGGCTACCAGCGACGCTACATCTGTAGGTGGTGTCACAAGGACCACCCCGGGCTCGTTTGTAAGGGGAATAAGGCGGAGTGCAAATTTTGTGGAGTGTATGGACACCGGGCATATGAGTGTTACCAGAATCCTGCTAGCAGAGCCTATAGGCCCGACACTAGGGGCAAGGGCAAGACCGATCAGGGAGCTGGATCTGACGGTCAGAGGAAGGTGCAGTAGGCGGCAGACAAGAACCCAAGGGTGACCCAGAAGTCGGGACCCACACTACACATGGTGGACCGGGACGATGAGCCTGAACCCTCATCGAGGCCAGGTACCGCTATAACCATTTAGTAGTAAAACTACCTGCTTACCACATTATCATGCATGTTTGGTGAATAATTGGGTTAAGTAAGAATGAGATAAGATTAGAACTTAAGTAAGATATAACCTACTACCACTTTAGGAAGCTTCAACATCTGCTACCCAATACCATCTACACCTAACCCGGAGCACACCGACATCGAAACCATAGACTTTCCAACCGAACAATGTCAGGTTATCCGCCCAGGTATGATTTTATTAAAGGGATACCTGACACCCGAAGCACAAATAGCCATCATCAGAAGATGCAATCAACTAGGAATGGGACCGGGAGGTTTTTACACACCGGAGTACCCAGGGGGAGCAAGGATGAAATTAAAGATGATGAGCTTGGGCAAGGATTGGAATCCGTATGCCAAGAACTACCAAACCACGAGGATACAAGATGGAGTCTCACCACCGGGAATACCCGAAGAGTTCCATCCAGTTATTACGCAAGTCATGGAAATCGCTCAACAGTTGGAAGCTGAACCGATTCCAGACATTCAGGCAGACATTTGCATTGTAAACTTCTACGAGAAGGATGGGCGACTTGGACTACACCAGGATAAGGACGAGACAACGGAGTCTCTCGAAAGCGGGATACCCGTAGTGTCTTGGTCCATTGGGGATGATGCAGAATTTTTATACGGCGAGCCGAAGCGTGCGGACCGTGCGAATAAGTTGGTACTTAAGTCAGGAGATGTGTTAATTATGGGAGGAGAATCAAGGATGTTATACCATGGGATTAAGAGAATCAAGCTGAATACAGCACCGTCAGCAGTAATCAATGCGACACACATGAGACCAGGAAGATTAAACCTAACCTTTAGACAATATTAGTTATGTGATGTTAGAATGAGATGTAAGATTAAAGCTCATGTTGTAAACAGGATGGTTATGAATAAAATAACAGTGCTGTTCATATAAATTGTTACGACTCTTGTTATACCATCAATACTCATGAAGCTTATGAACACAATTAGGTTATGGACTCGGTACGGAAGGTGCATTAAGCATACTTACAGAGGCACAGGCCGACGCCAGCGGTACTATCCTCACCGGCACCTTTCCGATTAATGGGATTGAGGCATCAGTTCTCTTCGATTCAGGGGCCTCGCATACCTTTGTCTCAGCATCGTTCGCGAGCAGGTTGGGGCTAGACGCTGATGAGCTACCTGACTTCACGGTTACGCTCCCGTCTAAGGAGAAGGTTCGTTGCACTCGTTACTACAGAGGAGCCACTGTCAGAATTAAGGGAGAAGACTTTCCAGTCAGTTTTATTGAGTTCAGTGAGCTAGGATTTGATGTTATCTTTGGGATGAACTGGTTGGAGCGGCACAAGGGACGTATCCTCTGCGCCGAGCATAGATTGCTGCTCAGGAGTCCGTCTGGGGTAACAATATCATACCACCAGAGGCCCAGAGAGCCTTCGACTAAGATCATCACCGCCATGGCAATGTATAAGGAATTGAGGAGAAAGGAAGAAGTATACCTCTGCTATGTACAGGACATAGAGAGAGACCCTGAGTTCGACCCCGACTTACCGGTAGTGTCGGAATTCCCCGACTTATTTCCACGGGAATTGCCCGGCATGCCACCCACTCGGGAGGTAGAGTTCACCATCGAGCTGCTACCTGGTACTGGACCGATAGCCAAGGCACCATACCATATGGCTCCGGCAGAAATGACTGAGTTAATAGAACAATTGAAAGATTTGTTGGATAAGGGATTTATAAGACCAAGTGTGTAACCATGGGGAGCGCCGGTCCTCTTCGTGAAGAAGAAGGATGGTAGTCTCCTCCTCTGCATCGACTACAGAGAGCTGAATGCAGTGACAGTGAAGAATAAGTACCCACTACCCCGCATTGACGACCTGTTCGATCAGCTGAAGGGAGTATCTGTGTTCTCCAAGATTGATCTCAGATCGGGGTATCATCAGATAGCCATTAAGGAGGGAGACATTGAGAAGACGGCATTCCGGACACGATACGGCCACTATGAGTTTACAGTGATGCCATTCGGTTTGTCGAACGCACCGGCGAAGTTTATGGATCTGATGAACCGCTTGTTCCGGGAGCAGCTGGACAAGTCGGTTGTGGTGTTTATTGATGACATTTTGATATACTCGAAATCTAAGGTTGAACATGAGGAACATCTGAGGAGAGTATTGGAAATATTGAGGGAGAACCAGTTGTATGCTAAGTTCTCCAAATGTGAGTTTTGGCTTGACCAGGTCTCTTTCCTGGGTCATGTCATCTCAGATGCTGGGATCTCCGTGGATCCAGCGAAGATTGATGCCGTACGTACTTGGCCAAGGCCGAAGACTATTACTGACATCCGGAGCTTTCTCGGTCTGGCAGGTTACTACAGGAGGTTTGTTAAGGATTTCAGCAAGGTTGCGAAACCGATGACCAGTCTGATGAAGAAGGATGCACCGTTCTTATGGACGGTTGACTGTGAGAGATCATTTCAGAGTTTGAAGGACTCACTGACCACTGCACCGGTTCTGACCATTCCAGACGGTACAGAGGGCTTTGAGGTTTATTGTGATGCATCCGGCAGAGGGCTGGGTTGCGTGCTTATGCAACATGGCAAGGTGGTGGCATATGCCTCACGCCAGTTGAAGAAACATGAGGACAACTACCCCACACATGATTTAGAGCTGGGAGCTGTAGTCTTCGCTTTGAAGATATGGCGCCACTACTTATATGGGGTTAGTGTGACGATCTACACCGATCATAAGAGTTTAAGATATATATTCACTCAGAAGGAGTTGAATCTTCGACAGAGGAGATGGTTAGAGTTTTTGAAAGACTATGACATTGACCTCCAATACAAAGAGGGGAAGGCCAATGTTGTAGCAGACGCCCTGAGCCGTCGAGCACACTCACTCCATTCGCTAGTTTCTTTCTCCAGCTTGGTTGATGAGGTGCGAGAGGCTCAGAGGACAGATGAGTACATGGGAGTGATGGAGAAATATGTGACTACTTCTACCACATAGGCAGTGTACCTATCGTTTTGCGGTATAGTGATTAAATGGGGTTGTCGATCTCAGGGACCTCGTATAATTAATTGACAAATATTTGATTAACTGGGAAATTAAGTAAACTAAAGAAAACAGGAAATATCACTTTTCGGTTTTGATTAATTAATTAAAAAGAAACTAACTACAAGGACAATTAAGATAACTTAAATAAACACAGAGGATTTAAAGAGTGGTGAATGTGATAAATAGAAAAACGCATCCCGGGTTGTTTGCTTACCTATTCCTTTATATCTGTTACTAAATTCTTCCTTTAATTTTACTGCAATAACTCAGAAACTTTAATTAATTCATTAACGACTAGGTATAATGAATCCTAACCAATTGTTAGACCTAGCAGCAGGCTAATGCTCTAGACCGGACACAATTAATCGCATAAAGAGCAGTTTCTATTGGAGTCTAATTAACCTATAGGCCGGATCAGGCTTCTAGCTGTTAATTAGGTTCGACTTCCTTCGTCTAGTTATTTATCTCAGCTCTCGCATTTTAATAAAATAACTACAAGGGTTGTTATAATTACCGGCCAAATAATTAAAACACTTGAAGGACAGGAATTGAACTGTTGCAGTTAACTAAATTTATTTAAAGAAATACATAACAGAATTTAGGAAATAGGTTCGCTTCCCAACCCGGGAAGCTAAAATACTTACTCGCTCATCGTTACAGGAACAACGATAACAGAAAAGGAATGCATTAAATAAATTAAAGTAAGGGTAAGAGATAACTCCAGTTTAGAAGTTCACTCCGGTTCCTCGCTTCAACTTCGTCTTGCGTTGCCCCGTCTGCTAATTTATTTCTGTAGAGCTGGTGCGTAATAGTGGAAATAAAATGGAAAGTGGGGTGTATGTATTACGTGGGAATTTAATGGAGTGGATGGGTGATTATTTTTGATGAAGTGAATGGAGTACGATTGTGGGAGAATGCGTGGGTGAACGGATTAATTCGTGGACTGATAAATGGATGGATTGCTGGATGGATCGTGTGTATTTTAGCTTCCAGTAGTGTATGTTTATATAGGCGGAGGACATGGGAAACAGACAAAGGAGAAATGACAGGTGAATCAAGATAGTCGGAGGAGTTGGTGCAGATCCGTGAAGATTGAGATTTCATCGGGCAGTGCAATTGATTTCAGACAGATTTAATTGATGATCTGCAGCAGCCATTGATTGAGAGCCGGCGTCACGCTCGCGCAAATTAAGGTGGACGATCGCAATTAATGAAGTAGTTCGACTGCGGCGCCTGAACAAGGAAGAAGAAAACTCTGTTCGGAATTCTGTTCCGTGCGCTGAAATGCTCTTGTCCGCCTCGCGCCTAGCTCAGTCCGCCTCGCGGTCGTCTCTACCTTGTCCGCGCGTGTTGGTCCCGTCCGCCTCGCAGTCATCTGTGTGCTGTCCGCCTGATAAGAGGCGGTAGTCTCTGCTCTGTCCGCCAGGCGGACGTCTGTTCCTTGTCCGCGACCAAACCAGGCGGACTCCTCTCCCTTGACCGCGAGATAAGGCGGACGACTCTAACTTGACCGCGAGATAAGAGGCGGACGCCTCTGTTGTGTCTGCGCCTCTCCTGTCCGCCAGTTATGCTATATATATATATATATATATATATATATATATATATATATATATATACACGATTGTAGTCCAATCTTGAATCGGCTCCAGATTATTCGTTATAAGTCCGTTTGACTCGCCGTTTGTTGCGTTGGAAAGCTTGTGAAGTAAACTACTTGATTCCAACACTTTTTCCTACATTTAACACATAAAATATAAATTCATATCAAAACATAAACCTAGGAAAATCGTCAGATAAGTGAGAAATATTACTTAAAATACTGCAAATTATAAGGTAATTAAACCCTTAAAAGTCTATATATTTCGCACTTATCAAACTTCCTCACACTTATCTTTTGCTTGTCCTCAAGCAAATAAAGAACAAACTTTCTCTAAGGTTACAGTATCAAACTCCGGGATTCAACAATCGTGAAAGGAAATCAAGCTAAATGGCAATCAAAAGAATAATCCTGCTCTTAGATGTAGGTTTTTGTAAACAGTGAAACAGAAAATTTTAATAAGAGCATGGATAAGTCAGATTGTAAAAATTGAACATAGATTAGCTTGGAACCTTCCACCAATTTCTTTTCTAACCTTTGGATGACAAGGGGTGTGAAGTAACACTTATTCCGTGATACCTTTCAACACCACATACTCATGATCGAAATATGAAAAATTGTGACAATTATTCAGCATTAAGAGTTTTGCATGTTCATTTTTTTTTTTTTCTTCTCTTTTTTTTCATTGTTTGCACAATTGTTTTCATCCCCCAGACTTTTCTCTTCACCCATGTAGCGGTTTTGGGCCTTCTATCCCAGATCACAAGACCTTAGGTAGATGGGTGATAAGGCACCCCAAGGACTTAATAACCGAATGAACGAGGCCTGTTTTGGTTCAGAAAACTTCATTATATGATCAGAGGAGTACCTTGCCTTATCCTTTCCATACCAAACTTCACTTAGTCCCATGATTGCCAAGCTAAGGTAACTCAATTTCCACAATCAGCTTATCCACCAGATTTCAGTGAAAATAGATTAAATTTTGAAGAAAGAAATTGATACATACAAACAACGTCAAGCAGAACGATTCTTGAGGTTGTCATCAGGCTCGATTTCAAAAACTTCCACAAAAATTTTAGCCCGAAAATTCAACATGTATTGGCCTTTAGAGAAGCACTATCATAATAAAAATCAAGTGTGGCATTAGGTACTACTGGCATATTTTCAGGGAAAGGTCTAAACTTCCTCACACTTAAGAGGAGCAATGTCCTCATTGTTCATAAAATAATCAAGAAAAGACCTTTCAAAATATGCCAGACTCATGAATCAACAGTTAAAGCTCGAGTGGCTGAACATAAATATTAAAAATAAAGGAACTGAGACTCCCCTGATATCGTGAGATTGAGGAAGGTGCCCTTCCTCACACTTAAAGCATTGGCGGTGGGGTCGATGTTCCTCACACTTGAGTCTAAGCAAGGGTTCAGCTTGGAGTGATTGCAACAAACGGTTTACCTACACACACTGTCAAATATACCAAAATAACGCTAGGAAGCGTTGCGTTAATAGCACAGGTATAATTATCTCCTTCCTCTTCTTTCTTCCTCGCCCTTTTTTTTTTAATTATATATATCACAATAAATTAGAGAGAAATAGATGCGTAGCTTATAAAACATGAATTTGAAAATTACCCCTGGGTTGCCTCCCAGTCAGCTGCCCTCTTTATAGTCATTGGCTGGACTTTGTGAAGTAGCTAACCTGCAGTTGGATCTTTAAGAGATATTTCATATGTAGCAGCTTGATCCAGTGTAGTACCCAGAAATTTCTTGACTCTTGACCCATTGACTTTAAATGTTTCCCCCTTTGCATTGGCGAGTTCAATCGCACCGAATGGGGAAATGCATAATAGGGTAAGGTCCTGACCAGTATGATTTCAGCTTACCTGGGAAGAATCTGAGCCTGGAGTTGAAAAGTAAAACTTGGTCCCCCACCTTGAGTTCCCGATTGGCAATCATCTTGTCATGCCAGCGCTTGGTACGTTCCTTATATATTACAGCATTCTCATAAGATTCGTTCCTGAGTTCCTCCAACTCTGTCACTGGAACTTACGTTTATCACCGGCTTGCTGTAGGTCAAAATTAAGAGCTTTCAAGGCCCAATATGACTTGTATTCTAATTCCACAGGCAAGTGGCATGCCTTCCCAAAAACCAACTTGTAGGGAGACATGCCAATTGGTGTCTTGAAGCAGTGCGGTAGGCCCAGAGTGCTTCATCTAATCGAAGTGACCAATCCTTTCGAGAAGAGTTCACCGTCTTTTGCAAGATCCACTTGAGCTCTCGGTTCGTCACTTCGGCCTGCCCATTTGTTTGAGGATGGTAGGGTAAGGAAACCTTATGTCGAACCCCATATTTCTTTAATAGTGCTTCAAACTGGCGGTTACAGAAATGGGAGCCACCGTCACTGATTATGGCTCGAGGAACGCCGAATCGAGTGAAAATATTTTTCTTCAGGAACTTCACAACAATTTTAGCATCATTAGTAGAACAGGCAAGGGCTTCCGCCCATTTTGAAACATAATCAACAGCTACTAAGATGTAAAGATTACCGAAAGAGTTTGGGAAGGGACCCATAAAATCAATACCCCAGACGTCAAATAGCTCAACTTCTAACATGTTATTCAGTGGTAGCTCATTCGACGAGATAGATTACCTTGCCTTTGACACCGATCACATGTCGAAACAAACATGACAATCCTTGTGAAGGGTGTTCCAGAAAAAACCTGATTCTAGTATTTTTGCAGCGGTTCGAGTGGCGCCATGATGTCCACCGGCTTCTCTGGAATGCAATGGAGGAGAATTTCTGACTCTGACTTCTGGACACATCTCCTAATGATACCATCTGCACAGACTTTAAACAGATAAGGGTCATCCCAAAAATAATGTTTGACAATGGAAAAGAACCTCTTTCTCTGCTGATAAGTCATATCAGCGGAACAATCTTCCTAACAAGGTAGTTAGCGATATCAGCAAACCATGGATCCTCAACATCTTCAGCTGCAAATGCTGACTCATCGGGGAATGACTCGTTGATGGGAGTCCCGTCATCAGATGCTTCCATTCTGGACAGATGATCAGCTACCACATTTTGTGTTCCCTTTTTGTCCCTGATCTCAATATCAAATTCTTGCAATAGGAGAATCCACCTAATCAACCTGGGTTTAGACTCTGCCTTAGCAAACAAATACTTAAGAGCAGAGTGGTCAGTATGCACAATAATTTTGCCACCCAGTAAATAAGATCGAAACTTATCTAGAGCAAAAACTACAGCTAGTAATTCTTTTTCTGTGGTCGCATAATTTTTCTGGGCATCATTTAAAGTTCGACTTGCATAATATACTACCCGAAGAATTTTATCAACCTTCTGACATAACACGGCTCCCACAGCGTAATCACTAGCGTCACACATTATCTCAAAAGGGAGTGACCAATCAGGAGACACAACGACAGGTGCAGAAATTAGCTTTTCTTTTAATGAATTAAAAGCTGTCAGACATTCTTCAGAAAAATGGAACTTAACATCCTTCGCCAATAGATCACACAGAGGTTTAGAGATTTTGGAAAAATCTTTGATGAATCTTCTATAAAAACCTGCGTGTCCAAGAAAACTACGAATATCTCTAACAGAAGATGGTGGTGGGAGCTTTTCAATTACCTCGACTTTAGCCCGATCTACCTCAATACCTTTTGAAGAAATTTTGTGGCCCAGGACGATTCCTTCTCGAACCATGAAGTGGCATTTTTCCCAATTTAAACCAGATTGGTTTCTTCACACCTGGACAACACAAGATCAAGGTTTTCTAGACAGGATTCAAATGTTAGACCATAAACAGAAAAATCGTCCATAAAAACCTCAATGCATTTCTCAATATATTCAGCAAAGATGGCCATCATACAACGTTGACGTGAAACAGTCAGGAGCATTACATAATCCAAATGGCATTCTTTTATAACTATAGGTTCCATACGGACAGGTAAAAGTTGTCTTATCCTGATCCTCAGGAGCTATAGGGATTGAAAATAACCTGAAAAGCCATCCAGAAAGCAGTAGTAGTCATGTCCAGCTAGTCTTTCCAACATTTGATCAATGAAAGGTAATGGAAAATGGTCCTTACGAGTGGCATCATTTAACTTTCTATAATCAATACAAACCCGCCACCTGTAGTGGGACGCTGGGTAATCAGCTCACCCTTTTCATTAGGAACCACAGTGATTCCTCCTTTCTTTGGTACTACCTGAACTGGACTTACCCATTTACTATCTGAAATAGGGTAAATAATGCCTGCATCGAGTAGTTTGATTACCTCTTTCTTAACTACCTCTTTTAGGACTGGGTTAAGACGTCGCTGAGGCTGAGCCAATGGTCGGTAGTTATCTTCCATATAGATTCGGTGAGAACACAACTGAGGGCTGATTCCTTTAATATCTGCTATCGACCAACCAATAGCTGATGTGTGATTGCGCAACACCTCCAGTAGTTGCTTCTCTTGAGTTCCTGTCAAGTCAGAAGAGATTATAACAGGTAATTCCGATGGTTCATTAAGAAAAGAATATTTCAAATGAGAGGGAAGAGGTTTCATCTCCACTGTAGGAGGTTTTTCAATAGATGGTCTTGGCCGGTCAGCACTTCGCTCAACTTTCTCAAATTGCTGCTGGTACTTGTGGAAGTGTGGCCGCCTTTTGTTTAACTCCTCAGCCATGAGGGCCATATCTGGATCCTCATCATCAGCTTCACAAGATGCCATAAGACATCTTTCCAGGATTTCCTCTTCTTCTGCTTAAAATAGTTTCCTGCACTAAAGAGTCAATAATATCTATAGCAAAGCAGGATTGAACAGTGGCAGGACGCTTCATGTTGCGTGTCATGTCGAAAACAACCTGCTCATCATGAAATCTTAGAATAATCTTCCCTCCTTCCACATCAATGAGAGTGCGGGCAGTTCTCATAAACGGTCTGCCCAAAATTAGTGGTACATCTGTATCTTCCTCCATATCAATGATGATAAAATCAGCAGGGAAGATAAATTTATCAATAGAAACTACCAGGTCCTCAACTTTTCCTTTAGGATAATTATGGAACGGTCTGCTAGTTGTAACTGAACAGAGTGGGAGCACATTGACCTACACCTAATTTCTTGAAAATAGATAAAGGCATCAAATTAATACTTGCTCCTAAATCACATAAACCGTTACCGCAATCAACCTTCTCGATAGCGCATGGAATGATGGGAAGACCCGGATCTCCTAACTTGGGTGGCAGTTTCTTCAGGAGAACTGCAGATACTCTTTCTGTCAACTTGACTGTGTCAGACTCTAGCAAAGAACGCCTGTTAGACAAAATATCCTTCATAAATTTAGCATACATAGGCATTTGAGACAAAGCATCAGAAAAAGGGATTAATAGTTAATTTCTTAAAGATATTAAGAAATTTCCCATATTGCTCGTCCATGTTCTTTTTCTTTAGTCTGTTAGGGAATGGAATAGGAGGATTATAAGAGAGTTGAGAAGGTTTAATAGTGAGAGATTCAGGAGACTCCTTCTCCTTGGGATTTGTTGTTTCCTCCACTTCAGGTTGAGATTCAGCTGGCTTATTAAAATCTTCTTCAACTTCTGGAACATCAGAAACTAGTTCCTTGCCGCTTCTCAGAGTTACTGCTTTTGCATGCCCTTGGGTTAGGGTCAGGCTGACTGGGAAGTGACCCCGTCGGTCGCTGTGCCAGCTGTTGTGAAATTTGACTCATTTGCCTCTCTAGGCTCAGGTTGATAGAAGCTTGATCAGCGTTTTTAGCGGCTTGTTCAGAAAGTTTAGCTTCTATTTCGGCAATCCTGGAGTTTGTAGTTTGGCCTTGTTTGAGGATTTCTGCCAGCATATTCTCAATTTTACCACTGCCTCCTTGAGAATTTTGGGATTGCTCCTGCTGTCTAAAGTAAGGTGGTCTATTTTGATTGAACCCAAAATTACCTAAAGACTGATCATTACCCCTCCATGGAGGTTGTTGATTGTTCCTCCAATTATTCTGATTGAAATTGTTAGGATAGGGG